>CM036756.1:33337982-33997982 GCA_020796225.1 Arion vulgaris
ATGAAGGTTCCCATCTTTTGACTCCGATCAAGGGAGCACTACACTTTGTTCTTAGTCAAGAGACTGAGAAATTTTTGTTGAATATATGTTTGTTCTTATCTCTGTTCATTGAAATTTGAGAACTCTACTATAAGAGAGTTGACTATTAAAGAGAATACAATCAAGGAAAATTAAATGTTTCGGACATATCAAACAATATAAGTGCCTAGAGAAGATAATTTTGATGTCTGGAAGAAGAATGAGAGGAAGACCTAGGAGACGACGGGTGCAAGATATCATTGATGATCTGAGAATGACTGATGCTACGAAGGTCAATTTGCACAGATCAGAGAGTTTTTCAGGACTACTGTCATGGGAGCCAAGTTCCGGAAGGGACAAGCTACTTGATGATGATGATGACTATAACATTCATATTTGAAAGCACATCTATATTGTTTCAGCTTAGTAGTTAAATTATCCGTCATACAGACAAACAATTACATAACACAAGATAGAACTTCGCCAGCAAACATAACCATACCCTGCGTTACATCTTGTTTATTTATTACCTCCCTTACTCTGACAGACTACAGTCCCTTATTTTCTCCACTCCATTACACAATTATCTCCCCATACCTAGCTCAGCAGAGCACACAAACAGCTTGCTATATCCCACACTCACTTGAAATTTTCTCGACAAAGGCTCATCCGTCTCACTTCTCTCCCAGAAGAAAAACAAACTTCCCATATAATAGAAAAGGCACATTAATCGATCGACAAACATCAGTAGGACAAACGTTGTAGAATAAAACTCGTTGCGGAACGAAATTAAAACTCATCCATGTTTGTTTACTTGGACTTACATCCACCAGAATAAATTTATCTTTTCCATCCCGTGAGGCTAAATTTTATCACAATTGTATAAACCAAAATCCTGTACTGAATTAATTTTTGATGAGTTAATTTTTAACTTGCAGGGTTACTTCCAGGACTGTATTGGTTTGTTTTGCTAGTTTCCCGAACAGACGGAGTCTAGTAATTTTAGTTTTAGATTCGCATACCAATGAGAATGGAATGGGGAACGATCTAAGAAAGAGACGCTGGTGATGGATAGGACACATATTGAGAAGACCGACTGGAAGCATAGCAAGAGAGACACTGTTTTGGAACCAGTGGGGAAATAGAAGTAGGGGAAGGCCTAGACATACCTGGAGAAGAGAGCTGGAGACTGATAGTAAAAGGATAGGTAAAATATGGACATAATTGGAAGAGATGGCAGGAGAGAGAAAAAGCTGGAAAAAGTTTGTTGAAGACCTGTACTCCGTTGGGAGTTAAAAGATGAAAAAGAAGAAGAAGAAGAGTTATTTCTGTGAATGTATTTGTTTGGTTAGTTAGTTTTCTGACCAGGCGTAGTCTAGTAATTATAGTTCTAGATTCGCATACCAATGAGAATGGAATGGAGAACGATCTAAGAAAGAGACGCTGGTGATGGATAGGACACATATTGAGAAGCCCTGACTGGAAGCATAGCAAGAGAGACACTGTTTTGGAACCAGTGGGGAAATAGAAGTAGGGGAAGGCCTAGACATACCTGGAGAAGAAAGCTGGAGACTGATAGTAAAAGGATAGGTAAAATATGGACATAATTGGAAGAGATGGCAGGAGAGAGAAAAAGCTGGAAAAAGTTTGTTGAAGACCTGTGCTCCGTTGGAAGTTAAAAGATGAAAAAGAAGAAGAAGAAGAGTTGTTTCTGTGAATGTATTTGTTTGGTTAGTTAGTTTTCCGACCAGGCGTAGTCTAGTAATTTTAGTTCTAGATTCGAATGTGAATGTATTTGTTTGATTAGTTAGTTTTCCGACCAGGCGTAGTCTAGTAATTATAGTTCTAGATTCGCATACCAATGAGAATGGAATTATTTCTATGGTTTTTTTAAAGCTGAAGGATTGACTTTATTGCACCGGGTTTTACCTCATATGTCTCGGTCCCTCTCTGAAGAAATAGCATGCGACCTGCCGAGAGTATTGCACAAAGCACAAACTCTGTAGCTCCTGCAACAATCCTAGTAGCTCCTGTAACAATCCTTATTTCTATGTGTATATGTGTAGTACGATTCAACTCTTAGTGGACCAAGACAAAATCTATGTTTTTACAAGCCATTTGTTTTTAGAATAAACAAACGTTCTGTAGTGTGGCTCCTGGTAAAAAGGCATCCAACCCAAAGTCACGTAATGAGGCATTTGGTTCACAATGAGTTAATGGATCCAGTTGTATTTGGATGTGTGGATCACGGAATTGATGTTTTTCGTTCACCCGCTGTGAATTAAAGCGTAGTCATGGTGTTTGTTTTGGCAACTCTGACCCATTTTTGTCTGAAGGCTTCCTTTCTTTATCACCAGTGTACTTTGCCATTCAGGCGAACTTTATTCCGAATTCAGAGGTACTTGTAATTTAGATTCCCACGTAAAGGATCAGTGTAGTACTGAACTGTGCTTTTCACGTATGTCCTTTGCAAAACGTTGTTATCGTCATAGCTCGCCTGAAAGACTGTTGGTCTCTAATCAGCACTCTACCCTCTTCCATAATCAAAACTCTACGGATATCCTCTTCATTTCATTGCTGACACATACGGCAGTCACAACGACATCTTCATAACTATCTATCTGATGTTTTACTGTATATGGTAACCACTGTTATTCTGCACACTTTCATTTCCATTTACACATTTCTTCTCAAAGTTTCTTTTGGTACAACTTGTCTTCTCTTTCCGTCTGATGTCTATCAAATAACTGTCTTTGTCAAAGTGAATGGTCCTAGTTGACACATATCTAATCTATCTCCATCTAATTTCTTTTATCCTGGTCACCAGTGATGTACAAGTAGTGTTTACCCACACCTCCTCATCTGTAATCATTTCTAGCCAAATATTATCCGAATTCTTTTAAAACTTTTATTTTGAAAGCTCTTTAAAATTTAAATGTAATCCCTGCGGTTATTTTCCAGTATTCGTAATTTTGTTAATTTTTTTTTAAAAACTGTTCCAGAAGCACTTGAACTTTCAGCTCTTCGGCTTGGTGCCATGGACATCGTAACTCTTCGGTTCGGTGTCACGAACACCATAAATCTGGAGAACCTGTGGCTTTTCTGCCAGCCCGCGGAGTTGAACCGCACTCACAAGGGCTTGTCACCCGTCGACCAACGCGCTACGAACACGCTGAGCAGGCGGGCATTCGTTAATATATAGAAGATGCTACTACGGTACATTCTGAGTTTCGTTGAGAAGCCACGTCCGTTTGATTTCCATATATCTTTAAGTACGGCAAAGGCGTTGTTTGCTCTTTTTATTCTCTGTATTCTCAGATATCCTGTCTGCAGTCATCATGCTCATACCATCAGTTGCATCCTGAATCCATCTTCTCCGTGGTCTTCCTCATCTATTCTTAGCCGGGATGTACCTTCCATAATAGTCTACACCAGCTTGTCATGTCTCTTTATATTTCCAAAATACTTCAGTATTCTCATTATTATTTGCATGATCAGCCAATTGTCTTTGAATTTTGAGTACTTTCTTCATATACATATTTCTTCTTCTCTCTCCCTCTGTAATATACGGAGAACTCATCTGTAACACTCGCCCGAGTGGTTACCGGGGCCCAAATTTAGGTTGTAAAGAATAGAACCATTGTTACCTGCCACGCATGTCGTAAGAGGCGACTGAGGAGGTTTGGTTGAAATCTGATGCATATGTCCTAAACGTGTAGAAGTCTATGCGTTTAGGGACCTACCAAACCAATGTGCAACGTATACACGTTCTTGGCAAAGATCAAACATATCACAAAGAGTGATTAAAATTGGTCGTAAAGAACGTACTCGAAGAAGAAGAAGAAGATCTGTAACACTTATATTCAAACGCACATATATAAAAGCATAACTCCTCCACATGTATTTTCTTAATCAAGTTCTTCTATCACAAGTAGAATTTCTATTGAATTAATAGCAGTGTCGACAACTATGTAATATTAAATTTGTATTCACTATATTGAAATATTCAGTTATAAATGCTTGAATAACGTGACATAGCAGTGTTAAATACGTATTCTATTCAGATCTGAACGCGCCTTGATTGAATTATTTAGTTGGAGATGTTGGTTGGCTTTGTGTAAAAATCCATAAAAAATGGAAATGCTAGATTGTACTGATTCCAACGAGATTTCAAGACTTGGAAGCAAGATGGCAGCGATACAGTAGCTTGCTAACTGTGACTCTGATTTCCATAGTCATTTCAAAGTATTGCTTCATAAGAATATTTCAAGTTTGCTAACACATCCGGTCGGAGTATGTTCTTCAAGATTGTCGTGTTAACGATATAAACGAGGGTGGGGAGGGAGGGGTTCTCTGTTGCTAAGTTAGCCTTGACTTGCGTTCAAGTCTGAGTTCGAATCTTCTCTTGGTCGCTCCATTGACCACTTGTTAACCACTCTGTTTATTTGTATGTGATCTGAGCTAAGAGTGATTGGTGCATATGCGCCTAAGTAGTCAGCACATCCGATTTCTGATGCTTTATTTACTAGGTAGCTTCCAGGTTCTACATCAGTCACCTCTACGTCATGCCTTGTAGGTCGCATGTTACATTCTTTCATGCTTCCCATGCGGTCCCAGCACTACACGGGCGTCTCTCTGCAGCTAAGTGGTTACGTCATGCCTTGTAGGTCGCAGTGTTACATTTCTTTCTATGCTTCCCATGTGGGTCCCAGCACTACAGGGGCGTCTCTCTGCAGCTAAGTGGTTACGTCATGCCTTGTAGGTCGCAGTGTTACATTTCTTTCTATGCTTCCCATGCGGGTCCCAGCACTACAGGGGCGTCTCTCTGCAGCTAAGTGGTTACGTCATGCCTTGTAGGTCGCAGTGTTACATTTCTTTCTATGCTTCCCATGCGGGTCCCAGCACTACAGGGGCGTCTCTCTGCAGCTAAGTGGTTACGTCATGCCTTGTAGGTCGCAGTGTTACATTTCTTTCTATGCTTCCCATGCGGGTCCCAGCACTACAGGGGCGTCTCTCTGCAGCTAAGTGGTTACGTTGCCCTTCTGTGGAGAAAGTCGCAGTTTACACTTTCATATTCTGTGCTTAACCCAGTGCAATGGAAGTCCAGTCACTAAGCAATGATATCATGCAACTTGCTAAATTGTCAATAATGACAATGAGTGATTAACGATGATTCTACTACGTTACTAAATGCAGTTTTATTTCTCATATCTCAGTTAATCTAAATCTGATTACTACTTTGTTTATTTCTAGTTATGTTTTACTGATGGGTCCCAGCACAATAACTACTGATTTCACTTTTTTTTTTATCTCATAATCCATTTTTTGCCATCAGACAGACGTCCATATTGGATACTTTGTTTTCTTTAAGTCTTCACTTCCGCACAATAATGGTGCAACTTATTGTTAATACATCTCAAGTTGTTGATATTCTGATAGACATGTTGTCAAGACAAAGCATTTCTTTGAAAATATCATTTCTGTTTGAGAACCTCGTTGTAAATTTAACATTCCAATATTAGTTACAAAAAAATTAATGACTCGAAACGCTAGCATTATTTCCAAACGTACTGATGGCTCAAAAGGGTTTAAAAGCCGAGGATTGACTTCATTGCACGGGGTTTTACCCCATACGACTTGGTCCCTCTCCGCAGAAATGGCACGCCATCTGCCGAGAGTATTGCACAAAGCACGAACTCCGTATCTCCAGCAACAACCCTAAGGGGCGCGGTCCGGACTCCAGCCAACGACCTTCGACTCACATAAAAGAAAAGAACTTCAGCCACAGAAACTTTCACCACTCAAAATTATAAAACTAGTTTCAAATAACTAACCAGATATAACCAAATTATAGAATTAGTTTCTAGCATCGTGATGGCTTCAATTTATAGAACTTGTTCTTCATGGAGAGGATGTTACTTTGGTTTGTGTTGACTGTTAAGAGGTTATCGAACCATCCAAGTTTCAATTCTGTGAGCATTTAAGGAAAAAAAGGATGTAGACAAAGTAGTGGCAGATCATAGCTGAGTCAGGCGGAAAGGTACTCTTGGGAAAATATGTGATCCTTCCGGAATTGAACCAAGAGAGGAATTGATTGCTGTTACACCTAAATTTCAGGCTGCTTTCACAATTATTATATTCATTAAGATAAACTGTGAACAAAATACTCCATAACTAATTAACGTGGAGGTTGAGGTCCTATTGAATGACAACAACAATGAAACAAGCTATTTACACCGATGGTTCATATTCGCTCAACGATGTGCGGGATTTTCATCACGCTCCTGAGAAAAGTATGAAGAGGTCAGTGGGTCTTCAACAACCAAGTAGTTTGACGTGGAGTACAGGTGTTGCAGACAGAGTCGTCGTAAAGTGGCTACATCTAACAACTACTCGTATTTCATACTCAGTGACTCCATGAGTATGATTCGAAAGTCGAAAAAGGAATGTGAGACGAAACTGGGTGGAGTATTTACAGACAAGGATCAGAGAAATAATCTCTTTATTTTTGTCAATTGACTTGTAGTAGTCAGGGGTAATGTAGAGTGAAGATTTGTTTGCATGGCTACTTTGTAGTCAGGTAATGTACAAGTGATAGATTTGTTTGACTGGTAACTTGTAGTAGTCAGGGTAAGTACAAGGTGATAGATTTGTTTGATCTAATTGTAGTAGCAGGGTAATGTACAAGGGTAGATTTGTTTGCATGGCTAACTTGTAGTCAGGGTAATGTACAAGGTGATAGATTTGTTTGCATAGCTGACTTGTAGTAGAGGTAATGGTAGTTGATAGATTTGTTGATGGCTAACTTGGTAGTCAGTAGACAAGGTGATAGATTTGTTTGCATGCTAACTGTAGTAGTCAGGGTAATGTACAAGGTGATAGATTTGTTTGCATGGCTACGACATCAGAGGGAACTGCAATGAACCGTAGTGATATTCCTAACGCATTTAGAGAGTCTTTCCAAACATAGGAGTTTGAGGGTTGTGAATCAGCTGCTAACCAGATTGAGAGAGATGTGTATCGATATTGGAGCAGACCGAAAAAACGACATAACAAATATACAAAAGTTTCATTAATCAACATCTAACTGGCGTGTTGGGGCGTTGGACGCTGCTGGATTTGTAGAAGCAGAGATCGAAGCACGCATGAACTTGTACAGACTGCTATGGGTCCGATAGGTCCCGGACCGATAGTCCCCATTTAACCGATATAGAACTAGCCCCAAACATCGTAATGTTTTAAAAAATCATTGTAAATTGTTTTTAGTTTTTATGAAATATACCAGCTAGTGTTGTGTTCGTATTCAGCTATTTTGTATTTGATTATTTCAAGATTCTATCTTGCCACCTGATATTTGTTTATGTTAAAGTACAGAGAAAATAACAAACTCATTTACTCGATATGAACTCATCATTGAAATACAAGATGGATTAATGAGACAAATATATTTAAGAAAGTGAACTATTTTGGACACATTAATTAAGAGATATGAAGGTTTGGAAAAGATTATTACGGAGTGGAGAATAGAAAAACTAAAGTGAGAATGTATATAGGATGTTATATATTACTTAAATATTATAACAGAAACAGAACATCCTGTCTATGATAGAAATACATTTCGAAGGAATGTTATAGTTCTGCGCATGGCAAGGTACTAGATGATGATGACGACAATGGTCATTATTTTTTTTTACTTACTATAAATTCAGTCCTAGTCATGACGTCTAATATGTCACCTCTGATTTTTGTGGGAAGGCTTGATTTCTTTATCACAAGTATTGGACACCTGACCAGAATGCCCTGGTATCGCCTACCACAGAGAGCCACACAGAAAAGTATAATGAGTACAAAGCAAGAGGAAGACCACGCAAAGATGGAGCGACGGCATCAAGAACAGCCTTACGAACATGATTACATTGTGCCTTAAAACAAGCACACACAAGATCACTACGTTTCACCCCCAACACTTCTATAAAGAAGTAAATGATGGAAGAGAAGAACACGCTCACACAAGATCACTACGTTTCACCCCCAACACTTCTATAAAGAAGTCAATGGTGGAAGAGAAGAACAAGCTCACACACAAGATCACTACGTTTCACCCCAACACTTCTATAAAGAAGTCAATGGTGAAAGAGAAGAACAAGCACACACACAAGATCACTACGTTTCACCCCAACACTTCTATAAAGAAGTCAATGGTGGAAGAGAAGAACAAGCTCACACACAAGATCACTACGTTTCACCCCCAAAACTTCTATAAAGAAGTAAATGGTGGAAGAGAAGAAGAACAAGCTCACACACAAGATCACTACGTTTCACCCCCAACACTTCTATAAAGAAGTAAATGATGGAAGAGAAGAAGAACAAGCACACACAAGATCACTACGTTTCACCCCCAACACTTCTATAAAGAAGTACATGGGGGAGGAGGAGAAGAACAAGCTCACACAAGATCACTACAGTTTCACCCCCAACACTTCTATAAAGAAGTAAATGGTGGAAGAGAAGAACAAGCACACACAAGATCACTACGTTTCACCCACAACACTTCTATAAAGAAGTCAATGGTGGAAGAGAAGAAGAACAAACACACACAAGATCACTACGTTTCACCCCCAACACTTCTATAAAGAAGTCAATGGTGGAAGAGAAGAAAAGAAGATCCCTCGTCATTTAGGAGAGCTTACTCCGAGTTCAGAGGTACTTATAATTTATACTCCCAAGTAAAGCATCAGGTACAGTATGCACATCGAACATTTTGTCCCAAGCTGATCTCAAACTCGGTCATTTCTACGGATCGTGGTCTCTAGCGCAGCTTGCTAGCAATTTCGTTATCGAAGACCCCATCATGATGATGATGAGGATACCGAAACCGAATTGATGAACAAATTATAATGTTAACGATGATAATAATGAGGATCATGGTGATGCTTAAATTGATGATACAACGGTGACGTTGATATTGATGATGATGAATTGATATAATGATCTTTCTTCTTCTTGTGTCGTCACACTGTTACCGGGTTGTTGTCCAGTCTCGTGGTTTTCTGTTTTTGTCTTGTGTTGTTCTCGTGGCTTGAGTGATTGTTATTTTTGCTCTTTGACAGGATTCTGCTATACCAGCTACAATCTTGTTCGTGGTTTACCTCTCGCCTTCTTCCCTGATGTTCTGTTGTAGAATACTGTATACTATTGAGTTTGGATGCATTCTTATTAAATGGCCAAACCACTTCATTCTTTGTTTCTCAATGTATTTCAGGCAAGGTTCTGTGCCAACTTTATTTCTTATGCTGATGTTGGTGACTGTCTTTTCTGGTGTTGTTGGTAACTTTTCGCAGGCAACGCAATTCACGTATAGTTATTTTTTGTGACTGCGCTTTGCTCATTGTCCGTTTTTGGCTCTGGTAACACAAAGTAGGTATGAAAATGTTGTTGATCATCTATTGCTTAGCTGTCAGTGAAATTTGTGTTTGCCTTAACAATGGGGCTAGCTGATAGGTATACCCCATTTGCTTTTTGCACTCTAGCCTCTATCTCTCTATCTAGTCTTCCGTCCTCTGTGAATTTGCTTGATATAATGATGATGAACTATATTCAGACTTTGTAATTTCCAAGCAATGTAAACATATTTAAACCATTAAAAATAGTGGCTAAATATTGCATCTATACATGTTTGTATTTACTGTGTCTACAAATGGAACTGCTTGCAATTCTTTGAAAGGATAACTATCTCTATACGACACCTTCAAAACATGAATGTTTAACCGATCGATGTTTTCACATTTCTAAAACTGTGTTAATTATCGCCCATTAAGCTGTTTTATTTGTTGTTTATCTCCCTTAAATTCTGTCTCTGTTTACCTAGCGAACACAAGTAACTGGAGACGATCTATTGTGTGGGAGCTAATTCTACAAAATCGAATTACATTAATAATAACAACAACACAAAAGAAAGAAAGAGTTTTCGAAAAATAAAATGAATCTTGTGCAACTGATATTTATATAGAGCTAAACGTTTTTTCTCTAATATTTGTACTATTTATGAGGTGAAAACATGTTTTATTTTTCCCATTCAAATAGACGCTATCTGTGAAGTATCACTTACAGGACATGTTAGATCTACTTTGATTCTCCGAAAGGAGTTAATTCTCATTTTTCATGTTTGTTGGTCTACAAGCTCTGATATAACCAATGAAAGCTTCGCCTTAGGTTGAAAGTGGTGTGCCTCGGCTTTAAAAGGCTTTAGTTCCCTACCAAACAAGCAAACGATGTGAAGAGAGATATTTGTTGCACTTGAAAGGAAGTATTAAACTTGGATTCTCCGAAAGAAGTTAATTCTTATTGTTCATGTTTGTTGGCCCACACGCTCTGATATAACCAATAAAAAGACTTGTTGTTAGTATGAAAGGGCCGCGCCTTGACTTAAAGAGGCTTTAATCCCCCACGCAACAAACAAACAAGTCTGTGCGTCTCTAAATTTTAACATCGTATGTACCGGAAAGGAATGTATAAGAGATAATTCTATTGTGGTATAAAAGCTTTGAGCCATTGTTCTGTGCATCGTGTTCCCAACAATTCAACCGTTTTTTGGCCGTCATTGTGTCTTTGTTCTTTGTTGACAATGACCTCTTGGACGAAACGTTGATTTAATCTGTGGATGCACTATGGAATATTGCTGTCATATTTTGATATATAATTTCGTTAGAATTATAATTTCAATGCCCTATGTAACTTATTATGGTACGAAAGAAATATATAAGATATATTCCTTACGTTCTGTTATACGATACATATTTTGTATTTATACACTTGCCAATTGACCGTCTGTAAAGACGAAAAATGGAGTGACCAGGAATCAGATTGACCATATGTGCATAAATACACAATTTAGAACATCATTGCTGGATGTCCGTGCATACAGAGGGGCAGATGTAGAAAGTGATCATAATTTATACATAGGTAAATTCAAACTGAAATTGAAAATTCACCATACTAAAAAGAACAACTGCGAATAGACAGTCAAAGGCTACAAAATAAAGAAGTAAAAGTGGAATATCAGCTCGAACTTAAGAACAGGTTCGAGTTACTTAATGGTGAAAATGAACAGAACATTGAAGACAAATGGACTAAGATAAAGGACACACTCTTGTGGGCGGCAAGTAGTAGCGCAGGATTAAAGACGAAAGACAGAAAACCCTGGATAAGAGATGACACCTGGAAATGTATTCAAGAAAGAAGAAAGATGAAACTAGCGATATTTAATACTAAGGATGCAACAGATGAAATCCAAGCTAAAGAGGAATATAGACTAAAAGACAAGGAAGTGAAAAGAGCGGCTAGAAGAGATAAAAGAGCATATGTCAATCGACTGGCTGAAGAAGGGGAAAAGGCAGCTAAGGCTGGAAACAGTAAAATACTATACAATACACTAAAACAACTTACTGGAACTTTTGTTTCAAAGGGTGGCCCAATCAATAGTAACGATGGTAAAGTTCTAACATCAGATACCGAGCAGAAGAAAAGATGGGCAGAACATTTTGAAGAAATATTAAATAGACCTGATCCACCAGTACTACTCAAGTTTGACGAAGAGGCAAGAAACAGCTCTCTACCAATTAACGAACAAATGATAAGTGTAGCTGAGGTCAAGGAGGCAATCCATTCCTTGATAAACAATAAGGCAGTGGGTGATGACAACATTACTGCAGAAATGCCCAAAGCGGCTGATAATACAACTATTAACCAGGTGCAAGAACTATTTAATAAAGTATGGGAAGAAGAAACTGTCCAGATCAATTGAAAAGTGAATAATTGTTAAGATCCCCAAAAAGGTGATCTCAAAGATTGCAACAACTGGAGAGGGATCACCCTATTATCAGTAATGACCAAGACTTTCTGCAAAATCATTCTTAATAAAAATTAATGGAGCAGTGGACACAACCCTGAGAGAAGAACAAGCCGGTTTTAGACCTGGAAGAAGCTGCTTAGACCAAATAATTACCCTAAGACTAATTTTGGAGGAACATATTGAGAAGCAACAACCACTCATACTAAATTTCATCGATTTTAAAAAGCCTTTGATAGTCTACACAGAATCTCTCTGTGGAATATTCTGAGATGCTATGGAATACCAGACAAATAATAAACATTATTAAGAGCCTCTATGATGGTTCACAGTGTGCAGTTCGCACTGATGGTGTGGACACAGCGACTGGTTTATGGTTGAAACCGGACTAAAGCAAGGCTGTATTCTATCTCCGCTATTGTTTGGAGTGGCCATTGACTGGATGATGCGAAAATGTTGCAGGGGCGAAACTGGCATCGATTGGGTAGAAAATAGTCAATTAGAAGATTTGGATTTTGCAGATGATATTGCTTTGTTAAGTAGAAACAACCAAGATATGAAGAAAAAAAATAGACAACTTGTCATCTATAGCATCAAAAGTTGGACTGCAGATAAGCTATGAAAAAAAAAATATAATGAAGACACCTATGGCATGTAATGCAGATATCACACTGAAATCTAAAATGATAAAAATAACAGAACAGTTCACCTATTTAGGTAGCAATTTTAATTGCACAGGAAATGTTAAATAAAGAAAATATGATACGAATTGGCAAAGCAACATCAGCTTTAAAAGTCTAAATAAAATATGGAACTGCAAGTTATATAGTATTAAAACTAAATTACGAATTCTCAATTCAAATGTTGTATCAATCCTAACATATGCCAGCGAGAGTGGAAAATGACTAAAGATATAGAAAGCAAGTTGAATGCATTTGAAAATAGATGTCTGCAAAAAATAATGAATATAAAATGGAACGAATTCAGGAGTAGGGATGAAATCAGAGATATGCCTGGTCAACCACTAATGACAACTGTTATAAGAAAGAGAAGATGGAGATATGTTGGCCTCATCTTGAGGAGAAATTATCAACCAATATCAAAGCAGGCATTGAAGTGGATGCAAGGGTTAAGAAAGAGAGGACGAACTAGAGAGACCATGAAACGAACTTTGCTGAGAGAGGCAGGAAATATCGGCCTCAGTTCCATGGAGGAGATTGAGCGAGTTGTCCAGGATAGAGGGTATGGAGAAATTGCTTGCAGGCCATATGTCACGTATAACGGTACGAGAGGAATTATTATTAATTATTAAAGACGAAAAAGTCCATACATACATATATGCATACATTTTATATTTATATATTTTAAAATAAAGTAGATGCTTATGACAGAAACCATGCATTGATGATATTTACTGAACTTTGTAGCTAGAATTTCTTCTTGCAATTATCGAGTGTTTTACACTTTCGTCTGAAACCGATAACTACCACTCGGTCGCATTATTTTTATATGAACATTTCAAATTTGATCATTTATCGGATTAAACTAAGTGCCATGTACTGTAAATTTGAGACCATAATAATCAGGTCAGTTTTGCAAAGATTTAATCTAGCATAATAATCACGTCTGTTTTACAAAGATTGAATCTAGCATAATAATCACGTCTGTTTTACAAAGATTGAATCTAGCATAATAATCACGTCTGTTTTACAAAGATTGAATCTAGCATAATAATTACGTCTTTTACAAGATTGAATCTAGCATAATAATCATGTCTGTTTTGCAAAAGATTTAATTACATAATAATCACGTCTGTTTTGCAAAGATTTAATCTAGCATAATAATCACGTCTGTTTTACAAAGATTGAATCTAGCATAATAATCACGTCTGTGTTTTCATATAGATGTGTCAATAAATTCGACATCATGTAACATAACATTTGTTGATCGTCTCTTTCATCACTTTCCGTCTGAACAATTTATTGATCTATAATCATTTGTCCTGCACCTACCATCGTCATTTTCAAAGTTTTTGTAAAATTACTCATGTAATATGTACATTATTAACGCACGTGTCGTGTTTTAAATTTTGTATTTTGATATAACAAACATGATATACAGTTAATCTAATTTAGTCAAAATCTGATCTACACAGTTACCAAGTTGGCCTATTTCATTTAAGAGGTAACATATAGGGTGTTCAAGATAATAGCAGCCTGTGAATGGAGTCAATCTGGCATATATGTAGGAAAATGAGAAGGTTCAGTTATGACGTAGTATAGGTCAAGGTTATGTGACGGTATGTAATTGTAGTGCGGGAAGGGGCGATGAACAAATGTGACGTAAAACGAGCTAGTCAGAACCGGTTTTAAATAGTACATAAACATAACGCGATAGATTATCTGACAACTTTCGATTTGTCAATGGGGCTGCTTTAATCTTGAACACCTGTATAATTTGCCACTATATTGCAAAGCTACATTTTAGATATATCTGGTGGCATTTCCGTAAAGCGCGTCACAATTTGTTACCACTTGGAATAATTTCAAATTCGTGTTGTCATACTATTAAAATTCATATTCTGCACACAAAGAAACCTTATCAAAAGAATAAGAATCAGGCAATCAAAGTTTTTCGGACATATAATGCGAAGAGAATGTTTAGAACATTTGGTGACAACAGGTAAAATTAAGAGAAGGAGAGATAGTGAAGACAGAGGGAGAAAATGTTGGATGGCCTGACATCATGGTTCGACACAAGATCAACGTCAGAACTGATTTTTCTGTACCAAGCAGAGAGATTTGTGGAGAGACATGATCGTCTACATTGGCAGGCATGACACTTGATTGATTTAATGTCATAGTATTATAATATTGGCACTAATTATACAATGGGGTCATGACACGCCAATAGAAATTCTCATGATTTTCTGCTCTAAGCATGCTCCATCAATAGAAACAACGAAACAACAAAAAGGGTTAACCCTTTCACTCTATAATTGTTTTTTATCATCGAACGCATTTATGCTTTACAATGTATACTGAGTTAGCCAGTTTACTGGCTTTTGGGTCATCTTAAAAAATACTGCGAACCAGTATATTAGCTCAGAGGGACGTAGTGGTTAATTAAGCAATACCAATAACTACTCTACCATTCATAAATATTCAGAAAGTAATCCAGTTATGTCCAATGTTTTATCAGTTAATTAGGTCTATCATCATAGCACTCCAGACATGTCCATAGGTGCTCCGATCTCCGTCTCAGCAAATCCAGCAGCGTCCAGCGACCCAACACGCCAGTTCGATGTTGATTAATCAATCTCTTATCATATTTGGTATGTCGTTCTTTTCGGGCTGCACTAATATCGACACCCATCTCTTTCAATCTGTCGCAATTTGGATTAACAATCCGAAACTCCTCTGTCCGGAAAGACACTTCAATACGTCAAGAATGTTATTTCAGTACATGCCAGCTGCTGTCTCTGATATTCTAGCAATACCAGCAAATCTATCAGCACGTTTATTATCACTGACTCTGCGTGCGCATATCAAAAATGAAGGTGATTGCTCTAATCACTGTTTGTCATGTTGTTATATATTGGGTACATCTGAATGAAAACTGGAGAGGCTCCGACGTCAGGTGGTATTTACAGTAATAATCTATGTATGTGGTATTTTTGTCTTACAGACAGTCAACTGACAAGTGTTTTACTATGACAACTTCTGAGCTTGTGCTTGCCCTCAGTCTGTCTTCTTAATTAAGAATTCACAGTGTATTGACTTTTACAGTTTGTTATAATTATTGAAAACATTTCACTTTACAACCCTATTTTGTAGTACTAGATGCACTACCTTTCATCATAATTAAATATCTTGTCCTGACAGAACTTCACCCCAACAGTCCTCGAATTTCTCTCTCCATAGGCCAGATGCCCTGCCTCTGCAGCCGTCATGTTTAAACCATCAGTTACATCCTGAATCCATTTTCTCCGTGGTCTTCCTCTTCTTCTCTTTGCCGGTATGCCTCCTTCCATGATGGTCTTCTCCAGCCCTTCATGTCTTTGATATGTCCAAAATATCTCAATTTTTCTTTCTTATTTGTAGCATCAGCCAGTTTTCTTTACACAATAAAAATATTAATTTGCTTTTGTATTCAATAAATTCAATTAAAATGTTGTATCAATCCTAACATATGCTAGCGAGAGCTGGAAAATGACTAAAGATATAGAAAGCAAGTTAAATGCATTTGAAAATAGGTTTCTGCGAAAAATAATGAATATAAAATGGAACGAATTCAGGAGAAGTGATAAAATCAGAGACATGTCTGGTCAACCACTAGTGACAACTGTTATAAGAAAGAGAAGATGATGATATGTTGGCCTCATCTTGAGGAGAAATTATCAACCAATATCAACGCAGGCATTGAAGTGGGATGCAAAGGGTTCAAGAAAGAGAGGACGAACTAGAGAGACCCTGAAACGAACTTTTCTGAGAGAGGCAAGACATATCGGTCTCAGTTCCATGGAGAAGATTGAGCGAGTTGCCCAGGATAGAGCGATATGGAGAAATTGCTTGCAGGCCCTATGTAACGTATAACGGTAGAGAGGAATTATTATTATTATTATTATTCAATAAAGCAATACTTATCTTGTCATTCATTCTTAAAAAGGTAGTTACTTTTCTGTTTAGCGGTGCTTTTAAATAGCAGATGGTACTAATTAATAAGTATTGCACACATTTCATAGTTATTGCATAATAAATTACAATATCAGTTTAGAAGACAACAGTAGATCGCTGATAGATAAAAATAAGAACAATAAGAGA
Organism: Arion vulgaris; assembly: GCA_020796225.1. Lineage (NCBI taxonomy): Eukaryota > Metazoa > Mollusca > Gastropoda > Stylommatophora > Arionidae > Arion > Arion vulgaris. Next base: position 33,354,672 of record CM036756.1, read on the forward strand.
GACATATTTTTATTTTTTTTCGATCCAGAAGCACTTGAGCTTTTCAGCTCTTCGGCTCGGTGACATGGACATCGTAACCCTTCGGTTCGGTGCCACGAACACCGTAAATCTGGGGAATCTGTGGCTTGTTCTGACATCCCGCGGAATTGAACCCGCACACACAGAGGGATAGTCACCGTAGTCCAACGCGCTACGAACACGCTGGGCAGACGGGCGAGAGACATAGATAAAAGACGAAATGTTTCCACTCTATGACACTGTCTGCTCCATTCATTGAAAAGTTAAAATAACATGGTTGTCTGTCTCTCAACGTCGAGTCGGCTTGGATGTGTTATTTGTTTGAAGGGATGACTTAAGAGATTGACGTTTTCCTCAATGAAAAATCCAAAGAAGATTCCTCAATGAAAAAGTCAAAGAAGGTATGGAGCAATAGAATTGGTACAAAAGAAAAAGAAAGTGAAAAAACGGAAAGACTGTCTTCTTGTTAATGGAACGAAAAAAAAATAAAACATACTTTTATAAAAAATACTTTTTTCTTGAATTCCGATAAATGTTAATGTAAGTAGAGTAAATTACAGCGATAGTAATGTATAACACGGGCGCCATCATGTCCGCGGGCGTCGCATTAGACATCGCTGATGTAATCCTTAGGGGAAGTTAGTAATCCATTAGTCGTGTCAACGGTTTTTTATTAATAATTTGAATATGAAAGTCTTCGTTGCAGTAGGCAATCTTAACGCTGAGGATATTTTAATTCGGCTTTGTGCCATGTTGTCTCTCTCTCTCTCTTTCTCTCTCTCTTAAGATCTTACTCTCTCTCTCTCTCTCTCTCTCTCTCTCTCTCTCTCTCTCTCTCTCTTTTTTCTCTCTCCCTGTCTCACTTTTTGTCCTCAGAGAGACAACTTATTCTGAATATTGTTGTAGTAGGCGATTGGTGAGAAAATTGATGATGAAGACTAGACCATTGGTATACTAATAATCAGGGGCGGCTCGTCATTAAGGATCAGTGACGCCCGGCCCCATCACAAATCGAAAGGGTGATAACTTCTCGGATTAGACAAATAATAGTGAATACTAAAAAAAAACCATGATTTTTCCGAAAATTTGTGTTTGGCCCAACCAAGAAAAATGACCACGAGCCGCCACTGCTAATAATATGATGGTAGATGTTGATACCTGGTAGATGTTGATACCTGGTAGATGTTGTTTAACCGTAAGTATGTAGTTGATGAAAATAATGTACAAACGCTTTTATTGGGTTCATGCTATGTTTATTGATGTAACATTGCTGTGTTTACCAAAACATGTCTAATCTCTTCCAATGTTTATATCGGTCCCTCTTGTTGTTACTATCGTCGCTTAGCAGTACTAACTAACCTACGTCAACCTAGTCTCGTTCTAGTGCTACTTTTCTAACCATAGTGTGCAGCTTTGGCGTGCAAACCTTACGGTGTCTCCTTATATTATCTAGATCGTTTCTACTGTACTATCTACCTGTCTAGTATGAGGCAATCTCTGCCCTGGGGTGATAGCCGTATGTCCCAGCATAGTCATGTCCCTATACATGACTATACCCTCTTACGTTGTTACCTTCCAACCGAAGTTGTTTTCAATTCTTCTTCTTCTTCTTCTTCAGCGATCTCTGGTCATGCGCTTAATTTACTGTGGACCACAAACTGGGCAGACAGCTTCAGGTCTGTCAGGTTTCCCCAAAGCTTAGTTTTCAGGTCGACTGGGTGTGGCCACATGTTGCTTCTCAGCTCACAGAAGAGGACAGTCTTGCAGGATATGCTCTGGTGTCTGTTCTGCTTGCTGACACTGGCAGAGAGCTGTTTGACTTATTCCTAGTCTGTATAAGTGTTTGTTGAGTCTGCAGTGTCGGTGCGTAGTCGAAATATAATGACCTGGTCTGTTCTGCTTAGGTCTTTGAGGAGTCTTTTCCATAATCATATCCAGTGTTTGTCTTCCAGTCTACTGCAGATTTTCTCTGTATGAGGGTTTTGACCTCTTGAAAAGACAAGGGTTGGTAAATTTGCTCTTTGGCACTGCCCTCCTTAGCTAAGACATCAGCACTCTCATGTTTTCAATTCATTTATCACAGTTCTCACCTTTCCGTCATATTTTAATGCGAAAAGCATCAGAACAGACAAACACACACACCCACAACTGAAAAACTGTTGACAATTTAGTGACAACAGTCAAGTTTATTGAAGAAAAAGTATGTTGAACGCAACGAGATAAATACATGAATAGCTTGACCACAAGCCATGTTCTCGACAAGAACACTGACTTGAACAGAGACTCTAGACCAGTGTTTCCCAACCTTTTTTGTGCCTGGCTACCTAAGTGCCGCGCCATACCTAAACCTTTCTAAAATGTTTATGCCTGTTATGTAACATATACATAATTTTTAATGTATAAAATTTGAATTGTTCACTGAAGAAACTGAAATATGTTTTAGGAAGAATGCACTAGGAAATTGTTGAGGAAACACAGTAAGTAAATTTTCAAAATATATGTAATGGAGTACTGAAATTCAAGCATTTAATTGCCCCCACTTAACAATCAAATTGCCCCCTGTGGGGCGTGGGCCCCACGTTGGAAAACACCGCTCTAGAATAGTGATTGCATGAGATGACTAGCCATGACCTCCTACGCTTATCGGCATGGCACATAATACCCCAAAAATAATATTTTGCTTTCTGTTGTTAATGCTTTGTATTACTCAACTAAAGAAACATTTATATTACATTTCTGAGCTAATTATTATATTACATTTCTGAGCTAATTATTATATTACATTTCTGAGCTCATTATTATATTACATTTCTGAGCTCATTATTATATTACATTTCTGATCTCATCATTATATTACATTTCTGAGCTCATTATTATATTACATTTCTGAGCTCATTATTATATTACATTTCTGAGCTCATTATTATATTACATTTCTGAGCTCATTATTATATTACATTTCTGAGCTCATTATTATATTACATTTCTGAACTAATTATTATATTACATCTCTGAGCTAATTATTATATTTTATTTCTGAGCTAATTATTATATTACATTTTGAACTAATTAATATGTTACATTTCTGAGTTCATTATTATGTTACATTTCTTAGCTCATTATTATATTACATCTCTGAGCTAATTATTATATTTTATTTCTGAGCTAATTATTATATTACATTTATGAGCTAATTATTATGTTACATTTCTGAGATACTAATTATACTATATTTCTGAACTCATTATTATATTACATTTCTGAGCTAATAATTATGGATCTGGCAGCTACAGACTTAAAGTTACTGAATCTTAAAGAAGATGTAGTAATGAGACAGACAAAGCAAAGTGGCTGCTCGACTGTACCAGGGCCAACTATAAACTTAGAGTTGGCTGTGACTATATACTGAGTTCTGAACGCAATTTACAGAGTAAAACTCTACAATAAATGAGTGTTCCCTAACATTCCACGGATTCACGAAGTTTTCTTACGAATCTTGAAATTCGTCATTAAAATTCATGAAATTCAATTAGCTGTCACGTTGATCGATATAGATTTAAATTATCAGATTGATTGGCTGCTTGATTGATCTTTATATCGAAGGTCGGTTACAATCGATCTTTGAGAAGACTTGTCTCTTGCCAAAGTGATTCATTCTGTTAAAATGTTTATCTTCCAGTGTTCTCCAAATTATATAGTTGTTTTTCTCTTGCTCAATTCTTCTCAACATTTCCATTCAGTATAATTTCAAACAAAGAAGCGTGTCCTGTTATTTTTGATACTAAATGGTGTATGTACATTCCTTTTGTTGTTGAATTAAAATATCGTTTACCGTTTGTTTTATATTTCTTCTTCTTTTTTCTCGTTCTCACTAGAATGGGATTTCGGATTCTCTAATAAAGGAAGCCATCTGCCTCAGATTATCAGCCACGCCAAACAGTTTGTCTTGGATGCTAGTGTAAGTGGGCCACCTCTTTCTTCTCAAGTCTGCACACTGAGGACAGTTCTGTAGGATATAATTCCTATGATTTCTGCTTCCCCGTTTGTGCCGATCTCTTCCCGCAGTAAGTTTTGGCCACCCTCGTGATGGCAGGTCTGACATTCTTACTGCGTGGCTAAATCTCAGAGGTAGATTGGCGACCGTAGAATCGTTATCGCATTCCTCATTGTGAGGGTCGTTGCACCATGTTATGCGCCTTACGGCCTGGTGCATCCATTTTCAGCAAGAATTTGTTTCGGGTTAGCATTCCCTAGCGGACACATGCATCCGATTTCACCCAAACCTCCTTAGTCGCCTCTTACAACATGCGGGCAGGTAACAGTGGTTCTATTCTTTACACCCCAAATTTGGGCCCCGGTAACCACTCGGGCGTATTTTATATTTAAATGGAAGCAAAACATTTTAGCCCGCTCTCGTATGTGAAAATTTGATTGATCTCTATTTGATTTTCTTTAACAATTCACTTTTAATTTCTAGTTTTCTATTACTTCTTTTAATAGAGATGAAGTATCTACGCAGAATGCTAGTAATAACAAGAAGAGAGTGGTTTAGAAGACATCAGGAAAACGTTGGTACAATATCAGTACTGAACTTCATCAAGAAACAACAAATTAATTGGTTCAACTATATAAGCAGATTAACAACAGACAGTGCGCCGCAAAGAGCAATGTTATTTCGATACAGTGGATACAAAGCAAAAGGCAGTCCCCGCAAAGTTGAATCTCAGAGATAACAGAGGCTACGTAAAACATTGTTTATGAAGCGCCCGTTCTATAAATTTCTACATATCTTGACAATGCGAGGCAAAACAGGATCAGAGAACAGAAGAAGAAGAAGATGAAGACAAAAAGTGTAAGCTTACTTGGGATCTCTTTCGGCAATTTGGGGATTGGTGAGAAACACAAAATTGGCATAATAATAGATCACCAACCTGTATGTTCACACAGTAAATTGACGGAAGCTGAAGACAAAACATAATGGCATAAACACAGTGCTACTCAGGTCGTAGCTCGTCAAGTTTAAATTTACATTTCTCTAGAAATTGACTTGACTGTAAATTATTTTTTTATTTAATGTACAATGTTCAATAAATATATAACACATAAATGTGCTCATTTTTCTACCTTGTACTAACCAGAGCTAAACATGAAAAATGAGCAAAGCCAGTCGTAAAAATAACTACATGTGAAATGCGGTGCCTGCGAAAAGTTACCAACAACACCAGAAAAGACAGAGTCACCAACATCAACATAAGAAAGACAGTTGGCACAGAACCTTGCCTGAATTACATTGAGAAACAGAATGAAGTGGTTTGGCCACTTAATAAGAATAATCCAAACTCCACAGTATACAGAGACTTCTACAACAGAACATCAGGAAAGAAAGCGAGAGGAAGACCACGAAAAGATGGTTAGATGGCGTAGCAGAATCCTCTCAAAGAGCAAAAATAGCAATCATCCAGGCCACCAGAACAATGCAAGACCAAAACAGAAAACCACGACACTGAGCAACAACCGGGTAGCAATGTGATGACAAAAGAAGAAGTGGTACCCATTTTAGAATTTGTCCATATTCCATGTTTTCATTAAATCTACTCTATAAATCTTACTCTTGTGAATTCAAACAAACTTCTCTTACACTTTCATTGATCTGGTTTTGAAAATCAGGTTCACAAGCAAATAATATCAGCCGGTGTTGTTAACTGATATTTAATATATTTCTAAAGGTTTCAGTATTTCTTGAAATAAGATACAGAAATAAGATAGACAGAAATAAGATACAGAAATAAGAGATATAGAAATAAGAGATTTAGAAATAAGAGATACAGAAATAAGAGATACAGAAATAAGAGATACAGAAATAAGATACAGAAATAAGAGATACAGAAATAAGATATAGAAATAAGAGATACAGAAATAAGAGATACAGAAATAAGAGATACAGAAATAAGAGATACAGAAATAAGAGATACAGAAATAAGAGATACAGAAATAAGAGATATAGAAATAAGAGATACAGAAATAAGATACAGAAATAAGATATAGAAATAAGAGATACAGAAATAAGAGATACAGAAATAAGAGATACAGAAATAAGAGATACAGAAATAAGATACAGAAATAAGAGATACAGAAATAAGAGATACAGAAATAAGATATAGAAATAAGAGATATAGAAATAAGATACAGAAATAAGAGATACAGAAATAAGAGATACAGAAATAAGAGATACAGAAATAAGATACAGAAATAAGAGATATAGAAATAAGAGATACAGAAATAAGAGATACAGAAATAAGAGATACCCAATTACATTCATGATGAGTTTAAATAAAGTTACAGAAATAAATGAAATAGAGATTGAATAAATGATACTAAAATATAAATAAGAGTCAGTGATTTAGAAATAAGATACAGAAATAAAGATACAGAAATAAGAGATACAGAAATAAGAGATACAGAAATAAGAGATACAGAAATAAGAGATACAGAAATAAGAGATACAGAAATAAGAGATACAGAAATAAGAGATACAGAAATAAGAGATACAGAAATAAGATACAGAAATTTGATACACTAATGATAGTGTTAGCCGTTCAAATAGTGTGACTGGATTAGAACAGATTATAATGTCTGGTAAAGCACAGTAAGAGAGCCGCTGTAGCGTAGTTGTTAGTGAACTCGTTCGTAAGCTGGTGGTCTGGGTTCAGCTCCCGCAATGTGCGTGGAATTTTTCCCGACCACGATGGCTCTCAGGTCGACCCAGCCTCAACTGGGTACCAGACATGCTCTGGGAAAGTAAAGGCGGTGGGCGTGATGCTGACCACATCACTCATCGTGTGCCGACGGTCAATGAAAGATACAGGCCTAACACTGTATTGACCTACATACCATGAGGTATGAAAGGGTTCCTTTACTTTTTTTTTTTTTTAAACACAGTAAGACAAGAATCTCTGTTGAATACTTCTTTTGTTTCTTCTTCTTCCAACGCTCCATATCGACCACTTGTTAACCCACTCTGTGTGATTTGTATGTCATCCGAGCCTAAGAGCGATTTACGTTGTGCAAGTTATGAGTCTACAAGTAGGCTAGCACATCCGATTACTGCGACGCTTTTTATTCACTATGGTAGCTTCCCTAGACCATACTTCAGTCGCCTCTTACTACATGCCTTGTAGATCGCAGTGTTACTATTCTTTCTCCCCTGCGAGCCTTGGCAAACCACGGGCATTTCTTCTTCTTACCTTCGCCTAGGAAGCATAGGTCCGCAGTCAAGGCCTTCCAACCGCTATCAAGGCATTTTCAGATCTGCCACTTTCTCCCGTTTTTTGCGTTCCAACTTTAACTTCCGTCTCCATGTGTTTCTGGGTCTTCCTTACTTCTATTGCCCTGGGGTTCCATCGGAGAGCCTGTCTCACGATGCTGTCAGGGTGTTTCCTCAGTGTGTGTCCTATCCATCGCCACCTTCTGCTCATTATCTCCTGCTCCACCTGCCGCTGTCCTGCCCTATCCCACAGTTCTGTGTTTGTGGTCTTGTCATACCATCTCAAATGGAGTATCCTGCGTGGGCATCTATTGATGAATGTCTGCAGCTTTTTGGTGTTCACCTTAGTCGTTCTCCATGTCTCCGCTCCATACAGAAGGACAGACTTGACATTTGAATTAAATATAACGGGCATTTCTGAATATAAATAAAATAAAGATTATGGCCACTGATAAAATAAGTCAACTCAAAATTATGATTAGAAATGAAGAAATTAAAATTAATACACATTTTGAATAACTTAGCTCTTTAATTAATAACAATGAAGACTGTCAAATAAATCAGAAGGACGGCTGGACTTGGCAATATAGAGAGAAAACAGTATGAAAAATATATGGCATAACACAGACAAGGTAATGAGAATAACACTTCCAGGAGCATACATTTTTTCTTTAGCAGGAAGCGGTAGTAGATTCTGTCAAAACCTTGTCCCAACGGTACTCTGGTTCAAACTTCCGACAAGGTAAGTTTGAAGCAAATTAGTCCTCTTGAAATTGTTACTCAAGGATAAAATTAGACCCACCTCTCAGAAAACAATGATAAACTACTGAATTTATAAATGGTGACTAGAAAATCAACGACTCGTTTAATATTGTTGATGGCTAAGTCTTGTAAATAATATGCCATGATTAGAATGGGAACGAACGAACATTAAAACATATTGAACACGATGATAAAGGAGAAGTAGAGAGAAAAACTTGACTAGAAATCGATAGTCTTTCAAGCTGAATGTGATGAGATTTAAGTTTTACAAAAGACATCCTCTACACGTCGATTGAATGCTTTCAAAATATCACATTTCTAACACGATCTTCTAACCGTTTGTATACTAACCAACTACCAAACCGTCTGTCTCTCATGGGAACATAGAGCTGCAACGTTGCTCTGTCAAATTCTAGTGTAGACCGTTCTATCCTGCTTGTCCCGTGAGACTCAGGCATCTCTGACCTTCTCCTACTTTTCTTTGCTATATATTCTTTTACCTTCCCACTCTCCTTCAATCACTTTGTTAGTGGTGCAAAATTGTTATATTAACTCTACACTCCGTTATTGGTTATTGGTTACTAAACTGACGTCATTGCACTCCAGGCAGACCCATAGGTGATCAGTCTCCCCAACAGATATCGAAGAGTATGCATACTGATGGTAGCCGTTGCTCGATGATTAAACACACTCCTCACTCTGCCCCTCAGGCATCCAGTTCTACTTGTACAATGGGTAATTCCAAACTGCTTAAATCGTTGGATCGATTCAACATTTATTTTAGTGTCCTCATCCAACAGGCAGTCGCGAAGAGAACGTAATTACTTTTACCTCTGGACGGACGAATACTGCAACGTATAAGGAATTAGCCTGTATACCGTCTTTGTGTCATTTATAAAAATACTACAAGCCAGTAGATTAGCTCAGATGGACGAAAGGGTTAAACAATGTCTTAATAAAAAGTAACAGCATCAGCATCATCATCAAAAAGCTTGTCCTGAGCAGAACTTTGCTACTCTAACAGTCCTTCGAAATTTCTCTCTCTCTCATAGGCCAGACGTCCTGCCTCTGCAGCCGTCATGCTCAAACCATCAGTTACATCTTGAATCTATCTTCTCCGTGGTCTTCCTCTTCTCCTCCTTGTCGGTATACCTCCTTACATGATGGTCTTCTCCAACCTTTGTGTCTTTTAAATGTCCAAAATAATTCCATTTTCTTTTTCGTATTTGTAACATTAACCAGTTTTCTTTGATTTTGAGCTCTTTCTGGATAGATCTATTTGTTCTCTTCGTAGTCCAAGATATACGGAGAACTCTTCTGTAACGGTTATATGTATATACTAACAGCACGCTCAAATTTTAATAAGGGATGAACTAGAACTGCACGCACGCTCCGGGGAGCCGAACTAAAAGTCATTTGTTTTTTTTAATTTGAGTTATTTTCCGCGCTGTGTACCCCGATAACATGTGAAAATATTGCCCAAATAGAACACACATTTGTACGGGTGTGTTGCGGTTAATATTTTATGAACATAAAACCACATTATTTAGTACTACATCTACTGAGTTATATAGAAGCAACTGGTGTAGAGGTAAAGTTCTCGTCTCTCATGCCAAAGTTATATAGAAGCAACTGGGAGAGGTTAAGTTCTCGTCTCTCATGCCAAAGTTATATAGAAGCAACTGGTGTAGAGGTTAAGTTCTCGTCTCTCATGTCAAAGTTATATAGAAGCAACTGGTGTAGAGGTAAAGTTCTCGTCTCTCATGTCAAAGTTATATAGAAGCAACTGGTGTAGAGGTTAAGTTCTCGTCTCTCATGTCAAAGTTATATAGAAGCAACTGGTGTAGAGGTTAAGTTCTCGTCTCTCATGTCAAAGTTATATAGAAGCAACTGGTGTAGAGGTTAAGTTCTCGTCTCTCATGTCAAAGTTATATAGAAGCAACTGGTGTAGAGGTTAAGTTCTCGTCTCTCATGTCAAAGTTATATAGAAGCAACTGGTGTAGAGGTTAAGTTCTCGTCTCTCATGTCAAAGTTATATAGAAGCAACTGGTGTAGAGGTTAAGTTCTCGTCTCTCATGTCAAAGTTATATAGAAGCAACTGGTGTAGAGGTTAAGTTCTCGTCTCTCATGTCAAAGTTATGTAGAAGCAACTGGTGTAGAGGTTAAGTTCTCGTCTCTCATGTCAAAGTTATATAGAAGCAACTGGTGTAGAGGTTAAGTTCTCGTCTCTCATGTCAAAGTTATATAGAAGCAACTGGTGTAGAGGTTAAGTTCTCGTCTCTCATGTCAAAGTTATATAGAAGCAACTGGTGTAGAGGTTAAGTTCTCGTCTCTCATGCCAAAGTTATATAGAAGCAACTGGTGTAGAGGTTAAGTTCTCGTCTCTCATGTCAAAGTTATATAGAAGCAACTGGTGTAGAGGTTAAGTTCTCGTCTCTCATGTCAAAGTTACCAGGTTCGCTCCCTCGTGGAGCCATTTAGATATTTTTCCAGAGATCCTGATCTCAGTGTAGGTGAGATCGAGTTCCTAGTCCTATCGGAGATGGATGATAAAACATAGGCCCCGTGTTAAATTTGAGCCCGTAAAAACTTTGGCAGTTCAAAATTGAGAAAAGAAGGCTGGAAAGCCGAAATATAAAGACAAAAATATCTTCACCATCTTCAAAATTACATCAGGGTCCTCGCCGGTGCGACGGAGTTCGTGCACGCAGCTGAGATCTTCCTGTGTAAGAAAGATGATTGGAGCACAAATGTCTACTCACCAAAGTGCAATTATGATGGTCTTACCAATCAACCAACAGAAGCAACTTCTTCAACAGAAGCAACTTCTTTTGTGTAAATCGCCTCCATATTTAATTAATCATGAAAATGAAATAAATATATTGTCTGTGTGTAGCCGGGGCTCTCAAGGAGCAAAAATATGAACACTGCGACCTACACGACATGTCGTAAGAGGGACCTAAGGTAGAGGTCTAGGAAAGCTACCTTAGTAAGTAAAAAACGTCGTAGAAATCTGATGTGCTGGTCTACTTGTAGGCGGATAACTGACACAACGTACAATCGCTCTTAGGCTCAGATTACATACAAATCACAAAGATTGGTTAACAAATGGTCTATATAGAGCGTTGGAAGAAGAAAAAGAGTATATAGAAAACATACACAAGAACAATCTTACTCATTAGATGTACAAATCATAAAGAGTGGTGAATAAGTGGTCTATATAGAGCTTTGGAAGAAGAAGATTGAGTATATAGAAAACAGACACAACAACAATCTTACTCATTAGATGTACAAATCATAAAGAGTGGTGAATAAGTAATCAATATAGAGCTTTGAAAGAAGAAGAAGATTGAGTATATAGAAAACAGACACAAGAACAATCTTATTAATTAGATGCACAAAGCTAAAGGATGTAAAGCCGAAGTATTGGCTTTATTGCACCGGGTTTTACTCAATGTGGTTCGGTTTATCACGCAGAAATGGCACACACCCAACCGAAAGTATTGCACAAATCACGAACACCGTAGCTTCGGTAATAGTCACAGTAATCTCTGGGGGGGGAAATGCACTCGTGAACAGAACTGTGCGGTTCGGATTCGAACACACGAACTTTGAAACGCAAGGCAACGGTTTAACCAGTTAGCCACCGATATCCTCGAAATGTACAAGTGGTATCGTGTGAGATTAGAAACATTGATAACAGATATCCGCCACGATGTGTTAGTATTGCATTGGGGATATATAGTAATCGTGTATACTCATTTCTTTTGGCATCGACACATGTGAAAGAGACAGAGCGATACACAGAGGTATCACAGCAACACACATAAACAAAGAGAAGGTTAGAGAGAGAGCGGCAGAAAGAAATACAGATGGACACACAGAGATACAGACGGACAGAGTCATAGAGATGGCTAGAATGAGACAGAGAGAATAACAGCGATATGTATAGACGGACGGACACACGGATATAGTGACAGAGTGATAGGTACATATATATATATATATATATTTAATAGGGATAGAGAGAGAATGAGAGATATAGAGAGAGACATATAGATAGAGAGATGGTGACAGAGATGGACAGATAGGGCTCATAGAGAAACATACAGAGAGAGATAGAAAGATTAATGAGATACTGCTGCCTTGTAGTTGATTGGGGACAATCAAAGTCTAGCGGAGTAAACCGTACACAAAACTGGTCGGTAGGCAAACCAAGCAGTCTATTAACAAGACTGATATAGCTGGGCAGATGATGCTCATCAGCCCGGGAGGGCAGTTCGTCTACGGGTCGCTGCCCTGAAAGACAATAGCAACCTGCTGCCTTGTGGGTATTGGCTGGGGACAGCAAAAGACTAAAGGAGAACGAACCGAGTAAACGCTGGTTAAAACCGAACACACCACCGAAGGATAAGCACTTGAGCTCCAATTGGTATAAACGTGAGAGAGAAAATGATAAAGACAGAGCGATACAAAGAGAATCTAAACGAGAGACAAAAGAAACTGAGAGAAAAACACAACGAAAGACACTGATAGGGAGTTACAGAGAGAGATGAAGGGAAACGGAGACACAGTGGTATACAGAATGAGGCTTGCCCGCGTGCCAGCGTGTTCGTAGCGGTTGGACTACGGTGACTAGTCCTCTATAAGGCGGTTCAACTCGCGGACTGGCAGAAAAGCTACAGGTTCCCAGATTTACGGTGTTCGTGGCACCGAGCCGAAGGGTTACGATGTCCATGACACCGAGCCGAAGGGTTACGATGTCCATGACACCGAGCCGAAGAGCTTTCAGCTCAAGTGCTTCTGGATCAGGAAAAAAAAAAAAAAAAAACAGAATGAGGCACAATGATTGTGACACGAGAAAGCGAGGCACACAGAGAGATAGAAAATGTATAGAGACAGAGACACAGACAGAGAGACGCATACATAGACACAGATGGATAAGTAGTTTGGAAAGGAGAAACACATACATACAGTGACGGCTCGTCATTAAGGTCCAGTGGGGCCGGACCCCACCAAAAATAACGTGTAACGTGTATTTATTGTTTTATAAATTAAAATATCACCAAAACCATTATTTTTCCGAACATTTGTGTCTGGCCCCACCAACAAAAATGAGCATGAGTCGCCCCTGTAGATATATATATATATATATATATATATACCCGGGAAAATAAGTCGTCAACAAATATATGTATCATCGGATATACAATAGACTAATATGTGTTTTGATAATAGAATCCAGTATTAAGCCGACATAATGTTTATGCTCCTTATTTGGACAGGAGTGCTAAACCCTCACATAACCTTTCAATTCCTCTCATGATTTGTCCAAGCCTGTACTCAAAAAGTACTCGTACGATGCGATCAATTCTGTACAGTATTGGTCTGGATCTTTCTGCTGATTTGACGTGAAATTTTTTAAACATTTAGTTTGTAAAGTTTTTGTGGTAGGAAAAATAAGAATTGCCGCAAGCACTGTGTGCCATGTCGTTTAGGCATAACCTTTGGAAACTTTGTATGGAGAGCTTATTGATGAAGATACGGTAACCTGTACGGTACAAGATGTAGCTGGCTACAACTAACAGCTTTTAATTGAGATTAACATTTGCAGTTTGTGAGTATAATCATTTGTTCTGTGTCGATAACGCTGTATTATGTAACGAGACTGAAACGACAGCTTGAAGTGATTGTGACAAGTGTGTCGCGTGATTGTGTAATCAGATGTGTGTGTTTATAATACACGTTTGCGTAACTATAGCAACAGACTTTGTTTGCATACACAGATAAATGGAATGTGCTGCTGTAGCGGAAAGTTGTGTGTTTAACAAAATATTGAGTGAATTTAACAACATTCTGCAAGGATATCACACCATATTGCGTGGCTATAACAACATATTACTTAGATTTAACAACATATTACTTAGATTTAAAAACATATTACGTAGCTGTAACAACATGTTACTTAGCTGTAACAACATCTCACGTAGTTGTAACAACATGTCACTTAGCTGTAACAACATGTCACTTAGCTGTAACAACATGTTACGTAGTTGTAACATTATATACGTAGCTGTAACAGCATACGACGTACATGTAACAACATATTGTCAAATTGTTACAGTTGATATTTCTGACTATCACAATCGATTTGTGTCACAGTAACGGCTGGTGATCATTTAATATTACAACTTACAACTACCTCTGAAGTCGGAGAAGACAACCTGTATGGGACGCGGGGGAGGGGAGGGTGCACTGGTCTGAATTCACAGCGGTCAAAAGCAGAAAAAGACAAAGACAACTTACAACTGATTTACAGAAAGTGGATACAGATATTTATAGAACCATATTATGTGGTACTCTCTTAGAATTTAGTATGGTATGTTATCGGGTCGTACATGGCGTTAAGTCCGCGTGACTTAGTCTGCTCACACGTAGCTCTGAGCAGAACTTTGCAACCCTAACATTCCTTCAGAATTTCTCTCTCTCATAAGCCAGAGGTTATTTAAGCGAATTCTCTTCACAATGTGCTAATCTGTTCCACATATATGTAACATACACACACTTTCTCTCTTTCTCTCTTTCTCTCTCTCTCTCTTGTGCCTTTTTAACTCCGGTTGAGGAATATGCTCCAATATTCAATTATATGTAACACTGCAGCATTCAAATGAAATGTGATGTCGGGAAAGATATCACAATTTCAGAGCAGAGAATAGTTACAGTGAGCCTGACACATGAAAAACGTAATGTCATTTTATACTAGCACCAGAGATCACAAACACACGAACAAAAAACAAACAAAAACATCATTTACAAAATATCAATGAAAAGTTCTCGCCTACGCAAATACCAAGCTGTTTCTCATTGGTCAGATGTCGAGTTACAACTATAGCAGACGGTGTCACGTGATCAGGTTTTCAGGGGTTAATATCCTCCTACAATTCAATTGGCCTGATAGGAAAGATTTTGCCCTCTAGATTGCCTTGTTGGAGATTTTTAAGAAGATTACTCGGTCAGTATTGTAGTGTCTGGAGAGAAAACTAAACAATGGATCAATAGCACGCAGTACCGTCTGAAAATAAGATGGTATTATATTTTTTCACATTATTAAAATTCACAACTTCTCGTGAAAAAAGACGATAGGTGTTTGCTTTGGTTGTTCACCGTGATTTCACAAAATGGCTGATATAACATGGTTATTTTGTTTTGAACAGTAACTACTCCATAACATAATACTTTTACATTTACTTTCACAATTATTATTGCATGTACTTTTACAATTATTAGTGCAGGTACTTTAACAAATATTTTGTTCACTTGCTTGTTTATCTGTCTTCATATTATATAAGCAACTAGACAGATATAGGTCATGGCTTTCAGAAGAATGAACTTCATTGCATTGATGCAAAAACAGACAAATAATGACACAATAATATAGAGAAGAATTGACTTCATAACGTGAACACATAAACAAACAAGTATAAAGAGATAATGCGACCCAGAAGAATGGACTGCATTATAAAGACGTAAACACTTTAAATAGAAAGATAATGGTAAAAAGCAAGCAGTTACAATTAATAACACTGCAAGCAGTGGCGGCTCGTCATTAGGGGCAAGTGGGGCCGGGCCCCACCAAAAGTAATGTGTATCGTGTATTTGCTTTATGAATTAAAATATAACCTAACCAAAAATCATGATTTTTTCCTGGCCCCTGACCAAGCTGTGTTAGTCATTCAAAATGATATTATCTACTTGTTTGCATCATTCAAAGTATTAATGTCTTTCTTGAACAGATAGCACAAAGTGCAGTTCTGAACTCATTACTTGAAACACGAGCATAGGTACATTTTAAAATGTTAAATCAGCTGAATTTCGAATGTATATTAGTAATGTTCGTCATTTTCAACAGCAAGGATATAATCAAAGTTCAAATGTTTTCACGTCTGAATACTTCTGGCTGAGTTATATCTATGCAGTCTTTAACGAAACGAGGATATGTTTTACCATCTTGATTCTCCGAAAGGATATTCTATTTTCATGTTTGTTGGCCACACGCACGGGATATAACCAATTAAAAGGTTGCCTTAGGTTGAAAGAGCGTGCCTGGCTAAAGAGGCTTTAATCTACTAGAACAAACAAACGAAACTAGGCTTCTGGTCATGCTACAGAGAAGCATGCACTGGTGCAGGAACTCGTCATGGCAATTCCACAGTGTTCAGCGGTACCAACGGATGTGTATACAACGAAAGGTATGCACGTTTCTGCCTTACGTACACATTGGAGAAGAAACAACATAACAAAAAATGCAAAGCGATTGATTAATCAACATTGAGCTGGTGTGTTGGACCGCTGAGCACAGCTAGACTTGCTGCGGCAGGGATTGGAAAACCTATAGCATGTCCGGAGTGATATGATGATAGTCCTCATATAAAAATTGTGCGCAACGAGTCATAGACTTATTGACCTTACAACCTTCGTCACACCGAATCAAACACCTTCCGGTCATTTGAAAGTAAACACCTGAATCCTGCCCTCATCAGAAAAAGTCGTCAGGTGAAAAATCAACATGTTATCAAACGTATGTGAGGAAAGGAGCTGAATTTCCTACCTCCTGCACTCTAGGATCTCGAAATGTGAAGTGACAGACACCTCATACCCTATGGTCTGTGAAGGCTAGGGAAAATTACAAATTTAAGAGTGTGTCAAAAAGTACAAACTTCACTGCCTGTAACAGGAAAACAAACGTCTCATCTCTTACTTCGTTTGGGATCGTAACAAGTAACAAACACTCTGTGTTTTTGTTACTAAAACTAAAGTATTTGACAAATACACAACAAGGTATTAGATATTTAAGGAAATAACAAATCATTATCCTACAATTCTCCTCAATCATTTGTTCGATTTGTGTACGCCCTACTAAACATAAGCTTACCCAAACAGAATCGTTTGATCATTTTTGTTAATGGCAGTCAAATGTTTCCCACACAGAAACAGAGAGAATGCGAGAGATCATACAAAAATTCTTATCTATTATCTCTCTCTCTCTCTTTCTCTCTCTCTCTCTCTCTCTCTCTCTCTCTCTAAGACTGGCACAGCCTGTGATGATAAAATACTGATTTATTAATGTCACAATCTACGAACGCATCTCTTATATCCCGTATTCCATAAAACCATCTTCTATTCTCATGTTTCTATTGATCTATTTCCATTTTGCCTGATCCCAGGCTTAGCTAGCTATAGTGTATGCCCTCTTTCAAATGTTCCAAAATGATATTAGTTTTTTTTTTATGTTGTCTCCAGTGTTGAGACATGAGTATTGGTTATAGTGGTTTGAAGTCATTTGATTGCTTTTGTTAGTCTTAACAGAACTGACTTTGCTGTACTGTGAGAAGACGATTCATTTCTGAGTCTCCTTCTTCAGTTTGTTGACGTTGTGCAAGTTTTAAGGTGTCGATGTCTACCCATAATGTCTTCTCGTGTCAATGTCTACCCATAATGTCTTCTCGTATCAATGTCTACCCATAACGTCTTCTCGTGTCAATGTCTACCCATAATGTCTTCTCGTGTCAATGTCTACCCATAATGTCTTCTCGTGTCAATGTCTACCCATAATGTCTTCTCGTGTCAATGTCTACCCATAATGTCTTCTCGTGTCAATGTCTACCCATAATGTCTTCTCGTGTCAATGTCTACCCATAATGTCTTCTCGTGTCAATGTCTATATATACTACCTTCTAATGTGTCAATGTCTACATACACTACCTACTAATGTGTCAATGTCTATATACATTATCTACTAATGTGTCAATGTCTACATACATTACCTACTAATGTGTCAATGTCTATATACATTACCTACTAATGTGTCAATGTCTATATACATTACCTACTAATGTGTCAATGTCTACATACATTACCTACTAATGTGTCAATGTCTACATACATTACCTACTAATGTGTCAATGTCTACATACACTACCTACTAATGTGTCAATGTCTACATACATTACCTACTAATGTGTCAATGTCTACATACATTACCTACTAATGTATCAATGTCTACATACACTACCTACTAATGTGTCAATGTCTACATACATTACCTACTAATGTGTCAATGTCTACATACATTACCTACTAATGTGTCAATGTCTACATACATTACCTACTAATGTGTCAATGTCTACATACATTACCTACTAATGTGTCAATGTCTACATACATTACCTACTAATGTGTCAATATCTACATACACTACCTACTAATGTGTCAATGTCTACTACATAAATACATTATAATTTGTCAATTTATGTATACATTACCTTCCAATGTGTGAATGTCTACATAGACCACTTTCTCATGTGTCACTGTCTATATCATAGGTTCCCAAAGTGAGCGATACCGCCCTCTTCCCCCAATGAGCGCTGAAGCCTTCTAGGAGGTGGCGATAGTGGGTTCAGACAAATTTGGAGGGTGGGTATTCGGGCGAAATAGGGGTCGGTGGCTCTTTATAGAAGAAATTAATAATATATATTTTTTAAATAAATTATTTTCCTGATTTTGCGATTGAATAACTGTATTTAGGAGGTACACGTGACCAGATATTTAACATGAGAACAATCATAGAAAATCTAGAGAGTATAATGTAGATCTATACTCATGCTTTATTAACTACTCAAAGGCATTTGATTGTGTAGAACATCAGGAATTGTGGAAGATTATGGGAGAAATGGGTTTTCCATTACATCTGATACAGATCATCAGAGAACTTTATAGTGATCAAATGGCGGCTGTAAGAACGTGTAATAATACATCAGATTGGTTTGACATTTTTTTTTTTTTCCGATCCAGAAGCACTTGAGCATTTCAGCTCTTCGGCTCGGTGCCATGGACATCGTAACCCTTCGGTTCGGTGCCACGAACACCGTAAACCTGGGGAATCTGTGGCTTTTTCTGCCATCCCGCGGAATTGAACCCACACACAGAGGGATAGTCACCCGTAGTCCAACGCGCTACGAACACGCTGGCAGACGGGCGTCTGCATAGTTCAGAGTTCAGAGTTCATGATGTTCAAATTTCAGTAAGGTCAACTCTTCAGTTTGTCCAGCTGAAAATAGACACTCAAAGATTCTGAGTTAGGGAAAATATTCAAAATTGAAGTGACTGTGTCGCCAGAGTTGGTTTGACATAAGAAAGGGAGTCAGACAAGGCTGCATTTTGTCGCCTTGTCTGTTTAACATATATGCAGAAAACATCATGAGGAATGTTACAGAAGACAGCGGAAAAGAACAATACGATCCTTTTATAATCGGAGGAAGAGAAATACCTTAACTACGATACGTTGACGATACAGTGTTACTGTCAACATCACAAAAAGGCGTTGAGAAATTATTAGGAGAAGTGAAATATAAATGCGAAAAACAAAATCTATATCTCAATGTAGCAAAAACAAAAATAATGACAACAGATAAAACGAACATGACAAAGATATTTTATCAATGGAGAGAAAGTAGAAAATACGAACAGTTTTGAATATCTTGGTTCACTACTAACAACAGATGAAAATGGGATGAAGAAAATTAAAAGAACAAACATGGTTTTACAAGAAATTAAACAACTAAAAATAGTATGGAACGGAACTGATAAGAAAACAAAGATCAGAGTACTAAGTGCATGCATATTCCCAGTGGCAACGTATGGATGTGAAGCATGGACATTTAATAAAGCAGTGGAAAACATATATGTGCTTTCGAATATAAGTGTGACAGAAGAGTCCTCCGTATATCTTGGAAAGAGAGGGGAACAAATAGTTCTATCCAGAAAGAACTCAAAATCAAAGAAAACTGGATGATGCTACAAATACGAAAGATAACATTGAGATATTTTGGACATATAAAATGACATGAGGGGCTGGAGAAGACCATTATGGAAGATGGCATACCGGCAAAGAGAGGGAGAGGAAGACCGCGGAAAAGATGTATTCATGATGTAATTAAATGAACATGACAGCTGCAGAGGCAGGCCATCTGGTCTACGAGAGAGATAAATTCTGGAGGACTGTTGGGGTGGCAAAGTTCTACTCAGGACAAGCTATTTGATGATTGATGATGATTCAAGATGAAATACATATTGACCTCTACTTTTTCAATACGTTAACAGCATAAGCAGTGATGTATCAATGATTACAGTTCGTTCCAAAAGTCGTGAAAACACTAAAGTTTAATTTGTACGAAATCTACCGGATGGTTGACAGTAATTTTTTGCAGGCAGACTTATATACCTCACGACCTTACGAATTCAAGTTTAACTAATTGGTAGGTAGTTTAGCTGATGCAAGACAACATTTTTTGTTATATAATTTTGTATAAGCACAACAAAATGATAACCAAAGTTTAGAATTTACAGTAATACACAAAATGGTGGCGAATGTTTGCAAATTTGTATCCCTATTACATATTATAAAAAGAAAGGTGACATAGTGAACAAATGATACCTTCAACTTATATAAATGAAAATAAATGTTGTGTACATACGCCAATGACAGTCGTTAGAATACATTGTGAACTGATTAATTCCACGGGATTCCTGATTTTGACTTGCGCTGAATTGCATGTGGAACACGGAAATGCTTAATTATTGACACACTTGAAAATCGTACTGCTAACCTGCAACAAGTTTACCAAATCAACATCTCTGTTATTTTAGTAATAACATATAATGAAAATCAAGCAGCAGGTTGCTATTTTCTTTTAGGGTAGCGACCTTTACACAATCTTCCCTCCCGGGTTGTTGAGCGGCATCTGCCCAGGTTGCCTGTCTTTTTTTGAACTACTTGGTTTGCCTACCGTCCAGTTTTGTGTACGGTTTGCTCCGCTAGACTATTATTATTCCCAATCTAACTACAAGGCAGTAGTAGTTCCACGAGAGCGGAAACGCGTACTGGATTCAAGCCTCTTCCAGTTTTGGGCTTTCCAGTTTTTCTGCACATTTAGGTGGGCCGCTTACCCCTACGCTTGCCACGACCCTTCGTCGCTCCATCATTAGCGCCGTGCACTTCTGCCCCACCGGTGGGCCCACCCGTGCATCGTTCGCATGCGTGTTCGCTCTGCCTCGGTGCCTGCCCACCGTGTCTATTATTTCTCACCATGCACACTTTCACCATGCCTCTAGACTGTCCGAACTCGGGCCCCAACCTCATGGCTATGAGTTTTGCCCTATGTGGGAACACGTGCAACTCTTCTCGGGCCCCCACCTCCGGGCCATAGTTTTGCTCCACTCGGACCTACGCCTCTTCCCTAGCTGCACCCATCGGAACTCATTTCGAGCCTCCACCCTAGGGCTCCGAGTTTTGCTCTATGTGGGAACACGTGCACCTCAGCTCGGGCCCCCACCTCCGGGCCTGACTTTCGCCCAACACGATCCCGTGTCTCTTTTCTGGATGCACCCTTCATCCCTTTATGTTTCTTTGTTCAGCTTTTCCCATCGGCCGGGAGAGATGTGCGTTAATAGTCGCTCTGGTATTCCGTTCGTCTATGTTGCGAGCGGATCTCACCCAACGTGACTACGTCTGCATCACTACTTATACCAGAGTATCTCTCCCTCGATTCCTACCCGCTTAGCCAGACAGGAACCATTGTCTGTTTCCAGGGTCACCACGTGGAGGTGAGATAGTATCTTGATTAGTGTCAGATCAATGAATCCTGGGGCGGCGTTGTCCCTTTGCGCCTGTGACCCTAAGTGTTCTAATCTTCGTCTTCGTATGGCATGTCTGAATAACTGAAATTATGTCCCAATATTATTAATTTCCCAGTATGTTGACTACAAATGTAGCTTTAAACATTATTAATTTTCCCGTATGTGGACTACAAATGTAGTTCTAAACAATAATTATTTTACAGAATGGGACTCACAAAATGTTGCTGTAAACATTAGTAAATTTTACAGTATGTGGATTACAAATGTTGATCTAAACATTATTAATTGTCCAATATGTGCAAATGTAGCTAATGTAGCATTACTAATTTTCCAGTATTTTAAATATAATACATCTTGAAATATTATTAGCTCTCCAGTGTGTAGACAGTGAATGCAGTTCTAAATAAAATTAATTATCCGACACGGCGACCACCAAGCATAAATAATTGTCCGGTATGTTGATCGTACTTATCATACCAAGCATCATTGAATGTCCGACAAACTACACGGCCGTGTTATATCAAGCATCATTGAATGTCCTACAAAATACACGGCCGTGTTATATCAAACATCAATGAATGTCCGACAAACTACACGGCCGTGTTATATCAAACGTCAATGAATGTCCGACAAACTACACGGCCGTGTTATATCAAACGTCATTGAATGTCCAATTTTCCTTACCTTAACATTTATTATGTTTGTTGTCAAGAACAACATAGATTGATAGATACGGACATAGATTGTGGTTTTCCTTGAACTTTCATGATCTATCATAGTTCATTTTCTTTATACGTGCTGGAGAATGACACCATTTCAGTATAGGTGAGGTCGTGTTTCTAGCCCTATCAGAGACGGCCGATAAAACGTAGGTGCCGTGTTTAAGTTGAGAGCGTAAAAGAACCATAAGCAGCTCAAAATCGAAGATAGTAAGCTGGAAAGCTCTGCCCGGACAAGATGTATTAAAAGATTGAAAAAATTAAAATTCCTGCAAAATATTTTCACTATCTTTAAAATTACATCAAGGAATCGTCGCTGTTGCTACCGAATTCGTGCACTGCCGCTGAGATTTTCCCGTGTAAGAAACAGATCGAAGCACACATGGCTACTCATTGAAGCACACATGGCTACTCACTGAAGTACACATGGCTACTCACTGAAGTACACATGGCTACTCACTGAAGTACACATGGCTACTCACTGAAGTACACATGGCTACTCACTGAAGTACACATGGCTACTCACTGAAGTACACATGGCTACTCACTGAAGTACACATGGCTACTCACTGAAGTACACATGGCTACTCACTGAAGTACACATGGCTACTCACTGAAGTACACATGGCTACTCACTGAAGTGCACATGGCTACTCACTGAAGTACACATGGCTACTCACTGAAGTACACATGGCTACTCACTGAAGTACACATGGCTACTCACTGAAGTACACATGGCTACTCACTGAAGTACACTGCTGATGGTCTTATCAATCAATCAATTTCTTCATGAATAAAACGAAGATTTTTTTAAAAGCTGAGTTTCCATCAGATCAGATAAGAAATATACAAGAAGAAAATGCGTTTCTGATATGAAACTTCTCAGAAATGACATCTTGAATTGATTGAAAACCTTCGTTGAGAAAGAATTCAATGAACAATACGTCTAGAACATTCTCTGGGGAAACATTCATCTTACATACTGACGTTGCATAATTAGAAATTAATGTATATGTTCATTTCTATTGATTCATTCGATCCCAAGATATGAACCGTCATACAGCTGTCGCGTTACAGAAGAAACAGCATAATCTCATATTTCATTTTCAATGTAATGTTAGGCGTTATACTTACCCCGAACTTAATTTCTTTTAGTTTTTAGATAAGAAAAATAAAGGGATAAATTATGTTCTTTTACTCTCTCTGTCTCTCTCCCTCTCTCTCTCTCTCTCTGCCTTTTTACCCGGATTGGTGCATAGACCTCAACCAACTCATGCTAAGTCTTCCTATCTCTAGCTATCTCCTGCAGCTCCCTCCATCTCTTCTTTATATTGTTGATCTCTGCTTCTAAATCTCGTCTCCATGTATTTCTTGACATCCCCTTCTTTCGTTGTCCCTGCGGGTTCCAAGAAAGGCCACTTCTTCTTATATTCCCACTCAGGTTTCCGCAACGTTCTTTTACTAATCGCATTTATTTGTTTCGTTGCCAACGGTGAGAAATTTTTAATATTGTATCATAGCTTTTGGCACGAAAACATATCATATCCGGACATGAAATGAAAGATCGATTTATTTTATTGTCAGGCAATAACTTTAAGTTTACTTGAATATTTGCACATTTCTTAGTTAGTCTTTCCTCTTGGGCCTGTGGGCGGCGCATAGGGCAGAGGTCATAGTTCTCCATGTCTCGCGGTTCGTTGCTATCTGTTTTAGGTCTTTAATGTTTACTAGGCCCATCGTTGAGCCTTCTCTGGTGATGGTTCTACGCAGAGTCTCTCTTGGTCTTCCTCGTTTTCTTTTTCCCTCTGGTGTCCATATGAGGGATTGGTAAGGATGGGTAAGGCGCAAATTTCTTGGCGCCTGCAAATTTTGTTGTATGCGATATTTAGTGCTGGTTGTTCACTGTTGATATGAATAGAACAGAAAGTATAGCTTAGCACGATATATATATACGGTGTTATGGAAAACGGGGTCTCTGTGGTAAAGTGGTTAAGACTTTGCATTCTGAAGGTCATGAGTTCGAATCTGAACCGCGCCGTTCTATTCTCGAGTGCTTTTTTCTAGAGACCCTAGGATTGTTGCGGAGATATGTATGTAGTTTGTACTTTGTGCAATACTCTAGATCAGCGTTTCCCAAACTGTGGTCAGCGGACTCCAGGAGACCCACAAAGTACTCATATGGTGTCCTCAAGCTCTTAAAGAAATATTATCATCTTTGATATTTCAAACAGAAAAAAATGTGTATAAAAGAAGGGGTTAATTAGTTCCGCTGCGAAATAAAAAAAAAACCCGGACCAGACCGGAGTCTAAATGTATGACAGAAGAAAATGAAAGCTTATTTGAAGTTTCCCGAGGTCTGAGAACATTGTTTACTATTGTAGCACAAAGATAATTCATTCCCGTCCATTTTCATTTATAGAAACTATTGGGGTCTGCGGCATGGAAAATTTAATACATGTACATTTTCACATATAGAAACTATTGGGGTCTGCGGCAGGAAAATTTAATACATGTACATTTTCATTTATAGAAACTATTAGGGTCTGCGGCAGGACAATTTAATACATGTACATTTTCATTTATAGAAACTATTAGGGTCTGCGGCAGGAAAATTTAATACATGTACATTTTCATTTATAGAAACTATTAGGGTCTGCGGCAGGAAAATTTAATACATGTACATTTTCACATATAGAAACTATTGGGGTCTGCGGCAGGAAAATTTAATACATGTACATTTTCACATATAGAAACTATTGGGGTCTGCGGCAGGAAAATTTAATACATGTACATTTTCACATATAGAAAATATTAGGTCTGCGGCAGGACAATTTAATACATGTACATTTTCATTTATAGAAACTATTAGGGTCTGCGGCAGGAAAATTTAATACATGTACATTTTCACATATAGAAACTATTGGGGTCTGCGGCAGGAAAATTTAATACATGTACATTTTCACATATAGAAACTATTGGGGTCTGCGGCAGGAAAATTTAATACATGTACATTTTCACATATAGAAACTATTAGGGTCTGCGGCAGGACAATTTAATACATGTACATTTTCATTTATAGAAACTATTAGGGTCTGCGGCAGGAAAATTTAATACATGTACATTTTCATTTATAGAAACTATTAGGGTCTGCGGCAGGAAAATTTAATACATGTACATTTTCATTTATAGAAACTATTAGGGTCTGCGGCAGGAAAATTTAATACATGTACATTTTCATTTATAGAAACTATTAGGGTCTGCGGCAGGAAAATTTAATACATGTACATTTTCATTTATAGAAACTATTGGGGTCTGCGGCAGGAAAATTTAATACATGTACATTTTCATTTATAGAAACTATTAGGGTCTGCGGCAGGAAAATTTAATACATGTACATTTTCACATATAGAAACTATTGGGGTCTGCGGCAGGAAAATTTAATACATGTACATTTTCACATATAGAAACTATTGGGGTCTGCGGCAGGAAAATTTAATACATGTACATTTTCACATATAGAAACTATTGGGGTCTGCGGCAGGAAAATTTAATACATGTACATTTTCATTTATAGAAACTATTAGGGTCTGAGGCAGGAAAATTTAATACATGTACATTTTCACATATAGAAACTATTGGGGTCTGCGGCAGGACAATTTAATACATGTACATTTTCATTTATAGAAACTATTGGGGTCTGCGGCAGGAAAATTTATTGAAAAGGGGTCCAAGGTAATGCAAATTTTGGGAACCGCTGCTCAAGGTAGATAACGTGTTATTTCTGAGGAGAGGGATCGAGTCATATTGGATCTTTAGAAGACCAAGTTTATTTGTTTTACTACAATAATATTAGTAAATGAAATTTCCTGTAACCTTTTAAGACTTTAGGGTATGAATTGACAAGCACTTCATATTTCTAGGTCCTATTTTGCAGGAGGTATGAAGACCAATTCCTTTATTCACACGTGGAACTTCGAATGTGAGAAAACCCACAACCGTCTTGAGTACGAGTCGATAGATGAACGCTTACGCATTCCGCTACTCCGTCCCACTTTGTTACAATAGGATTTAAATTTACAAAGTTTCAAAATTTAAATTATAAAGAAAATGTGTTGTATTTATGTCATAGCAATGTATGGTTGCGATGAATGTATTATTGATGAAATAGTTGAAAAATCGATTAACATCTTTGAACGCACTTGTTACCGAAGAGTACTCAGAATAACATGGACAGAAAAAAATAACAAATATGTCCATTTTGTAACAGTTTAACATTGAAAAGAAGTGGTTGATAAAGACAATAAAAATGGGGAACATTAAATATTTTAGAGATATACAAAGACATGATTCTCTGGGACAAGCTAGTTAAAGGGGTGGTGCATGATACCAGGTAGAGGATAGAGAGAAAGACCATGGAGAAGACGGGTGCAGGATGTGTTAGCCAAGTTTAGTATGACTTGCACTCCTCACACAGGACAGGAAGATATTTAGAGCTGCTGTCATGGAAGTCAAGTTCCAACAGGAATACGCTAGATGATGATGATGATGATGATAGTGATGATGATGATGATGATAGTGATGATGATGATGATGATGATGATGATGATGATGATGATGATGATGATGGTTATGATGAGGATAATAATGATGATGATGACAATAGGATTCTAGAGCTGTACAACTGTGGCATAAAATGGGAGCAAAAGGAATCGGGAAACTTGGTGCAATGAAGCCCATCCTTAACCGATAAACGACTTTTAAAAAATAATTTGACTATTAGTTGATGGATTGGTTGATTGATTGATTGATTGGTTGATTGATTGATTGATTGATTGATTGATTGATTGATTGATTGATTGATTTGATAAGACCATCATCACTGCACTTCGGTGAATAACTATGTGAGCTTCGATGTTTTTCTTACACAGATTAATGTCAGCTGCAGTACACGAAATCCGTAATACTGGTAAGAGTCCCCCATATAATTTTGAATAAACATTTTCCGTTCTTGGTGTTTAGCTGTTTATATATCACAATAGAATGATAAAAACGGCATAAGAACGATCGCGAAAGAGCGATGGAGAGAGCGATAGAGAGAGAGAGAGAAAATAAACATTTTTGTAGGAATTTTATTTTTATATTTTTTTCTAAATTAATTTTACCCGACAGCGACTTTGCAGCCTACTTTTTCGATATTTAACCACCAAATCTTCTTTTATCTGCTCAACTTGAACACGGTGGAACCTACGTTTGATCGTTGATCTACTACAGGACTAAGAACTCGATCGCACCTACACTGAGATTAGGGATCTCTGGGGGTAAATCCCCATCGCTTCACGCGATAAACAAACCGTGTACCTTTGGAGCGAAAGGCTACGACCTAACCTCCACGCCATACTCTTAATTTTGACAAGATCAGATGTAGAGTCTACATAGAAGTAACAAATTAATTACAACTCTTCTAAAGTTTCCAATTAATAATGTGGTTTTTTTTATAAACACTTTCAGGTACATCAGCCATCAAAGTCAAGTCAAAGAATTGTTGCAGAATAAGGATACGCTTATGTTGATACAAATATAAGTACAGTATACAAGATACTTTAGCTGAAATCGGATGCACTTGTCCTAAATATGTACAAGTCTATACGTTTAGGGGCCTACCAAACCAATGTGCAACGTATACACGTTCTTGGCAAAGATCAAACATATCACAAAGAGTGATTAAAATTGGTCGTAAAGAACGAACGCGAAAAAGAAGAACAAGATACTGATGTGAATTATCCAGTGAATGATGTCCAAATTTCATGTATGTTTGTCAACAAACTGAAGTTATGAACTCATCATGTGATTAGCAAAATATCATAATGTCGTCCCGTTTACGCGGTGGCGATTCTGTAACTGGGAACCAGCAAGAGATATCCGGTTCCAGACACAGAAAACATCGCTCTGATATAGACAACAGTTTCTCTCCTTCGTCCAGCAGTAGCAAATCTAGATCCCTTGGTGTTAGAGACACCTCGACTCTCTCTTCTGGGGAAGCCACTTCCAAACAGTATAGCAGTCTCCCTCGAGAGAAACCCAGTGGTAAGCAGTATAACAGCATTCCCCGTGAAGACACCACTACAAAACGGTACAGTACATTACCTCAAAAAGACACCAACTCATATAAATATGGACATGAGGTGCAGTCCGGTATAGATGATGGTTCAGGCTACAAGTCTCGTGACAGTGTCGTTGATAATCATTCCTCCCGAAGACGTTCTTCGAGACAACACGAAGGTGAAACTATTGATTCAACCAACGATTCATCTCGAAGACGTTCATCGAGACAATACGAAGAGGATACTAAATATCAAATCATCGATTCGTCTATAAAACATTCGTCTAGACAACGCGGAAGCAGCAATTTTATTGATCAAACCAACGATTCATCTCGAAGACGTTCTTCGAGACATTATGAAGGTGACGTTACTGAAAATGTCAGAGATTCATCATCTCAAAGGCGTTCTTCAGGACACAATAAAGATAAAACTTCTGAAAGAGTCAGAGATGCATCATCTCAAAGGCGTTCTGAAAGACAATATGAAGGTGAAACTGCTGAAAGAATAAGCGATGCATCCCAAAGACGTTCTTCGAGAGAACATAACAGTGATATTACAAACCAAACCAGCGATTCTTCCCGAAGACGTTCTTCAAGAGAGCACTTAAGTGATGCTACAGACCAAACCAACGATTCATCCCGAGGACGTTCTTCCAGAGAACACTTAAGTAATATTACAGATCAAACCAACAATTCTTCTCGAAGACATCCTTCGAGAGAACACGTAAGTAATATTATAGATCTAACCAACGATTCATCACGAAGAGGTTCTTCGAAGGAACATAAAAGTAATGTTACAGATCAAACTGAAGATTTATCTAGAAGACGTTCTTCGAGAGAGCACGAAGGTAGTTTTGCTGATGAAACCAACAGTTCATCTCGAAGAAGTTCTTCAAGACACTATGAAGGTGAAATTACTGAAAGAAACAGCGATTCATCTCATAAACGTTCTTCGAGAGAACATAGAAGTAATACCACCAATCAAGCTAATGATTCATCCCGAAGACGTTCTTCAAGACAATATGACGACAACAGTAACGATCGGGCCAAAGATGTATCCAGAAAAAGCTCGATTGGGCAACAAGAAGGCGATGTTACTGGTCAAATTAATGAACCCGCTCGAAGACAATCTTCAAAACACTACCAAACTGATTTAAATGGGCACAGCAAGGATATGCACCGAGTACTTTCTTCTAGAAAGTACGAAAACGGAATTAATATAGAACAAAATACTTCAAATAGATCTAGAAACCAATGTGTAGATCACACAACAGCTTCGAATCCTCCATCATACACACAACAAGGAACTTTAGAACGAGGAAACCCTCACATGTATGATGAAAGACTGGATAGCAATAATGTAGGTGTCACTTCACAAGGAAGAATTGAAACTTCCTTAGAACGTTGTCCTCTCGTCAGCGATCTCAATCCTCATGATCAAGTGCCGCGAAGTAAGTCTCACAGAAATTTAGACGGTCATGAATCGAATATTACGACTAGAAATACGGATTTAAGAGATCAGGGACCATTCGAGGGGGAGTACACAGACCGAAAAAGTCGATCGAAAGGACGAAAAACTAACGGAGAAAACTACCATAATCCGCAAGACAGACACAGAAGCAGTTCTCAAGTTCGCGAACAAGAAATGTTCTCAAGTGGATACACCAGTAGTCGTCCGTCAAGCAAGGACAACAACAAAGTAGTCAACGGTAATAACAGAACTAGTGATACAGAGAAACATAGCAGAGAACAAATAACATCTAGAAGTGACTATAAGACTGAAAGTACTGGGCGGAAGACATCTCGGACTGACAATCAACCTTCAGGGAATTACAAGGAGCAGACAACTTCTAAAACACTACAACAGCCTGTGGAAAGATTAAAGAATTCAAATCACAGAGAAATTTCCGAAGTTCGAGACAAACTCCTAAACAATAACAATGAAGAACACATGAGGAAACGAAGTAATTCGAATACGGGAAGTGTCAGCGCGAGACATATTTCACATAGTGACAAAGTACACAATAAAACAGGGGCTAGTTATCGATCTTCTTCTAAACAGAGCCTTAAGAAAGAAGATCTGGACATATCTTATAAAACTGTTGAAACAAGAAACTTACATGAAAACTATGTATCGAAGCCGTCGCAAAGATGTAATAACGGAAGCGGTTCAGCGACTCAGAATACGCAAAGAAGAAGCAGTGTAATGTCCCAACAAGATGAAGATATAAACGAGATTGTCAGACAGATATCAACATCAGCTAGCGAAACATCAAAAGAAGCTTTACGACAAGGAAGTAATGGAGAATTTAAACATCAACGCAGGCAACACTCAGGAGATCGTCAGAGCTTAGAATCTTTAGGTAGAGTAGAGAATGAAACACATTCCTGTCAGCTGTCTCTCTTCGGGCATAGTTCCCGTTATGGAACTCGTGAAATTGCTGACCGTGCTGGTGAGTATAGCCATGGTTCACATTGTCCAGTAACGGAGTCAACTAGTCATTCTAGAGGTTCCTCTACCAGTCGACGGATACCTTCCACACCAAACCATGAACTAGATGAAACCAACATGTCATCTTACAAACAAGATAGCAGTCTCAGTCGACGCTCATCTTCATCGCGATCAAACCACGATACGGGTTTTGCATCTTCTCCATCATCCCCTAGACGTGATGACTCACATCCTAGATTTTATTCAGATGTTTCGCCATCCCTTTACGCGGAGGAAGAGAATCAAAGATCGCGCGCTGACGAGTCTAGGAGACGACGAAGATCAAAGATGACAACTAATAACAGCCTAGACGTACCTGTAGCATCTCTACGTAAAGAACAGTCTTTGTCTTCCAGTGGCAGAGGCGATTCTAGTTTTGAAGAACCCTATTCTGAAGCTCCACCAGTTGTTAAGGGTAACATTAAGAGCATCGAAGAGTGTAATAAAGAGACAAAACGGGGCGGTTTAGGGAGTGTGGAAAGTGTAACGCCAACCAGCAGTCGGGGGTTTCATTACGAACGAGGAGAGAATGCCAGGAATGACACAAAACTGTCGCAAATAGGTAGCAAAGATAACCTGGCGGTATCCAAGAATATTGGACGTTCTTCTACGAGCATAGCAAGGGAAAGCGCTGAATCTCCTAAACATTTATCGAAGGTAGATTTAACAGAAGTATCCAGCTCAACATCAACAATCCGTGATGTTAACGTTACATCAAAAACATCCATATCTGATAGCATATCCTCCCTCTTGGGAAGAAACAATAAATATCAGCAGTTTCGCTCAAATCAACCAGAAGGGACAGCTACGCCACTGTCCATTAGTGATCAGTGGCGTAAACTAAAACAAAGCATTCTTCCTGATAAAGAGGCACTTTCCGACACTGTGAAAGAAAGGACATCGGCAGCAACGATATTCTATGCTGCTGCAGTCAAATTCATGAGCTCTTTGCCAGGAGTTCAGAATCCTTTGTCCAGGAATATGGAGTCCTCATCTGTACAATCTTCAAACGGAACCACTATCTCTAA
The DNA here is from genome assembly GCA_020796225.1 of Arion vulgaris. Classification (NCBI taxonomy): domain Eukaryota; kingdom Metazoa; phylum Mollusca; class Gastropoda; order Stylommatophora; family Arionidae; genus Arion; species Arion vulgaris. The sequence continues at coordinate 33,386,749 of CM036756.1, forward strand.
TATCCCAGAAAACGAAAAGGTTAGTACATCAGAAGATCATGGGTCATCAAGAGCGAAATCGGAAACCCGCGTAACGTCCCATGACAATTCAACAACAACTATTAAAGCAGACAAGGTGTCGTCTTCGCACAGTATCACATCTATGGAAGTCCCAAATGGAATAACTTCCCATCGTCAAAGTACCATCTCAACAACTGGTACATTGTACAGTCTCAACAAAACAACCAGTGCTTACGCTGTGATGACAGAGAAGAGACAGGCACCTGGCTCAGACGCAGGTAGCCAAATGGTGAGTAGAAACACGTATGTGTGAGTCAGATGATGAATGTAACATGTACGTATGACTGAGATGGTGAGTAGAAACACGTATGGGTGATTCAGATAATGAATATAACATGTACGTATGACTGAGATGGGGAGTAGACATGTATGAGAAACTCAGATGGTGAGTAGAACACGCATGGCATGACTGACGCAGATGGTGATTATAACACGCATGTGGGACTCAGACAGTGAGTAGAACACGTATGTGAAACTCAAATAGTGAGTAGAACACGTACGTGGAACTCAGACAGTGAGTAGAACACGTACGACACGTATGTGGAACTCAGACAGTGAGTAGAACACGTATGTAGAACTCAGACAATGAGTAGAACACGTATGTGGAACTCAGACAGTGAGTAGAACACGTATGTGGAACTCAAATAGTGAGTAGAACACGTACGTGGAACTCAGACAGTGAGTAGAACACGTATGTGGAACTCAGACAGTGAGTAGAACACGTATGTGGAACTCAGACAGTGAGTAGAACACGTATGTGGAACTCAGATAGTGAGTAGAACACGTATGTGGAACTCAGACAGTGAGTAGAACACGTATGTGGAACTCAGATAGTGAGTAGAACACGTATGTGGAACTCAGACAATGAGTAGAACACGTATGTGGAACTCAGACAATGAGTAGAACACGTATGTGGAACTCAGACAGTGAGTAGAACACGTATGTGGAACTCAGACAGTGAGTAGAACACGTATGTGGAACTCAGACAGTGAGTAGAACACGTATGTGGAACTCAGACAGTGAGTAGAACACGTATGTGGAACTCAGACAGTGAGTAGAACACGTATGTGGAACTCAGACAATGAGTAGAACACGTATGTGGAACTCAGATGGCAACGTAAAACAAATATAAACGACCTAAAGTAGAGAAATTATGAGGAACACAGATAGGAAATAGAAAGCGTATGAGAGTTTCAGAAGATGAGTAGAACACGCATGAATGACTCCGTCCGATAGTTTGTAGAACAAGAATGAATTAATCCGATAGTTTACGGCAATGTTGACCTTTCTAAGAGTCACATGTAGAAGAGATAACCTGGTTCAGTTTATGAACGAAAGATGAGAGTATGAAGGTGTAAAATCTCTATTTTTCTGCCCCGACAATGTCAATTACTTCCTTTAAAATAACTAACCAAAAGTAGGAAATTGCTACATACTCTATGGAAACATTTGTATACGAACCAAAAATATGTTATTAAAGACATTGATATCAATAGTACGTCCATACGTCCACTTTTAGTAGGTCTTGACAAAGTTACCATTTTGTTTAAGATGGCACGAATTTTCGAACCAATTATATTTCTTATTTTATTTACCATTCCTTTATTTTCACATCACTTTCCTTGTAGTTCATAGATTCAGTAGTCTTCTAGTAATGACCATTATATCACATGTCATCTGGTTGTCCTTCATCTAGTTGTCACTGATTGGATCCCACGAGCAGCTGAGAGCGTCACTGTGTATTTCTTTTAGATCTATTTTAAAGAAACTTCATTTACCTACAAACTAATATATTACTCATAACAATCGGTTAATAATTAAAGAAACTGAAGCTGAATTTGTACATGGGAAAATAGGGCATAAATTTAATTCAGTCACAACCCGTTTTTTTCAGTTCGGTATCCAGTCAATTAAATAATTTAGTCCGATGCTGTGACTATTTAAGGACAACACTGTTCATATATCTATGTATTTGATTTAGTCTACGTTCCATTAACGGCGCAACTTTTAGAGGAGCGAAAACTAAGTTCCTTCCTTTCTTTCATTCGCTTGAAATAGTATCTATTATGTTCAATGTTTCATCTTGTAAGAACTTTACCGCATATGTAGCTCACACAGAGATCCGTGCAGTTTTCTTTCCGTTATTGTTTCACTAGGTTAGTCAGTTTGCTTAAACATATCCTATTCGGACAGTCTCTGCATGTGCACTGTAGCCTGGGAGACGGTCCAATGTACACACGGCTGAAATGTTAATCTTGTAGTGTGTATACATGTGGCTCCGGAGTCAATACTGTCCTGTTCTGATTCGCAGAATGACAACTTATTATAATCTGCGCATACTTTAGTAGTCGTTCTTTGTTAGTATTAATGTCACTCTGATTGAAAATTAAATAAAAACAATCCTGTTCTGCTACAGACACTGTGCTCTTTTTTTTCACTATGAAATTAACCGAACAGTAAAACAAAATAGGGTAAGCAACTAGAAAAACTGAACGTCAACATGTATTGTCCTGGGTTGTCGTTCGTGTTCTCTTCAAACACAGTGAGTTGACACATAATAACACCATCGTCAGTATCACCATCGCGTGGTTACAAGATGTATGTCAGACAAGAAATGTTAGTGTCATGAATTCATCCTCCAATAATTTGTCCTGAGCATAACGTTGCCACCCTAACAGTCCTTCGAAATGTATCTTTCTCGTAGACCTCTTTTCTATACATTTGGTCATGTACTAGCATCCTATACTAATTGTTATCCATACAACTATCTATATTATTCTACATACATTGGGAAAGGGGGTGTATCTTTGTGACGTGTAGGTAATGTCACTTCACAACAAAGGTGTTCGGTTCATTCTCCGTGCAGCCATCGCGATATTTTTCCAATATTCCTATCTCAATGTAGGTGTAATCGAGTACCTAGTCCTATCTGAAACGAACGATAACATATAGATTATGTGTTCAAGTTAAGCATGTAAAATAAACCGTCTTCTTCTTTTGTCGTCACACTGTTACCAGGTTGTTGCCCATTATCGTGGTTTTCTGGGGGTTTTTTGTCCTGTGCTGTTCTTGTGGTTTAGTTGATTGTATTTTGCTCGTTGACAGGATTCTGCTATGCCATCTAACCATCTTTTCTGTGGTCTTCCTCTCGCCTTCTTTCCGGATGTTCTGTTGTAGAAGACTCTGTATACTGTGGAGTTTGGATGCATTCTTATAAAATGGTCAGACCACTTAATTCTTTGTTTCTTAATGTAATTCAAGCAAGGTTTTGTGTCAACTTTCTTTCTTATTTTGGTGACTATCTTTTCTGGTTTTATTGGTAGCTTTTCACAGCCAGTGCATTTCACGTGTAGTTCTTTATCAATCTACTACATAGTGACATCTTACAATCTTCCTGCTAATCACTTCCTCTGTCTCTCTCTCTGTCGGTTCTTCAACTCTTTAATCTCATAACAGACACTTCAGTGAACATAATGTTAAATGGAGAAAGATTGGAACCAATATTCTTCTTCTTCAAACGCTCCACATCTACTACTTGTTAACCACTCTGTGTGATTTGTATGTGATCTGAGCCTAAGAGCGATTATTCGTTATGCCAGTTACGCGCCTACAAGTAGGCCAGCACATCCGATTTCTGCTATGCTTTTTATTTACTAGATAGCTTCCCTAGGTCCTACATCACTCGCCTCTTACGACATGCCTTGTAGGTTGCAGTGGTACTATTCTTTGCTTTCCTTGCGGGCCCGGGAACACATGGGCGGGGAACCAATATTACGTTAGAAATATCTTAGACCAATAATAGCAGAAGACAGTAGTAGATTTGACAAGAAAGTATTTGACAAGAAAGTATTTGAAAGAAGTATTTGACAAGAAAGTATTTGACAAGAAAGTATTTGACAAGAAAGTATTTGACAAGAAAGTATTTGACAAGAAAGTATTTGACAAGAAAGTATTTGACAAGAAAGTATTTGACAAGAAAGTATTTGACAAGAAAGTATTTGACAAGAAAGTAAAGAACGGAATAGAAACGGACAAGAACACATTTAACAATATAAAAAGTGTTTTGATTGATTTATTGATAGATTTATAAAACCATCATCATTGCACTTCGGTGAGTAACCATGTGTTCTCCGATATGTTTCTTACACAGATCGCAGTAACAGTGCACGAACTTCGTAACACACAGATCGCAGTAACAGTGCACGAACTTCGTAACACACAGATCCAGTAACAATGCACGAACTCCGTAGCACACAGATCGCAGTAACAGTGCACGAACTTCGTAACACACAGATCGCAGTAACAGTTCACGAACTTCGTAACACACAGATCGCAGTAACAGTTCACGAACTTCGTAACACACAGATCGCAGTAACAATGCACGAACTCCGTAGCACACAGATCGCAGTAACAATGCATGAACTCCGTAACACACAGATCGCAGTAACAATGCACGAACTCCGTAGCACACAGATCGCACTAACAATGCACGAACTCCGAGCACAAGATCGCACTAACAATGCACGAACTCGTAACACACAGATCGCAGTAACAATGCACGAACTCCGTAGCACACAGATCGCAGTAACAATGCATGAACTTCGTAACACACAGATCGCAGTAACAATGCACGAACTCCATGCACACAGATCGCACTAACAATGCACGAACTCCTAGCACACAGATCGCACTAACAATGCACGAACTCCATGCACACAGATCGCACTAACAATGCACGAACTCCGTAGCACACAGATCGCACTAACAATGCACGAACTCCGTAGCACACAGATCGCACTAACAATGCACGAACTCCGTAGCACACAGATCGCACTAACAATGCACGAACTCCGTAGCACACAGATCGCACTAACAATGCACGAACTCCGTAGCACACAGATCGCACTAACAATGCACGAACTCCGTAGCACACAGATCGCACTAACAATGCACGAACTCCGTAGCACCAGATCGCACTAACAATGCACGAACTCCGTAGCACCGGTGAGAGTCCTCAATGAAAATTAGAAGATAATGAAAATATTTTGTAGGAATTTAAAAAAAAAAATGTCTAATGAATTTTGCCCAGGCAGCGATTTTCTAGCTTACACTTCTCGATTTTCTAGCTTACACTTCTCGATTTTGTACTGCCAAGGGTTTTGTTACGTGCTAAACTTGAAGCCCAGGCAGCGATTTTCTAGCTTACACTTCTCGATTTTGTACTGCCAAGGGTTTTGTTACGTGCTAAACTTGAAGCCCAGGCAGCGATTTTCTAGCTTACACTTCTCGATTTTCTAGCTTACACTTCTCGATTTTCTAGCTTACACTTCTCGATTTTCTAGCTTACACTTCTCGATTTTCTAGCTTACACTTCTCGATTTTGTACTGCCAAGGGTTTTGTTACGTGCTAAACTTGAAGCCCAGGCAGCGATTTTCTAGCTTACACTTCTCGATTTTGTACTGCCAAGGGTTTTGTTACGTGCTAAACTTGAAGCCCAGGCAGCGATTTTCTAGCTTACACTTCTCGATTTTGTACTGCCAAGGGTTTTGTTACGTGCTAAACTTGAAGCCCAGGCAGCGATTTTCTAGCTTACACTTCTCGATTTTGTACTGCCAAGGGTTTTGTTACGTGCTAAACTTGAAGCCCAGGCAGCGATTTTCTAGCTTACACTTCTCGATTTTGTACTGCCAAGGGTTTTGTTACGTGCTAAACTTGAAGCCGGGCAGGATTTTCTACTTACACTTCTCGATTTTGTACTGCCAAGGGTTTTGTTACGTGCTAAACTTGAAGCCCAGGCAGCGATTTTCTAGCTTACACTTCTCGATTTTGTACTGCCAAGGGTTTTGTTACGTGCTAAACTTGAAGCCCAGGCAGCGATTTTCACACACTTCTCGATTTTGTACTGCCAAGGGTTTTGTTACGTGCTAAACTTGAACACAGTTCTACTGTATGGGTCAGAAACATGGAGAACAACTAAAACAATAGCGTATAAATTGCAAACATTCATCAACTGGTGTCTGCGCAGAATAGAGGGAATAACATGGTATGATAGGGTCACAAATGAGGAACTTATGGAGAGAACAAGACAGATTCCAGTGAACGATCAGGTTAAAAAAAGACGCTGGCGCTGGATAGGACACACTTTGCGAAAACCGGAGGGAATATAACAAGAAGGGTCCTTGCCTGGAACCCGCAGGAACAGCGAAAGAAGGAGAGGCTGAGAAATACATGGAGACGAGATTTGGAGGCGGAGATCAACAATATAAAGAAGAGCTGGAGCTGCAGGAGATAGCTAGAGATAGGAAGACTTGGCATGAGTTGGTTGAGGGCCTATGTCCCAACCCGGGTTAAAAAGGCAAAGAGAAGAGAGAAAACTTGAACACGAGACCAACGATTTATTGTCCGTTTCTGGTAAAACTTGGATTTCAATCTCACTTACACTGAGATCATGAATCTCTGAACCAAATGTTCAGATGGCTCCACGAGAGAAAAAGACCGAATACCTTTGGACGAGAGGCGGAGTAGCTAACCTCTACGCCACAAAGAACACAATATGAAAAGTATATTAACATAAAAACAAATAAATACACGAAAGATAAGATTTATCAAGTGCTACACACATATGTATCTTTGTGGTGTGTAGCAGAAATGTAACAATGAACAAACAGATATAGAGAACAATGGAAGTTTGTGGAAAGTTGAATGATATACAGGAATGAGGGGGCTAGTGTCATAGAAAAAGAAAACACTCTTAAACAAGTCCTTATCATCAGGTGCCGTGCCGGCTGGTGTAGGCGATCATGGCTTTACACAAATCTCTATCCCTGGTATTTGATATAATCTCAGATGTTGATTCTCTTCTGTGCCATGAAGTCAGGCTGTCTAATATTTTCTCTTTCTGTCTTCCTCTATATCATCTCTCTTCAATTTTACCGGTTGTCACAATGTGCTCTAAACCTCCCCACAATGTGCTCTAAACCTCCCCACAATGTGCTCTAAACCTCCCCACAATGTGCTCTAAACCTTCCCACAATGGGCTCTAAATCTCCCTCCAATCCCACAATGTGCCAAATCTCCACAATGCTCTCCACAATGTGCTCTAAACCTCCCACAATGTGCTCTAAACCTCCCCACAATGTGCTCTAAACCTCCCCACAATGTGCTCTAAACCTCCCCACAATGTGCTCTAAACCTCCCCACAATGTGCTCTAAACCTCCCCACAATGTGCTCTAAACCTCCCCACAATGTGCTCTAAATCTCCCCACAATGTGCTCTAAACCTCCCCACAAGGTGTAATAAGCAAGCTCTACAAAACAAGAAGAAGAAGATGGCTACTAAGCTCTAGCTCCACTATCTATATTTAGATTATTGATAAGTAATATTTGTAGCTCCACTATCTATATTTAGATTATTGATAAGTAATATTTGTAGCTCCACTATCTATATTTAGATTATTGATAAGTAATATTTGTGGACATATAAAAAAGACAAAAGTTGGAGAAGTCCATTACGGAAGGAGGCATCTCAGCAAAGAGGAGAAGAGGAAGACCACGGAGAAGAAGGATTCAGGATGTAACTGATGATTTGAACTTTGGGTGTGGGACATTTAACCTATGAGAGAAATAAATTCCGAAGGACTGTTAGGGTGGCAGAGTTCTGCTCTGGACAAGCTATTTGATGATCATGATGAATTAAATGCTTCCTGATGAAGTATGTAGTGTCGATCATAACTGTCATTCTGCACTTCTTTGCCTGTTCTTTCGTGTCTCTCCGATCCTACTCCCTCTCCTCTTCTCTCTCTCTCTCTCTCTCTCTTCTACAGTTAGTCGCTTGATCTCACTTATCCACTTCGACCTTAATCCTTGCTCTACTTCAGTGTCTGTCAGCTCACCTACCCACTGGTCTTTCTTCTCTCTCTTCTTCATAGACTTGTCCATTGCCTGCCGCTACACCCATACCTGAAATCCTTCAGTCTCGTTATTTCTATTCACCACTATTCTGGAATCATTTACACATTCTCTTCTTAAGGAGTTTAGAATAGCAGTCTTGTCCATTGCTCGCCTGCATTTTACAGCAACCATACATGCAAGCCTATCAGCGCGTTCATTTCCTATTACACCTGCATGCCCTGGCACAAAAATAAAACTGATTTTTGTCAGCCTAGACCTCCTCAGCGACTACAACTATTGTCTCTAAGCTTGGATAGAAGTATGTGACCTCCAGCCAGACAATGGCTTTAGTTATTGCCATGATTTCCATAGTGAGACTGCTGTAGACACAGCAAAACTACCACTGTCTTACTTCCCATCATCCCCTCTGATCTGAGCAGTGAAAGCCCATGAGCTCCGCACATTAAATGTGCTGCAAATGAGCACTTCTATCACAGACACTGTGTTCATGTGTACGTATCGAATCGATCGCTGCTCGCGTATTTGTTTGCACTATGAAAAAGTGAACATTGTTCATACATATTGCAACTTCCTTTCTATTCATTAATATTTACCCATAATTTACCTCTATCTCTCATTCTGTCTCTGATGCGTAGAGGTTAGATGCTCACCTCTGGTTCTAAAGGTACTTGGTTTCTGCTCAGCCATCGCAATATTTTTCCAGAGATCCCTGATTTCAGTGTACGTGAGATCAAGTTCATAATCCTATCGGAGACAGAAGATAAAACGTAGGCCCCGTGTTCGAGTTGAGCATGAAAAATAACCATTGGCACTTTAAAATCGAGAAGAGCAGGCTGGAAAGCCGCTGCCCGAGGAAAAATTAATTAGAAAGATTTTTAAAATAAAATCCCCTACAAAATATTTTTACCATCTTTAAAATTACATCAGGTACGCTCGCCGATGCTACGGAGTTCGTGCACTGCCGTTGGGAATCTTCCATGTGTAAGAAAGATATGGGAGCACACATAGTTACTCAGCGAAGTGTCGTAATGATGGTCCTATCAATCATCATCATCAATCATTTCATTCTGTATATAATTGTTTGTTTGTCTTTCACATACAAACAACACCGTGTTTTTCTTCTTCTATACAATCATGTAACCGCACATAGAACATCACTGATAAACATGACAATAGCCTAGTTCACACACATTCACAGTGCGTTGCACAGGGGTGTCTCTATAGCTAAGTGGTTAAAGCCTGCCTTGTGAGACAAAGGTCGTGGGTTCGAATCCGAACCGCGCCGTTCTGTTCACAAGTGCATCTTTTTCCAAAGATCCCTAGAATTGTTGCCGGAGCTACGTAGCTTGAGCTTTGTGAAATACTCTCGGCAGGTGGCATGCCATTTTTGTAGAGAGAGGTAACGAGCTATATGGGGTAAAACCCTTTGCAATTGTTGTAGTCTGGGGGTATTTCTCCTTGGGGGATATTTCTCCTTTATTGGGTACAAAACGTAGTAGTACGGGTGGGGTTTCTTTAGATGTTGTAACTAGTTCGTTTACTTCCCTTTGTAGTCAACTCCTATTTTTATACAGTAGTGGTTCCATTTTTATTATAGTAGTTGTTATTTTTATTATAGTAGTTGTTGTTTTTATTATAGTAGTTGTTGTTTTTATTAGTTATATGTTCCCATACTCCGTACTTTGATTATATATATTTCTCTGTGGTTCCATTGATCACTCAGTTACACATACCTCCATTCTTGATGTTCCCATTGATCACTCAGTTACATACCTCCATTCTTGATGTTCCCATTGATCACTCAGTTACATACCTCAATTCTTGATGTTCCCATTGATCACTCAGTTACATACCTCCCTTCTTCATGTTCTCATTGATCACTCAGTTACACATACCTCCATTCTTGATGTTCCCATTGATCACTCAGTTACATACCTCCATTCTTGATGTTCCCATTGATCACTCAGTTACACATATCTCCATTCTTGATGTTCCCATTGATCACTCAGTTACATTCCTCCATTCTTGATGTTCCCATTGATCACTCAGTTACACATACCTCCATTCTTGATGTTCCCATTGATCACTCAGTTACATACCTCCATTCTTGATGTTCCCATTGATCACTCAGTTACATACCTCCATTCTTGATGTTTCCATTGATCACTCAGTTGCATACCTCCATTCTTGATGTTCCCATTGATCACTCAGTTACACATACCTCCATTCTTGATGTTCTCATTGATCACTCAGTTACACATACCTCCATTCTTGATGTTTCCATTGATCACTTAGTTACATACCTCCATTCTTGATGTTCCCATTGATCACTCAGTTACACATACCTCCATTCTTGATGTTCCCATTGATCACTCAGTTACACATACCTCCATTCTTGATGTTCTCATTGATCACTCAGTTACATATCTCCATTCTTGATGTTCTCATTGATCACTCAGTTACATACCTCCATTCTTGATGTTCCCATTGATCACTCAGTTACACATACCTCCATTCCTGATGTTCTCATTGATCACTCAGTTACACATACCCCCATTCCTGATGTTCTCATTGATCACTCAGTTACATACCTCCATTCTTGATGTTCTCATTGATCACTCAGTTACATACCTCCATTCCTGATGTTCTCATTGATCACTCAGTTACATACCTCCATTCTTGATGTTCCCATTGATCACTCAGTTACACATACCTCCATTCTTGATGTTCTCATTGATCACTCAGTTACATACCTCCATTCTTGATGTTCCCATTGATCACTCAGTTACACATACCTCCATTTTTGATGTTCTCATTGATCACTCAGTTACATACCTCCATTATTGATGTTCTCATTGATCACTCAGTTACACATACCTCCATTCTTGATGTTCTCATTGATCACTCAGTTACACATACCTCCATTCTTGATGTTCCCATTGATCACTCAGTTACACATACCTCCATTCTTGATGTTCTCATTGATCACTCAGTTACATACCTCCATTCCTGATTTTTAATTAGAGTTTCTCTTGATTATTCATGATGTTCCATCGATCACCAGTTACATACCTCCATTCTGATTATTTAATTATGAGTTTCCTCTTTGATTATTCTTGACATTCCTTCTTTATACCGGTTTATACGACGATGATATTTACTAAACATTTACTAGTCAACATGAGACGTCATGCAGACACAATTCCAACGTGATCTTTACATCGTATGTTTATTTATTTCATTGCATGATGGTGACTTTACGGACAACACAACAACCACGTCCGTCCATCTACGCTGTGTATCCGTCTCTCTCTGTTTACCCACTGTTGCTATCCGTCACTACACAACACTACGTCGATTGGGTTTTTTTACTACGTCAATGTCTCGTTTAGTGTTACCATTCTGCTTAGAGAGTGTCGTTGGCTTGCAAACACTAAGTCTCTACTAATAAAATATCTACAAACTATAAACTAAAACTACTTGTTTGTCCCTAGCTGCCACCTGGGGCTGGCACTGACTACATGCCTTCTACACAATCAAGTCAAACGTTTGGCTGTATTGCGCAACACACTTAAGTGTCCTGTCACTCGATCTGCTTATCGTATTCGTCTCCTATCTCTCAAGACTACTACATCATCAATAATAAATTGCACTTTGTTTCCGTGACATGTTATTAAGTATTCAGAAACCATCTTTTATACTGCTAACAATTATATCATATTCCAATCTGGTGTTTCCTGTATTACTTTCAGATCACATTCAATCATATTATTTCTCACCGATTGTTCGAGGATTGATTTTGATTGATTGAAATGCCCGCCTGCCCAGCGTGTTCGTAGCGGGTTGGACGACGGGTGACAAGCCCTCTGTGAGTGCAGTTCAATTTCGCGGGCTGACAGAAAAGCCACAGGTTCTCCAGATTTACGGTGTTCGTGGCACGAACAAAGGTTACAATGTCCATGGCACGAGCCTAAGAGCTGAAAGCTCTTCTGGATCGAAAAAAAAATTTAATTGACATTGTGAAATGGTTAATGAGTACTATGAATAATATAAAGATGAGCAATATGTGCTTTGTAAGTTTTACTTTTTTTCTAAATCATGTATTATACAATAGATTCTTCAAACTAAATATTTTACTGTATAACATGTCACGAACATTACTCAGATAACATGTCCTACCGTCATATCACATTAAACTTACCAGATAACATGTCCTACCGTCATATCACATTAAACTTACCAGATAACATGTCCTACCGTCATATCACATTAAACTTACCAGATAACATGTCCTACCGTCATATCACATTAAACTTATCAGATAACATGTCCTACCGTCATATCACATTAAACTTACCAGATAACATGTCCTACCGTCATATCACATTAAACTTATCAGATAACATGTCCTACCGTCATATCACATTAAACTTATCAGATTACATGTCCTACCTTCATATCACATTAAACTTATCAGATAACATGTCCTACCGTCATATCACATTAAACTTATCAGATAACATGTCCTACCGTCATATCACATTAAACTTATCAGATTACATGTCCTACCTTCATATCACATTAAACTTATCAGATAACATGTCCTATCTTCATGTTACATTAAACTTATCAGATTACATGTCCTACCGTCATATCACATTAAACTTACCAGATAACATGTCCTACCTTCATATCACATTAGACTTACCAGATAACATGTCCTATCTTCATATCACATTAAACTTACCAGATAACATGTCCTATCTTCATGTTACATTAAACTTATCAGATTACATGTCATACCGTCATATCACATTAAACTTACAGATGACATTTCCTACCGTCATATCACATTAGACTCAAAAATCGATTTACTATTGGAACAAACAGCAATATGAAACATCAACATTTTAAATAAATATTTCAATATCACTCAAAACTGACTGAAATAGACAATAGAAATGGAGAGAGAGAAAGGGGGAGGGGGATACGAAATAGATATGCTACCAGCGATGCGTGAATTGCGATGTTTTTCCCCGTGTTTCCCTCACACACTAATCAATAGTCCTACAGAGCACTGTGTGTTCACATTTCTAAACCACACCATCTAGTTCAGTTGAACTGTGTCGTACGCAGCTATTCGTTACTCAAAGCAGATAGAACAATAATATGCGTAAAAGGTATTAGTTCTCTGTCGACGCAGTTAAGTAGTATTTGTACGAAATTCAGTCTAACATGATAAACGATCTTTGATCTAGTAACAACAATATATAGTTACACATCTGATAGTTTATTCTAGATTTATTGTTTATGTTGAATTCATTTGTGTAGGGCTTCGGTGTGATAAAAATAGAGTGTGTTTTATATATATATATATATATATATATATATACATATATCTGATTCAGTGAGTCAGGTAAAGCTCATTGGGATTGTTTTAGATTCATTTATTTGAGTTCAAACCCCGATAAGGTTTATTCTATAGTCTGTCCAAAGGAAATTGTGTTCGCCGTACTTTCTGAGAAGGAAAATATTCAGACTCTTCGCCGGAACAACTGTGTAAACGTTTACATTCTGAAACTTTCGACTGAATATTACTGAGACGCTATGTGGTAGAGCTGTGTGTAAGATGTAGGTTGTAACTGGTGTAGCCTTTATGAACGGACAACATACGACAGGGGTATATGTGAATTTATGAGTGGACAACAATAAACACAGTTATATGTGAATTTATGGACAGACAACAATTAACACAGTTATATGTGAATTTATGAGTGGACAACAATTAACACAGTTATATGTGAATTTATGGACAGACAACAATTAACACAGCTATATGTGAATTTATGGATAGACAACAATTAACACAGTTATATGTGAATTTATGGACAGATAACAATTAACACAGTTATATGTGAATTTATGAATAGACAACAATAAACACAGTTATATGTGAATTTATGGATAGACAACAATTAACACAGTTATATGTGAATTTATGGATAGACAACAAGAAACACAGTTATATGTGAATTTATGGATAGACAACAATTAACACAGTTATATGTGAATTTATGGACAGACAACAATTACACAGTTATAGTGAATTTATGGATAGACAACAAGAAACACAGTTATATGTGAATTTATGGACAGACAACAATTAACACAGTTATATGTGAATTTATGGACAGACAACAATTAACACAGTTATATGTGAATTTATGGATAGACAACAAGAAACACAGTTATATGTGAATTTATGGATAGACAACAATTAACACAGTTATATGTGAATTTATGGACAGACAACAATTAACACAGTTATATGTGAATTTATGGACAGACAACAATTAACACAGCTATATGTGAATTTATGGACAGACAACAATTAACACAGTTATATGTGAATTTATGGACAGACAACAATTAACACAGTTATATGTGAATTTATGGACAGACAACAATTAACACAGCTATATGTGAATTTATGAATAGACAACAAGAAACACAGTTATATGTGAATTTATGGACAGATAACAATTAACACAGTTATATGTGAATTTATGGACAGATAACAATTAACACAGTTATATGTGAATTTATGGATAGACAACAATTAACACAGTTATATGTGAATTTATGGACAGACAACAATTAACACAGTTATATGTGAATTTATGGATAGACAACAATTAACACAGCTATATGTGAATTTATGAATAGACAACAAGAAACACAGTTATATGTGAATTTATGGACAGATAACAATTAACACAGTTATATGTGAATTTATGGACAGATAACAATTAACACAGTTATATGTGAATTTATGGATAGACAACAATTAACACAGTTATATGTGAATTTATGGATAGACAACAAGAAACACAGTTATATGTGAATTTATGGACAGACAACAATTAACACAGTTATATGTGAATTTATGGATAGACAACAATTAACACAGCTATATGTGAATTTATGGACAGACAACAATTAACACAGCTATATGTGAATTTATGGATAGACAACAAGAAACACAGTTATATGTGAATTTATGGACAGACAACAATTAACACAGTTATATGTGAATTTATGGACAGACAACAATTAACACAGTTATATGTGAATTTATGGACAGACAACAATTAACACAGCTATATGTGAATTTATGGACAGATAACAATAAACACAGTTATATGTGAATTTATGAGTGGACAACAATTAACACAGTTATATGTGAATTTATGGATAGACAACAATTAACACAGCTATATGTGAATTTATGGACAGACAACAATTAACACAGCTATATGTGAATTTATGGATAGACAACAAAGAACACAGTTATATGTGAATTTATGACAGATAACAATTAACACAGTTATATGTGAATTTATGGACAGATAACAATTAACACAGTTATATGTGAATTTATGGATAGACAACAATTAACACAGTTATATGTGAATTTATGGATAGACAACAAGAAACACAGTTATATGTGAATTTATGGACAGACAACAATTAACACAGTTATATGTGAATTTATGGATAGACAACAATTAACACAGCTATATGTGAATTTATGGACAGACAACAATTAACACAGCTATATGTGAATTTATGGATAGACAACAAGAAACACAGTTATATGTGAATTTATGGACAGACAACAATTAACACAGTTATATGTGAATTTATGGACAGACAACAATAACACAGTTATATGTGAATTTATGGACAGACAACAATTAACACAGCTATATGTGAATTTATGGACAGATAACAATAAACACAGTTATATGTGAATTTATGAGTGGACAACAATTAACACAGTTATATGTGAATTTATGGATAGACAACAATTAACACAGCTATATGTGAATTTATGGACAGACAACAATTAACACAGCTATATGTGAATTTATGGATAGACAACAAGAAACACAGTTATATGTGAATTTATGGATAGACAACATAGAAACTACAGTTATAGTGAATTTATGGATAGACAACAATTACACAGCTATATGTGAATTTATGGACAGACAACAATTAACACAGTTATATGTGAATTTATGGATAGACAACAAGAAACACAGCTATATGTGAATTTATGGACAGACAACAATTAACACAGTTATATGTGAATTTATGGACAGACAACAATTAATACAGCTTATGTGAATTTATGGACAGACAACAATTAACACAGTTATATGTGAATTTATGGACAGATAACAATTAACACAGTTATATGTGAATTTATGGACAGACAACAATTAACACAGCTATATGTGAATTTATGGATAGACAACAAGAAACACAGTTATATGTGAATTTATGGATAGACAACAAGAAACACAGTTATATGTGAATTTATGGACAGACAACAATTAACACAGTTATATGTGAATTTATGGACAGACAACAATTAAACAGCTATATGAATTTATGGATAGACAACAAGAAACACAGTTATATGTGAATTTATGGATAGACAACAATTAACACAGCTATATGTGAATTTATGACAGACAACAATTAACACAGTTATATGTGAATTTATGGATAGACAACAAGAAACACAGCTATATGTGAATTTATGGACAGACAACAATTAACACAGTTATATGTGAATTTATGGACAGACAACAATTAACACAGCTATATGTGAATTTATGGATAGACAACAATTAACACAGTTATATGTGAATTTATGAATAGACAACAATTAACACAGTTATATGTGAATTTATGGATAGACAACAATTAACACAGCTATATGTGAATTTATGAATAGACAACAAGAAACACAGTTATATGTGAATTTATGGACAGACAACAATTAACACAGCTATATGTGAATTTATGGATAGACAACAATTAACACAGTTATATGTGAATTTATGAATAGACAACAAGAAACACAGTTATATGTGAATTTATGGACAGATAACATTCAAACAGTTATTGTGAATTTATGGACAGATAACAATAAACACAGTTATATGTGAATTTATGAATAGACAACAAGAAACACAGTTATATGTGAATTTATGAATAGACAACAATAAACACAGTTATATGTGTTAACACACTTACTGATCACAAGCTAACAATGAAACAAGTTAAAATCGGACAACTGTTCAACTTTACGATAGAGATATGTACCTGTATGTACAAATACTGGAAACAACTCACACATATCCTAATTGACAGCTTGATAAAGTCTTGATTTAGTTAAACTTTTAAAAACTTATTTATAATATAATAATTCCTCTCGTACCGTTATACGTTACATAGGGCCTGCAAGCAATTTTCAGTACCGCTCTATCCTAGGCAACTCGCTCAATCTCCTCCACGGAACTGAGACAGATATTTCCTGCCTCTCTCAGCAAAGTTCGTTTCAGGATCTCCTTAGGTCGACCTCTCTTTTCTGAACCCTTTGCATCCCACTTCAATGCCTGCTTTGATATTCGTTGATCATTTCTCTCAAGGTGTGCCCAACATATCTCCATCTTCTCTTCTTATAACAGTTGTCACTAGTGGTTGACAGACATGTCTCTGATTTCATCACTTCTCCTGAATTCGTTCCATTTTATATTCATTATTTTTCGCAGACATCTATTTTCAAATGCATTCAACTTGCTTTCTATATCTTTAGTCTAGTAAAATTAGTTTAGTAAAACTTATTTACCACATTTTAATGAAGATGACTCGGTCATAGACAAATATACCATCTTGAGACTGGTGGAATTTAGTATCAAACAGAGTAGACAGTTACCCTTGCCAGGAGAAATGAGATTTGCATGTAACCAGCCTGCTACAGACACTATCAGTATGCATACTGTTCTCTGTAGCTGAAAGAGAATATAAGACTGTCTATAATGTTATTGTATTTATTCTGTTAGCTGTTATGGTTAGCACAGTTCCATCTGTGCAGACGGAAATTATGAAGATGTGATCTAAAGAAATAAAAACAACAATGTTTGCAATGGCGCGTGTACAATAGCAGTCTGAGCTTAGAAAAGACTTTCACAATATTTGCGTCAGATACCAGAGACAGTATAGCCAGGTCTGCATACTGGGGGCAGTTCTGTAGGATATTCTTTGTTGGCGTACTCGCCAAGCCACAGGAGTACAGCTCGTTGGTGTCTGTCTTGAATGTAGTGTACATGTGGTGTCTCATTCTGTTGTGGCCTGTCCGGAGGCGAAGTATGACAGTCTTGTTCCTTCTCGACAGTTGGTAATATCCATCATCCTTCTTGTGTTTTGGATGTTCTTTCTCCCACTTTGCTTTGTAGTGCCCTCTGATGATGGTTTTTTTCTTCTTCATGGCTGACCAGGTTGTCATCTTGGGGAACTCCTGCTCAGTCTTTAGCCAGTCTGTCTGCATCTTCATATCCCTTGAGCTTACAGTGTGAGGATAATCACTAGATTACTACACTCTCGGAATCATACTAACTAAATAATCGGGAGTCTCTGTGGCTAAGTGGTTAAGCCCTGTGCCTTGTGAGTCGAAGGTCGTGGGTTTGAATCCGGACCGCGCCGTTCTGTTCACGAGTGCAGTTTTTTCCATAGACCCTAGGATTGTTGCTGGAGCTACAGAGGTCGTGTTTGCCAATACTCTCGGCAGGTGACGCGCCATTTCTGCGGAGAGGGACCGAGCCATATGGGGTAAAACCCGGTGCAATGAAGTCAATCCTTCGTCTTTAAAACCCTTTAAATAATCCCTGACAACTTCGTGTCTATATTTGGATTTATGTTTATATTCTGAATATTGTTTAATTTATGTTATCAAGCTGACTCTAGATACCAGACATTGGTAGATTGAGTAGTATCACACGTTTGTTTGTACCAGGGCTTACACCTGGTTCATAAGTTTACACTGGAATTACACATTACTAGGATGTTCTTTCGGACATTTGTCTCGTTTCGTCTATTGGAGATTGTACAAAGATGAGGCAAGATCTGAACGGGATTAGAAGGATGTAGTCCAGGTGAGGTTATATTACATTTATATTTGTGTGGTGTGTCTGTCTGTGTGTATATGAGTGAGGGTTTGTATGCACGTATGTGTGTGTGCATGTTCATGTGGGGGATGGTGGGGTTTAGTATGCGTATTGGTTTGTACTTTTTTTTTTAAATTGGGCTTCGGTGCTCATTTATGTTGTGATGTTTGTTTGTGTGTGTGTGTGTGTGTTTTGTGTGTGTGTGTGGGAGGGGGGGATAGGTCAGTGTAGTATATATATACATGGTAAGTGGTCGTGGGCGTCTCCTGGCTTGATTGCATGTGTGTGTGTGTTTGTGTGCATGAGTATCTGGTTAGAAATGTATAGTTCTTGGTATTCCAATCCCAAAACACTTCAACTTTCTACTCCTTTGTCTAGGAATTTGTGTAGTAGTTATTTTAAGCCATTGTATAAATCTCGGAAACTAGACTTTTATTGGCGGCGTGTGGAGTACCATACTATGATGTGTGGAGTCTTCTACTCCTAAGGGATCTTGTAGGATAGTTTTCTCAGTACATGTATATATCTATATATATATATGTGTTTTCTTTTCTGTGTGCGCGTATATGCGTATGTTTGCGTGTGTGTTGGTGAGAAGCTGTGTATGTATGTCGGCAAATTCCTGAGTTGGGGTATGACTAACTAGGTAAAAGCTATATGTGTGAGTTTAGTATT
Organism: Arion vulgaris; assembly: GCA_020796225.1. NCBI lineage: Eukaryota > Metazoa > Mollusca > Gastropoda > Stylommatophora > Arionidae > Arion > Arion vulgaris. The sequence continues at coordinate 33,406,417 of CM036756.1, forward strand.
ATATATATATATATATATATAAAGAAATTATATATAAAAATATATAGAAATTATACATGGTTTAAAAAAATTAAACAACTAAAAACAGTATGGAACGGAATTTATTTTAAAAAAACAAAGATCAGAATACTAAGAGCATGCATATTCCCAGTGACAAAGTATGGGTGTGAAGCATGGGCATTTAATAAGGCAGTGAAAAAACACATATGTGCTTTTGAATATAAGTGTTACAGAAGAGTCATCCGTTTATCATGGACAGAGAAGAGAACAAATAGATATATCCAGGAAGAACTCAAAATCAAAGAAAACTGGCTGTGTACAAATAAGAGAAAATTGAGATATTGTGAGAAATATAAAAGGACATGAAGGGCTGGAGAAGATAGGGAAGCACCGCAAGATAAAACCATGAAGATGATTCAGGATGTAATGATGGTTTGAACATAACGGCTGCAGAGGCGGACATCTGGCCTAGAGAGAAAAAAGAGGACTGTGAGGTTACAAGTTCTGCCATGAAACATGAGATGAATGATGATGATTTGATATATATATTGTGTTTGTACATGAGGTTGGAATTGTAATGAATTATTGTGAAGGATGCTTGGTGATGTTGTGTACGTGTGAGTATGAAGCATTTAAATGTATGTATAGATATAGATGAAAAGCTAAAATTAAATTTACTTTGTAAATGAACCATGATGGTATGAAATATATAAATTAAAATGTATATTATTGTGAGGTGTACGCAGCTATTGTGCGTTTGATGTTGTGAAACGGAAAGTAACGTATTGGTTCACGATTAAATTAAGAAAAAGTGTGTCAATTGCATACAGCTTGAGCTTTTGTACAGTGATAGCATGAAACATGATGATAGCATTAACATACTGTTATGATGATAGCATTGCATACCTACTGTTTTCATGAAGTGATATGCATTGCATCCCTACTGTTTTCATAAGGAAGTGATATGCATTGCATACACTACTGTTTTCATAAGAAAGTGATATGCATTGCATACACTACTGTTTTCATAAGAAGTGATAGCATTGATACATACTGTTTCATAAGAGATATGCATTGCATACACTACTGTTTTCATAAGGAAGTGATATGCATTGCATACACTACTGTTTTCATAAGGAAGTGATTATGTCACTTTTCATAAAATACTGCTGTTTTTCATAAGGAAGTGATATGCATTGCATACCTACTGTTTTCATAGAAGTGATATGCATTGCATACACTACTGTTTTCATAAGGAAGTGATATGCATTGCATACACTACTGTTTTCATAAGGAAGTGATATGCATTGCATACACTACTGTTTTCATAAAGAAGTGATATGCATTGCATCATACTGTTCATAAGGAGTGATATGCATTGCATACACTAGCTGTTTTCATAAGAAGATATGCATTGCATACACTACTGTTTTCATAAGAGGTGATATGCATTGCATACCTCGTTTCATAAGGAAGTGATATGCATTGCATACACTACTGTTTTCATAAGGAAGTGATATGCATTGCATACACTACTGTTTTCATAAGGAAGTGATATGCATTGCATACACTACTGTTTTCATAAGAAAGTGATATGCATTGCATACACTACTGTTTTCATAAGGAAGTGATATGCATTGCATACACTACTGTTTTCATAAGAAAGTGATATGCATTGCATACACTACTGTTTTCATAAGGAAGTGATATGCATTGCATACACTACTGTTTTCATAAGGAAGTGATATGCATTGCATACCTCTGTTTTCATAAAGTGATATTTGCATACACTACTGTTTTCATAAGGAAGTGATATGCATTGCATACACTACTGTTTTCATAAGGAAGTGATATGCATTGCATACACTACTGTTTTCATAAGGAAGTGATATGCATTGCATACACTACTGTTTTCATAAGGAAGTGATATGCATTGCATACACTACTGTTTTCATAAGGAAGTGATATGCATTGCATACACTACTGTTTTCATAAGAAAGTGATATGCATTGCATACACTACTGTTTTCATAAGGAAGTGATATGCATTGCATACACTACTGTTTTCATAAGAAAGTGATATGCATTGCATACACTACTGTTTTCATAAGGAAGTGATATGCATTGCATACACTACTGTTTTCATAAGAAAGTGATATGCATTGCATACACTACTGTTTTCATAAGGAAGTGATATGCATTGCATACACTACTGTTTTCATAAGGAAGTGATATGCATTGCATACACTACTGTTTTCATAAAGAAGTGATATGCATTGCATACACTACTGTTTTCATAAGCTACGGCGCCCATTTGTTGCCGGGGTTTGCAAGGGGAGCAAAGATAATAACACTGCAACCTACAAGGCATGTCGTAAGAGGTGACTGAGGTACTGGCCTAGAAAGCTTCCTAGTAAATAAAAAGCGTCGCAGAAATCGGACCTGCTAGCCTACTTGTAGGCGCATAACTGGGCGCAACGTACAATCGATCTTTGGCTCAGATCACATACAAATCACAAAGAGTGGTTAACAAGTGATCGATATGGAGCGTTCGAAGAAGAAGAAGATAAGGTATGGAACATTATCATTTCGTTATTGTGTAATTATTCTCTCATTGCATTTATATTACAATCAGTGGCGGCTCGTGATCATTTTTGTTGGTGGGGCCAGACAGATTTTTCGGAAAAATCATTGTTTCGGTTAGGATATATTTTAATTTATAAAATAATAGATACACGTTACACCTTATTTTGGTGGGGCCCAGTCCCACTGGCCCTTAATGACAAGCCGCCTCTGATTACAATGTTAGTGAAAATGTGAATTCATTAAGACAGTTACATAAGCATGTGTTTAGAACATCAATGATAAGTTACATCAAACAATGAATAATAATAGTAACATTTGTTAATCAAACAATGACACTATGTTACCTGTCAATAATAGTAACATTTGTTTACAATGACACTTATGTTACCTGGTGCAATAAATTCGTTCCCTTATTATAACCTACTGTCCACCTCACATTCATGACCACAGCTGCTCGATAAAGCACACATTTCCATACAAAGTTCCAGACACTGCAAGGCTGGCATATGTGGTGGGTGTTTAAGGCGCCTAGTTTAAAACAGGCTGTAGATGGCCAGTGCAGTTGAATAGCTATCCCTTGGTCGAAAGAAACCCGTGGCGCTCTCCCATTCATCAATTTGGAGGACTTATAACCCATGGCAATTGCTTTCCGTGTTGTATAATTAAAATCCAATCTCCCTTAGCTTTTTCTGACCTTGGAAAATAAAGTCACATCACATTTCTAGTTCCTAGTGTGCCAGATGTAACAACTGAACGTATAAGTGGTGCCTAGAAAATCAACGACTCGTTACTGTGGTTGATGGCTACGTTCTATGAAGGAGATAATAGGGCCTGCAAGCAATTTCTCCACACCACTCTATCCTGGGCAACTCGCTCAATCTTCTCCATGGAACTGAGACCGATATTTCTTTCCTCTCACAGCAAATGTAACAACTGAACGTATATGGTGCCTAGAAAATCAACGACTCGTTATTGTGGTTGATGGCTACGTTATGTGAAGGAGATAATAGGGCCTGCAAGCAATTTCTCCACACCACTCTATCCTGGGCAACTCGCTCAATCTTCTCCATGGAACTGAGACCGATATTTCTTTCCTCTCACAGCAAATGTAAAGGATATGCCACGTTTTTTATTTCAGTGTGCCAATTTCTTCCACATGTGTGGAAGATCGAGTGTGGGATTGAACCCCCACCCCACCCCCACCCCACCCCCCACCCCCCACCCCACCCTCCTCCTTTCCCTATGTCCTAGTCGATAGGCGAACGCTTATGCATTATGATAATCCGTCCCACATTCCGTGTTGCACCTGAGCCTAATATATAGATGTCGTGCTCTCTCCATTTATGTTTCGTGCATAGCATGGACAGCTAGTAATGTTGGGTAATGTGTAGGAAAGTTCCAGACCAACAAATATATATATGTACGCTTTTATTCAAGGTTTTTCTCTAACGATTATCTTTGTCTAGGTATTTGATCTATATGTACACCCATAGTAGCTCTGTCCATTGCAATTACTTGAAATCTTCAGCGGCAAAGCACTTACAGGGTCTGCGGGGATGCTTTTAAATTATCACTCAATTCAGAATGTCTGGGGGTGTATTGCCGAATGAATTAAAGCGAGCTACCATGCGGAAGACCCGTGTGAACTGGGGGTGTCTGGCTGAATCAATTAGAACGAGCTACCATGCGGGAGACCCGTGTGAACTGGGGGTGTCTGGCTGAATGAATTAAAGCGAGCTACCATTCAGGTGACCAGTGTGAACGGGGGGTGTCTGGCTGAATGAATTAAAGCGAGCTACCATGCGGGTGACCCGTGGGAACTGGGGGTGTCTGGCTGAATGAATTAAAGCGAGCTACCATTCAGGTGACCAGTGTGAACGGGGGGTGTCTGGCTGAATGAATTAAAGCGAGCTACCATGCGAGAGACCCGTATGAACTGGGGGTGTCTGTCTGAATGAATTAAAGCGAGCTACCATGCGAGAGACCCGTATGAACTGGGGGTGTCTGGCTGAATGAATTAAAGCGAGCTACCATGCGGGTGACCAGTGTGAACTGGGGGTGTCTGGCTGAATGAATTAAAGCGAGCTACCATGCGAGAGACCCGTATGAACTGGGGGTGTCTGGCTGAATGAATTAAAGCGAGCTACCATGCGGGTGACCAGTGTGAACGGGGGGTGTCTGGCTGAATGAATTAAAGCGAGCTACCATGCGGGTGACCCGTATGAACTGGGGGTGTCTGGCTGAATGAATTAAAGCGAGCTACCATGCGGGTGACCCGTGGAACTGGGGTGTCTGGCTGAATGAATTAAAGCTGAGCTACCATTCAGGTGACCAGTGTGAACGGGGGTGTCTGGCTGAATGAATTAAAGCGAGCTAACAGTGAGAGACCAGTCATGAACTGGGGGTGTCTGTCTGAATGAATAAAGCGAGCTACCATGCGAGAGACCCGTATGAACTGGGGGTGTCTGGATGAATGAATTAAAGCGAGCTACCTATGCGGATGACCAGTGAACTGGGGGTGTCTGAGCTGAATGAATTAAAGGAGCTACCATGCGAGAGACCGTATGAACTGGGTGTCTGTTGAATGAATTAAAGTGAGCTACCATTCAGGTGACCAGTTGAACGGGGTGTCTGGCTGAATGAATTAAACGACTACCATCGGGCATGCCCTGTCATGAACTGGGGATGTCTTGAATGAATTAAAGCGAGCTACCATGCGGTGACCGTGTGGAACTGGGTGTCTCATGTGAATGAATTAAAGCGAGCTACCATTCCCAGGTGACCAGTGTGAACGGGTGTCTGGCTGAATGAATTAAAGACGGCTACCATGCGAGAAGACCCGTATGAACTGGGGTGTCTGTCTGAATGAATTAAAGGGCGAGCTACCATTCGAGAGACCCGTATGAACTGGGGTGTCTGGCTTGAATGAATTAAAGCGAGCTACCATGCGGGTGACTCAGTGTGAACTGGGGGTGTCTGGCTGAATGAATTAAAGCGAGCTACCATGCGGGTGACCAGTGTAACTGGGGTGTCTGGCTGAATGAATTAAACGAGCTACCATGCGGGTGACCCGTGTGAACTAGGGTGTCTGGCTGAATGAATTAAAGCGAGCTACCATGCGGGTGACCATGTGAACGGGGGTGTCTGGCTGAATCAATTAAAGCGAGCTACCATGCGGGTGACCAGTGTGAACTGGGGGTGTCTGGCTGAATGAATTAAAGCGAGCTACCATGCGAGGGGACCCGTGTGAACTGGGGTTGTCTGGCTGAATGAATTAAAGCGAGCTACCATGCGAGAGACCCGTATGAACTGGGGTGTCTGGCAGAATGAATTAGAACGAGCTACCATGCGGGAGACTAATGTTAAATCCACGGTAAAACCACTGAATTTTTATGTCGGGGGCATAAAAGAAAAATCTCAACCTGAACAGTTTAGCGGCGACTGTACTAGCCATGCGGCCCTTAAATTCCTCAGGGTCATGTCACCCCTGCTCCATACCGCCCTAAAATGCGGTATTACAAACAGTAACGATAGATTTTGTGGGTTTTTTTGTGTGTGTGTGTGTATCGTCTTCAGCTATGGCTGGGAAATTGATTATACTAGAAAACGAACACGACTTGTGTGTACTTCAAATCCAGCTATCTACCATTGTGATACTATACTTGTATACAATTCTCAGTTTTGTCTACTTTTATGTTAATTTTCTTTTAAACTGTCGTTACTACCTGTTGTACCGCATTTTAGAGTGGTATAGAATAGGGAGGACGAGAGCATGAGGAATTTAATGGCCGCATGGCTTTTGCAGTCGCTGCGAAAGTGTTAAAATTTTCATTTATGCTTCGACAGAAAAAAATGATTGGCCTTACAGTGGATTCTTCTTTGCGTTCGTTCTTTACGACCAATTTTAATCACTCTTTGTGATATGTTTGATCTTTCCCAAGAACGTGTATACGTTGCACATTGGTTTGGTAGGCCCCTAAACGCATAGACTTCTACATGTTTAGGACACACGCGCATCCGATTTCAGCCAAACCTCCTTTAGCCGCCTCTTACGACATGCGTGGCAGGTAACAGTGGTTCTATTCTTTACACCCCAAATTTGGGCCCCGGTAACCACTCGGGCGTATCGTGGATTAAACACGGGTCTCCTGCATGGCAGACGCGCCGTAACCCATTCGACCATACGCTCCTCTTTTTATGTTATCATATATAAACGTCTACATTGTTTCTTCCTATCCTGTATCATCTACTCCTTCTTCAAGTTCAAATTATGTTATCATATATAAGTCTCAGTGTTTCTTCCATACCGTATCATCTTCTTCTTCAAGTTCACATTTATGTTATCATACATAAACGTCTTGTTGTCGTTAGCTTGTGCTGGATTGTGCTTCGTTTCTTGAATTTCCAGTAGATTTGATGTGTTTTTCAGAAGAAAGGATAGTTGTTTCATCCAACTTTTATGTAATGTTTCAGTTGAAAAAAATAGAAAACATCGGGTCCACGTGGTTTCTTGAGAGATGAACACTGTTATCAGTTCGAGCGACACAACACAGTGTTCTCCCGTTATATTGTCATATAAGTCAAATCACCGGTATAAGTGGAAACCTCTGCTGTTGGAAAGAGAGGGGCACTCACTTGTCCTGACAACCGCAAATGGTTGTCTAAGATGGAGAATAGCTCCTCATGTGAATGTGGAAGGCAAGGGGAAACCACCACATTATTTTCCCAAGAAATGTTAATGATCAAAACAAATCACCAACTAAATGTAGCAACTTGGAATGTAAGAACAATAGCCCAAGCAGGAAAGCTCGAAAACATAAAGAAGGAAATGGAAAGAATGCGAATTGACATTTTAGGCGTAAGTGAGAGGGATGTCTGGTGCTGAACTGCAATCGAGCTATATGCATTATTGGAGAACAGCGATAGAGGTGAATAATACTAGATTCAGACAGCTATATGGATCATTTACTCTGGAGGAACACGCACGATAGAGGGTAGGAATAATACTAGATTCAGAGAGATCAAAGACGTTGAAGGAATACTAGACAGTTTCAGACAGAGTCCTCTTGGTGAAATTAAATGGACGACCTGTAGACATCAACATTTTACAGGTATATGCCCCAACTACAGACAGTTCAGAAGAAAACCTAGATCAATTTTACAATGAGCTCGAAATGGCCATTGAACAGTGCAAAGGACACGAGATGACTGTGCTCCTTGGAGATTTCAATGCTAAGGTAGGCAGCGGGAATGTGAAAGGTGTAACTGGAAAATATGGACTGGGCAATAGGAACGACAGAGGTGACACTTTGATAGAATGGGCCAGAGCACACGACATGATTATAGGAAACACCTGGTTTAAACACCACCCCAGACGTCTATGGACATGGAGGAGTCCAGGAGGAAATACGTACAATCAAATAGACTACATTCTAGTCCATAAAAGATTTAGGAATTGTTTGCTATCCGTTAAAACAAGGCCAGGATTGCAACAGCAATCATGTACCAGTAGTCGGAATATTTAGAATAAAATTGGAAAGAATAAAGAAGGCTTCACAAAACATCAAATTAAATTTAGCTCTACTTCGAACAGACATAGATATGAGAGAGAGGTACAACATGATAGTGCAGAATAGGTACAATGCAATAGCAAAGATACAAAGCAATGATGAACAGTGGGAAATGCTACAGGAGTCAATATGCCAAACATCCTCTGAAATCATACCAAAAATAAAACACAATGTAAGGAAGAAATGGATGACGGAGGAAATATTACAGTTAATGGATGCAAGAAGAAACAGCAAACAAAATACAGAAGAATATGACAGACTAAATAAGGAGATCAAAGACAGGTGCAGGGTAGAGAAAGAGAACTGGCTCAATCTGAAATCTAGCAAAATTGAGAAACAGCATAACAAAGACACAAAATCTTTACACAAACAAATAAATGACATCACAGGAAGAAAGTCACACACGCGAACTGGATGTCTAAAATCCAAAGAAGGTATGATATTAATGGGGGAAGAAAACATAACGGGACGATGGACAGAATATATTGGAGAACTCTACGATGGTGACAGAGAAGAACTAAATATACCAGACACATGCAAGGGACCACCAATACTTGCAGCTGAAGTTGAAGATGCCATAAAACACACTAAGAGGGGAAAGTCTCCAGGTCCGGATAACATAACAGCAGAAGAAATTCAAGCTCTAGGAAATCTAGGAACGGAAGTGATAACAAAGCTTTTAAACGACATATATGACAGTGGTTGTATTCCAAAAGATCTACTAAAGTCCATATTTATTGCTTTGTCGAAGAAATCAAGAGCAGTGGAATGTGAAGATCACCGCACTATAAGTCTTATGAGTCATATGACAAAATTACTACTGAGGATAATGATGAGAAGGATGAGAAGCAGAATAAGACCAGAAATCAGTGATGAGCAGTGTGGATTTGTTGAAGACAGGGGCACTAGCAACTCTATATATATCCTAAGAACACTAATAGAAAGATAAATAGAAGTAAAAGCAGATCTATACTTGTGCTTTATAGACTACACCAAGGTGTTCAACAATGTACGCCATCAAGAACTTTCCAAAATGTTAGAGAACTTAAACATCGACAGTAAAGATCTAAGAGTCTTCAGAACATATATTGGCAGCAAACAGCAGCTATAAGAATAGTCAAATAGATTGGAACTTTCCAGAAGATAAAAAAAGGTGTTAGGGATGCGTGTTATCACCAGACCTGTTCTCCTGTATTGGAAATCATTTTAGGTCTATAAAAGATATTCCTGGAATAGCTGTTTGAGGACATATCATAAATAACCTGAGATATGTTGATGATACTGTCTTAATAACAAGAAATGAAATGGAGCTACAGAAATTAGTTGATAAGGTTGTGACAGAAAGTAACAACAAAGGACTCAGTTTGAATATTAAGAAGACAGAAGTTATGATAATATCAAAAAGCAGATTTTGCCAAAATGCACCATCACAGTAAATGGGACTGATCTAAGACAAGTGTAGCAATTTAAATACCTCAGAGTCCTGGTAACATCAGATGGCAGATGCCGATCAGAAATAAAGAGCAGAATAGGACAAGCGAAAACATCATTCCTGAAAATGAGAAGCATTATCTGCAACAAGTCCTTGTCAATCCCTATCAGAATGCGAGTTATTCAGTGCTACATAGAACCAATACTGACATACGGATGCAAGTCATGGACAATGAACACACAGATCGAAAATCTCTGAGGGCCACAGAAATGTAGTTTTATAAAAGAATGATGAGAATCCCATGGACTGCTAAAATGACTAATGTTGATTGAGATGCTGAATGAGATCAAGACACAGAGAAAGCGTATCATCAATATAAGAAAGAGGCAGTCATAATTTTTCGGGCATGTGATGAGGAGGGAGGTTTAGAACACATTGTGACAACTGGTAAAATCGAGGGTAGACAAGACAGAGAAAGACAGAGAGAGAAAATGTTAGATAGCCTGACTTCACGGCACGGTAGAGCGTCAACATCTGAGTTTATAGCAAACATCAACGAAAGAGATTTGTGGAGATTCATGATTGCATACGCCAGCCGGCACGGCACCTGATGATGATGATGACATAAATGTCTACAGTGTTTCTTCCTGTAGTAGTCTGCCAGGACCGGGCACAAACGTTGCACAACCCCAGGTAGTAGCCAACAGACTAGACAGGTAGTTTATATAGATAAGTTTGTAGAAATGCATAAGTAGAGACTGTAGTGTTTGCACACCAAATCTGCTCACTACTAGCATATAGCAACACTAGAACGGAACATTGACGTAGTGAAACTAGTTGACGTAGATTTGTTAGTACTGCTTAGCGACGTAGTGACAACATAAGAGACGAACATAAACACTGGAAGTGAGTGGACGTGTTTGCCTACATGAGAAGAACATCAATAAGCATGTTAACTCCAATAAACATGTTATACACTCTCAAGATTGAGTTCGTACAGTTGTTACCATCTTGTATGCAAGTATTAACCATGGATTGAAAGTCAAGTCACCATCACCAGCAATCTAAATTTCCAAATTATCGTCCTATAACATTCCTATCCCGTATACATCTACTACTTCTCTTCAAGTTCACATTTATGTTATCATATGTAAACTTCTCCAATGTTTTCTCCTATCCTGTCTACTTTCATGCTATCATTCATGCAGTTGCCAACTATCACGTATACAATTCTAAGTCCTGTCTACTTTCATGCTGTCATACATGCAGTTGCCAACTATCACGTATACAATTCTAAGTCCTGTCTACTTTCATGCTGTCATACATGCAGTTGCCAACTATCCTGTATACAATTCTAAGTTCTGCCTACTTTCATGCTGTCATACATGCAGTTGCCAACTATCCTGTATACAATTCTAAGTCCTGTCTACTTTCATGCTGTCATACATGTAGTTGCCAACTATCCTGTATACAATTCTAAGTCCTGTCTACTTTCATGCTATCATACATGCAGTTGCCAACTATCCTGTATATAATTCTAAGTCCTGTCTACTTTCATGCTATCATACATGCAGTTGCCAACTATCTTGTATATAATTCTAAGTTCTGCCTACTTTCATGCTATCATACATGCAGTTGCCAACTATCACGTATATAATTCTAAGTTCTCTATTCATCCTTCTTCTTCATGTATAAATTAAGTCCTGTCACTTTATCTTCATCTGCTCAGTGCCACATCTTGTATAAAATTCCAATCCTTTCATTTCACACTAGCTCCAATAATCCATAAATTGGTTTGATCTCTACATACATGCTGTAACCATTGAATACAACTTCTAATTTGCTCTTTATTCTTTATTGTTAATATCTTGTATATAATTCTAAGTCCTGTCTACTTTCATGCTATCATACATGCAGTTGCCAACTATCACGTATATAATTCTAAGTCCTGTCTACTTTCATGCTATCATACATGCAGTTGCCAACTATCTTGTATATAATTCTAAGTTCTATTCATGCTTCCTTCTTTCATGTATAAATAAATCAGATGTCATTTGATCATTCATCCTTGCTCAGGTCGACATGCCCATTTAGCATATCTCCAATACCCTTTCATTTCCACGTTAGCTCCAATAATCCATAATGGTTTGATCTCACAAATGCTGGTAAACCATTGAAAATCATATAACTTCGCATTTGTCTTTATTCTTTGGAAAATCACATAACTTCGCATTTGTCTTTATTCTTTATTTATTTTAAATTATGCATTTTCCAAACAAATACATTGTATGAAAAAAGGTGTTTTCTCATTGAAAAATGAAAATCGTGGCATGACATCTCTACAGGACTTCGTGACCAGTCACAGTAAACGTGTAGTAGATTTCTAAATGCCATTTATACGTTCAGTAGTTTTTCATTGCTTTCTGAACAGGGAGGTCTATTTTACCGTTCGTAAATCCACGCCGAACAAATTTTCTTCCAAACTGCCGACCGAGGAGTTTGAACCAGGTACGCTTGGGTTGTGATACTACTTACCTACTATATATACACACTCGTATATATATGTATATATATATTAATTCCCAATAAATATATATTGGAGTTGGAAATTCGTAATTTTATTTTAAAACTATATAACTTAGAGCTGAATATTTATACTTTTTAAAACTGATCTTATTAAACACCATACTTCTCAGATTTTAAAACATGATATTAAAACGAGTTCTTTGCTTTAGTTTTTACATCATCATATTTTTCGTTAGGAAAAAAATTGATTATAAAATTCACTTTTAGAAAATGAGAAGTATCTTTCATCAATCCCCAGTCACTTCCAGTCGACTAGTCTTTGGTACAATCAAATATGTAAGGTTTGATTGATTGATTGAAATTGATTGAGATTGATTGATTGAGTTATTGATTGATTGACTGTAATGACGCCATAGAGACCCCCCAAATTTAAGGTCTTTTCTTCAATAGATTATGTTTTGTTGCTGTCATAATGTAGTATGACAATGGAATAGCTGAGGGTTGCTGTACATACAAACGAATGGGAATATTAGGATTTCATGTATGGATCAAGTTATTAAATCAGAAAGTGCATAAGCTTATTGAGAGAAATGTGCTGTTTGAAAAACTATTGTCTATCGTCTAAAGGAGAAGGATCGACATTACACTGTGTTTTGACCTCTTAAGTATTCGTCCCTCTTCACAGAAATTGCAAGCTACTTACTGAGAAAACAATGCAAGAGCTTTGCAGTTCCGGCAATAATCCTAGGGATTTCTGGGAAAATGAACTCGGGAACAGAACAACGCTACCTGGTTTTGAGCCACATACTTTGGAACGTAAAGCAATTGCTTTTTTCCGATCCAGAAGCACTTGAGCCGATGCTCTTCGGCTCAGTGCCACGAACACCGTAAATCTGGGAACCTGTAGCTTTTCTGCCAGTCCGCGGAGTTGAACCCGCACTTACAAGGACTAGTCACACGTAGTCCAACGCGCTACGAACACGCTGGCAAAGCAATTGCTTAACTACTTAGCCACATAGATTCCCTAAAGATTGTCTATTGCTATAAGGAAACTATCCAACAAATTGTTCTTCAAGACAATGTAGGAAGATTTTTGTTAAAGAACAGTAAAGACACGGATTGACACCATACATTAATGGATATGTCTGACAGTGACATGCAGAAGTTTAAGAAAATCTTCAGCAGACAGACCTCGCCGAAGCTAGCACAAAACTAATCATTAGATCATCTACGACATCCGTGTTAATGGACCAGTAAGACGAATGTTGACTGTGCAATCAAGGTTCAATTTGAGATGTATAATAACTACTCAGTATGAGGTTGAAAATGATATTCCTCGGTTCAAAGAGGTTATAATTCCTTACAAAACAAATACACAAGATTGATCAGTGACTATTGAATTTATTGATCGGTTTTATTATATAAATAATATAAAAAGTGATTTAGAAATCAGCATATTCAAATGTTTGCATTCAGAACGCTTTATGTGTACCAAACTTTCAGTATAGTGATTGATTGATTTGTTGATTGATTGATTGATGGACTCGTTGATTGATTAATTGATTTGTTTACTGATTTGTTGATTGATTGACATTTTGATCGATTGATATGACCATCATTATTGCACTTTGTTGAATAATCATGTGTGATCCAATCTCTTTCTTAAACAGAAAAAAAAACACTTAGCAACAGTAAACAAACTCCGAAGCAACTGCGAGGATCCTTGCTGTAATGTTGAAGATAGTGAACATTTTTGTAAGCAATTTATAGAAAATATTTGTAATGAATTTTATTTAGCAACCTACTCTTAATCTATTTTTATTTTTCAACATTCTCTTACGTGCTATTCGTGGGGTTCTAATTTTTACGTTTAACACTCCTCCTCTGCCCCTCAGACATCCAGTTCAACATGTACAACTTGTAGCTCCAAACTGCTTAAATAGGTGGATCGATTCAACATCTATTTTAATGTCTTCGTCCAGCATGCAGTCGCAAAGAGATCAAAGAATATCGCCCGTGTCCATCTTCAACTCCACAACAATCGATGCTGCTGATGCAAGTATGTTCGCTCTCTCATTTCCACAAATAACCGCATTCCCAGGACAGTATATCCACGTAAGCCTCTGAGGGTTAGAAACTTCTATCGACGATATACACTCATACCGAAATCTGCAGTTTTTGATCTTGTGAAGCATCGACTGAGAGTCAGACACAACAACGGCCACAGTAAACGGAGTACCAGAGAGCCAATGAGGGCAGCAGTAATTGCCTCAACCTCCATCTTCATACTGGAAGTAGTTGTCATGTATCCATTGCCTCACCCTCCATCTTCATACTGGAGTAGTTGTCATGTATGCCACTGCCTCAACCTCCATCTTCATCTAGTGTGTCATGAGCCACATCGTTCTGCAACAACCCTACCATGCGCATTAGCCAAGAAACCCCAGCCTGACTTCTTGAGCTTACGTTTTAGCAATAAGTGTAACTTTAACTGTCAGCGTCTGTAGCTCAAGCGGTAGTAAGCTCGATCACAAACCCAAGCGTACCTGGTTCAAACGTTAAAGTGGACAAGTTTCGAAGCAAATTCGTTTCCGTGGGATTTTTACACAAAAGTAAAAATATACCTAACCGTTCAGAAAGCAATGACAAACTACTGAACGTATAAATGGTGCCTAGAAAATAAACGCCTCGTTTACTGTGGTTGATGGCTACGTCCTGTAAAGGATATGCACGATTTTCATTTTCATGACTTTATTTACATAGACTTTAAGTTAACAACAATATGAGTTTAAGTTAGAGAGCAGTGCACCAAGAATATGAGTTTAAGTTAGAGAGCAGTGCACCAAGAATATGAGTTTAAGTTAAAGAGCAGTGCACCAAGAATATGAGTTTAAGTTAAAGAGCAGTGCACCAAGAATATGAGTTTAAGTTAGAGAGCAGTGCGAGGCCAAGAATATGAGTTTAAGTTAGAGAGCAGTGCACCAAGAATATGAGTTTAGTTAGAGGCGTGCACCAAGAATATAGAGTTTAGTAAGAGATGCACCAAAGAATATGAGTTGTTAAAGAGCAGTATTCCAGAATATGAGTTTAAGTTAAAGTCATGACCAGAATATGAGTTTAAGTTAAAGGCATGCACCAGAATATGAGTTTGTTAAAGGCAGTGCACCAGAATATGAGTGTAAGTTAGAGAGCAGTGCACCAAGAATATGAGTAAGTTAGAGAGCAGTGCACCAAGAATATGAGTTTAAGTTAAAGAGCAGTGCACCAAGAATATGAGTTTAAGTTAAAGAGCAGTGCACCAAGAATATGAGTTTAAGTTAAAGAGCAGTGCACCAAGAATATGAGTTTAAGTTAAAGAGCAGTGCACCAAGAATATGAGTTTAAGTTAAAGAGCAGTGCACCAAAAATATGAGTTTAAGTTAGAGAGCAGTGCACCAAGAATATGAGTTTAAGTTAGAGAGCATTGCACCAAGAATATGAGTTTAAGTTAGAGAGCAGTGCACCAAGAATATGAGTTTAAGTTAGAGAGCAGTGCACCAAGAATATGAGTAAGTTAGAGAGCAGTGCACCAAGAATATGAGTTTAAGTTAGAGAGCAGTGCACCAAGAATATGAGTTTAAGTTAAAGAGCAGTGCACCAAGAATATGAGTTTAAGTTAGAGAGCAGTGCCCCAAGAATATGAGTTTAAGTTAGAGAGCAGTGCACCAAGAATATGAGTAAGTTAGAGAGCAGTGCACCAACTCACATCAATAGTAATTACCGCTCTTTTCTTCACTACTCTCCGATGTACAACTACGGAATTTACGAAGAACGACAATCCAGAAAAGGCGTTCGCGATTATTCCCCCTCGTTCTGACCTCTTAATATTACAATTTCAATTAATTATTTCCAGCATCGACTGATTTCTCTATACATCATTTATGTTCTAGCACTTTCTCACATTTTCTTGCTACACAGCATGTGATTGTATCAGAGCTCATTCGATCAATTGTCACGTTGGGAGTCAATAATGTAATCAAGTGTATACTGCTAACGCTGTCAAGGTGATAGAATATTAAATTCACAATCAGAGAGAGTTCACTTCATAGTTCTTAAACGTCACATGAACCCCTGTTATGTAAGGGCGTCTGCCTAACTGTATTAAAGGAGAAAATTGTTAAAGAAAATAGTAACCACCACGTCATCAGCACATTTCATATTCAGGAATATTACAAAGAGATTTTACTGTTCGCTAACTTTTATGAGTACGAGTCATTTTAGTAGTTTATACAATTCTCAACATTCTTCTGCAAGAAAAACATCTCTGTGGGTTCCAGAGAATTTGCTGGGTTTTGTTTTGTTCATGACTCGCTTCCATATGTTAGTACCAGCTCTTTAACGGGGTTTATCACCATCAACTCATTCCCTATTCAGTGACATTACATGAGTTCTATGTATGTAAGGGTATCTGCTTCAAATTAGAGGGCGGGGAGAGTTAGGAGGATAGTGGTGTCCGAGGAAGCGATTAAGTCATTGTCTTGCCTACTTTTTTGTTACTTTTACGTTTGCCTTACTGATGTTTGTGTAAAGTCTTGCTTTTCTAATCATTAGTGTCTCCTCTCGCTATTCAGACGAGCTTTACTTCGACTTCAGTGATATTTCGATCTCCAAGTAAATTCAGAGATATTTGATCCCAAGTAAATTCAGAGATTTAGATCCAAGTAAATTCAGAGAAATTTAGATCCCAAGTAAATTCAGAAGAATTTAGATCCCTAGTAAATTCAGAGAGGATTTAGATCCCAGAATTCAGAGATATTTAGATCCCAAGTAAATTCAGATAGAATTTGATCCCAGAAAGACTCATGGTTTCCTGAGATCATGCTTGTATAAAAACTAGGCAGGCTCTGCTGGAAGGGACGACCATATGGGGTAAAACACTGTGAATGAAGTCAATCTTGGTCTTTAGACCATTTAGCCTTGGAGGAGTAAGAATCTTCCTGACGTTATCCAGCACTTGGAACCTGAAGTGGTGGTGGTCAACAGATTCATAATGATGTGACATGAGTCTGCTCGAGAAAGTATGGCCATGTAATGATTACGTGATACGTATTGGTGTTGAGAACCGAACAAATGGTGCTCAAGTGTCTACTTGTAAAGTAGTTAGTATTTTCCTTGGGCTTCGGATTCGTCAGTTGTCTGTAAACTTCTCTTTCAGTGTTTCATATGGTCCATTTTGCAGACCAAATTTGTCCATCCTTTGCTTGTTTCAGACTCCTCTGTCATTTGCATGGTTCAGACTTCCATTTATTACATTATCCAGATCCCAATTCTGTATCTGAATCTCTCCTCCATGGTTTGTCTGGTGCAGGCCTCAAACATTTGCTATGTTTGGTTACCATTTCATTTTCTTGTTCACATCCCTAACCTTTGCATAGTCGAGTCCATAGATTTCCAAACTGTTTCGACCCACCGCCCACTTTGCATGGCATAAACGTTGTAACGCCCCTCCATTATAACAGTTTCCAACGCCCTCCCCTTACATATATATACATGCTCTATTTTCACTATGACATAGAAAATTGACATATATTTCTGTCATACATAGTCAATTTTCAAATGATTATATTCGTGAAATAGAAAATTGATGAAAAAATGGATCGTGTAAGATGGGCATAAGATGAATTAAAATGCAGAATTCAAATTTTTAATAATTTTTCAATCGCAAAATCACGGAAAAAAACTCCCCCAAATGCTTCTGAACCCACTATCGCCCCCCTCCTGCCTTGGAAGGCCTCAGCGCCCACTGGGGTGGCACCGCCACTTTTGGAACCCACGGTCTAATCTCTGTGGCGTAGAGGTTAAGTTCTCGTCTCTTGTGCCAAATGTACCAGGTTCGCTCCCTCGTGGAGTCATCTGGATATTTTTCCAGAGATCCTTAATCTCAGTGTAGGTGAGATCGAGTTCCTAGTCCTATCGGAGACGGACGTTAAAAAGTAGATCCCGTGTTCAATTTGAGCATGTAAAAGAACCCTCAAAATCGACAAGAGTGTGCTGGAAAGCCGCCGCCCGGGCAAAAGTTCATTAGAAAAAGATTTCAAATAAAATTCCTACAAAAATATCTTCATCGTCTTCAAAATTACATCGGGACCCTCGCCGGTGCTACCAAGTTCGTGTACTGCAGCTGCAATCTTTCTGTGTAAGAAAAAGATCGGAGCACACATGGTTACTCACCGAAGTGCAAAGGTGATGGTCCAATCAATCAATCAATCAATCAGACCTGTGTTGCTCACCGTTTTTATATATTGGGTCGCATCTGACTGGTAGTTGTGGAGGCGCAGGCGCCATGTGATATCTGTAATATTACTACTAATAACAAAAAACAATACTAATGTTAATATAGTTGATATGTCGACACTCTGCGTGACAATATAGTTGATATGTCGACACTTCTGTCAGTGACAATATAGTTGATATGTCGACACTTCTGTCAGTGACAATATAGTTGATATGTCGACATCTGTCAGGATAATATAGTTGATATGTCGACGCTTCTGTCAGTGACAAGTTGGAGTGTATAATGATTACAAAATAAAACAAGATTGCAGGGTGGGAAAACCGTATTCATGCGATTGTTACTAAAAAAGTGAAAAATAATGGCTTCTTGAAATCTGATTAACGTTTAAGCAGGTAGAGCAAAATAGGGCCCCATGGATATATGACCAGGGCGCCGAGGCTCCCCACGGGCTCTGCGTTGAACAGCGCTGGTCTAGGCTCAAACTTTTTCTACGTACATTACTCCAACCTTTGCATTGACAAAGGGCCCCACTATTTTCCATACCACTGCTCCTTTATGTGATCTTATTCTAGATGCAAAGCACCCTTTGTTATAACCTAATTTACTTTCATCAACAGAAGTGAGGGTGGGATTTTCAATTTTTCAACTGTTAATGTAGAACATCCCCCAACGTATGATGACTAACAAAGAAAGATGACACTTTTAGATAATGCATTATTGTAAACTACATGCATTAGACTATTACGTTACATGGTTGTTCAACATTTTTAAGCATTTGTGTTTTCATTACATGTAGATTTATGTGATCACCGTCACATAATTTCCTTATCAACCATTGTTTAATTTTCAGCGTGTCTACACCACATCTATACATTTAGGCAGTCTTATCAACCATTGTTACACTTGGTTACAGCGTGTCTACACACCACATCTATACATTTAGGCAGTGGCGACTCATGATCGTTTTTATTGATGCCAGACACATACTTTCGGGAAAATCATGATTATGGGTTAAGTTATATTTTAATCCATTACATAATAAATACATGTTACACATTATTTTTGGTGGGGCCCGGCCGCTCTAGCCCTTAATGACGAGCCGACACTGCATTTAGGATAACAAAAGTGTGAATATATAATTAAGTTCGAAGTTAGAAAGAAAGAATACCAGACATGAACACATTATTCAAATATTCTAACTGATGTTTGTCAACATCGTTGGTACGCCATCAGTTGATACTTGATTTTGTTATTGCTATCAAACAGTGTTGATTCATAGTTTGAAAGGTATAATCTAGTAGCTGGTGATTCTTATTTGATTATAAGTAAAATGAGGGAACACAAAGAAATCTCACAGATCAATTAAAAGCAGGTACCACTGCAATCAATATTTCAGTGATAAAGACAGAACGTCGGAAAATATTATTGATAATAATAAGGCGGTTCTTCATCGGGATGGGTTCTCAAAAGGAAAGATCATGGCATGAATTCTGTCGACCAAACTTCTGGTGCAAGTTTAAGGTAGATCCCAATAGCTACAAACATCATAAAAATTGCCTTCTAGATGTAGTGATTAAATTCATTGAACCTGTGTTTAAGGACCTGGCTAAGGAACAGCTGATGCGAAAAGGCACCGAATAATAATAAAAGTTTGAATAAATTTATTTGACACCGCTGTTTTAAAGAATATTGTGTATACAACAAACACACAGTGGAGGAGACAGTGTATAGTGCTGTATCATATTTTCTATGATAGTGCAGTATCAATAACGTTTTTAAGAACTTGGCCTTCCCATTGGATACTATTCTTTGCAACGTAGTAAAGCCAAGGATATGGCTTGAATAAATTATTTCGCAGGAAATTATCAAAATCAGCTCAGAAAAGAAGAAAAACACTGAGGGCCATCAGAAGGCTTCCTAGATCACAGAGAAGCTAGAGAAGCGGATATGTATGCAACTGGGGGTTATTTGCAGCATTCTGTTTCTGGTAGGTAAATTAATAACAAATAATTGGATTTTTTTACGTTTTCAGAGAATTGTCTTTTTGTCGTGGTAGTCAAAATTTTCAAATATATCTCTTAACAGTTTTTGTTCAATTCACTTAACATTTGCTACATATAGTCTTAGATATACATTACAGATTGTATGTTAGATTGAGAAACGTTTGTTTTTGGTCGTCCATTTGTTTTTTAAATTTGTCACTCCTGTTGTTCGTTTGCTTGATAAAGGCGTTGTTGGTCGAAACGTTGCTGTATTTGGTCATTGTTTTTGTAATTTGTAAAACTACAGTACTTTGTGATTACGTGTTTTGCCAATCAAATAGTTTTACTGCAGTCTCATCTATTTTGAATGTTAGATTTAACTCAATACAATAATAATGTTTTTATTTTCTCTTCAAATATATTTTATGAGGGCAATTTTTATCCACTTTCATATGTGATACCCCCTTTTTAATTAATTTTTTTTAAAGTTTCCAATGAAATTCACGAATCCTAACTTATATGTTGTAATAGACATTTGTGAATACTTGAGCTAAAACTGAAGGCTCTCAATGTTGCTGAGTTATCTTGTTTGAAAAATATATATATATTTTTAGTTACAACGCTTCTTCTTCTTCTTCTTTGCGTTCGTTCTTTACAACCAATTTTAATCACTGTGATATGTTTGATCTTTGCCAAGAACGTGTATACGATGCACATTGGTTTGGTAGGCCCCTAAACACACAGACTTCTACACGTTTAGGACATGTGCATCCGATTTCAGTCAAACCCCTTTAGTCGCCTCTTACGACATGCGTGGCAGGTAACAGTGGTTCTATTCTTTATACCCAAATTTGGGCCCCGGTAACCACTCGGGCGGTTACAACGCTATATTGGAACCTAATTTGCGTAACTAAAATTTTATTTTTATCCTAGGTCATGTTTTTAAACCATCATAGGTATAACCAGTGGCGGCTCGTGATCCTTTTTGTTGGTGGGGCCGAACAACAATTTTATGAAAAAGTCTTGGTTCTAGGTTAGATTATATATTAGTATTTACACATTAGTTATACATGATTTATTGTGCAGCCTGGCCCCACTGGCCCTTAATGACGAGCCGCCACTGGGTATAACTATGTGGTTTAAATTAAGATTAAATCACTATTAATAATTTTGGGATGCTGAGGGATGATGTTCTACCTTAAAATTCTACATTTTCCCCATTCTCTTTATTTTAAATAGTCTACCCGCGTTTAAAAAAATAATAAATTGCGCATTTGTCATTAGTATATGAATTATTGATTACCTGTGTTGAATAAGTTAGCGAAAGCTCTCTATAACTAAAGTGTACCATCAATATCCATTGAGTTGTTATCTTTCAGAATTAAACATTTAAATGTCTAGAACCACTAACGATAATGTAATGTATAAGTAGCTAACGTAAGAATCAAGCCGAACAATAAAGTATAGCAAAACAGAACAATAAATTTACCAATAATAATCAATACTGATGTTTTTTGTTGTTAGCTAGCTATATAAGCGATGTTGTTACGCTTCGTGGCTGGTCCATAGGTATTTAGTATCTTTCAACAATTTCTGGAAAGTACAAATATTGATAGTGCTTTCATGACCTGTAAAACTGTCTGAAAATCAGTCCAATGTAACATCAGAGCCAAGATTAATATTTACTGCAGCTGTGTGCTATCAATTTTGCAATACGGATTATAATGCTCGGAAATAGCAGAATCTTATATGTCTAAACATTTCACCTTCCATAAAACTTGTCTACAAATTAATCTTATGCTTGTCCTGGTCAAGAACTATCTCTAACTAAGAAATGCTTACAGTATATCGGCAGAGAAATATGTTTAATATGATCAGAAAAAAGACGTGAATAAATCGGGCATGTGTTTCGCATGGATACTATCTCTGTCACGAAAACTACACTGGGTTGGACACCTGAAGGTTAACGAAAACGTCTCCGCCCGCCTGCCCAGCGTGTTTGTAGCGCTTTGGACTGCGGGTGACTATCTCTCTGTGTGTGCGGGTTCAATTCCGCAGGCTGGCAGAAAAGTCACAGGTTCTCCAGATTCACGGTGTTCGTGGCACCGAACCGAAGGGTTACGATGTCCATGGCACCGAGCCGAAGAGCTGAAAGCTCAAATGCTTCTGGATCGGGAAAAAAAACAACCGAAAACGTCTAAGACCTAAAACTAACAGGAAGCGAACAGTAGAACATGAACTGAAAGAAATTAATCACAGCTGGTACATAAAACAGAGAATGGCCAAGAACAGAGGAGAATGATGTACATTTGTTGCTGCCTTAATCATCGAGGTCTTGACAATCTAAAGAGAGAAATATACTGGTAGCTTTCTACTAAAACACTGAGATATTTATATACGGGGTCGCTGTGCTAAGTGGTTACGCTGTCGCCTTACGTTCCAATAGTCTTGAGTTCGAATCCGGACCGCTTCGTTCTGTCCACGAGTACATTTTTTCAGACATCTCCAAAAGTGTTACCGTAGCAACATAGTGTGTACTTGGTTTATTACTCTCAACAGGCGGCGTATCATTTCTGTAAAAATGGACCTAGCAATATGGGATAAAACTCGGTGCAATAAGTCAACCTTCGGCTTTAGACCTTGATAAAATTAAGTTAACTGCATATCTTACAGGACTTTGCGAATCAACCCAGCTTTTAACTTTACAGGACTTTGAATCAACCCAGCTTTAACTTTACGGACTTTGCGAATCAACCCAGCTTTAACTTTCAGGACTTTGCAAATCAACCACTTTAACTTTACAGGACTTTGCGAATCAACCCCAGCTTTTTAACTTTACAGGACTTTGCGAATCAACCCCAGCTTTTTAAAACGCTGTTGTAGATTTTTCTAGATATTATTACGTACAGTAGTTGCCATCGCTTTCTGAACGGATGGCGCATGCTTTCTGAACGGATGGTGCCATCGTCCTTTGTAAAAATCCACGCGAAACAATTTGCAACCAAATTGTCCGCAGTGTGATTCGAACATCGAACTTCGGGGTTAATAGACCGAGTCACTATCCCCCAAGCCACAGACGCCACCAGACCCCTGATAAATGTGTGATATTTCACCTTGGTTTCCGGATCGCAGATTGTAAATGACTAGTTTATATCAATGATTCATATTTGATAAAACTGTCGATTCGTGTATCTGGTTTCACATAAAAGAATATTCTAAAACGTTTGAGAGCTCGTTCAATAAATAGGCTGCTGTTTAAATATTATATTTACAAAGCTCTAGATCAGCGTTTCCCCAAGTGGGTGGTACCGCCCCAGTGGGCGCTGAAACTTTCTAGGGGGCGATAGTGGGTTCAGAAGAATTTGGGGGTGTTCAGATGATTAGGGGTCGGTGGCTCATTAAAGAAGAAATTAATAATAAATATTTTAAAATAAATTAGTTTTCTGATTTTGCGATTGAATAATCATTTATAATCTGAATTCTGCATTTAAATTCATCTTATGTCCGTCTTACACGATCCATTTTTTCATCAATTTTCTATTTCATGTATATATTCATTTGAAAATTGACCATGTATGACAGAAATATATACCAATATGTGGGGTCGTGGGGGCGTTGGCAAACTGTTATAATATGGAGGTGGGCGTTACAAAGTTTATGTTGTGCAAAGTGGGCGATGGGCTGAAAAAGTTTGGGAATCTATGCTCTAGATAGAATGATATGCGTCAGCCATTGTTCATACAGATTGTAGCAAGTGAATAAATAGTTTGATTTCTTTTATGAATGATTTATAGTTCTAGCTATCACAGAAAGTTTGAACAGTTTATCATATCTGAATGATGTTCATTCTAATACTTCTCTGATTGATTGATTGATTGATTGGTTAGTTGATTGTTTGATTGATTGTTTGATTGATTGATTGATTGATTGATTGATTGATTGATTATTGATTGATTGATTGATTGATTGATTGATTGATTGATTGATTGATTGATTGATTGATTGATTGATTGATTGATTGATTGATTGATTGATTGATTGATTGATTAATCATTCATTCATTGATATGACCATCATCATTGTACTTCGGCGTGTAAACATGTGTGTGCCGATCTCTTTGTTACACAAGAAGAATTCAGTGGCAGTGCACGAACTCCGTAGCACCGGTGATGGCCCACCCCAGATGTAATTTTGAAGGTGGTGAAGATATGTTTATGAGTGGTTTTTTAAATCTTTTCTAATCAATGTTGCCCGGACAGTGGCTTTCCAGCCTGCTCCAACCTGAACCACTGCCAGTGGTTCCTTTACGTGTTCAACTTGAAAACGGGACCTACGTTTTATCGTCCATCTCCGATATGACTAGGAACTCGATCTCATCTACACTGAAATCAGGGATCTCTTGAAAAATATTATCTCCACAAGGGAGCAAATCGAGTACCTTTTGAACGAGAGGCAAGCACCTAACCTCTACACCTCAGATACCACCTATTGTTTCTCTACTATCCACCATATACGAGTGTGTGTTTATTATATCGTGTGTATGTGTGTATGTCGAGTGTGATGTATTATTGAGTGTATGTGTTTGATACGTATGTTTGATATATTTGTTGTGAGTATGTGTGTGTCTGTTGGGAGAGTGTCTCTGATGTGTATATCATGTTGTTGTTGTGTATTTGTTGTGTGTGTTGTGTACGATGTGATTGTTGGGTGTGTGTTGAGTATGATGTGTTTGATGTGTTTTATATAGGTGTATGAGAAGGAAAACATTTCATTATTACAATCCCCGCTGCTGCCTTGTTGGCAATTCTTCATTGTTTAAAGGCTAGAGAAACAAATCATTCTAGAGCAGGGGTGGGCAAACTTTTTGTGCAGAGGGCCACATTGAAAATTGTAAAGCCATTGGAGGGCCACATATAATATTATGTATATTTTTGTTTAATTCTCGGTAAGTAATCAATTAAATATTTTATTGTAAACAAAGGTAGTTTTACATAATGTAGATAACTTCTGAAATAAATTATATTTCTAACAGACTTACACTATAACAGTATATTTTCTCATATGGATAAATGTGTTTGAAGGCGCAAAATATCAATGGCGGGCCGCATGGCCGGGCCGTAGTTGCCACCTGTTCTAGAGCATAGATTCCCAAACTTTTTCGGCCCACCGCCCACTTAGCAGGACATACATTTTGCAACGCCCTCTCCCCCATCATAACAGTTTGCCAACGCCCCCGCCCCCCAATCCCACATATATATCATATGCTCTATTTTCACTTTGACATAGAAAATTGATATATATTTCTATCATACATGATCAATTTTCAAATGATTATATACATGAAATAGAAAATTTATGAAAAAATGGATCGTGTAAGATGGGTATAAGATGAATTAAAATTTTTAATGATTATTCAATCGCAAAATCACGAAAAAAAACTCCCTCAAATGCTTCTGAACCCACTATCGCCTCCGCCCCTGGCAAGGCTCAGCGCCCACTGGGGTTCGGTACCGCTCCCTTTGGGAACCCATGTTCTAGATGAATAATAATAATAATAATTCCTCTCGTACCGTTATACATTACATAGGGCCTGCAAGTAATTTCTCCATACCGCTCTATCCTGGGCAACTCACTCAATCTCCTCCATGGAACTGAGACCTTATTTCCTGCCTCTCTCAGCAAAGTTCGCTTCAGGGTCTCCTTAGGTCGACCTCTCTTTCTTGAACCCTTTGCATCCCACTTCAATGCCTGCTTTGATATTCGTTGATCATTTCTCCTCAAGGTGTGCCCAACATATCTCCATCTTCTCTTTCTATAACAGTTGTCACTAGTGATTCTAGATGAATGCATTAATATATATATTTTTTTTAATTAACCCCTTCGCTCTTCATATCCTATATACTGGCTCTCTGTGCTTTTTAAACAAGACTCAAAGCTTGTATGTGGCGTCTGTAGCTAAGCGGTAGTGAGCTCAATCCAAAACAAGTGTACCTGGTTCCAACTCCGAGGGGCAGTCTGGAATCAAATTTGTTCCTGTGGAATTTAATGAATGATAAAAACAGATCTCACCGTTCAGAAAGCAATGGTAAAATACTGAACGTATAAGTGGTGCCTCGAAAATCGACGACTTGTTTACTGTTGTTGATTACAAGTCCAGTAAAGGATATGCTATGATTCTCATTTCAAAGCTTGTATACAGTAGATATATATTTATTTATTATACAATGCAATATGCGCGTTCGGAGGTAAACAATAATTACAGAGTGAAAGGAATAAATCAGCATAACGCTTACCACTGTTGGCAATATTACGAAGTACGTTCCGTATCTCATGGCAATCATCCTTACACTGTCATCCGTCTGAGTCTTCTTCTTTGCGTTCGTTCTTTACGACCAATTTTAATCACTTTTGTGATATGTTTAATCTTTGCCAAGAACGTGTATACGTTGCACATTGGTTTGGTAGGCCCTAAACGCATAGACTTCTACACGTTTAGGACACATGCATCCACTGCTACTAGTGTCTAACATGCTACCGGGTAACGTCGTTAATTGTCACCCCAGTGGCCCACGACCCTAGTGAAGGTCTAGGTGTAGCAAATTAGTAACTCAGCCTTTTTCGTCTTCTTCTTATTCTATGCGGTACTTCGATACATGTATGATCCAAGCAAAAATCGAATAATACCACAAACAAATGGATTCACAATCCAGATTGTTGTATAAAAGCAAT
Organism: Arion vulgaris; assembly: GCA_020796225.1. Lineage (NCBI taxonomy): Eukaryota > Metazoa > Mollusca > Gastropoda > Stylommatophora > Arionidae > Arion > Arion vulgaris. The sequence continues at coordinate 33,433,515 of CM036756.1, forward strand.
TCTTTCAAACATGCAAATAAAACAAGGATGCAGCTAAATGTCCTTTAACTAATTAAGGAATATCTATTATTTATTATGCAAAATAACCAATGAACTCAAATATGTGTAAATTGTCAAAGCTCTGTTCAATCAAACACCCGATCACAATCTCAACTGCTCATTTGAAAAGGTAATTTTATTTTCATCTGGAGACTTTGTTCACACGTTGCATAGTTTTGGAAATCACATATTAGAAAGATCTTATAGTCAGCGTAGATTTCCGACAATGTTCAGAATAATTCACATGATATTACACGTTAGGTTCAATGTCAGCATACTCATACTTAACTTCCATCCAAATTTAAAAATTGTAACTGGTATGGATTGTGGACTCTCGTAAACGTATATTTCCTCCTAGGTCTTCTTGCAACAGCTCATAACACGGCTGAGCGTATTTCTAAAGGTTTTTCTTCAACAGCTCATCAGAACACTGTAATGTCGTATTTTACACAAGTCTTCTTCAGTCCAGCTCTTATTGATGAAAGGTGTAACGTATTCTAGTGTAAAGCTTAATTTAGAAGCTCATCATAACCTTGTTGAGCGTATTTTAACAATAATTGTCTTTTCTAACAAGCTGCAATGCAGAATCACGGCTGTTATGGCTATTTCTAGAAGTTTTATCTGAAGCTCACTCAGCTGTATGTATTCGAACCATAGTTTTTAGAGCTCATCATAAGGTGAGCTGATTTTTGAAGCACGTTTTTCACCATTTCATCCACCAAGGTTGCAGGAAAGATTCAACAAGCATCTTCTTATACCATACAAGCATTTAGTATCGTGTGCCGTATTTCTGAAAATGATTTCTTAACACTCATCTTAACGTTGTAACTATTTCGTCAGAAGCTAAAGGTCTTACTTCGACAGCTCATCATACGGCTGTAGCTTGGTACAGACAACTGTATTTCTTCGTCGTTGGCACAAATAATATGGTCTGGCTGACGCAGAAAAAGTCAGCAAAATGTCATTTACTTCCTTTCCTCTCGTATCTAACTCCATATGAAAACGGTCCAGACGCTCTAACATTGCTCTCTTGGTCTCCTGCTGCAATGACAATCCAGCATCTCTTGCCTCATCTCCTGGTAATCTTCTCTTTCTTATGATTCTCTTCTCTGTAGGGATATCAAGTTCTTCACATTTCACTAAGTGCCTGCTGGACGGCATTGTCAACAACCTTCATACGCTGCTCTTCCAAAAAGACCTTGAGCCCTTAGTTTGTTGCAACCATGTCCACAGTAATACATGGTGTTTGCATGTACTTCTGTGCTAAGTCGACTTCTTGTAAAACGTCACCCCAGAAAAACAAGAACCTTGTTATCAGATATTAAGTTATTTTTATTTATATTTTATTTTCTGCTTGTTAGTCCATTAGTAAAGGAGATTTTAAAAAGTTCTTTTATTTATATTTTACTTTCTGTTTTTAGTCCTATAAATTTGACGAAAATTTCATAAATGTCTATTGTAGTTTGTAAATGGTAAACAACTGCTTTGTCAAATGTACATCCTTGCATCTTGCGGACTGTACATGCCCAGCATAATATCAATGGAAGCTGTCGTCTTTCGACAGCTTCCATTGATATTATGCTGTCATCGACGTTCTTTCATATAATTCGACAAACCCATGATCGTCATTTATTTCGAACATTGTTCGAAATAAATTATAATAAAAATATAAGAAAAATGACTCACCAAAAGAGCTGTACTCGCTCAGACAATATTTTCGACGGTTTATAGATTCAAATTCGAAATATGTGACGTCATAACGGTCACATTTCCTGTGTTGGTTGGGTTTTTATCACAATTCTATTTTCAGATTATTTTCGCACCTTAGCCTGGCTGAAAAATTGTGTTGGAGGTGACATAGTGTCACCCTCCATATGCTGTCACCAGGGCGGTCCGCCCCCTCGCTTAGCTACGCCACTGCATGCATCGATTTCATCCCAAACCTCCTTAGTCGCCTCTTACGGCATGCATGGCGAGGTAACAGTGGTTCTATTATTTACACCCCAAGTTTGGGCCCCGGTAACCCTCAGGCGGTCTGAGTCTTAAAACGTTGAAGTAACCCTGTCCATTTTCGTCTTTCTTCTTATGTTGCTAACGTGGCATTCGATAACATACGGCCGGCGAGCTCAGGCAAAAATTCTAGGAAATAATAGCATAACCGTCGCGTGACCTCACATTCCAGTATTGTTGTATATAGAGGAATTCATTTTAATAACAGCACAACATGCTAAATCAAGGTTATGTTATGTAACAAGTTCAGTTTGGAACTAAGGAATATCAGTATTATTAATACTTTTCATCTATAAATAACCATGGACTCACAGAATTGCGTAAAATTGTCAAAAAACCTTACTTTTTTCTATCAAATACTTATAAAAACCAACCCCCATTGAACAGGAATTTTGATTTTCCCATCTGAGCTAGTCGTCCTTATGTTGCCGAGGGTCACGGTTGCTAATAGAATTTATGGAGAATCACATACATAAGGAAACGTCTGGCTTATAGTCTACATATGCATTTTCCGATCTAAATGTCAGAATTAATTTCTACAGCGATTTATCTACACTGATCTGGGTTCCAAATGTCTAGCATACCTCATACTTAACTTCATTGACCAAATCTATAAAACCATTAGTAACTGGGTATCGGATTGTGGACTTCTCGGTAACCTCACATATATTTCTTTCTCGGTTGGCCCTTGGCAACATAAGACCGACGAGCTCAGACGGGAAAATAAAAATCCCTGTTTAATGGGGGTTGTTTTTTAAATGTTTGATAGAACACTGTAATGTTTTCTGTAATTTTACACAATTCTGCTAGTCCATTGTCATTTATTGATGAAAAGTGTTAGTAATACTGATATTCCTTAGTGTTAAATTTAATTTGTAAAATAATATAACCTTTTTTGGCATGCTATGTTATTTTTAAAATTAATTTATCTTTATCTAACAATACTGGAATGCGAGAATCACGCGACTGTTATGGTCTATTTCTAGAATTTTATCTGAGCTCACCAGCCTTATGTTATCGGAACCATAGTTTTTATAGTTCTCTGCTATGATATTGGAGCTGCATTTCTTGGAAGTCACGTTTTTTTTCCACCATTTCATTCCACCAAGAAGGTTGCAGGAAAGATGTACAAGCAAGCATCTATCTGATATTATTCCGCCATATACAAAACGCAATTTTAGTATCAGTGTGCCGTTTTGTGTAATAATGTTATATTTTCATTCATTTTTAACCGTTGTAATATCTTTGTCAAAGTCTATATGTAGTGTTCTGTGACTTTCGTCACATTTGTTGTATCGTTTGCTTGATAAAGGCCTTTTTGGTCGAAACGTTGCTGTGCATTGCCATTGTTTTTGTATTTTGTAAAACTAAATTACTTTGTTATTACGTGTTTCGCCATTAGTATAATGGAAGACAGCCTTGTTGTATCCTAGGACAACGATGTTCTTTGTCTTGGCAAGGAGGACAATGTAGGGAGATGATCGTTTTCCTGCGAAAAGAGGACGACGTTTCATGTACAAAAGAGAAAATCATCGATCGAGATAAGTGCCAGATCGACATCACCACATCAAATAAATCGGCGAGATAGTACTAAAGCGAGATCTAACAGATCAACACAATACGGGATGGTTCGGTAACTGAATATTAGTTCAATAAATATTTACAGACGCTAAAAATAACTTGAAAGAAATTCTAGACTACACAGTAGCAGCCGTATCTTCATCACCTTGCAAAATCTTTTGTGGACGATAGTTAACCAGATAGGTAATGTGACAATCGGGTAGTTCATTATCATCATTAAATAGCTTGCCCTGAGCAGAACTTTGCCGCCCTAATAGTCCTTCGAAATTTCTCTCTTTCGTAGGCCAGATATCCCAACTCCGCAGCTGTCATGTTCAAACCATCAGTTATATCCTGAATCCATCTTATCCACGGTCTTCAATGCATAAACTTGCTTCATATACTAAGCTTCTAAGGACGCGTAATCAACTTACCATATCTAGAATACATATCAGTTTAAATATGCACTACGTGACTGCCAAGCTGATCTACTTTATTTGGAAGTAATAATTATAACACTTGCGGTCTCCCTCTTGGAAATTATGATCAAAGTTGGTGGTATAAGACCCGTCTCACGTTTGTGAATTGTTTAGTTCGAGATTACTTCACGAGTTTTCTCCTAAACATAATTCATTTGTGCCTCACGTGGAGTTAAAGATTTCCTTTGGTACTAAGTTTCAGTTGTGCAATTCTACCAAAATGTAACACTCTAAAAATTAACTCCGAATCAGATCAACGAATGTATGTGATCGAACATCGTTTTGAATATTTTGACTTACGACTACTATGTCCCAACTAAAACAGACCAACAAGAGTGGCATCTCTACTATTCATATCTACTAAAGCTGTAATCCTTAGGGTTGTAAGCTAGTAAAACACTACAGAAGTGTCTACGCAGAATGCTGGGTGTAACAAAAAGAGACCGGTTGAGAAATGAAGACATCAGGAAAAAGTGGGTACAACATCAGTACTAGACTTCATCAAGAAACAACAAATTAAATGGTTCGGCCACGTAAGCAAATTACCAACAGACAGTGCACCTCAAAAAGCAATGCTGCTCCGATACAACGGGTACAAAGCAAAAGGCCGGCCACGCAAAAAATAGACCTCAGAGATAACAGAGGCGACGAAAGACACTATCTACGAAGCACATACAATGGTCCGTTTTAGAAATCTCTTCTTGACCTGACGCTGTGAGGCAAACAGGATTGGATAAAAGAAAGAAGAAGAAATATTACTTATAACAATCGAAAACAATTTACCAGACTCCAAATACAATACATAATAACCAAACTGATTTCTGTTCTGTGTTGTCGCCAACTTAATCTTCTACCCATCAAGCAAACATTTCTTTGATCGCCTGTCCTACTATTGTTCATCTTATCTTCTACCCATCAAGCAAACATTTCTTTGATCGCCTGTCCTACTATTGTTCATCTTATCTTCTACCCATCAAGCAAACATTTCTTTGATCGCCTGTCCTACTATTGTTCATCTTATCTTCTACCCATCAAGCAAACATTTCTTTGATCGCCTGTCCTACTATTGTTCATTGACATCTACGTTCAGCAGCTGGATTTGATATAAATTGATAGCACATTCCCCGGGCAAACGTCCGATTGTCATATTTTATCGGAATTTGTTATTTTACGATTGAACATGTTTTTAAGTTCAGTTTTTGTAAAGTTGTTTTTGTGTAACGAGTCTAGACTAAATAGGGAATTTTGTCCACTGTAATTAATGTTATCTCTCCCTGTAATGTTTTTAAAAAAATCAAACATGAAGAAAAGCATGGGCGTTCATACTTTACGGCAAGGGGGGGAGAGGGAAGTACCACTAACTGGAAAATAGCTTTTTGATATTAGTTTTATGTGAATCTGGTCTTTTCCATTTCCGAGTAGTAAACTACCAACTCAAATTTTTTTCAATTAATTGTGCCCCCTCCTGTAAAAATTAATGTGAACGCCCATGAAAGATAGATCAATTGCAAACATATATATATAACCGTTTCGTTCTTCTGTGCCTATAAACTGGGTCTTATTATTTTTTAAGATGACGCAAAATAAAGTTAGTTAGTCAGTCAGTCAGTCAGTCAGTCAGTAAGTCAGTCAGTCAGTCAGTTAGTTAGTTAGTTAGTTAGTTTGTTTGTTTCTTTCGTGCCAAAGGTGGCACATAGTGTAAAGGCTTTAGATCTCCACGTGATGCGGTTCGTTGCTAACAGTTGGGGATCTCGTATGGTTTTACATCGAAATAGTTTACTTTCTTGTAGGATTGTTCTTCGAAGAGTGGTCTTATGTCTTCCACGTTTTCTTTCAGAATTAGTACAGTGGATATATTAGTTTACATTGTAATATAAAGGAGTCAGAAGATTTTAAAAAGTATTGCGGAGTGAAAGGGATATATATATACTAAGTTTACGACCCAACTTCTCATGGGCTTTATGTGTGAAATTTGTTTACGATCGTAACGTCTCTGGGATCGACCAGGCTTCAAATGGACACCAGAGAAAGTTAATAGACCTTGATGTTCACCACATCACTCACGGTGCGCCGTATGCTACATACAAATACGACCCTAACACTTTATTCACAATACGTCGTTGTATGAAATTGATTTACTGTAATTTTTACAAATTGACCGCCCTAGTGGTTACCGGAGCCCAAATTTGGGGTGTAAAGAATAGAACCACTGTTACCTGCCCGCATGTCGTAAGAGGCAGCTAAGGAGGTTTGGCTGAAATCGGATGCATGTGTCCTAAGCGTGTATAAGTCTATGCGTTTAGGAGCCTACCAAACCAATGTGCAACGTATACACGTTCTTGGCAAAGATCAAACATATCACAAAGAGTGATTAAAATTGGTCGTAAAGAACGAACGCAAAAGAAGAAGAAGAAGAAGAAGACAAATCGATATTATATTTTCCATTATATTTTACAGAAAACAAATAAAAATTATTAACGTTTGCGTGATTTAAAAAAAGCGGACGCGAAATCCAGTAATCCCAAATTACCTACACATTGTAGATGACAGAATCATTAACTTGTCATCATTTTCTGTATTACCATCTTTCACAGTCACATCTTTTAATTATTTTGTCTTTGGATGAGCACGTTGGAGCTGGTTCGGTGCGCATGCAATGGACTGAATCACTACAAGCGTTAACAATTTGCAGAATCACACTTGTCTACGTTCCGGGGCATATGAGTTTCGTTGGCAAGGAGAGAGCAGACAGACTGTTTGGCTCTGCCACCATATCAAACGGCCAGCCAATGGATAGAGCTGATATTATGAACGCCTTCATAGAGTGTGGACGCAAAGAAGATTTTCATTTAAACCAATCCACGTTAACTACTAGATTGCAGGAGTTGAGTTTGAAGATTAGACTAGCAAGAAAAGAACAGCATAACAGGTACATGAGTAGGCTCATCAATCAAAATCAAACTGGTACGGACAGTCGTTGGACGCTGTTGGAGATATTGCGAAGGAGATCGGAGCACCTATGGACATGTCCGGAGTGCAATGAAGATATTCCAAACTGAAACTGAGCACGTTTCATAATATTCTTTTCAATGATATAAACTAAATGTGTCTCATGTGTTTAGATAAACAAACTATAAATCAACTTATGTAATTTCTGCCATCGCATGTTAATTTATGCAATTGCTTTATATAATATAAATTAATATATAAATTATATAATTATAGTAAAACATCATTTCTCACTGAGTTATCTGTCTCACAACGCATCATAATTAATACCTTTCGTAAAACATTTTATTTAACTAATTGTTTCACTAAAACACCCGAATTCATTTTTTAGAAAAAGAACTTTTATCAATTCATAAGTTCAATAAGATAACATTTATCATTGAATTTATTGTTTCAGACAAACACAGCTCCAGACGTCGAGATGAAGAGAAGGAGTAAAGACGTGGATAATGAGCTGACTTCCTTTCTCCCGACAGAAAGTGAGTTTTTAAACAGAAAGTGAGAGAAATGTGTGAGGTAGACAAATAATGCGAACTAGTCGACAAACAAAATAGATATTTACAGATAGTTAGACTAAGCAAGATGTTATAGAAGCGATCAGATATGCAGGTAACTAAACTAAGCAAATACAGAATCAAAGAAACAGACTGGTAAAAAGATATTCGAACTAGTTTAAGGTAGAGACAGATAAGCATGAAGATATAAAGAGATGGGTGAGTTAGAAAAATATTGTTAGGTTAGTAGATGAATAGACAGACAAACATATAGTTATACACTGGCATTCAGAGGCACAGACATCTACATTATGTTAATATATAATATATTATATATATATATATATATATATATATATATATATATATATATATATATATATTAAAGAACCATAACATGACCATCAGATGGTGACTGGCAAGAGACAGTGATCAGATGTTAAAGACAACGTCTATAGATGACTTGATATATATATATATATATATATATATATATATATATATATATATATATATATATAGAAAGAAGAACGATCGATGACTGATAGACAGACAAACAGATATACAAGACAGAATAGAGATTAGATGCTGGTGGCTGATGGATGATGATGGATGGTGTGGTGGGTGGATGGATGCTGGCTGGCTGGATACTGGCTGGCTGGATTGGTGGATGAGATGGATGGATGGATGAATGGTTGATGGATGGATGGGATGTGGCTGGTGGCTGAATGCTGGCTGCTGGCTGACTGGCTGGCTGATGGCTGAATGACTGGCTGGCTATAGATGGATGGATGGATGGATGGATGGATGGATGGATGGATGGATGGATGGATGGATGAATGGTTGGATGGATGGATGGTGGATGGATGGATGGATGGATGGATGGATGGATGGAGGGATGGATGGATGGATGGATGATGGATGGATGGATGGACGATGGATGGATAGTGGGTGTGGGTGCTGTGTGGAGACAGGTGAATATAATGGACGTTAAGTGGTTGGTAAGATGATATGAGGTATGCAAAGCAGGAGATAACCAAGACGAAGGTGGCAGTATGACATCCCGAAACCTTGAAAAATGTCATTGGAGGCGGAGAACTTGCTTGGTATAGAGTTTTTCAGGCGGGCTACGATGACAGCGACATTCCGCAAGGAACATTCTACTACTTGAATGTTCTGTCTCTTTTATTGTACTAGTGAACCTTGATAGAATAATTATGATCATCAATTTTAATTATTCGACACTGAAGATCCCTTTCAATACATTATTTGTGTGTGTCAATTTTGACTTTTCCTCGATCTAACTTTCCTTGTTGGGAACAACTTCTGGTACTGATCTTGACATTTTAGATATTCTTACTCTTAAGAGAATGTCGCGCACTGCTTTCATTAGCTAAAACACTAGTCGGTACAACCACGGTTGTCGGATGTAGGTATATTTACTCAAATTTGGGACTGCTATTTTTAAATATTTTTTACCGTAGTCTTTTCAGACCTTAGGGTAATCTGTCACTTCATATTTCTAGTACCTAGTGGGTATCTGTTGCTTAAGGTAATCTGTCACTTCATATTTCTGGTACCTAGTGGGTATCTGTTGCTTAGGGTAATCTGTCACTTCATATTTCTAGTACCTAGTGGATATCTGTTGCTTAGGGTAATCTGTCACTTCATATTTCTAGTACCTAGTGGGTATCTGTTGCTTAGGGTAATCTGTCACTTCATATTTCTAGTACCTAGTGGGTATCTGTTGCTTAGGGTAATCTGTCACTTCATATTTCTAGTACGTAGTGGATATCTGTTGCTTAGGGTAACTGTCACTTTATTTCTAGTACCTAGTGGTTATCTGGTGCTAGGTAATCTGTACTCATATTTTAGTGACTGTGGCTATCTGTTGTTAGTAATCTTCATTTTTTATACCTAGTGGGTATCTGTTGCTTAGGTAATCTGTCACTTCATATTTCTAGTACCTAGTGGGTATCTGTTGCTTAGGGTAATCTGTCACTTCATATTTCTAGTACCTAGTGGGTATCTGTTGCTTAGGGTAATCTGTCACTTCATATTTCTAGTACCTAGTGGGTATCTGTTGCTTAGGGTAATCTGTCACTTCATATTTCTAGTACCTAGTGGGTATCTGTTGCTTAGGGTAATCTGTCACTTCATATTTCTAGTACCTAGTGGGTATCTGTTGCTTAAGGTAATCTGTCACTTCATATTTCTAGTACCTAGTGGGTATCTGTTGCTTAGGGGTAGTAAGCTAGATCACAACCCAAATTGAAAAATGAAAATCGTGCATATCCTTTACAGGACGTAGCCATCAATCACAGTAAATGAGTTGTTGATTTTCTTGACACCACTTATATGTTCAGTAGTTCTTCATTGCTTTCTGAACGGTGAAGTCTACTTTTACCTTTTGTAAAATTCCCACGGAAACGAATTTGCTTCCAAAATACCCACCGGGGTGTTTGTACCAGGAACGCTTGGGTTTGTGTGCGATCTCACTACCGCTTGAGCTACAGACGCTCACAATCTAAATGAACATGGTTCAAACTCCGCCATGGACTATTTGGAAGCAAGTTTGTTCCCGTGGATTTTTACAAACGGTAAAAATAGATCGCACCGTTCAGAAAGCATTGGTAAACTACTAGACGTATAAGTGGTGAGTGTATAAGTGGTGTCTAGAAAATCAACGACGTGTTTGCTATTGTTCATGACGACATCCTGTAAAGAATATGCCAATATTTTCATTTCATTTAAGTGTGCAGAAGGTAGGAGGGCGAATTCCTTTCCACGCGTGTGTAACGTCGAGTGTTGGATTCAACTCACAACCATCGTGTGCCTGAGTCGACAGGCTAACGCTTACGCTAATTCGCTAATTGAAATATTGTCAGAGCCAATGGATTCTTACTGGCAACTGTTATTAAAATAGAATTGATGAGGATGATGATGGTACTCGTCGATCACGGGTGATGATGACCACCATTTTCATCCGATAGAATGTACAGTAGTTGCATTATGTTTGTCTGTGTGTGCGTAGATGAATGGTGAGCCCGATGCGGGCTAAATAGAATTATATGTCTACTGTAAGACGAAGCGAAACTTATCTAGTTTCCCCATAGATCGTTTTGTCTGTGACCTCGTTTCGAAATCGAGGTCACCTTATTTGCATATCAACAACGATTATGTCCATAAGAGGGACAAATTTGGCCGAAATATTTATTTTTGTCAGCTCTTTCACCGCTACTTTGTCGAAATGTTTGCCAGCAATGTTGGCGTAAATTCAAGTTTTCCAGCAAGTCAAGTTAAAGTTATGTTTTTGGGTTTTTTTTTTTATCCAGAAGCACTGGCTTTCAGCTCTTCGGCTCGGTGCCATAGACATCGTAACCCTTCGGTTCGGTGCCACGAACACCGTGAATCTGGTGAACCTGTGGCTTTTCTGCCAGCTCGCGGAATTGAAGCCGCACTCACAGTGAGCTTGTCACCCGTAGTCCAACGCGCTACGAACACGCTGACAGACGGGCAAAGAAATATTTATGGCCATGACCATTTTTCAAAATTTACATATCAAAACTCATAGCTTATGTGATTTCGTTTTGCTGCAGAAGTTAAATGCTTAAAAGAAAATGTCATGGAAATATAGACAGCTTTTGTGATAGCTGTTTTCGTGTCGCAATCGAATAAAAAAAACCACAAAACGATCTTCTTCTTTGCGTTCGTTCTTTACGACCAATTTTAATCACTTTTGTGATATGTTTGATCTTTGCCAAGAACTGATACTTTGCACATTGGTTTGGTAGGCCCTAAACGCATAGACTTCTACACGTTTAGGACACGTGCATTCAATTTCAGCCTAACCTCCTTATTCGCCTCTTACAACATGCGTGGCAGGTAACAGTGGTTCTATTCTTTACACCCCAAATTTGAGTCCCGGTAACCACTCAGGCGAACAAAACAGGCAAGCAAATCTCTCAAAAATACTCTTTCTCTAATTTTCTCCTAATTTTGTTTTCCATGATCAAGATTTCAAACTCCCCTGTCAGCAAATTCACATGGCATTAAAGTAACTATTTTATTTGTGTCTTTTCACTTATCACTATCATGTGCTTTTACTAATATTGCATCTCTTTGAAAGAAGTTATAGGATTATTAGTAATGTTATTTTCTGATGTTTTCTCATGACATAAGAGTTATATATCTGCTTAGCGTATTTGTCTTCTTATATAGTTAAACGGTTTAAATCCGAAGAAAATACTTCATTACACCTGACTTTACCCCATATGGCTCGATCCCTCTCCGCAGTAATGGAAAGCCACCTACCTAAAGTATTGCACAAAGCACGAACTCCGTTAATCTGGCAACAATCCAAGGCGTCGATGCAAAAAAAACACACTCGGGAACAGGAAAACGTTGTCTCGATTCGAATACACGATCTTCAAATACAAGGGTAGAGCCTCAGAGATTCCCCTCTTTTAGAGCTAAAACAGTGTAATAAGCATTATGCTTGGCAAAATATATAATTGTTTGATTAATACGAGGCCTTTCTGCCAGCCCGCGGAATTGAACCCGCACTCACAGTGAGCTAGTCACCCGTAGTCCAACGCGCTACGAACACGCTGGACAGACATGCAAAGAAATGTTTATGGCCGTGACCATTTTTCAAAATTTACAAATCAAAACTCGTAGCTTATGTGGTTTCAAGATTTCAATCAAATTGATAAATATGCTCGTAAATTGACATGACAGTGATCATTGCACTTCAGTGAATAACCATTTATGTTCCGGTCTCTTTCCTACACAGCAAGGTCTTATTGGCAGTGCACAAGCTCCGTGAAGGTCCTTGATGTAATTGTGAAGATGGTAACATTTGTGTAGGAGTTTGTTTAATTGATTTTTGCACTCCTAGCTCTTATTTAGTTTATTTATATTGATTTTCAAAAGTCAGAATTCTTTAACGTTCTTAATTTGAACAGGGATCTATGTTTTATCGTCCGTCTCGATAGGACTGATCTGTATATGCCTAACTGGCATAAGAAAACTTACACTCTAAGATGCAAATCGTATACAAACCACAAAAAGTGATGAAGTAAGTAGATGTAGAACGAATGAAAAGAAGAAGAATACGTTGGGGGAAGAGAAAGATAGAGAGTGAAATTGTGCAAAGATATTGAGTAGTATAACATCATGGCATTGAAGAGTGACAACAACGGAGCTGATCACCGACACTAGGGACATAGAGTCGATACTAGGGACAAGAGTCGATACTAGGGACATAGAGTCGACACTAGGGACAGAGAGTCGACACTAGGGACATAGAGTCGACCTAGGGACAGAAGTCGACTAGGGACAAGAGTCGACACTAGGGACAAGAGTCGACACTAGGGACAAGAGTCTGACCTAGGTATCATAGATCGACACTTGCATGGATCAGGTCGACTATGGGACAAGAGCGACACTGATGGGACGAAGAGTCACACTAGGATTCAGAGAGTCGATCGACTTGGAGTATGAGTCGACGCTAGGTCAGAATAAGATTCGACGCTAGGGAAGAGGTTCACGTCTCTGGTATCATGGTGAAATCGAACATAGGACAGAGAGTCATACACTAGGGTCAGAATACATTCAGAGATTACTACCGTAGGGACTAGAAGACGTTGACTACACTAGGTTGATACTGACGCAGTGAAGTGGATTCGTACAGGACCATGAGTCGACTCATTTGGGACATGAAAGTCGACACAATGGACAAGAGTCGATATACGCAATAAAATAGAATCGCATTCTTAACAGAGTGGACATCTAGGACAAAGTCGACATAAGGACAGGAGCAATAGAGGCACAGAGATTAACACTAGGTGAACAAACTCGACTCTAGGCACATGAGTAGGAACTTTGGACAGCCAGAGTCCAGCTATGGGAATCATGGTGGGAAGTCGATCCACTAGGCAGAAGTTTAGTTCATTGCTAAACGCTGTAATCTGATTTTTATTTGATCCCCACTTCCGCATTGAATTCAGGCGTAGTCATGGCGCCTAATACGCACTTATGACTTATTGTTGCGTGAAGGCTTGTCTTTCTTACACCAGTATCCTCGCCATTCAGGCAGTCTTACCCCTGACTTTGGATGTATGGTTTCTTTTCTTTAATCATGTTTGCCTTACAGCGTCAGAATAAGATTTCTAGAATGGTGTTTTGTGTTCGCTTCATAAATAGTGTTTTTCACCGTCTCTGTTATTGCATGGTTTCTGATTATTATCATGAAAATTATATGCTCATATATCGTATTTCATCCTGAGGGGTTCACAGATATTATACATTCCACGCAGTTTTATTTTACATACCTGGTAAGAGCTAGAAATGATCGTTGCACAAATACATTCTAGTGTTGAATACTAAAGACTGCAGGTGAAGTGAGATTCGAACCAAATTCTATGATGCGTGACTCATTTGGGCAACACTGTAATTAATATTGTTTTAGTAACAACAATGACTGTATCTACACAACAACTTGCAACTGCGTTTCATTTGAGGTTATACCTGTCAATAAAATATTTCATTTCGCATTCTTCAACAGTTTAGTGGATCATCGCCAAGTACTTAAATGCTTGTATGTAAATAAATTGAACAGTTTAGTGGATATATCGCCAAGTACTTAAATGCTTGTATGTAAATAAATTGAACAGTTTAGTGGATCATCACCAAGTACTTAATGCTTGTATGTAAATACATTGACAGTAAACAAATATTAGAGGCCTTCGGGAAAAACAATATATTAGACACAAGGTTTGACCCACAATCTTACTTCTTACGGCACACATTGCCTAGCCTTGCAGACGAGCGTTTTTTCAGAGCACAGCCAGCTAACTCTCCTAGCTGTGGTTCGAATCATGTGTTTGGTCATTTTTTTCTCCGGATTCCTTTAGTTTATATATACTGTCTAGATTGGTGGGCCCTGGGCTGAGTGGTTAAGCACTTTGCCTTGCGAGTCGAAGGTCTCTGTGGCTGAGTGGTTAAGCACTTTGCTTACTGAGTCGAAGGTCTCTGTGGCTGAGTGGTTAAGCACTTTGCCTGCAGTCGAAGGTCTCTGTGGCTGAGTGGTTAAGCACTTTGCCTTGAGTCTAGGTCTCTGTGCTGAGTGTTACACTTTCTATGAGTCGAGGTCTCTGTGGCTGAGTGGTTAAGCACTTTGCCTTGAGTCGAAGTCTCTTGCTGAGTGGTTAAGCACTTTGCCTTGCAAGTCGAAGGTCTCTGTGGCTGAGTGGTTAAGCACTTTGCCTTGCGAGTCAATGCTCTGTGGCTGAGTGGTTAAGCCCTTGCCTTGTGAGTCGAAGGTCTCTGTGGCTAAGTGGTTAAGCACTTTGCCTTGCGAGTCGAAAGTCGTGGGTTCGAATCCGGACCTCGCCATTCTGTTCACGAGTGCAGTTTTTTCCAGAGACCCATAGGATTGTTGCCGGAGCTTTGTGCAATACTCTCGGCAGGAGCGTACTTTGTGCAGTACTCTCGGCAGGTGACGTGCCATTTCTACGGAAGGGACGAGTCATATGGGGTAAAACTCTTTTTATACTGCCTATTTATTTACCATATTACTGGCTCTAATGCTTCCCTGCAATCTTAAACTCTTATGTCTCATGCGTGTATTTAGCACAATGAAATAGTTTGGTGATTGGAAGGAGGAGGATACGAGGTTCAGAAGGTATTTTATATATACCTCTCGTACTTGTGTACGTTACATATGGCCTGGAAGCAATTTCTCCATGCCGCTTTATCCTGGACAACTCGCTCAATATCTTCTATGAAATTTAGTTCGACATTTCACACCTCTCTCAGCATAGTCAATTTAGTTCTCTATGGTGTTTTTATTTCTTTCTTGAACAATTTGTCTCTCACTTCAATCGCTGTTTTGTGATTCTTTGATCATTTATTCTTAGAGTGTGCCCAACATATCTCCATCTTCTCTGTCGTACAACAGTTGTTACTAGTGGTTGACTAGACATTTGTATAATTTCATAACCTCTCCTGAATTCCTCTCATTTTATGTTCATTATTTTACGCACACATCTATTTTCAAATGCATTCAACTTTCTATATCTTTAGTCATTCAATTTACATTCTATATCTTTATCATTCAACTTACTTTCTATATCTTTAGTCATTCAACTAACTTTCTATATCTTTAGTCATTCAACTTACTTAAAATATCTTTAGTCATCAAATTATTTCTATATCTTTAG
This sequence comes from Arion vulgaris, assembly GCA_020796225.1. Taxonomy (NCBI): domain Eukaryota; kingdom Metazoa; phylum Mollusca; class Gastropoda; order Stylommatophora; family Arionidae; genus Arion; species Arion vulgaris. The sequence goes on from CM036756.1 coordinate 33,449,331, forward strand.
TCATTCACTCTTTTTTATATTATGATTCAATTACTTCTTATCTTTGGTCATTCAATTGAATTATATATTTAGTATTCACTAACTATATCTTTAGTCATTCAATTTACATTCTATATCTTTAGTGAGGAAAGTATCCCGAGAATACAAGTATTCACTATGACATATATAAACTTGTTATTGCGAACTTATAGCTTATATATATAAAGAAGTTTGTGGTCTAATGAAAAAATATATATATATATAGATATGATCAGCTGGTTGGTTGAGCCTATACAAAACATCAGACCACAAATTTTACGATCTGGCAACCAATAATTTACCACACAAAGAGACACTTGTGTAGTTTACAGTTTGCACGTGCATATTTAATATAATAATAATAATTCCTCTCGTACCGTTATACGTTACATAGGGCCTGCAAGTAATTTCTCCATACCGCTCTATCCTGGGCAACTCGCTCAATCTCCTCCATGGAACTGAGACCGATATTTCCTGCCTCTCTCAGCAAAGTTCGTTTCAGGGTCTCCTCTATATTTAATATGCAAACTATGTATTATCAATTAATAGTACAATGCGAAGTGGTTTTTATCGTTGACTTGTTGTTGGGACGTTGTCTGTGCTTTAAAGGCGTGTAAGTTCTGTTATATGCCCACTCAAGCTTTCTTTGGATATCATCGTGAATAGCATTGTTATTTGTTTCTTCTTGTACTTTGTTGTAGCTTATGGAATGGAGCTGATAAGAAACAAAATTAGAATACTAAGATCATACATATTCCCAGTGGCAACTTATGGGAGTGAAACAATGACATTTAACAAGACAGTGGAAAAGCATATATGTTATTTTGAATATAATTGTTACAGAATAGCCCTCCGTATATCAAGGGCAGAGAAAAGAACAAATAGATCTATTTAGAAAGAAATCAAAATCAAATAAAACTAAATTATGCTACAAATGAGAATAACAAAATTAGAAATGGTTTGGATACATAAAAAGACACGAAGGGTTGGAGAAGACTTTTATGGAAGGAGGCATCCCAGCAAAGAGGAGAAGAGGAAGACCACGAAGAAGATTGATTCAGGGTGTAAGTAATGGTTTGAGAATTACGGCTGCAGAGGCTGCATCTGGCATATTAGAAGAAAATACCGAAGGACTGTTAGGGTAGCAAAATGTCTGTTCAGGACAAGCTATAAAGGGTATGTTAAAATTTCTATCTCCCAACAAGAGATATTGTTACACACTTACAACCATTTTGTCTTCTGTTGATAGCAACCACCAAAGAATCTACTTATGTCGCAGTACTAGGCTGGCTAGAAATCATTTTTCTAAAACGTTTTTCGTTCTAGTAAAAGTCGCTCAGTGGATGCATTGGTCTACAGAAGCTTTTATCTCTAAAGAACAAACAACAAATTAGGTGTTGACCCATAGCTGTGACACGAGTGTGGGTAAAAGTAAACCATTTTAGGGTCTCGAAACCATTAAAGAAACAGGAAATATATTCACGCTTCCACACTTTCACATATCAGGAAACGGGTCAATTGATCAGACTTTGGTTTAACTTGAAACAAGAGTAGGACGATATAGTTAAAACGTTTTATCTATCAAAGTTTATACTGTGGATTGTAACAAAAATAGCAAAGAAATGGATGCGAGAATGCGTATGCACATTTGAGATATCCAACAGCAATTTACATAATTAAATTATGATACGAATTGGCAAAGCAACATCAGCTTTTAAAAGTCTAAATAAAATATGGAACTGCAAGTTATATAGTATTAAAACTAAATTACGAATTTTCAATTCAAATGTTGTATCAATCCTAACATATGCCAGCGAGAGTTGGAAAATGACTAAAGATATAAAAGCAAATTGAATGCATTTGAAAATAGACTTCTGCGAAAAATAATGAATATAAAATGGAACGAATTCAGGAGAAGTGATGAAATCAGAGACATGTCTGGTCAACCACTAGTGACAACTGTTATAAGAAAGAGAAGATGGAGATATGTTGGGCACACCTTGAGGAGAAATGATCAACGAATATCAAAGCAGGCATTGAAGTGGGATGCAAAGGGTTCAAGAAAGAAAGGTCGACCTAAGGAGACCCTGAAACGAACTTTGCTGAGAGAGGCAGAAATATCGGTCTCAGTTCCATGGAAGAGATTGAGCAAGTTGCCCAGGATAGAGCGGTATTGGGAAATTGCTTGCAGGCCCTATGTAACGTATAACGGTACGAGAGGAATTATTATTATTAATTCACATCATTAACAATTAAAGTTGCATACAAATGTGCTCCAATCTCTTAATTAGCACTCTTTTACTTAACATAACATTTATAAATGACTTAAGAAATTCTGTTAGTCAAAGATAGTCTGTCCTTCAAGATAATATTAATAGCCGTCCATCGCTAGCGATAATAAGAACAGCCTAATAGACGTGTGTTGTTGCAACTCTCTGGTGTGTCCGGATGTGACTATAGAGTCTGATTCTGGAACACAATCCTCTATCACAGAAACATGATCATGGTTGGACATATGGGTGTGTTGTGTTCTGTTTTTCGCCAGCTCCTTTTCTGCGCCTCAATAGTACGACGATTCTCAGCCTTGCGAGTTCCTCTTGTGTTGATACAGCGCCACATTTTGCAAAAGGGGGTTCCCGCACGTGATGTCTTTATTAAAGCACTTTTGAAACACTTTAAGAGTGTTTCAACGGGTTTTTCTGTCCCCCAAACGATCGTCTGCCTCCTTCAAGTTCGCCGTACATCAACTGTTTTGGGTGCGCTTGTCAATCATTCGAGCAACGTGGCCGGCCCATCTCATCTGGGCCAGAACCAACGGATTCAGGTAAGAATTATGGGAAATCAGACCACAACTACACCACGTGACCTCGCATTTCAATATTGGTGTATATAGACGAATTCATTTTAAAATCAATACAAAATGCTAATTCAAAGTTATATAATCCAACAAGTTAAGTTTAACAATAAGGAATATCAATATTATGAATATTTTTCACCAATAAATAACCATAGACACACAGAATTGAGTAAAAAAATCAAAAAAAGCTTGCAGTGTTCTATCAAACATCTATATTTTCTGGCCCCCTTTTCTGATCTAGGTCAGGGATTCCCCAGTCAGTTGTCTGGTCTCGTTATTTAGAGTTGGCTGTGCCTGGGCCTTCTGCAACAGTGTATTGACGCTAGGAATCTTGGCTCTTTATGAAGACTTCTGTTCTGCCATTTGTTTTTGAATAGTCTGAGTAAACAACTTAAAATATCTGTCACGATTCATGAATATCATACAAATAAACAGTTTAACTATTCATGCAGGTACGGAATTGATTAAATACAACATTGGAAGTCAGAGCCAGACAACTGAACCAACAGCACGATCTAAATTTTGCTGACAGAACAAAAGCATACAGTATTCGGAATAATCTATTACTAAACAGACAAGATCTGGAGACAAACAAAAGCTCTGTTCAAAGAATGTGTCTGTCGATCTCTCTGATCAATCTCTACAGCGCAGAGTAGAGATAGATTTAAGTAAGATAATTGAGAACAAAATATAGGTTATTCATGTTTGCTTTGCCAGCTGGAAGATGTATTTACAGGATGATTTACGAATGTACTGATGCATTTATTATAATCGAAACCTATTTACACGCAGAAATGTACAGACATTTCACAAAAGAATTGAAGCTTAAATATAGAGCGATATGACGGTCGTAATGAACTTTCTGTTTGTTTCGACTTTTTTTTAAATTAATACTTCTTATAATTTCCTGATCGCTAGATTAACATTTTCCTTTTCTAAAAAAATATATATTTGTCAGGTTCATATTTTGCAAAACTATTTTTGGATACATATTCAGGTGAACAACACTGTCTGAGTTAATCCCCGGTTCAAGAATTTAATACTTATTAAAAGTGTAATAGAATTGAACACCCCTTCAACCCCTTCCCAGTTAACTCAGTAATAGCACTTGGCCTGAACATCGATTAAACTGTCTACCACAACAAAGCTAACCTTTTCACGGGATGTGTTAAATCAATATTTACGATTTCAATCAGTGTTTGCTAAAATATTAGAAATTATCATTCTTTTCTATACGTATTCTTTTAATGATATTAATTCAGTAACCACCAACAAGTGGGACGGTTTAGCGTAATGCATAAGCGTTCACTTATCGACACGGACACAAGAGGGTTGTCGACTCAATCCCACACTCGACATTTCATACGTGAGGAAAGGAATTGGCCCGCATATCTCCTGCATATTAGGGTCTAGAAATATGAAGTGACTTCATACCCTAAGATCTGAAAAGACTACTGAAAATTTTGTTATTTTTTATCCACCAATAAAGTGACCTTGAATATCGTGACAATTATAAGAAAAAAAGTATGATGTAAAATTAATATTTGTAAATGTATTCTTATTCAGGAAAATATGTATTCTTATTCAGGAAAATATGTATTCTTTTCAGGAAATATGTATATTATTCATTGAAAATAATCCACATTAATATTACCGTGTACAGGGCTTGCGTGTTGAGCACATTACTATATAATAATAATAATAATAGTAATCTATCTAGTACCGTTATACGTTTCATAGGGCGTGCAAGCAATTTCTCCATACCTCTATATCCTGGAAAACTTGCTCAATCTCCTCCACGGAACTGAGACCGATATTTCTTGCCTCTCTCAGCAAAGTTCGTTTCAGGGTCTCCTTAGGTCGTCCTCTCTTTCTTGAACCCTTGCATCCCACTTCAATGTCTGCTTTGATATTCGTTGATCATTTCTCCTCAAGGTGTGCCCAACATATCTCCATCTTCTCTTTCTTATAACAGTTGTCACTAGTGGTTGACCAGACATTTCTCTGATTTCACTACTATATGCCGGCGAATCATTGTCTACACACGTCGAAGGAGAAAGGAGGAATGTATTCCACATGCGCTGCTTGAGGCGTATACTATGGGCTTTTCCTGGTACCCAATTGAGGCTGAGCGTATACTATGGCTTTTCCTGGTACCCATTTGAGGCTGAGTCGACATGTTCTTCCTCTTCGAACGCCCCATATCGACCACTTGTTAACCACTCTGTGTAATTTGTATGTGATCTGAGCCTAAGAACGATTGTACGTTGTGCCAGTTATGCCCCTACAAGTAGGCCAGCACATCCGATTTCAGCGATGCTTTTTATTTACTATGGCAGCTTCCTAGGTCCTATATCAGTCGCCATTTACGACATGCCTTGTAGGTTGCAGTGGTACTATTCTTTGCTTCTCTTGCGGACCCCGGCATCACATGGGCGGAGCCGACATGTGAGCCGTAAAGATCAGAAAAATAGTCCACGCCCACTGTGAAATTGTACCCGTTCCACATTACTTAAGAAGTGAGTTCATACCAAACGCTGCTCATTTGCAAAGAATAGTTTGTTTAGTAAAATGAGTTGTGAATTATTTTCTCGGTGTCCACATCGTCTCCTCGTTAACCCCTGGGTTCACTTCAAATATTTTCCTACCCATTTATATAAAGAATGTTTATAAAGTCGCTGTGAGGTGAATTTTGAAAATATTTTAGTAATTACGTCACGAATTATGGAAATTTACATCAAGATATTCTGAGTTCCAAAATCCTGTGTGCAGCAGTACACAACAAGCTGTTGTTATATTCACGATTTTATTGCTGAAAGGATATGGTGTTAACCATTGAAAACAGGGTATTTTTGGTGGAAAAATTTGCAAAGGCGAGTCAAAACATGTCTTGGAGCCCATTGTGGACATTTTCACCACATGATGTAGACACAAATTCGTCGTGTTCACAGGCACTTTACCGAATACAAGCTTACCAAGAGCAGTAGAATCTAGAGGAATAATAGCAATCTACATTACCATTTTTTAGACGTCTTTAAGGCCCTAATTGAAAACTCCATTTCTCGTAACGAAGTCTCGCCCTGGCGTAAACTTCACTGCACATCGACTTTACAAACATCCTGTATAATCAATAGGACGTGTGAAATAACGCAGACCTTGCCAGACTCCTACAGCTGTCTCAGACGATTATCTGAGTCTGTCTATTTTTTTAACTTTTTTTTGGTTACTATTGTGTGAAATGTTTGACACGAAATTATCACCTTGCCTAATAATTGTCACTCAGTTTTGTAATCTTGTAGTATTAGTCATAGTTTATGTCAATATACTTTATCAAAGTACTTACCAAAGTACTTATCAAAGCATTTACCAAAGTACTTACGGCATACATTGATAAGAAATTATCAAATAATACCAAAGCAGGCATTGAAGTGGAGGAAATGGTTAAAAAGAAAGGACTCCTTAGGAAAATCTGAAACAAACTTTTCTGAGAAGCACGAAATATCGGACTGAATTCCATGGAAGAGATTGAGCGAGTTGCCCATGACAGAGTGGTATGGAGAAATTACTTGCAGTCCTATTTAAAGTATAACTGACGATAGGAATATATATATATATATATATATGTGTATATATATATATATATATATATATATATATGTATACAGAAAGTACTTATCGGTTATAGTTACGGAGCTGTTGGTCCGATGAGGATTTATTTATTTTTCTGGGAAACCAGATCGTAATGTTTTCTTACTTTTTTTAATTTAACTGTAAATTACTTAGCTTCTTGTTATTTTAGTGTATCCTGATGAACGCCTATCGATCGATACGTCTGTGGTTATACTTATTTTTCTCGTGTCCTTACATTAGTATTTGTAATTATTGCCAGTGTACCTACCTATTTCTGCAGAAATAGCTTTTAGTCAATAAATGTTATTGTTAGTATATGTTATATAATTAATATTAGCTTACTTAATGTATATTATATTTATCAACACTAATATTTTTAAAAGAAAACATTTTGTTTCAATGATTTTTGTATCTTCGTGAAATTCCCGTGATCAGATACCGAGTATGAATCTGAATACTGAAGAACAGTAGAAAAGCCAAAATCTAGACTGTCAGTATTCCATGCAACCTGCCTGAATAAATTCTTAGAATATTTACGTACTCAGAAGTGATCCATAGAGTATCATGAAAACTATCATGCAGTGTACCAGGTAGTAAAGATGAAGTATGGGCAGATCAAAGACAATCTGGAGAGAAACAGTTGAGGAGGAGATACACTGTGTAATCCAATCACGATTTTGAGGCTTCGTCTGAACCTTAGGATGTTAATCCAGTCGTGAATCTCCTTGCAAGGATTGTTAATCAGTCGTAATCTCCTTGAAGGATGGTTAATCCAGTCATGAATCTCCTTGAAAGGATGGTTAATTCAGTCATGAATCTCTTGAGAAGGACGTTAATTCAGTCTGAATCTTCTTGAGAAGGACGTTATTCAGTCATGATCTCCTTGAGAAGGATGGTTAATCCAGTCATGAATCTCTTTGAGAAGGATAGTTAATCCAGTCGTGAATCTCCTTGAGAAGAATGGTTAATCCAGTTATGAATCGTCTTGCGAAGGATGACCAATGACCGAGCAAGATGGAGAGATGTTGTTCTACAGGACTCCACAAGTCGCATTAGCCACTGATTGCAATTTCGGTTCGTATTCAGCGTAAAGAAGATATAACAAGAAGAAGATAAAAGAAAAGAAGATATAACAAGAAAAATATAGAAGTAAAGAAGAAGATTCCTATTAATAATACTAAATTAATAATGACGGTATGTTGCCTCTATTTAATAATTGATTTCCCAGAACGCACAACAAACGAACTCGCCAGATTTCGTGTACACACCATATTTTTACTAAACTTACCTCATGCAGTGCCCTCACTTGAACAATTAAATATGCAGAATAAATACAATGTCATTGTGCAAATAGTGGTAACGAAGTCAGTTATGTCAAACATAACATATACCTGGACGTAACGTTATGCTTGCAGACTTTATTTGTCAAATATCGAATATTCTATTTCTACCTAGATTCTTTTGTTAATCATCATCCAACAGCATGTCCTAAGCAAACATTTTGCTACTCAAAATAGTCCTTCCGAATCTTTCTGTGTACAAGAAAAAATAGTAGCAGACATAGCTATTCATCGAAGTGAAAATCTAATGTCCCTATCACTTAATCTCAGTTTGTCCCAATCAAGGGGAACCAGAGTCGAAGACTTGAAAAAGACACTGATAAACTGAACGTAGTGTGACTTTGTATACAGATTTTGTTTACTTCTTTCCCAAGTACTTTCCTTTTAAGCTTCTTCTTTTTTGTTTGAATGTATTCTCAAAATTATTGAATGTCAAAAACAAAACTCCTAATTGTTTCTCTTTAGTGTCCCGGAGAGAGAAAAGTTCCATGATGCTGCCAGGTCTAATGATGCTGCTGCCATACGAAGTCTGTTGAAGGAACGAGTGAATATAAACTGTGCAAATAGCGTAAGTATGTTAAAGTAACGAGTGAATATAAGTTGTGCAAATAGCGTAAGTATGTTAAAGTAACGAGTGAATATAAGATATGCAAATAGCGTCAGTATATTAATAATGAAAAATTAATGAAAATCGTGACATACCCTTGACAAGATGTTACCATCGACCACAGCAAACGAGTCGTCGATTTTACACCATTATACGTTCAGTAGTTTGCCACTGCTTTCTGTGTTATTCTATTTATACCGTTCGTAAAAATCTACAGGAACGAATTTGCTTCAAACTGCCTGCCGGGAGTTTGAACCAGGTACTCAGTGATTTGTGATCAGAGCTCACTACCACTGAAGCTACAGACGATGTTATAAATAGTTATAATACAATACAGTAGAATATAATACAATACAGTAGAATATAATATTAAAGGTGGGACTTGTTCATAGTTCATAAGTACGGTTCCAACCTCACTGCAACGGGTCACACCACAATTGCTCCGTTCCTGCGCCAATGAAAATCGCACGAAATGCTAACAACTGTGAAATGTTTCCTGTGTGAACTAATTCCAGAATGAAACAGCCGCGTACCGCCACAAAAAGCAACCTGCACCGCATAAAATGCATATGGCCGTCGCTAATGTAGCAACACAAAACTGTTCATCACTTCAATTGCAATTCTTGTCGAAGGGAACATCAATCATGACAAAATTCAGCTTTCTGCACCAGCAATATAACTGCATACGGCAGATTGAGCTTGTTCGTTATAACCGCTGTCCGCCATTTTCTGAATACACACAACAAACGCACGGTTGACACAGCAGAAAGCATTCCATGTAACATTCATAGCTCACAGCGTTGCTCAAACACTAACTCAGTAGCTCGGCAAACGAAACCGGAAAATACCCGACCAAACATGGCGAAAATGCGCTAGCAAAGTCGTGTTCAGAATCAAACACTTCTGACTCTGAATGGCCCTCCCGCATTCCGCCATTGCTGGCCAGATTTTTAGGTGGCTCACGAACCCCGTGGGCTTCTGGGGTAGCGAGGAATACAATCAATTTTTCTCTCAGCTCATGTCGTAAACTGTGACCAAGAGATGCGGTCGTGGGGACGTCGACCCCACATTGCACAAAACGTAAAACAGCTACAGAAACAAAGACATAAAATACTCAAACTACTTCATGGAGATATGACTAGATTTGTGGTAGAAAGAAAAAACAGAAGATCGAACTGAGTGAATTTATTTTTGCTCTCTGCCTTATGTGTCCTTGGTGGTGAAATAGGCGGATTAATGTCCCACAAGAAAATCTGAAACTGGTAAAACAAGTAACACCAGAATAAGACTGATAATGTAGGTTGTATGTAATATAGAAATGGAAGATAACGAAATCCCAACCGTTAAAACATAACCGCAAGTTATTATTGAAAAACGATTGTATAGCGGCGGAGGATTAGCATCATTGCAATGGGTTTCTCCATATGGCTCCGTCCCAGTTGGCATAAATGGGACGTCGTCTGTCCAGAGTGTTACATAAAGCACGAACTCCGTACTCTAGCGACAATCCTATGGACTTCATGAAAAAAGTGCACATGTGACGCGGTACGGATTCGAATCCACAACATTCAGAAAGACAGTAAAAGGTCTTAACCACTTCATCATAAGACCGCCCCACATTATTTGACAAGAGAACAGTGAATACAAGGAAGCTTCATCATAAGACCGCCCCACGTTATTTGAAAAGAGAACAGTGAGTACAAGGAAGATTCATCATAAGACCGCCCCACGTTATTTGAAAAGAGAACAGTGAGTACAAGGAAGATTCATCATAAGACCGCCCCACGTTATTTGAAAAGAGAACAGTGAGTACAAGGAAGATTCATCATAAGACCGCCCCACGTTATTTGAAAAGAGAACAGTGAGTACAAGGAAGATTCATCATAAGACCGCCCCACGTTATTTGAAAAGAGAACAGTGAGTACAAGGAAGATTCAACATAAGACCGCCCCACGTTATTTGAAAGAGAACAGTGAGTACAAGGAAGATTCATCATAAGACCGCCCCACGTTATTTGAAAAGAGAACAGTGAGTACAAGGAAGATTCATCATAAGACCGCCCCACGTTATTTGAAAAGAGAACAGTGAGTACAAGGAAGATTCATCATAAGACCGCCCCACGTTATTTGAAAAGAGAACAGTGAATACAAGGAAGTCTAAATATGAATAATTGACAATTGCACTGGGTTTTCCCTATTTAGCTCGGTACCTTCCTAGTTTAAATGGTACGCCATCTGTCAATAGTATTTCACAAAACATAAACTCGGTAACTCCGGCAACAATTCTATGGACCTATGGAAAAAATGAACAGAACGAAGTTCGGATTTGAACCCAAGACCTTCGTAAAGCAAGGCAACGGCTTACCCTTAGCCATATACACCCCCATCCCCAGTGAATACTTGGAAGATATTAAATCAAGGGAAGGTATATATACTTTAATCATGGCTAGTGTTCTTCAAGGTGGGAACTCTTCAACAAATTTCTTTTTGCAGACGACCAGGCAATCATATCAACAACAGAAGAACAGCTACAGCATCACATTAACAGACTCCAGTTAACATGTAATGAATACAATATGAGAATAAACATCGACAAAACAGAAGTAATGACATTCGCTAGAGAGGAAAACACTATCAATATCTCCATCGCCAATCGCCTATTAAAAGAAGTCAAAGAATGTATATATCTAGGGAGCATTTTTCTGCAAACGGAAGAATAACTAATGAAATCCAACACAGATGCAACAAAGCAAATCAAATCATAGGACAAATGGCTCCAATTTTAAAATGTAAACATGTCACAATGAACACAAAAGAGCAATGTTCAACACAATCTTTCTCCCCACATTATGCTACCAGTGCCAAACCTGGACGCTGACATCAAATGATAGAAGACAACTAGTCACGACAGAGATGAAGAAGTGTCTAGGCAAAATTCTGGATAACAAGAAGAGACCGGTTGAGAAATGAAGACATCAGGAAATAAGTGGGTGAACCATCAGTACTAAACTTCATCAAGAAACAATAAATTAAATGGTTCGGCCACATAATCAGATTGCCAACAGACAGTGCACCTGAAAGAGCGATGTTGCTCCGATACAATGGATACAACACAAAAGACCGGCTACGTAAAAGACGGACCCCAGAGATAACAGAGTCGACGAAAGGCACTATTAATGAAGCGCACACAATGGCTCGCTCTATAAATCTCTTCTTATCCTGACACTGGGAGGCAAAACATGATTAGAAAAAAAGAAAGAAAGAGTGTTTCTTCTTTTATGATCAACCCTTGAGCTCTTGCACCTCGGTCCATTACAATGTAGACATATCATTAAAGAACGGAAGTATCTGGGGGAATTCTCTTCTTACCCATAAACAGGAGCCATAAATGGACTGCTATAGAGCTAGAGTACAAGAAGGTTCTATGTTATGCTCACTGATACAGCAACCAAAGTATGGCTCACTGTAATCTTTTCCCAACCCCAGATTACATACTGGTCATGCCAAGTTCTTTTTAAAAAATCATTTAGCCCTTTTCTAATTTAGGGCAGGAGTGACTTTGGCTAACTTCACATTTCTACGTCAGATTGTACCGGAAGTAGGAGGGTTAATTTCTTTCCTCGCACTGGGAAAGTCCATTGTGGGACTTAACCAACAATAACCCACAACCAGTGCCGGATTAGGCTAGCGCAGGGCCCGTAGCAAATTTTAGCGCGGGGCCCTAGGTTTTGTATAATAATAAAATAAAACACAACTTTTACAAACAAACTTGTCTCAATTTCAATCAATCAAGTAACATGCCTGCCGGCGTAGGCGATCATGTCTCTCCACAACTCTCTTTGCTTGGTGCATGTAATCAGTTCTGACGTCGATATTTTGTCGAACCATAATGTCAGACCATCCAACATCTTCTCCCTCTGTCTTCCACGATCTCTCCTTCCCCGAATTTTACCTGTAGTCACCAAATGTTCTAAACCTTATCTTCGCATTATATGCCCGAAGAACCTTGATTGTCGGATTCTTATTCGTTTGATAAGGTTTCTTTGTGTGCAGACCTGATTTAAAACCTCCACGTTTGTCTCAATTTAATGTGAGCAAATTTAGAGATAATACTAGACAAATCAATTTCTCCAAGTAAATTACATTCAATGTTCATTAAGGTGAGGTTATTTAGACGATCTTGTCCCATCATGTTCCTGAACTCAGTTTTTATACGCTTTGATGTTGAAAAAGAACGTTCTCCGCTGCAGTTAGTAATCATTAAAGACAAGTAAATTCGTAAGACTATTTCTGCATTTGGAAAACACAACTCAAATGAATTTTCCATTATACGTTTATAAAATTGCAGTTCAAGAGTCTCATGCTTTTCGTTGCTAATAGCAGCAGCTACATTAGTTTTAAGAAGTTCAATGAATTGCATAAGTTCGTCGCCTAGGCTTTCTTCCAAATCCTCTTGGTAAGAGCTGACAATATTTGGAGTTCTTTTCAAGATCTCTTCTGCTGTAATAGATTTTAACTGCCAAAGTATTCCAAATACACCAGTCACTCTATGGTAAAGCCTAAATCAATGACTTTGCAAACAAACCAGAACAGTTGTCTTTTAGTTTCTGTATAACACAACCAATCTCTCATATGAGTTTTGTTTGTTGATGTATGTGTGTATGTGAAAAACGACTTTCGACAAAATCGTAAATTGTTTTCTTTATCGTATGTTTTTTTTTTAAGACATGAAATCACTGTTTATATGTTGCACTTCGCTACTTTCTTTCACAATCCAATAATCTCGATTGAAGTTGTTTGGCCATTCACCAATATCGTTGGAGTACATTTTACTTTCGTTGTGTTTTTGGCTTGTAGAAGATGTTGCTACATTAGAAGCATGTGCTGTGCTTTCTGCCTCTCTTTGGCTTGAAGATGATATGGCTAAATTGGGAGGACTTGCTGTACATTCGATTTCAGTTTGTCTTGTGAAAATGTGGCTAAATCGTGAAGAGTTGCTGATCTTAATGGTAGTATTGGTAATGATGATGCTTCTATAGCACTGCTTTCATCTACTACTACACAGTGAGACGAGACTTCTGTATTTTCTGCTTCCATTTCGTTGGATTCAGCACCATCACACACGACATTTAAAACTTCAGACAGCGTGCGTGTTTTTGATATAACATCTGGTTATTTTTTCTATTTTCATCTCTGTCACATAGGCGCGGGGCCCCTAGAAGCGCGGGGCCCGTAGCATTGCTACTTCTGCTACTAGGCTAATCCGGCGCTGCCCACAACCCTCTTGTATCCAATTCGATAAGCGAACTCTTTATGCACTATGATAATCCGTCCCACCATTACGAGTTCTACTATAACGTATATGTCGAAATTATCCAGACAAGAGGATCATCGTGTCCTGAGACAATGTGCCATTATAATGAGTGTTGTTTTCTTGATTCGTTTCATCAATTCTATAGTAGCGAAACTTTGCACTCAATCTTAGAATTATACCGACGCATATGTCTGATGGAATAAATTACTATAGGAAACCTGGATTTTGTAATATAGCGGTGTCCTTTGATGTTGGCGGCATATTTGGCTAGTCTGAAACGAAATTTTAGTTTTTACAGTAAACGCACACATATGACATTTGATGTCAAGTCTCATGCAAAGGCGTATCATCTCAGCTTATACATGGAGCCAATGTTGATACATGCAATACAGTCATGAAATAAACTAGAAATGTAGACTTAGTTGTATTATTGTTTTTAAATAACTTACATTACAGTTAAAGTTAGCTGCCATATCATAATGCCATCCACCTTTCCCGTCCAGACTTGGGACTGGCAATGGCGGAGCTCAAGTAGTAGCATGTCAATTGCGAAACGTCGCATTCATCACAGCCCGCCTGAATAGCTCTATGTCTCTTGCAAGTTCTCCTGCCTCTTCCATCGTTATGTTCAATGTTTCTTTGATGTCCTGCTGCCATCTTCGTCTTGGTCGTCCCCTGTCTCGTTTTCCAGGAGCCATGCCTTCCATTACCTTTCTCTCCAGACCACTGTGGCGTTTAATGTGGCCAAAATATTTCATCTTCCGGGACATGATGTTATTTATGAGCCAATGCTCCTTGATATTCAGGTCTTGTAGGATGTCTTTGTTTCTTCTCTTCTCTGTCCAGGATATTCTAAGAACTTTTCTATAGCACCTTGTTATGGCGGAGCTACTGGAGAGATTCTTTACAAATTTCTACTTCATCGTTACAATGTACGTGTGTTAACATATGTGGTAGGGAGGTATCTCTTTTCTCTGGTTCTTGTATACTGTAGTACAGACAACCCATATGTGCATCTTTGCGGAAATGCGCGTATAGCATTAATGATACTTTTTGCATTGTAACTTCAAACTCATTAGAAATGTTATATCAATGTCTGTTTTGAGAAGTCAATAATATAACCCAATAACCTCACACCAATTTCGATATACGACTTTAACTAAAAGTCCATCTCCCACTAATGACGTCATGTGTTTACCATGTTCAAGCCCGAATCTATTTGGTGCATGGAAATGCAAGAATCGTTTAAAAAATCACGGAATTCGTCCTGAATATTGCTATTTTTGTCATCAATGTATTAAATGGCTGTAAACATGAGTTTTCTTTACCCATGCCAATGGACGCGTTAAATATATAGTACAAAGAAGGAAACTTCTAGATGGTATGATTGTTTGAATGGCAAAAATATTTTGTAGCGTCGGGAACATGTGTAGTTCACATGCAATTTTTCAAGTTTTTTAATCAAATGGTTACAGATACAAATTTTGATCTGTGGGCATGACAAGTTGAACGGACATGATGTTCGAATTTGTGTGTCAAACTTTCATTTGTTCTAACTACGCAACGCATTTTTAATACTCATGTGTTTGCAGAGATCCATGATCACCAACTCGAGTCAGTATAGGACAAGAGGAGAATAATTACCAAAATTTATTTCTTTTCTTAAATGGTGTTGGTCTGTATGCATGTCTTCCTCTCCTATTTGACTATTATATCTTTACTGATGTTTTATTTAACCTGCACTCGCTGTTTCATATGATTTAACAGTTGGACAGGACTGCCCTTCATTGGGCTGCCGCTAATGGCAATCTGGAAGCAGCTGAAACTTTGCTAGAGAATGGAGCTGATCTTGAAGCAAAAGATAAGGTATGGATACGCTATAAGATTCAATCTGCTTAGTTATCATATATAAAAATAATCATCATCGTGTTCCATGTCAATAAACGTAGGTGGCCATGTTTTGCCATCTTACACGTTCACCAGATTCCCTGAGCAGGTCCGTGTTCTTGTCTCGACCACGCCATGAGACAAGCCATCTAGGTCTTTACCTCTTTGCCTTCCCCTTGCTCTTTTCCCATCAAGTTTGCCAGTCGTAACCAAATTGTCATCTTTATTTCTCCTCAAAACGTGTCCAAATTATTGATTGCTTACAGCTAATATCTCTGTAATCAGAATGAAGTTTTATTTTGTTTCGTGTAGAATTGTCTCGCTTGTTCTTCTCTTTATTGATGGTATTCTTTGCATTTTAGAATTGTCTCGCTCGTTCTTCTCTTTATTGATGGTATTCTTTGCATTTTAGAACTGTCTCGCTCGTTCTTCTCTTTATTGATGGTATTCTTTGCATTTTAGAACTGTCTCGCTCGTTCTTCTCTTTATTGATGGTATTCTTTGCATTTTAGAACTGTCTCGCTCGTTCTTCTCTTTATTGATGGTATTCTTTGCATTTTAGAACTGTCTCGGTCGTTCTTCTCTTTATTGATGGTATTCTTTGCATTTTAGAACTGTCTCGCTCGTTCTTCTCTTTATTGATGGTATTCTTTGCATTTTAGAACTGTCTCGCTCGTTCTTCTCTTTATTGATGGTATTCTTTGCATTTTAGAACTGTCTCGCTCGTTCTTCTCTTTATTGATGGTATTCTTTGCATTTTAGAACTGTCTCGCTCGTTCTTCTCTTTATTGATGGTATTCTTTGCATTTTAGAACTGTCTCGCTCGTTCTTCTCTTTATTGATGGTATTCTTTGCATTTTAGAACTGTCTCGCTCGTTCTTCTCTTTATTGATGGTATTCTTTGCATTTTAGAACTGTCTCGCTCGTTCTTCTCTTTATTGATGGTATTCTTTGCATTTTAGAACTGTCTCGCTCGTTCTTCTCTTTATTGATGGTATTCTTTGCATTTTAGAACTGTCTCGCTCGTTCTTCTCTTTATTGATGGTATTCTTTGCATTTTAGAACTGTCTCGCTCGTTCTTCTCTTTATTGATGGTATTCTTTGCATTTTAGAACTGTCTCGCTCGTTCTTCTCTTTATTGATGGTATTCTTTGCATTTTAGAACTGTCTCGCTCGTTCTTCTCTTTATTGATGGTATTCTTTGCATTTTAGAACTGTCTCGCTCGTTCTTCTCTTTATTGATGGTATTCTTTGCATTTTAGAACTGTCTCGCTCGTTCTTCTCTTTATTGATGGTATTCTTTGCATTTTAGAACTGTCTCGCTCGTTCTTCTCTTTATTGATGGTATTCTTTGCATTTTAGAACTGTCTCGCTCGTTCTTCTCTTTATTGATGGTATTCTTTGCATTTTAGAACTGTCTCGCTCGTTCTTCTCTTTATTGATGGTATTCTTTGCATTTTAGAACTGTCTCGCTCGTTCTTCTCTTTATTGATGGTATTCTTTGCATTTTAGAACTGTCTCGCTCGTTCTTCTCTTTATTGATGGTATTCTTTGCATTTTAGAACTGTCTCGCTCGTTCTTCTCTTTATTGATGGTATTCTTTGCATTTTAGAACTGTCTCGCTCGTTCTTCTCTTTATTGATGGTATTCTTTGCATTTTAGAACTGTCTCGCTCGTTCTTCTCTTTATTGATGGTATTCTTTGCATTTTAGAACTGTCTCGCTCGTTCTTCTCTTTATTGATGGTATTCTTTGCATTTTACATTTTGTTCGCCCTCTATGAATTCAGACTTAGTCATGTCGCCTAATATGGTATCTCGGACTGATTTTTTGCTTAAAGATTTGCTTTTCTTAACACCAGTGTTCCTTACCATTCAGGTTATCCTTACTCAGACTTTAGAAGTATCAGTAATTTAGATCCACAAGTACAGGGTCACGGTCTCATGTAGTCGAACTGCTTACCATTGCACACCGAGAATCTTTGACCCAATCTGGCAGTGAACCACGGAATTTCCACGGAACATGGTCACTAGCGCAGATAGTTATTTGCTTCACTATCGGAAACCTGTTTTCATTTACATGACTATGTATGCCTTTCTCCTTCGATCCCTACTCGAAAAGCCGGACATCGGTGTGCAACCTGTTATAAGAGCAACTTTTAGCTGTAACAGTGTCTTGGTCAGATGTGGTTTGCTAATCATGAGTTCTGTCACCAAATTCACTGTATAGTATGCTCATCATTTTATTTTGTTTAGCAGCCTTCATATTAAAATGATTTCTCTAATTAGTCAATGACAGCTCACGACTTGTGAGATGGGATGTATATGAAATGCAGCAGACAACACAGGAAGAGATAGAATATCAAATGAAACGTTAAGAACAAGTGTAGGTTTAACACAACCAGTGGACGAGTTTATAGAACAAGTGTAGGTTTAACACAACCAGTGGACGAGTTGATAGAACAAGTGTAGGTTTAACACAACCAGTGGACGAGTTGATAGAACATCAATGACTTCAATGGTTCAGTAATTTGGTTGGAATGGATCCAATCCAACATGCAGCATGGGCATACTATATAAAAACATCAGGCTACACGGCACGAGAGAGACGTACAGATGGAGTCAAAAAGACACCAAATAAACGCAAACATGACAACAATTCAATCTACACATCTGGTAACCAAAAGACAAATATACATATCTCCTTTCCGTAGCGCTTCACATCACAATCAGTAAGACAAAATACAACTATGCATACATCTTCTCTACAACACTTCACAGCACAATCAGTAGAACAAACATAAAACTATGCATACCTCTTCTCTGCAACACTTTACAGCACAGTCAGTAGAACAAACAGAAAACTATGCATACCTCTTCTCTGCAACACTTCACAGAACAATCAGTAGAACAACAGAAAACTATGCATACCTCTTCTCTACAACACTTCACAGAACAATCAGTAGAACAAACAGAAAACTATACATACCTCTTCTCTGCAACACTTCACAGAACAATCAGTAGAACAACAGAAAACTATGCATACCTCATCTCTACAACACTTCACAGAACAATCAGTAGAACAAACAGAAAACTATGCATACCTCTTCTCTACAACACTTCACAGAACAATTAGTAGAACAACAGAAAACTATGCATACCTCTTCTCTACAACACTTCACAGAACAATCAGTAGAACAACAGAAAACTATGCATACCTCTTCTCTACAACACTTCACAGAACAATCAGTAGAACAACAGAAAACTATGCATACCTCTTCTCTACAACACTTCACAGAACAATCAGTAGAACAACAGAAAACTATGCATACCTCTTCTCTACAACACTTCACAGAACAATCAATAGAACAACAGAAAACTATACATACCTCTTCTCTGCAACACTTCACAGCACAGTCAGTAGAACAAACAGAAAACTATGCATATCTCTTCTCTACAACACTTCACAGAACAATCAGTAGAACAAATGTAGACAAGAAGATAAAAGATTAATTTCTTCACTACATTCTATTTTCTTAATTTATGTTTCTCTGAACTGAATACATGAAACACAAACTCTCTTTTAACTAGCTAGAGGATCAACTGTAGATCACGTACACAGTAGCGTCGGTGACGATTCTAACTTTGATCGTTGATGAAGAACTATTATATATCTATAGGTATATCCTTTTTGGCTGCTATACTCTTTGTTAGAATGATGGCGTAAAGTGGTTAGAATATTGGTGTAGTCAAGTAATTCAAGCACTGATGTAGTCATTTGGTTGCATTGCTGGCATGCTCACGTAATTTTATGGATCGCTGGGGTAAGCATGTACGTAATTGGAGAACAGGTATGGTCAAAAATATAGATTAATCGTTGGTGTAATCAAATATGTAGTTGGAACGTTGATGTAGTCATGTACGTAGATAAAATAAAGCGATGAGTTGACAAATAAGTATGTGGATCGCTGGCGTAGTCAAGTAATTATATGGATTGTTAGCGTAGTAAAAGTACTTATATGGATTGTTAGCGTAGTAAAAGTACTTATATGGATTGTTAGCGTAGTAAAAGTACTTATATGGGTTGTTATCTTAGTCAAGTATGTATATGGATCGCTGGCGTAGTCAATGACTTATATGGATCGTTAGCGTAGTAAAAGTACTTATATTGATTGTTAGCGTAGCCAAGTATGTATATCGGTCGCTGGCGTAGTTAAGTACTTATATAGATTGTTAGCGTAGCCAAGTATGTATATCGGTCGCTGGCGTAGTAAAAGTACTTATATAGATTGTTAGCGTAGCCAAGTATGTATACAGATCGCTGGCGTAGTCAAGCACTTACATGGATCGTTAGCGTAGCCAAGTATGTATCACTGACGTAGTCAAGTACGTAGAAGAATCAGTAACGTAATCAAGTACTTAGTTGAAGAACTTAGATATGAAAAATCCTACTCAAGTTGAGAAATTTGATCATTGAACCACTCACCTACGAGACAAGTACACTGACAACTATGCTATATCGGCTCTCTATCAAATCGTGTGATAATATATTATAACCACGATAATTCTACACTCAACACCTCCCTCTAACTCGTTCAATCTTTTTCTCTTACTCTTCCGTCCCTCTACTCCTCACCTTTTTCTTCTCATTATTCTCACCCCAACTCACGTCCATTCTCGACACATGAATCCATATTGTTTGCCTACTATTATATCTGTGCTAAGCGAATGCCGAAATGCAATCTCCATATTGCCGATAAGAGTAAGAAACCTGTTAGAAATATTCCATGCATATATGATTGAAAAATGGTCTTAACTGAGCAGATGCATAATAACCAGAAGCGGTGGCGACCCGTGATCATTTTTGTTGGTGGGGCCAGACATTTTGTTCCGGATAAATCATTGTTTTTGGTTGCTATATTTTAATTTATAAAATAATAAATACACGTTATACATTATTTTTTTTTGGGGACCGGCCCCACTGGCCCTTAATGACGAGCCGCCACTGACCAGAAGTAGGAAAACTTCAATATTCCAATTTGTTATAAGGTTATTATGGATGTTAATTTGTCATTGTTAAGGCATCCCAAAATTTCACTGGCAGCTAAACAACACATGATCAACAACATGTTCATACCTACTTTGTGTTACCAGAGTCAAACAAGGACAATGAGCAAAGCGCAGTCACAAAAAATAACTACATATGAGGTACCTGAGAAAAGTTACCAACAACACCAGAAAACAGTCACCAACATCAGCATAAGAAAGAAAGTTGGCACAGAACCTTGCTTGAATTACATTGAGAAACAAATAATGAAGTGGTTTGGCCACTTAACAAGAAAGCATTCAAACTCCACAGTATACAGAGTCTTCTACAACAGAACATCAGGAAAGAAGGCGAGAGGAAGACCACGAAAAATATGGTTAAATGGCATAGCAAAATCCTGTCAAAGATTAAAAAAAAGCAATCACCCATGCCACGAGAACAGCACAAGACAAAAATAGAAAACCACGACACTGGGCAACAACCCGGTAGCAGTGTGACGACAGAAAACCACGACACTGGGCAACAACCCGGTAGCAGTGTGACGACACTGGGCAACAACCCGTAGCAGTGTGAGGAGAAAAGAAGAATTTGTCATTGCACCCACATGTCTCTTGTTAGTATTAGCTTCACAATAAATAATCTGTGTAATAGTGTCTCTTGTTTAATAGTGTCTCTTGTTTAAATAGTGTATCTTGTTTAAATAGTGTCTCTTGTTTAAATAGTGTCCCTTGTTTAAATAGTGTATCTTGTTTAATAGTGTGTCTTGTTTACTAGTGTCTGTTGTTTAAATAGTGTCTCTTGTTTAAATAGTGTCTCTTGTTTAAATAGTGTCTCTTGTTTAAATAGTGTCTCTTGTTTAAATAGTGTCTCTTGTTTAATAGTGTCTCTTGTTTAATAGTGTCTCTTGACAATGTCTCATGTTACTGCCATCTTGACAATATCTTGTGTTTGTGTAATCTGAACAATTTATCCAATATTGACCAAAAAATTGGCAACTGTATTGGAAACTGTGGTCCCAAAGGCAGCGTATGGGTACGAAACGTCATTTCAATGCACAAAATGGCTTATCACACGATCAAAGCGTCACTTGAATGTAGTGTACTATTTCGTTGTTTTTCATTACTTTCCGTTCCTATTCGACTTATATTTTAACCGGAAACCACTTAAAAGTGAAGTATAAACGAAAATCAATGAATATCATCATAGTTTTTACTAGAAATAAAAGTGAAATCAAGTTTAACATTCGTTCTGTTACCATGTGATAAAAATAAACTTGAAAATATTCATGAATGGTCATGATAATAGTTTGTAAACAGCTAATAAAAAATGCATCCATGTACATATTTCTTAATGTTTATGTATTCGTAAATGGATTACCAATATAAAGAAACCAGTCGTCGTCAGTCGCACTTATTTATTCAACCTTTTGTTCATCAAGACCCTTGCCACGTTGGGTTTTTGTTCTCCCAATTTCAGTTTCTTTTATTTTTAATGAATCCTAATGTTTCCTGCATAGTAAAAACTGCATTATATTTGTTAATGCAGAAAATAATTTGTGAAACTACATATATTTGTTATCAATTTTATATATAATATAGAATAAGTCATTTTGCAGATCATATTTATAACCCATATTTTAGTTTTGCTTAACTACGAGTGCATTTTTATAGAACTAACAAAATTAATTCCGTCTAGAGGTCACAATGACTCCACAGAGAATCAGGTAGAGAAAGAATGGACCACATATTTAACATATTGAAATGTAATTAAGATTCCAAAAATGTAGAATATATATTGCTAAAATTTGGAGAAAAATGTGTCTGTTCTCTATTCAAGTAAAGATATTCTACATAATTGTTATAACGTGATTAGATGAAATCATAGAAAAAAAGTCTACACATGAAGCATGCGAGTCTTAGAAAAGAAAGAGAAACCAATGAACATTTATCATCCATGATACTTTGAGAAAATGTAATGACTGGTAGAGGAATATACATATTAAGGCAAATACCACGAGAGAAAACCCAGTAGATATATCAATCAACACAGAAGGAGAGTTGTTAGCCTAAACACACTGAGATACATGCTTGGGAGGAGATTGAGCAATATGAACATATGCGATGAAGATAATCCTCAAATGAACAATGAACAATACTTCAACTTGTGTAAATTTCCAGAAGGTTTTGGGATAGAGTTCAAAAGCAATCTATGGATAATACTAAAAAAGACTAAAGCTTATCACAGACGGTGATCAACATCATAGATCTACAAGGAAGTCTTGACTTACTTGACTTATTCCTCTCCCCTCCTCGTGGAGCATAGAGCCTCAACAGTTGTTCGCCACTTTTCCCAGTCTCTGACTGTTTTCTTGATGGTCTCCCAGGATATTTGAGCCCCCTTCAGTTCCTCAAGAAAACTGTGTCTCCAGGTCTGTTTAGACTAACACGTAAACACAAAGTACTACAGTTTTACAAAATACATAAACAGTGACGATAAACAGCAACGTTTCGACCAAAGGCCTTTATCAAGCAAACAATACAACAAGAATGACGAATTTCAAGGAACACTACAAATGGACGATTACATGTGGAAACATAAACCTATCTAATGAAAATCTGAATAAAACGAACAACGAAATGAGTGCAACACAAAACGAAAGTGGAAAGAAGAGAAACAATAAACAATATAGTGGATAAATGACACATATATGGAGCAAACCCACATATAGATAACAAGGCACGAGATAAGACAGTACTAAAAAGCATAGGAATGTAATGCGTTGAGTCCAAGAGGTCGCAAAGTGCCATAGAATGAAATAAAACGTTCTCAGGGCGAATCGACTGCGATCATCGGAGGAACATGATCGGATGGCTGTGACCTGGACTATCGTCAACTCCTGAATGGCCAGTATCGTTGAAATGAGTGGCGACAGGAGTCACAGAGCATTGGCGAATATCGTAAGGTTGGGCGAATCGGTCACTGAGTCTCTTACAGGTCTGTTTAGAACGACCTCTTTTCCGTTTTCTTGTGGCTCCACTCAAGTGCTTGTCTAGTGACACTCGTCTGTGTCTTCCTAGGGTATCAAACCCATCGCATTTTATCCTCTTAACCTGTGTCATCGTGGGCTCATGTCCTGTTCTTATCCACAGGTACATCGTTGACAATCTGAATCATGACATTTCAGTCTGAATGCCAAGACATCCGTTGACAAATGTTTGAATACAAGACTTCTCCTGTAGACTAAAGAACGCTGACAGACATTCCAACTGGACAACTTTTTGTACGACTGTTGAATTGTGATGCTGTCTATCTTGTTTAATTGGTTGGATATTAAAAGACACCCTAAAAGTGGACATTAGTCGAACACCCTTCATCACATTGGAATATCTGAACTATGCAAACGACGTTGTAGTCCTACCATATTTATACAAACACGTTTAGATATAAACACTGAATTAAATAACACAGCTCCACAGCTCAGACAAATCTGTAAATTCATTGCCATGGCCTCAGGTGGAAGGGCACACGTTCAGATAGATGACTGCAGGATAGTAAAACTAAACCAACCCTGCAAGGAAAGTATAACTTAAAAAAGTGCACGTAAAATCAGTATTATGACATCTGTCTGTGTATCTAGTGGACACACAGAAATATGCGGATCAGATTACATATATTGTCAGTGTAATAGCTCAGAATTATTGTAAAAGATCAAAAATATGTTTACAAACGGTTCACTTTGATCGCTCATATCTTCCTAGAATCTCACAGGGATTCCTTCAGGCAGAAGTCTCTGTGACGTAGAAGTTATATGCTCGTCTCTCGTGCCAAATGTACCAGGTTTGCTCCCTCGTACAGTCATCGGGATATTTTTCCAGAGATTCATGATCTTGGTGTAGGTGAGATCGAGTTTCTAGTTCTATCTGAGTTCAATTTGAACCCGTAAAAGAACCCATTCTGTTCAAGATCGAGAATAGCAGGCTGGAAAGCCGCTGCCCCGGCAAAATTCATAAGAAAAGATTTAAAATAAAACTTCTAAAAAAATATCTTCACCATCTACAAAATTACATCGAGGACCCTGCCGGTGGTGCGGAGTTTGTGCACTGCAGCTTAGATCTTCCTGTGTAAGAAAGAGATCGGAGCAAACATGGTTACTCACAGAAGTGCAATGACGATCGTCTTATCAATCAATCAATCAGAATCCCACAAACATGTCTAGTTAAACAGAAAAGTATACAACATGAATTTCTAGGGCACAATGTTTAGAAAGAATGGGCGATACCCTTTGAAAAATAGAAGGTATGAACGACTGGGACATTTTATGCGAATGAACTCTGATGTTCATAGTTCATATGTACGGTTCCAGCTTTACTGCAACGGGTCACCCCATAATCGCTCCGTTCCTGTGCCAACGAAAGTCACAAGAAATGCTAACAACTGTGAAATGTCTCCTGTGTGAACTAATTCCAGAATGAAACAGCCGCGTACCGCCACAAAAAGCAACCCGCACCGCCAAAATGCAGATGGACGTCGCTATAAAGTGCCGACACAAAACTGTTCATCACTTAAATAGCAATTCATGTCGAATGGAACATCAGTCTCGACAAAATCCAGCTTTCTGCACCCGCAATATCACTGCATATGGCAGATTGAGTCGGTTCGTTATAACCGCTGTCCGTCATTTTCTGAATACACACAACAAAGCACGGCTGACAAAGCAAAAAAGCAGTCCATGTAACATTTATAGCTTACAGCGTTGCTCAAGCACAAACACAGTAGCTCGGCAAATGAAACCGAAAAATACCCGACCAAACATGGTGGAAATGCGCTCTGAGAGATAATCATCATATCGATACCGGAAGAGGAAAGAGAGAATGAATGACCCAAAGAGCAGTTGGAGACGCACAATGGAAGATGAAAAACATCGTCTCTGACATGAAGTACTGCGCTGAGGTCAGAGAAAACATGAGAACACGGAGAGTCATTGTAAAACCCGTGTGTCACAGGGCGTGACTAGAATTAACTAGCTAAATGCATCTATTCATTATTTATGAACTCAACTCAATCACCATTAAGCTACTGGTATCTTACTACGTGTAGTAAACTATTATCATCGTTCCTACTACAACTCTCTCCTCATGAATGACAAGTTTGTTATCATCATCCCGCTGCCACTCTCTAATGTATATTATTTAGTTATCTTAATGGGATTACAACTACATTACGCTTACAAACTCTTTTTACAACTTAATAGTTACTGGTGTTGTAGTCTCTTTTTTCATGTCTTCTTTTCTAAACCGTTCTCTTCTTGATACTTCCATCATTCTTCGTAATCTCTGTCGTGGTTAGTTTGATTCTATTGGTTGATGTCAGCGTTCAGGTTTGGCACTGATAGCATGATATTGAGAGAACGATTGTGTTGAACGATGATCTTTTTCTGTTCATGGTGATAAGTTTGAATTTCAAAATAGGCACCATTTTTCTTGTGATTTGCTTTATAGTATTTATATTGGATTTTGTTATTTATTCTTACATTTCACATGAAACATTTCACATGAAACATTTCACATGAAACATAAGAATGAAATATCCTTGCAGAGAATCGTGTTCTTTTTTATTCTTCTTTAGCCCTTTCACCTCCTATAGTAGACATAGGTCCGCAACCAAGCCTTGCAAGCTCTAATGCGCCTGGCTGTGGATATCGCAGCTAATTGTTTTACAGGGTGGGGTAGCTAATCCCACCAAACCTCCACTTTCGCTGTAAACAGCATGTGGTAGGTAGTAGTAGTTCTATTTTTTCTCCGAATCCGGGCCCCGGCAACCATACGGGCGTCACTTTAAATAGTCTGTCTTCTTTGACTATCGGACAGGAGAGACGTGTAGTCGCATTTTCTGAGATTCTCATCGTCTGTATTGCGATCAGATCTCGAATAAGACATGTATGCATCTACCCTTAAACTTATACCTCTCCTTCGATCCCTACCCACTAAGCCTGTTAGTCTTTTACCAGTGCCAACCCTTGGATGTGAGGTAGGGTCTTGGTCAGTGCCAGCTCCCGATGTCCATCAGTTACATCCTGAATCCATCTTCTCCGCGATCTTCCTCTTCTCCTCTTTTCCGGGATGACTCCTTCCAAGATGGTCTTCTCCATCCCTTCGTATCGCTTTATATGTCAAAAATATTTCAATTTTCTCATTATTTTTTGTAGCTCTGACAATAACACATGTTAATGCAAAGTTATTTATAGTAGGTAAACGAATATCGAAATAGGGGGAAGACTGCAGTAAAACTTGGTAAATAGCATGTTTCCGTTATCGTCCATTTGTAAGTGTTCTCTATAATTCGTCACTCCTGTTGTGTCGTTTGCTTGATAAAGGCCTTTTGGTCGAAACGTTGCTGTTTATCCTCACTGTTTCTGTATTTTGTAAAACTATAGTACTTTGTTTGTACGTGTTTCGCTATAGTAGGTAAATACTCATCCACCAGTATACAACTTTAAGCTGCAAATGGTTATAAATTATTTATTGAATGAGTTCTAACAGTGGCGTGTCAGAATAGAGATTAACCAACTGAAGCGTAAACTGAAAGTGGATTGTGAAACTGCATCTAGATATACAGGCCCACAGTGAATAATAAATTAACAGATGTCGACCAGCACGAAGAGTGAAGAGTGTCACTGACGGCGAAATTAGGCACTATTAAATAGCAGCTGCTTGTTATATATAATACGACGTTAACGTGTGGTGATCTGTGGAGGTACGGTTCACACCTTTCGTTCTAAAAGTGCTTGGTTCGTTACCAGTATAAAGCAATCAGAGTTTATTTTCCAGTGATTCCATCATCTCAGTATAGGTGAGATTGAGTTCCAAGACATATAGGAGACAGACTATACAACTTAGTCATATAGGAGACAGACTATACAACTTAGTCATGTAGGAGACAGACTATACAACTTAGTCATATAGGAGACAGACTATACAACTTAGTCATGTAGGAGACAGACTATACAACTTAGGTGCCGTGTTCAAGTTCAGCACTTAAAAAAAAAACTTAGTAATGTACAATCGATAACAGTATGATAGCAAGCCGTTACAGGTGCTAAATTCATTAAAAATTAAAAAGATTCATACAAATTTTCACCATTTTCAAAATTACATCTCGGACCCTGGTCGGTGTTACGGAGTTCGTGTGATTTTCCTGATTATTCCCTGAAATAAAATGAGGATGGTACAATCAATCAATCAATCAATCAAATGTCCAGAAAGTTAATTACGCATCTCACACTACTTGACATGTGTTAGATTTTTAGTTCGATTGAAAGAACAAACACTATATAGTTAGTTGTTTTATTCAATTACGATCGGGGTTCAGAAAGTGATGCATTATACGACATTTTTGGTAAACTATTCAAAATGAATGAAAATAACAAACAATATACACAAACATGTCTTCTAAACATATTTATTTTTTCCACTTAATCTCCATAAACTTGTCGGCCTTATGTCAGCGTGAAACAAGTAAATGCATCCATTGATTGTACTATATTTTGTCCTGCTTAAGTAGACAAATCTACACTCTTTCACTCATATCCTCATCATTAAACCTTGTCCCACTAAGTGAATTTTCAAGTGGAACAAAAATATGAACAGATGAAGCCAGATCGGGTTATAAGGGGGATGACGGAGTACATCCCAGCCCATTGACAGCATATTCTCCATTCAACATACAAACTTTTGCGAATGTCCACCACTCTTTTTTCGCAATCAGAAATTATATTACAATTCGTTCAGTCGGTTCAATTTCAGTGTGGAATATTGTCAATGAACTTAGGACAAGTTCACGTTTGCTCCAATCTCCTTCGCAATATCTTCAACATTGTCCAGCAACTAACCTTACTAGTTCCATGTTGATTGATGAGCCTACTAATACGTCTGTTGTGCTGCTTTTTTCTGGTCACTCCAATCTTCAATCACAGTTCCTTCAATCTTCAATCAAAGTTCCTTCAATCTAGTTGTTAACGAAGATTGATTTTGAAGAAATCCTTTTTGATGTTACACACCATGATGGAACCAGAATGCCATCAGCAAAACGTCCTTTTCTTCTTTTAGCCTTCGGTTGTTTTTTTGCGACCAATGTGATCATTCTTATTGATATAATTGATCTTTGACAAGAACGACTGTACATTGCACCCCAGTTCTAAGCTTTACTTATGTATGGTACCATACACGTTTAGGGCATGGCTTCCGGATTTGTCTTACGGAAGTGTTTGAGTCTGTCTCGCTAACAGTCAGTTCCTCACACTTTTCCTTCTTCGTGTATTCATTGCTCTTTTACGATCATTTTTCGCCTTTTTTTGGGACTTTATGATCTTCACCTAAGAGTATATCTACACCATCAGCACATGACAATGTTCTACCTCAAGCACCACGTTGTTGTTCTGTTATTGTCACCATGTATTTGTAGACTAAGACTGGTGATAGAGCTTTGTCTGAAACATGTCTGCTTACACAAGACGATTCAAGTTGTTGTTCTGTTATTGTCACCTTGTATGTGTTGAATAAGACTGGTGAAAGAGCCTTGTCTGAAACATGTCTGCTTACACAAGACGATTCAAGTTGTTGTTCTGTTATTGTCACCTTGTATGTGTTGAATAAGACTGGTGAAAGAGCCTTGTCTGAAACATGTCTGCTTACACAAGACGATTCAAGTTGTTGTTCTGTTATTGTCACCGTGTATTTGTAAACTAAGACTGGTGAAAGAGCCTTGTCTGAAACATGTCTGCTCACACAAGACGATATTCACAATCAAGACACCACTGTAACCGAAGATTGATAATACGTTCCATTATTTTACATAGACAACTTGTAAGATTGATCGATCTGTAGTTGAAGGCATCGAACTCTTTCCTTGGTTTTGAGAGCGACATCCTTATTGCTTCTCTCAACATCTGTGAAACTTGATCCTAGATCAGTGGCGGCTCGTCATTAAAGGCCAGTGGGGCCGGACCCCACAAAAATAAGGTGTAACGTGTATTTATTATTTTATACATTAAAATATAACCTAACCGAAACCATGATTTTTCGAAAATTTCTGTCTGGCCCCACCAACAAAAATGATCACGAGCCGCCACTGCCCTAGATCAAACATTTCTTACAAATATGCGGTATCTTTGTTTTTGCTATAGTTTCTAAGCTCCTTTATTTTCTTATGCTATTAACCACATCTTTTAATGGTGCTCTTCTCAATATGATCGGGCCTCTATAATTAGCATTTAATCTCATGATCTGTGTTTTTCTCAATGGATAGGCAGACCCAGTTGTTATGAGATTGTTTTTAGTCTAGTTGTTTTCTCTTGCATCTGTTGATGGCTGTGAGAGAGGAGTGCTAGATCGTCTGCAAAATCAAAATCCTTCAATTGACTTATCGCGGTTCACGGTATTCCATTTCTCCCCCTGGCTGTTGTTGATCTCATTATCCAGTCAGTAGCCAGCTGGCAAAGGAAGGGTGATAGAAGACAGCCCTGTCGCACACCAGTCATTCACAGGCCTCTATGAGTTTTTCTTCATGCAGTACTCTACCCGTTGTCTCCTCATACATGTTCTTTATTAGGTTGGTTAGCTTCTGGGGGAACGTGATAATGCCGCAGCAGTTTCCAGAGTGTTCCCTGTCTAAACTATCACATGCCTTTTCATAATCTACAAAGTTGATATAGAGAAATGAGTTCCACTCGATGCTCTGCTCCCCTATGATACGCAGCGTCGATATTTGATCCCTGCAGGATTTGTTTTGCCGACGACTCCGCACTGGCTTTGTAAAAAAGAAACGGCTAAAGAAACAAAGACAGAAAAAACGCAAACTGTTATTTGAGTGGACATTTTCAGTTTCTGCTTTATGTGCACTTGGCGTGACGAGAGCTGCTAATGATGGATGTGAAATAATTAACATGAAAATTGGGATAATGAAGTCGGTAGCATGCTTCGCTAATAATCACGTGGCGTGCTAATTCCGGGGTTTGAGATCAACTTGGACAAATTTTCAGTGTATTCACGACAAGCGGGGGAACTACAGCTTTCCTGATCTTTTTACTTGGGGATCTAAACTACAAGTACCTCAGAAGTCGGAGTAAGTTCAGTAGCACTGATTATAGGGAAAGCAAGCCTTCATACAAAAATAATTCAGAGATGCTATATTAAGCTCTCTGACTACTATTGAATTAATAACAGGCGAACGATTAAAAAAATATCCTCCACGAACAATTAAAAAACCAAAAGTGGTCAGTTCAGTCAAATAAATGAATGCATTTTCCAGCCAAATTTGAATTACTATAGTCCAAATCAAATCGCATGTGATAAGTATGGTATGTGTAGATCAAGCTTTCAGACAGAACAGGAACATCGAGAATATCATTTTATGTTATATCTGTGGGCTATGTTATATCTATGTTAAATCGATGAACTAGCCACGCTCAGACTGTAGGTATTTGGAATAAAATACAGGACGAAAGAATTACTTAGGAGTGCGGATTGAATATATTTGAATATAAATGGTGCATACGATTCCTACTTATACGATGAACTGAAGAAAAGAACAAATAGATATATTCCGATTGAATTCAAAATTAAAGAAAACTGGCTTAAGCTACAAATAAGAATAAGAAAATGAAGTATTTCGAAACATATAAAAGATATGAAGAGCTGGGAAGGAGAATTACGAAGAGAAACATATCTGCAAAGAGAAAAAGATAGAAACCACGCGACGAGGCATTCAGAAGGTGATAGACGATTTGAAAATAACAGTAAAATAGGTGGAACTATGAGAGAGAGAGAGATTCCAAAAGATTGTTAGGGTAAGAAGGTTCTGTTGCGGACATTCTTTAGGATGAGGATGACGATGAATGTATACCCAGAGAGCAAAAAGAATAATCACTATGTATCTTTAATATCTTTAAAGCGAAGCAGAACTCAGGTTCAACGTATAGAATGTGTCATCGGAAAACTTCAAATGCAATTTTAGAGCGTAATGAGAGCTTTAGAAGATGAAAAAACTTTTATTACAGAAAATCAAAACAAGTTCGTTAAAAATAGCAGGGATGTTATTAGACGTCTCAATGACGCCAATCATTTTGATATTTTTTCTCTTTACTCAGAATTTGAACTTCAATTTCAAGGAAATTCTGAAAAGATAAAATCTTCGAATCAATGAGGACGTGGCATACCTCGCACATGACATAGAAAATGGCTTCCAAGAAAAGAAGAAAACCCTCACAGTGTTCTTCGACATGTCTAAGGCCTTCGACAAAGTCTGGAAAGATGGTTTGCTACTCAAACTCTTACACAGTGGAATACGGGGTAGAATGTACTATTGGATAAAAGACTTTCTTACCCATAGACAAGCATCTGTAAAATTGGATGGAGTGCACAGTCCCAGATTCAAATTAAGAGCAGGAGTCCCACAGGGCAGCGTACTGTCCCCATTGCTTTTCCTGGTATATATTAATGATCTGCCACAAACTCTGCCCAGACATGTATCACACTCTCTCCATGCTGATGATCTAGCTGTGTGGTACACCTCCGAGTTTCTGGGTCCTGCCATCTTTAAACTCCAGGCCAGCCTGAACAGCGTCATAATGTGGGCAAGTAAATGGGGTCTAGAAATAAACCGAAGCAAAACTATAGCAACGTTTTTCTCATTGTCAACAAAGGAAGAACACTTCAGACTGAAATTTAACGATGATATCGTTCCCGTTCCCATACTCCAACCTTTTTGGGAGTTAAACTTGACAGTCGTCTGACATTGTGAAACTGTCTTCAATAACGAACGTGCGAGTCCCGTAATATAATCTATGCCATTATCTGCAAGCGGTGCAACAAGGCCTATATTGGGAAACCGGCAGGAGACTCAGTGACCGATTTGCCCAACACTTGCGCGATATACGCCAATGCTCTGTGACCCCTGTAGCTACCCATTTCAATGATACTGGCCATTCAGGAGCTTGCGATGTCCAGGTCACAGCCATCCGATCATGTTCCTCTGATGATCGTAGTCGATTTGCTCTGGAGAACCGTTTTATTTCGTTCTATGGTACCTTGCGGCCTCTTGGACTCAACGCATTACATTCCTATGCTTCTTAGTACTTTCTCATCTCATGCCTTGTAATCTATATGTGTATTTCTCTCTCTCTCTCTTTGCCTTTTTACCCTGGGTTGGGGCATAGGCCCTCAACCAACTCATGCCAAGTCTTCCTATCTCTAGCTATCTCCTGCAGCTCCCTCCAGCTCTTCTTTATATTGTTGATCTCCGCCTCCAAATCTCGTCTCCATGTATTTCTCGGCCTCCCTTCTTTCGCTGTCCCTGCGGGTTCCAGGCAAGGACCCTTCTTGTTATATTCCCTCCGGTTTTCGCAAAGTGTGTCCTATCCAGCGCCAGCGTCTTTTTTAACCTGTTCGTTCACTGGAATCTGTCTTGTTCTCTCCATAAGCTCCTCATTTGTGACCCTATCATACCATCTTATTCCCTCTATTCTGCGCAGACACCAGTTGATGAATGTTTGCAATTTATGCGCTATTGTTTTAGTTGTTCTCCATGTTTCTGACCCATACAGTAGAACTGCTTTAACATTAGAGTTAAATATCCGAATTTTTGTTCTAGATTTGATTTCTTTGGACTTCCAAATGTTTCCCAGTGCAATGAAAGCTCCTCTTGCCTTCTGTATTCTTATTTTAACATCTCTATCTGTTCCACCTTCTTTGTCTACGTTGCTGCCCAAATATGTGTATGATTCTACCTCTTGAAGTGGGATTTCCCACAGGGAGATCGAGTTGTCGTTTGCTTGGTTAATTCTCAATATCTTTGTCTTTCCCTTTTGAATGTTCAGCCCTAGTTGCTGGGACCTTGATTCAATGTGTTTAGCTTATCCTGCATCTGATTTCGTGTATGTGACAGAAGGGCTATATCATCAGCGAAGTCCAGATCCTCTAGTTGCTCTGTCAGAGTCCATTGATTCCATTTCTGGTGTTAGTTACTGTGGTCTTCATAATCCAGTCTATTGTCAGTAAGAACAACAAAGGTGATAGAAGACATCCCTGACGCACTCCTGTTTCTATTCCGAAAGTATCTGTTAGTTTACCTTCATGAAGAACTCTACATTTCATATCTGTATATGTTGCTTTTATTAGGTTAATAATTTTTTTGTGGGATTCCATAATGCCTCATTAATTTCAAAGGGTTTCCTATCAATACTGTCAAAAGCCTTCTCACAATCAACAAATCCGATATAAAGTGGGGATTTCCATTCAATACTTTGCTCTATTATTATACGTAATGTGGCTATCTGGTCAGCACAGGATCTATTTGGTCGGAAGCCTGCCTGTTCATCTCTTAGCTTTATATCAATGGCATCTCTCAGTCTCTCCAGGA
Source organism: Arion vulgaris (assembly GCA_020796225.1). NCBI lineage: Eukaryota > Metazoa > Mollusca > Gastropoda > Stylommatophora > Arionidae > Arion > Arion vulgaris. The sequence continues at coordinate 33,483,441 of CM036756.1, forward strand.
TGACTCTGCTTAGTATTTTCCCAGGTACTGACAACAGCATTATTCCCCTATAGTTTTCACACTTCTGAAGGTCCCTTTCTTTGGTAGCTTCACCAGGTATCCTTCTCTCCAGTTTGCTGGTATTTCTTCGGTCTCCCAGATTCTGCTAAATAATTTATACAGTATTTCTGTGGATGTGTTTATGTTGGCTTTAACGGCCTCCGCTGGAATACCATCTGGACCGGCCGCTTTTCCATCTTTTAAAAGTTTAATGGCTTTACTAATCTCCTCCTTGGATGGTTTCTCACAGTTGATGTCCAAGTCAATTTCTGCCGGTTGGATATCTGGGGTTTGTAGGTGCTGGTCTGTTCAGGAGTTCTTTGAAGTATTCCATCCATCTTTCCATTTGGTCTCTAACATTAGTGATAGTTTCACCACTACTATTTTTGATCAACCCATTTGATGGTCTGTATTTTCCTGCTAGCTTTCTAGTGATATTGTAAAGATCCCTAAGGTTTCCTTTTCCTGCAGCTACCTCTGCTTCTCTTGCTAGATCTTCTATGTACTGTCTTTTATCTAACTTTATTTGTTTCTTCACTTTCTTGCTAGCTTCTGTGTACTTTTCCTGGGCTATGGCTTTGGCAGTTCTAGTTTTGCTATTATTTAAATCTGCTTTCCTCTTTTTCCTTTCTTCTATTTCCTTGAGAGTTTCTGGAGTTATCCATGCCTTATGATTCCGCTCCTTCTTTCCTAATACCTCTGTGCATGTTTCATTCCAAATATTTTTGGCTTGCTGCCAGCATTCTTCCGCACTCACCTCATCTTCTAATTGCCGCAACACCTCATACTTATTAGAGACTGTGACCGTGAACTGTTCCTTTGTTTCTTGACTTCTGAGGTATCCTACATTATATTGGTGTCTATGTTCATGGAATGTTATGTATCGCTTAAGCTTCAGTTTAATTTTACTTATCAGCAAGTGGTGATCCGAATCTACATCTGCCCCACTTAGGACCCTTACATCTTGTAGAGATGACCTGAATTTCTTGTTTATGCATATGTGGTCAATTTGATTTTCTGTTCTGTGATCTGGTGATACCCAGGTTGCTTTATGTATTCTTTTATGTGGAAAGATACTTCCACCTATGACATATTGATTCGCTGCGCAGAAATTAGTGAATAGTTCTCCATTTTCGTTCATTATTCCTAGTCCGTGTTTCCCCATGATCTCCTCGTAGCCTATGTTGTCCGAACCTATTTTGGCATTGAGGTCACCCATCAGAATTTTGATGTTCCCATTTCTCTGATTACCTATAGTATTTTGAAGTTTTATGTAAAATTCCTCTTTACTTTTTCCTCTTTATCATTGGTAGGTGCATAACACTGGGTCACATTCAAGAATACTTTCTTTTGGTGGTTCTGAATGTTGCTGTGATTATCCTAGGACTCACTGCTTCCCATTTTATTAGTGCCTTCTCCGCTTCTTTAGATAGCATTAAAGCCACTCCTTCACTATGGGGGCATTTTCTTCCATATGGCCTGAGAACAGCATTGTTTCTCCTGTGTTTAAACGTTGTTTGCCTGCACCATTCCACCTAGTTTCACATAATCCCAAGATGCCAATCCCGTGAAATTTCATCTCATTTACAACCTGTGCTGTCTTTCCCATTTGATACATACTTCTAACATTCCAGGTGCCAATTCTGGAGCTTTTCCTAGGTGAAAGGAAGATAATCTGCGGTGTAGACTCCTTGGGCTTTCTCTGCATCGCTTCATACCTCTTCTAGAAGAGCTTCCTTTCCTCTTGGTTGCACAGTTTTTATTTTATTTTTATGTGACTTGTTCATGGTTGGTTGGATTTGTGGCTAAAATTTTCTACTGGATAGGGTAGCCAGCCCTACGCCAAACCCCACCTTAGTCGCCTCTTACGACATGCCTTGTAGGTCGCAGTGCTGCTACTCTTTGCTCCCTTGCGGGCCCCGGCAGACACGGGCGATATGTGTATTTGCTTCATATATATAATTTACATTTTCACTTGATTGTATATTGTTTCTCTTCTTTTCCACTTATAGTTTTGTGTTGCACTCATTTCGTTATTCGTTTTTATTCCCAGATTTTCATTAGATAAATTTGCATGTTGCCGTTATCGTCCATTTGTAAGTGTTCTCTATAATTCGTCACTCCTGTTGTGTCGTTTGCTTTGATAAAGGCCTTTTGGTCGAAACGTTCCTGTTTATCGTCACTGTTTCCGTATATATATATTCTGTAGATATATATGTTTCTTATTTTCTCTGTCTATTTAATGTTGAGAACTATTCTATAACATTTATATTCGAAAGCATGTATGTGTTTTTCGTCTGAGTTTATAAATGTTCAAGTCTCGAACCCATATATTGCTCCTGGGAATATACAAGCTCTGATCTTTGTTGCTTGTCAGTTCCCCTCAATAAAGATTTAAGATGCAATTACTGCATTGTTGAGGCTTGAGTTGGAGACGGAATACAAGAAAATAGGGAAAGAGTGGAGAGATCAGGAAAAGATAACATTGGATAGGAGGGCTTGGGTTGCAGACATGTGCCTCTATAGGGGTGAAGGGTGAAGAACAAGGGACCTATGTCACTATAGGGGTTAAGAAGAAGGGACCTTTGTCATTATAGGGGTGAAGGGTTAAGAAGAAGGGACCTTTGTCATTATAGGGGTGAAGGGTTAAGAAGAAGGGACCTTTGTCATTATAGGGGTGAAGGGTTAAGAACAACGGACCTTTGTCATTATAGGGGTGAAGGGTAAAGAAGAAGGGACCTTTGTCACTATAGGGGTGAAGGGTTAAGAACAAGGAACCTTTGTCATTATAGTGGTGAAGGGTTAAGAACAAGGAACCTTTGTCATTATAGGGGTGAAGGGTTAAGAACAAGGAACCTTTGTCATTATAGTGGTGAAGGGTTAAGAACAAGGAACCTTTGTCATTATAGTGGTGAAGGGTTAAGAACAAGGAACCTTTGTCATTATAGTGGTGAAGGGTTAAGAACAAGGAACCTTTGTCATTATAGTGGTGAAGGGTTAAGAACAAGGAACCTTTGTCATTATAGTGGTGAAGGGTTAAGAACAAGGAACCTTTGTCATTATAGTGGTGAAGGGTTAAGAACAAGGAACCTTTGTCATTATAGGGGTGAAGGGTTAAGAACAAGGAACCTTTGTCATTATAGTGGTGAAGGGTTAAGAACAAGGAACCTTTGTCATTATAGGGGTGAAGGGTAAAGAAGAAGGAACCTTTGTCATTATAGGGGTGAAGGGTTAAGAACAACGGACCTTTGTCATTATAGGGGTGAAGGGTAAAGAAGAAGGAACCTTTGTCATTATAGGGGTGAAGGGTTAAGAACAACGGACCTTTGTCATTATAGTGGTGAAGGGTTAAGAACAACGGACCTTTGTCATTATAGGGGGGAAGGGTGAAGAACAAGGGGCTTTTGTCATTATAGGGGTGAAAGGTGAAAAAGAAGCTATCTTGTTACAATCTGTTCACTTCCGTCTTTGTTTTTATGTTACAGTATGGCATGAGGGCAGTTCTGTGGGCAGCATGGTTTGGACACGTCTCAGTACTTAAAGTGTTAATCAACACTGGTGCTAATACTCGAGTAACGAACAAGGTGATGATCAAGTTTTTGTTACACTTTTCTTTTAGTTGCTTCATGTTCTTGCTTCTTTATTATCATCATAAATGAGACGAGAAATACATTTCTTGATATTACTACCCGTGTGTGTCGGGGCCTGCAAGGAAGCAAAGAATAGTACCACTGCGACTTACAAGGCATGTCGTAAGCGGTGACCTATGGAAGCTACCCTAGTAAATAAAAAGCATCGCGGAAATCGGATGTGAATAGTAGTTAGTGAAATTTGGTCAAAGACTTCATGAAGTTAACGTGGGAAGGCAACACCAGGATATGTGAGATGGTATAAACCAAGACCCTATTCCACCTCCACGTGGTGGTCTTGGAAACAAAGTCTGGTAAAGCTGATAGGGATCGGGAGGGGGGTGTGCCGCCTGCCCAGCGTGTTCGCAGCGCGTTGGGCGACGGGTGACAGGCCCCCTGTGAGTGCTGTTCAATTCCGCGGGCTGACAGAAAAGCCACCGGTTCTCCAGATTTGCAGTGTTCGTGGCACCGAACCGAAGGGCTACGATGTCCATGGCACTGAGCCGTAGAGCTGAAAGCTCAAGTGCTTCTGGTTCGAGTAAAAAAAAAGTGGGGGTGTCACTCACGCGATGTGGTGGTAGTGTATACTCTGCTGAGCATTATAAGAAATTTATCACACATCAGACGATCAATATCTCTGAGCGGTAACGTCTACACAATAGATTCCCAAACTTTTTCGGCCCACTTTGCACGACATAAACTTTTAACACCCTCCCCATTATAACAGTTTGCCAACGCGCCCCCACACCATATATATATATATATATATATATATATATATATATATATATATATATATATATATATATATATATATATATGCTCTATTTATCTTTGATATAGAAAATTGATATATATTTATGTCATACATGTTCAATTTTCAAATGATTATATACATGAAATAGAAAATTTATGAAAAAAATGGATCGTGTAAGACGGGCATAAGATGAATTAAATGCAATATTCAAATTGTAAATGATTATTCAATCGCAAAATCAAGCAAATGATTTATTTTAAAATGTTTATTATTAATTTCTTCTTTAAGAAACCACCGACCCCTAATCGCCTGAACCCCCTCCCCCTACATCTTCTGAACCCACTATCCCCCCGCCTAAGAAGGCATTAGCGCCCACTGGGGCGATACCACCCACTTTGGGAAACGCTGGTCTACACGAATCCTTTAGCCGACTTCCTTGTCAAAATTCAATATTCATCCGACTGTTGTCGGTTCGGCATGGGCCGATAAAAAATCTGTAGCTACAAAATAAAGCTAACCAAAATGCTAATTTGTTAGTTGAGAGTCTGTGCCCCTACTGAGGTTTAAAAATTACAAAAGAAACAAAAAAGTTAATGGGAGCTGCAATAAGACTGTGTACGCATGACAGAGAATATACATTGTATGCTGGTTTTACAAAGTACTGCAACAGAAAATGTGGAGCATTCTACTAAAACGTCTTTATGAAGTAACTGACACATAAACTAATCATATTAACCCTTTCGCTCTTCAGAGCTGGTATAGTGTCTCAAAGTATATTGTAAGAGAACACAAATCAGATATACTGGCACAAAGTATATTGTAAGAGAACACAAAGCAGATATACTGGCACAAAGTATATTGTAAGAGAACACAAAGCAGATATACTGGCACAAAGTATATTGTAAGAAAACACAAAGCAGATAAACTGGCACAAAGTATATTGTAAGAGAACACAAAGCAGATATACTGGCACAAAGTATATTGTAAGAGAACACAAAGCAGATATACTGGCACAAAGTATATTGTAAGAGAACACAAAGCAGATATACTGGCACAAAGTATATTGTAAGAGAACACAAAGCAGATATACTGGCACAAAGTATATTGTAAGAGAACACAAAGCAGATATACTGGCACAAAGTATATTGTAAGAGAACACAAAGCCGATATACTGGCACAAAGTATATTGTAAGAGAACACAAAGCAGATATACTGGCACAAAGTATATTGTAAGAGAACACAAAGCAGATATACTGGCACAAAGTATATTGTAAGAGAACACAAAGCTGATAAACTGTCTCAAAGTATATTGTAAGAGAACACAAAGCTGATAAACTGTCTCAAAGTATATTGTAAGAGAACACAAAGCTGATAAACTGTCTCAAAGTATATTGTAAGAGAACACAAAGCTGATAAACTGTCTCAAAGTATATTGTAAGAGAACACAAAGCTGATAAACTGTCTCAAAGTATATTGTAAGAGAACACAAAGCAGATAAACTATCTCAAAGTATATTGTAAGAGAACACAAAGCTGATAAACTGGCACAAAGTATATTGTAAGAGAACACAAAGCAGATAAACTGGCACAAAGTATATTGTAAGAGAACACAAAGCAGATAAACTGGCACAAAGTATATTGTAAGAGAACACAAAGCTGATAAACTATCTCAAAGTATATTGTAAGAGAACACAAAGCAGATAAACTATCTTAAAGTATGTTGTAAGAGAACACAAATCAGATAAACTATCTCAAAGTATGTTGTAAGAGAACACAAAGCATATAAACTATCTCAAAGTATATTGTAAGAGAACACAAAGCAGATAAACTATCTCAAAGTATATTGTAAGAGAACACAAAGCTGATAAACTGTCACAAAGTATATTGTAAGAGAACACAAAGCTGATAAACTGTCTCAACGTATATTGTAAGAGAACACAAAGCTGATAAACTGGCACAAAGTATATTGTAAGAGAACACAAAGCTGATAAACTGTCACAAAGTATATTGTAAGAGAACACAAATCAGATAAACTGTCACAAAGTATATTGTAAGAGAACACAAAGCTGATAAACTGTCTCAAAGTATATTGTAAGAGAACACAAAGCTGATAAACTGTCTCAAAGTATATTGTAAGAGAACACAAAGCTGATAAACTGTCTCAAAGTATATTGTAAGAGAACACAAAGCTGATAAACTGTCTCAAAGTATATTGTAAGAGAACACAAAGCTGATAAACTGTCACAAAGTATATTGTAAGAGAACACAAAGCTGATAAACTGTCACAAAGTATATTGTAAGAGAACACAAATCAGATAAACTGTCACAAAGTATATTGTAAGAGAACACAAAGCTGATAAACTGTCTCAAAGTATATTGTAAGAGAACACAAAGCAGATAAACTATCTCAAAGTATATTGTAAGAGAACACAAAGCTGATAAACTGTCACAAAGTATATTGTAAGAGAACACAAATCAGATAAACTGTCACAAAGTATATTGTAAGAGAACACAAAGCTGATAAACTGTCTCAACGTATATTGTAAGAGAACACAAAGCTGATAAACTGTCTCAAAGTATATTGTAAGAGAACACAAAGCTGATAAACTGTCACAAAGTATATTGTAAGAGAACACAAAGCTGATAAACTGTCACAAAGTATATTGTAAGAGAACACAAATCAGATAAACTGTCACAAAGTATATTGTAAGAGAACACAAAGCTGATAAACTGTCTCAAAGTATATTGTAAGAGAACACAAAGCTGATAAACTGTCTCAAAGTATATTGTAAGAGAACACAAAGCTGATAAACTGTCTCAAAGTATATTGTAAGAGAACACAAAGCTGATAAACTGTCTCAAAGTATATTGTAAGAGAACACAAAGCCGATAAACTGGCACAAAGTATATTGTAAGAGAACACAAAGCAGATATACTGTCTCAAAGTATATTGTAAGAGAACACAAAGCTGATAAACTGTCTCAAAGTATATTGTAAGAGAACACAAAGCTGATAAACTGTCTCAAAGTATATTGTAAGAGAACACAAAGCTGATAAACTGTCTCAAAGTATATTGTAAGAGAACACAAAGCTGATAAACTGTCTAATTTAGCCTACATTACAAAGTAAATGCGTCCGAATGTAAAAGAAATTACGGAGTAAAAGGGTTTTAATAAAATTAAAGCCCGCCTGCCCAGCGTGTTCCTAGCGCGTTGAACTGCGGGTGACTAGTCCTCTGTAAGTGCGGGTTCAATTCCGCGGGCTGGCAGAAAAGCCACAGGTTCCCCAGATTCACGGGGTCGTGGCACCGAACCAAAGGGTTACGATGTCCATGGCACCTAGCCGAAGAGCTGAAAGCTCAAGTGCTTCTGGATCAGAAGAAAAAAATTTTAATTAAACTTTTATATCCACGGTACTACAATTAAAGACGTACACGATTCCAAGGAAGCATATTTACAGAAGAGTCAGAAGAGTTAAGACCCATCAACAAAATAAAAGCTAGAGTCCTGAAGGAAAATGCTGTCACCTACCAACTAACCCAAATACTCAGAAATTCAAACATCTTCCTGCCAGCTAAATAAAAAATAATCAAAAGCTTCTTCAGATCTACAATGTACTAGCGTACCAAACATGGACAATTAATGAACTCAGGCACAGAAAATAACCACATTTCAAATAAATTACCAAACACAGAATTTGAACCCCGAACGTTTATTTCTTACTGCACCCATTGCCTAGCCCTACAGACGAACCTTTATTTCTTACTGTACCCATTGCCTAGCCCTACAGGCGAACGTTTATTTCTTACTGCACCCATTGCCTAGCCCTACAGACGAGCGTTTATTTCTTACTGCACTCATTGCCTAGCCCTACAGACGAGCGTTTATTTCTTACTGCACCCATTGCCTAGCCCTACAGACGAGCGTTTATTTCTTACTGCACCCATTGCCTAGCCCTACAGACGAACGTTTATATCTTACTGCACCCATTGCCTGGCCCTACAGACGAACGTTTATTTCTTACTGCACCCATTGCCTAGCCCTACAGACGAACGTTTATTTCTTACTGCACCCATTGCCTAGCCCTACAGACGAACGTTTATTTCTTACTGCACCCATTGCCTAGCCCTACAGGCGAACGTTTATTTCTTACTGCACCCATTGCCGAGCCCTACAGACGAGCGTTTATTTCTTACTGCACCCATTGCCTAGCCCTACAGACGAACGTTTATTTCTTACTGCACCCATTGCCTAGCCCTACAGACGAACGTTTATTTCTTACTGCACCCATTGCCTAGCCCTACAGACGAACCTTTATTTCTTACTGTACCCATTGCCTAGCCCTACAGACGAACCTTTATTTCTTACTGCACCCATTGCCTAGCCCTACAGACGAGCGTTTATTTCTTACTGCACCCATTGCCTAGCCCTACAGACGAACCTTTATTTCTTACTGCACCCATTGCCTAGCCCTACAGACGAGCGTTTATTTCTTACTGTACCCATTGCCTAGCCCTACAGACGAGCGTTTATTTCTTACTGTATCCATTGCCTAGCCCTACAGACGAGCGTTTATTTCTTACTGCACCCATTGCCTAGCCCTACAGACGAGCGTTTATTTCTTACTGCACCCATTGCCTAGCCCTACAGACGAGCGTTTATTTCTTACTGCACCCATTGCCTAGCCCTACAGACGAGCGTTTATTTCTTACTGCACCCATTGCCTAGCCCTACAGACGAGCGTTTATTTCTTACTGCACCCATTGCCTAGCCCTACAGACGAGCGTTTATTTCTTACTGCACCCATTGCCTAGCCCTACAGACGAACGTTTATTTCTTACTGTACCCATTTCCTAGCCCTGCAGACGAGCGTTTATTTCTTACTGCACCCATTGCCTAGCCCTACAGACGAGCGTTTTTCAGAACATTCTCCATTTATTTTTCCGGGAGCGCCTAATACTTGTTCATTGTATATTTATTGATCATATTCATTGGCTTCGGTGCTTCCCACGGGTTCTTCAAACTTCTTATTGATCATATTCATTGGCTTCGGTGATTCCCCACGGGGTTCTTCAAACTTCTTATTGATCATATTCATTGGCTTCGGTGATTCCCACGGGCTCTTCAAACTTCTTATTGATCATATTCATTGGTTTCGGTGATTCCCCACAGGGCTCTTCAAACATTTTATTGATCATATTCATTGGCTTCGGTGATTCCCACGGGTTCTTAAATCTCCTTATTCTCTTCTCAACTTTCAAATGCGATACCTCCCAAAGGTCTCTAATATAAGAAGAGACTGTCACACATACCAGCGTCAGAGAAAACATTGAAACAAGACCCTACTTAAATTACATTGAAAAAGTTATAAAGATGTGGTTTGACCCCGTAGTAAGAATGCAGCCAGACTACACTATCAATAAAACCTTTTACATCAAAGACCGGGGTGAAAGGAAGACCAAAACAAAGAAGGATAGATGGGTGTGTTAGATTTATGCCAAAAGATGCAGAAGTCCTTCACTCAAGGCATTCGAGAAGCGGCAAGGCAAATACAGAAGACATTGACTCTGGATTGATTGATTGATTGGTTGATTGATTGATTGATTGATTGATTGATAGGACCATCAGCATTGCACTTCGCTGAGTATCCATGTGTGCTCTGATCTCTTTCTTACACAGAAAGATCTACGCTGCAGTGCACAAACTCCGTAGCATCGGCGAGGGTCCCGGGTGTAATTTTGACGATGGTGAAGATATTTATGTAAGAATTTTATTTTTAGGTTTACAATAAATTTTGCCCGCTGCTTTTCATTCTGCTCTTCTCGATTTGAGGGTTCTTTTACGTGCTCAAATTGAACACGGGACCTACGTTTTATCGTCCGTCTCCGATATGATTAGGAATTCGACCTCACCTACACTGAGATCAGGGATCTCTGGAAAATATCCAGATGGCTCTACGAGGAAGCGAACCTGGTACTTTTGGCACGAGAGACGAGCACCTAACCTCTACGCCACAGAGACCCCTGACACTGGATCACAGAGACCCCTGACACTGGATCACAGAGACCCCTGACACTTGATCACAGAGACCCCTAACACTGGATCACAGAGACCCCTAATACTGGTTCACAGAGACCCCTGACACTGGATCACAGAGAACCCTCACACTGGATCACAGAGATCCCGAACACTGGATCACAGAGACCCTGACACTGGATCACAGAGACCCTGACACTGGATTACAGAGACCCTCACACTGGATCACAGAGACCCTGACACTGGATCACAGAGACCCTGACACTGGATCACAGAGACCCCTGACACTGGATCACAGAGACCCCTGACACTGGATCACAGAGACCCCTGACACTGGATCACAGAGAACCCTGACACTGGATCACAGAGACCCCTGACACTGGATTACAACCGGACAACAATGGGACGACAAAAGAAGAGTAAGATACCATGAATGATATCACTGATTTCACTAAATTCTCTAATAACAGAATAGGATAGATTACATATCATGAGAACGTATTGATTCAATCAATATACCCGCAAGCTTTATGAAAACTAGCAATATCTCATCAAGTCAGACTTCTCAAAGCTTTCTCTAATGATAAGCTCTATCATGTCTTTCCCTGATTTTCCAGATCATCAGAATGTATCCAATTTTCTTCTCTTCTAATGACATGTCCTAAAATGATGATTTTCTGGGATAGTTTTAATTAGCTTTCTGTTCAGCACGTCAACGCGTTTCTATATGGCATCCTATGGGAGGGGTACACAACCCGCAGTCCGCGAGTCTGATACGATCAACTATATAACTTGTATCTGGCAGTAGGTTCTCAGTAGGTAAAAAAGAAGCAGTCATCATTTTTTGGGCATGTGATGAGAAAAGGAGGTTTAGAACACATTGAGACAACTGGTAAAATCGAAGGGAGATGAGACAGAGGAAGAAAAAGAAAAAAATTGTATTTAGCCTAACTTCATACCACGGAAGAGCGTCAACATCTGAGATGATAGCAAACACCAGAGACAGAGATTTGTGGAGATCCATGATCGCCTTCGCCAGTCGGCACGGCACCTGATGATGATGAGGAGGTCTCTCGTAGTTCAAGAAATTAAGGTCCAGAAAACTCTTTATCATTATATTCTATACAAATTGAAGGCAGAATGGTGTCGTCAAATCAACACCGAATTCATTTGAATCGAAAGTCCCGGAAGAGTCCTTTAATTTAAAAATTAAAAATACCAAAACAACATCTCTCAAACCTTCGTCTCAATGTGGCTTAGACACACACAAAATGCTTATTCAGCTCTTTTTTGTGCATGTTATAATCTGCAACCATTCAAATACAAGAAAACTTTGTAGCTCATATAATTATTTTTTATACACATTTGTGCTGGCAGCGATTACTATACACTTTATAGCTACAAGCGTTCGAGTTTGTCCTTTCCTCTTTTCCATTGACTTGAGTTTCTCTTTTCCATTGACTTGAGTTTTTCTTTTCCATTGACTTGAGTTTCTCTTTTCCATTGACTTGAGTTTCTCTTTTCCATTGACTTGAGTTTCTCTTTTCCATTGACTTGAGTTTTTCTTTTCCATTGACTTGAGTTTCTCTTTTCCATTGACTTGAGTTCTCTTTCCATTGACTTGAGTTTTCTTTTCCATTGACTTGAGTTTCTCTTTTCCATTGACTTGAGTTTCTCTTTTCCATTGACTTGAGTTTCTCTTTTCCATTGACTTGAGTTTTTCTTTTCCATTGACTTGAGTTTCTCTTTTCCATTGACTTGAGTTTCTCTTTTCCATTGACTTGAGTTCTCTTTCCATTGACTTGAGTTTCTCTTTTCCATTGACTTGAGTTTCTCTTTTCCACTGACTTGAGTGACCAGTAACCAGAACTTTTGGACACAATTTTGTAACTAACTATTGGTTTGTTACACTGAAAACTATACTGTCATTTGTTTTCACATATTTTTGTAAATTAATAGCATAATTTTACTACAGTTTATTGTGACAGTTGTGTCTATATGAAATTTAATTTACTAATTCAAGTGATTAATTCGTCAAAATTCTCCATCCTCTCTTTCTTATAACATTTGTTCTAGTGGTTGACCAGACATATCTCCGATTTCATCACTTCTGAATTAATTTTAATTTATGTTCAGCATTTTTTGCAGACATCTATTTTCAAATGCATTCAACTTACTTTCTATATCTTTAGTCTTTAGTAATTTTCGAACTTTTGCGGGCAAATGTTGGGATTGAGAAAATATTTGGAATTGAAAATTCACAATTTAGTTTCAAAACTATATAACTTGGTTTCATATTTAATTTAGACTATTAAAAGCTATTGTTTCTTTGACAATTCGTAGCATAATTTATTGTATAATATCCCCCGTGCCTTGATAATTGTTACCATAATAGGAGAACTGTTCTGTTATTTTTAACACTTTGGATTTCAGCTGAATATCTGCATTACGTTTTATAGATGCCTACATTATATTTGTCTCTTCATGGCTTATCTGCAGTTCAACTTTTTATGCTATGGATGATAAGTTGTCTGTTTATCTTTCATTACTTAACAAGGCAATATCATCTGCGAAATCCAAATAGTCGAGTTGACTATTTTCTACCCAATCGATGCCAGTTTCGCCCATGCAACATTTTCTCATTAGCCAGTCAATTGCTACTAAATAAACAGCGGAGATAAAATGCAACATTGCTTTACTCTGGTTGCAACCACAAAACAGTTACTTTGACCATCGTCAGTGCGGACTGCACAATGTGAACCATTCTACGACATTTTGATAATGCCTATTATTTTGGCTGGTATTCCGTACCATCCCAGAATGTTACTAATAAGAATGAGAAAATTTAAGTATTTTGGACATATAAAAAGACATGAAGGGTTTAAAAAGTACTATTATGATAGAAGGCATCCTCACAAAGAAAAGAAGTGGAAGACCACATAGAAGATGGATACAAGATTTAACTGATGAGTTGAGCATGACGGAAGATGTGTCGGAACATCTGACATATGAGAGAGAGAGAGAAATTCCAAAGAACCGTTAGGGTGGAACAGTTCTCCTCAGATCAAGCTATTGAACGATGAGAATAAGGTAGTCAAAGAATGTCCGATGGTGGTAATTTATAGTGTTTCTACTTAATAGAATGTGATGTAGAAATGTAAGTCTTCTTTCTTCTTCTTTGTGTCTGTTCTAGTATAGCCCTTCTATAAACCACTCTTTCTAATACTTGTGTGATTTGTTTGATAATAAATTACATTGGAGACTTCGCCGGTGCTCGAGTTCATGCACTGCTGCTGAGTTCTTCATGTGTAAAAAAGAGATCGGAGCACACATAGTTACGCACCGAAGTGCAATGCTGATGGCCCTATCAATCAATCAGCAGCCGTCCTCGAGACTTAGCCGTTTACTCTGGGAAAGTGTTCCAAATGCTAGATCATCACAGCAAGTCGTATGGAACATATAGCGTTTTTTCTGAAGTATGTGTTTCCTTTTCGGAAGTGCAGACACTGGCCGCGGGACTTAGCAGTACTACATTTACTTCACTTAGTCAAATCGTCAAGTTATGGCCTTCTAAAATGTTTTCGCGTATGTTGTGCGAGCAAATCTCGCAAGAAATACAACTGTCACTGACATTACTACCACATCTCTAAGACATCACCTTTCTTCAATCCCTATACTACCACATCTCTAAGACATCACCTTTCTTCAATTCCTACTCGATTTAGAAAATTACATCCACGCAGTCGGTTTCGATAACCACATTGAGCAGCATGAGATCGCTGACCTTGTATGAACAAATTGGGCATCATTAATTAAAAATTAAAAACCATTATTAAAAGAAGGATTATAGAGATGAATTGGGCATGAATGTTGTATGTCAGTAGGGACATTAGCTAGAACAGCTTTCTGATGCGCAAGAAATGAGGACCCGGACGCTCAAAGGAAACATGGAGAAGAACGAAGGAACGAGATATGAAAGAGAGTGGCCTGACAGGGGAAAGGTTGATTGAATGGTGGTATAAAGGCACCCAGAAGAGGGGTAATTAACGAGCTGATAGATTGGCTGGCTTGACTACAATATCAGAGGGCTGCCATGGCTCGAAATGACATTCTTCACTCATTGAGAGAGTCTTTCCGAACAGAGGAATTTCAGGGCTGTGAATCCCACTCGCTGACCAGATTGAGAGAGATGGATGTCAATATTGGTTCAGCCCAAAAAGAACGACATACTAAATATGTAAAGTGATTTATTAATCAACATCGAACTGGCCTGGACGCTGCTGGATTTGCTGAGGCGGAGATCAGGGCACTATGAACATATCCGGAGTGCTATGATGATAGTCCACATATAACTGATAACTGATAATGGCAGCAGTGAAAATATATTATGTAATCCTTAAGAATACAGTATGTACTCTTATTTACTACATTACTTCTTCCACGCTATAATATGTATAGTCTAAGAGCTTCCTATGTAAAGAAGTGAAGTAATAAAGATATTCTACAAGATCTGAGTTTCAAGAAACACTCGATCATAAACAAAAGTATGTCTCGGAAACTAAAATATTTTAGCCATATTAAACGTTACATTTGAATAGACAGAGCAATAATAAAGGGCATGGTTCATGGAAGACTAGACAAGGAAGGACGTGCAACAGGCCATTAAGAAAACCATGAACACGACAATGAAAGAGACGGGAAAACTGGCTATGGATCGAAAGGTAATCATGCGGAATGTGGTGAGTGGTGAGAGTGACGGTTTACAAAAGACATGCTACATGAAGAATATATATATAAGAATGAATGATCTATGGCTTACTTTCTTCTCCACTGTAGCAGTTAATATCCCTATATCTGTCTGTCTCTCTTCTCACAGCAAGGTTTGGGCATGTTGCATTGTGCTAGTGAGAACAACCACGTGGCAGTCATTTCTTTTATATTTGATGCCTTGGAGCAATATGACGTCAACCAAAGAGATAAGGTAAAACTATACGTTTGTCTTTACATTTGTCGCAGAAGAAGAAGAAGAATACACATATACAAACTATTTCATTAAATATGTTGCGTATATAAAGAGGTTTTTATTATAGTTTTTTTCGTAACGTTTTCATCACGACAGAGATGAAGTGTCTACGCAGAATGCTGGGTGTAACAAGAAGAGACCGATTGAGAAATGAAGACATCAGGAAAAAAGTGGGTACAACATCAGTACTAGACTTCATCAAGAAACAACAAATTAAATGATTCGGCCACGTAAGCAGATTACCAACAGACAGTGCACCTCAAAGAGCAATGCTGCTCCGATACAATGGGTACAAAGCAAAAGGCCGGCCACACAAAGATAGACCTCAGAGATAACAGAGGCGACGAAAGACACTATTTAGGAGGCGCATACAAGGGTCCGTTTTAGAAATCTCTTCTTGGCCTGACGCTGTGAGGCAAACAGGATTCGAGAAAAGGCGAAAGAAGAAGACACTCTTCTGTCTGAATTGTATATGTATATTTAAATCTGTTACACTCTTCTGTCTGAATTGTATATGTATATTTAAATCTGTTACACTTCTGTCTGAATTGTATATGTATATTTAAATCTGTTACACTCTTCTGTCTGTATTGTATATGTATATTTAAATCTGTTACACTCTTCTGTCTGTATTGTATATGTATATTTAAATCTGTTACACTCTTCTGTCTGTATTGTATATGTATATTTAAATCTGTTACACTCTTCAAAGAAAACTGGCTGATGCTACAAATAAGAAAGATACAATTTAGATATTTTGGACATATAAAAAGACATGAAGGGCTGGAGAGGACTATCATGGAAGGAGGCATACCGGCAAAGAGAAGAAGAGGAAGACCACGGAGAAGATGGATTAAGGATGTAACTGATGGTTTGAACATGACAGCGGCAGAGGCAGGACATCTGGCACATGAGAGAGAGAAATTCTGGAGGACTGTTGGGGTGACAAAGTTCTGCTCAGGACCAGCTATTTGATGATGATGACACTCTTCTGTATGTATTGTATATGTATGTTTAAATATATTACACTCTTATGTCTGTATTGTATGTGTATGTTCAAATCTGTTACATGCTTCCATATGTGTCCTATATGTTTGCATAAATATGTCACTAATGTTTGATCCATGCATCACAATGGTTTTCAAACCAGCGGCATATATTCGTGTGGTATGCAAACCTATAATGAAAAACAAACGGTGAAATTTAGCTGTGAAAGCGTTATTAATTCTTATTATAGAGGAAGTTTTGCTACAAGATGTTGCACATGCTTAAACTGAACTTAAGAGTCACGACCTGCTGAAGGTTGAGAACCCCCAGTATGATGATGCTCGTCCATCACGGGTGATGATGACCACACAAATGTCATCAAGGAATGTAGTTGCGTTATGTTTGTCTGTGTGTGCGTAGATGACTAGTGAGCCCGATACGAGCTTGAAATGTTCTTGTACAGTGTGGGCAAGGTATACTTTCACTTGTGGGAAGTTTTACTGCCTTTTTATTTTGACGTTTTTGTTCCATCCGTGCAGTTCTACCTGCCTCGCAGGCCGAGGAACCGTGTCGAAGAAGTGAAATACCCCCAGTATAACGTTTTCATAAAATTTAATGTAATGTGTTTATATTTTATTCCCATCAAAATACAATATTTATTTACAATATCTACTGTCTCTCTAACTTCTTCAATCTATCTGCGTGATCTGTGCGGCGGATTTGAGCAGTACGCAGGACGTTCCTTTTCACATCGGACATAAAGGACGTTGAGTTAATTTCCGATTCCGAGGTGATGCCAAAATGGTTAAACGTGGGGATGGAGGATCCTGATAGAAACATCCGGTGTTCGATCACTCGATAAGATCAAACGGCGTTTTTTCTGCTGGAGGAAAATCAAACATATGCCATCCATACGCGTGACGAAAGCTTTGTGTAAACGACATTAGTTCGTCTGCCCAATAAGTCTCCAAAAGTATTCTCAGAAAATGAGAATAAATCACTGTAAGAAAAAGAAGTTTTCCAGGTCATGAGACATTCCAAAAATAAGGAAAGGATCTGGTTCTCCCATCTACTGCATACTTGGATCTAGAAATATGACATGACAAACGCTTCATATCCTACGGTATGCAAAGACTTTGTCATTTTATTTATTTATTTGTGTGATACTTAATTCTTTAACTGTAGTGTTGTCATTTTTTATCTCCCAGAATGACAGAACACCACTTCATTCGGCTGTAGAGGGTGGACATGTGGAAGCAGTGAACAGACTTTTAGACGCTAAAGCAGATTTACACAAAAAAGACAAGGTCAGAAGAATATTTAGACTTTTTTTTTTTAATATGTCTAAAATATTAATGACGAATAGTTTTTTTAACGAGTAATGTAATCTGCTTCAGTAAAATATCAATTCTTGTGTTTCTTTCTTCTTCTGAGATCAGTTTGAAAAAAAAAGAAAATTGTGCATATCCTTTACAGGACGTAGCCATCAACCACAATAAACAGAGGTCGATTTTCTAGGCACCACTTATACGTTCAGTAGCTTATCATTGCTTTCTGAACGGTGAGGTCTATTTTTACCTTTTGTAAAATCCCATGGAAACGAATTTGCTTCCAAACTTCCCACCGTGGGAGATCAGTTTACTATGTTCAAATGTCTAAGCAGGCGAGAACCTTAAATCCACACAACAGAAACCTCAAATAAGATTTGAATTATAAGTACATACCAGAACACAGACAACATGCAAAGAACTAAAACAGAATCCCGAATGAAGATAAACGTGTGTACAGTTTCAGTATTCCTGACATCAAACAGATATTATTTCATTGTTGTTGTCACAGTTGAATGATTGTGCAACTATAACTTCATATCACAGGTATCATGTCACAGGTATCATGTTGCCGTGAATTGTTGGCCTGTTGAAATGGTATGAATACACCCCTGCTGTTTTTCTAATTATCGTGAACAAAGAAACTTAACTAAGATCAATTGTTATATATTGTTAATGGATTTTTAAACCACTGCTGGATGCTAGCCATTATGTTTGATTCAGTAATATTAGAATCTTCATCATCATCATTATTTTTCCATCAACTATTAATAATAATTCCTCTCGTACCGTTATACGTTACATAGGGCCTGCAAGTAATTTCTCCATACCGCTCTATCCTGGGCAACTCGCTCAATCTCCTCCATGGAACTGAGACCAATATTTCCTGCCTCTCTCAGCAAAGTTCGTTTCAGGGTCTCCTTAGGTCGACCTCTCTTTCTTGAACCCTTTGCATCCCACTTCAATGCCTGCTTTGATATTCGTTGATCATTTCTCCTCAAGGTGTGCCCAACATATCTCCAACTTCTCTTTCTTATAACAGTTGTCACTAGTGGTTGACCAGACATGTCTCTGATTTCATCACTTCTCCTGAATTCGTTCCATTTATATTTATTATTTTTCACAGACATCTATTTTCAAATGCATTCAACTTGCTTTCTATATCTTTAGTCATTTTCCAACCTCGCTGGCATATGTTAGAATTGATACAACATTTGAATTGAAAATTCATAATTTAGTTTTAATACTCGTATATAACTTACAGTTCCATATTTTATTGAGACTTTTAAAATCTGATGTTGTTTTTTATCAACTATTACTATTATTTATTTAATAATATCAATAATAGTTTGATATTAATGAAGGGATATACTTCTTCTTCTTGAGACGCTCTATATCAACCATTTGTTAACCACTCTGTGTGATTTGTATGTGATCTGGGTCTATGAGCGGCGATTGTACGTTGTGCGAGTTATGCGCCTACAAGTAGGCCAGCACATCCAATTTCTGCGACGCTTTTTACTTACTAGGCTAGCTTCCCTAGGTCCTACATCAGTCGCCTTTTACGACATGCGTTGTAGGTTGCAGCGGTACTATTCTTTGCTTCTCTTGCGGGCCCCGGCACCACACGGGCGGAAGAGATATACAAAGATGTACGTAAGCAGTGATGTGCTTCCATACAATGACATTAGTGAATCCTTCAAAACAACTAACTATGAATGTACGACAGGGTTGCATTTTGTCTCCTACACTTAATCAATATTTATACAAAACATATCATGCAAGAAGCTCTCCATGATAATAAACTATCAATATCGATTAGAGGTAGACCTCTGTGCAATATTTTACTGATGGCATTGATCTATTGATTGGTTCCGAGCCAGATCTTCAGAAACTGATAGCAAAATTACAGGAAGTGTGTAGTAGATGCGAAATGTTGTTCAACAGTGAATACAAAAATTCAGATATTGATGAATAGATCAGCAACATCAAATAGCAGAACTTTGCTACCTAAACAGTCCTTCGGAATTGATCTATATCATATGCCAGATGGCCTGCCTCTGCAGCCGTCATGCTTAAACCATCAGTTACATCCTGAATCCATCTTCTCTGTGGACTTCCTTTTCTACTCTTTGTCGAGATGTCTTCTTCCATGATGATCTTCTCCAGCCCTCGTCTCTTTATGTGTCCAAAATACTTCAGTTTTCTCATTCTTATTTGTAGCAATTTTCTTTGATTTTGAGTTCTTTCTAATATATATATATATTTATTTATATATATATATATTTATATATATATTTGTTGTCTTCTCTGTCTATGATATACGGAGGACTCTTCTGTAACACCTATATTCACAAGCATTATATGTTTTCCACCGCTTTGTTAACTGTCCATGCTTCACATCCATACGTTGCCACTGGGAATGTGTTGAATTGACAAAAATTAGAAGTACAGACTTGTAAATACTTGCGAGCATACATATGTAGATATGGGAGACCAGATTAAGAAAATAAGTGAAGACTTCAAATGGCTGTAGCTGTCATGTCAAGGTTGAATGTGATTTGGAAAAGTAACATCAGTTTCTCAGTGAAGATCAATTTGTTGAAATCGATAGTACTATTATCTTTTGTACGGATGTAAGAGCTGGACTATAAATAAAAATATAGGAAGAAAAAAAGTCATTATTTTGAATATAAATGTTATAATGCTGATCTCTTACAAAGGACAAAACAAAGACAACTTTGTTAGGAGTAAAATAATTACACTGACATGTCAGCAGGAGATTCTTCTGGCAGAAGAGAGAAGTCGTAAGATCATGTGGTTCCGAGTCTAAAACGCTAGTGTCATAGCTAGGAAGTAATGCGATTAAAAAAATAGAACTCTGGGATCAATGTCAGCTTTTGTCATTTGTGTTCCTCGGGAGTCTCATATACCTGTGTCCCATTAATTAGGTTGCTTAATTAACTGCTTATATTCATGCTTGCCGGTCCCGGTGCTTCTCTTTAGGTTCAAAGAAAACTCTCTGTTTACTAAAACATATATCATGGGGTTGTGGGTGCTTACTGAGAGTCGTGTGGATTTGCGCATCAATGTATCTATGTCCAGTACAGTCGACTTTTAAGTCCCCAAGTTTGAAATAGGTATCTGTAGAAAGTACAAACCGTCACCAGAACAAGTGCTTGGCATAAAACTTTCAGCTATACAAGAAAGAGACCGAGTGCTAGTGGGTTACGCCTTAAATGTATAAACGTTGATTCTATCTAGTCTTCTATCCGACGTTTCATTCATCACGCATATTTCTATTGCTCACACTCGATACCGACTGTTCACATGCTCATTGAGGCATTCAGCGATGTACAAACATCGTTTAGCAAACGTTACGGACAACATGAATCAATATTTTTATCCATAGCACAATCTCAGTTGAAGGTGTATACTACTATACTGTATTTGATGGCACCAAAATACTTCTATTATGAGAGAGGAAACCTATTCTGCCGAGAAACACATTATAAATTATGTAATCACAATATATGAGACTGCAGTAAAACTATTAGATTGGCGAAACACGTAATCACAAAATACTGAGTTTTACAAATTACAAAAACAATGACAATATACAGCAACGTTTCGACCAAGTTTACTCCTGTTGTTCGTTTACTTGATAAAGACCTTGTTGGTCGAAACGTTGCTGTACATTGTCATTGTTTTTGTAATTTGTAAAACTCAGTACTTTGTGATTACGTGTTTCACCAATAAATTATGTAGCCATTTACTTGTGTGATGTGGTTTGTTAGGAATCTCAGATAAAAACGTTGAAAATTGTTCTTTTATAAAAATTGATAAAGGGCGGAATATTATTCTAGTCTGTATAAAAACATGTACTTTAAAACTTTATCTAATACAGTGCTGTCCAAAGTTTTGGTATATTGGAAGCCACATGACTGTTGACTGCGGGTGCGAAAGTCTTATGGCGATTGCAATAATAATACTAACAACGATACTACTAATAATAATAATAACGCAAAATTAATCATAATATATTTTTAATAATCTTCTTTTCTCGATTCATGCTGTGCATTATGGCATCAGGGTATTCGTAAGAAAAGTTAGGGCAATTCTTTCAGTGGCTCGTAAATGGTGTATCCCACCTTATCTGTTAGTTTTTATCTAATCTTTGAGTATCGGTGTCACTTGGCAGATGATTTTGCTTGCTTTGCTGCTTATGTGCTGTATTTCGGTTTTTTTTCTTATATCTGCTGATATCGTGCTTTCGTCTACGGGACATCTTTCACTTGTTCCCAGTTCTTGGTTTGCAAATGAATATATTTGTTTTCTCCTACTATTGTCATAACCTTGGACTTATCAACATTAATTTTCATGCTGTAATCTTGACACGTGTTGTTTAGTTTGTTGGAAATGTTCTTTTGTCATGCCAGCAATTGTTTGTTCATCTGCAAAAAGCACTTCCTTCGGAGGGCTCCAATATTGGTATCTTCGCATGGTTCGTCATGGTGTTTTCATCAGCTCTCGCGAACAAGTGTACAAACATATACATATAGTTATACATTGTATAATTATAACTATGCATTGAACAATGTATAACTATATGTATATGTTTGTACACTTGTTTCTTCCTCCGTGTGTCTACTATACCCTTTACTGTCATGTTTGTTTTCTTCACTTATTCTATAATATCCTCTGTTTTGTTGTTTATACCACAGATGTTGATAGTACCGATATTTCGATTCATTGTACGATTTCTAGCTTATTGTGAACTCTTCTCATTTCTCATTCACCCCCTCCCCAATTCAATCCGCCACCGGCTTAGTGTGCCGCAGTTTTACCATATTCCCCCTGTGGCGGCTCGTCATTAAGAACCACTGGGGCCGGGCCCCACCAAAGATAATGTATAACGTGTATTTATTATTTTATTAATTAAAACATAACAACCCAAAACCATGATTTTTCCGAAAATTGTATGTCTGGCCCCACCAACAAAAATGATCACGAGCCGCCACTGTATTCCCTATATGGTTAATCGCGCACTAGTCTACCACTATCAAGCTAGAATAGTACACATTCTATACAAGAAATCTAAATTAACTCTGGTTATAAGCAGATTGAAATACACCTCCAACGTGCAACGTCATCGTGGTCGAAAGTTATATTCAAAAATAACAAGTGAAAACATAATCTTTGTTGAACGTTGAATTTTGTATTGCATAATAATGAATATACCGTATGTTTTAAACAGAGATATGTGTATTTTCAATTGTCGATTGAGATTTCTGTACACGTTATAAGATAATTTATAGTAATTCTGTCGTGTAGACATTTTTAAGAAAAACTAATAACAACATGGTTTTTTAAAGAAACTTACATAAGTATATGTATCATCTTATTGACAGTTAGACGGGTCTTGAGATTGATGACTGTTTCAAGGGAATAAAATGCGAACAATTCATTCTCCAATAACCATCTTTATTTTATAAGGCAAACTTTTCACATTTAGTCCAGCAATCTTTGTCTGATGGTGTTTGTGGCTTAGTGGATAGTGACTCGGTCTATTAACACCGACGTTCTGAGTTCGAATCACGCTGCGGACAGTTTGATTGCAAATTTTTTCGCGTGGATTTTTACAAAGGACGATGGCACCACCCGTTCAGAAAGCAATGGCAAACTACTGAACGTAATAATGCCTAGAAAAATCACAAACAGCGTTAAAAAGCTGGGGTTGATTCGCAAAGTCCTGTAAAGGATATGCAATTAACTAACTAATCTTTGTCATGTTTTCGTGCCCAGCATACGCCTTTCTTGGCATGGTACAAATTGAAAGTTACTTTCAGCTGCGTCCACGCCTATGAGGTAAACTCGAACAGAACTGACTCGATTAAACAGTCAAACCAACAGTTTATAACAAATTCTATTTTTAAAGTTTCTCGAGTAAGATATATAAAAGAATATGGCGAGTGTTACGAAAATAGAAGCAAACTAATAAACACGTATTTAAATAACTAGGATTGGAAATAGAACTGTTCAAAGAGATAAAATTAGATAAATTCGAGATTTTGGTCACATTAAAAAACATGATACTTTGTTTAAAGGGGTATGTAGAAAGCATAAGAGCAAGAGAAAGACATACAATTAATGCGCCTCACTATATTAAAACGTTGGAAATCACTGCAATAGAGACATTACAGCCAACCTTCGATGCGGAGACAGCCCAGGATTGATTGATTAGGAGTTCGAGAAGATATACATTGTGCGACATAGAACACTAAATTAACTAGGATAGCTTAGCAATCGAGTAGTGCAGATTTGCAGTGGTCATAATCTGGAAGTGGTAGGTTGATTACGCAACTTTGATGACATTAGTTTTTAGACGCTTAATGTGGCACACAACTTGAGAAAATCCGAGGGAAATGTAACAAGATGGGCCCTTTCCTGGAACCCACATGGAAAGCGAAAGAGAGGGAGGCCTAGAATTACATGTAGACGAGATTTGGAGGCAGATTAACAATATACGTGGGAGCTAGATGGAGCTGCATGAAATAGCTAGAGATATGAAAACTTGGCATAAGTTGGTTTAGGGCGTATGCCCCTATCTGGGTTAAATTTTGGCCTAAGGGAGATAGCGATAGAGAAAGAGTTACATTATATTATTTTATGGTCCCTATTTTCTTATGAGAATGGAAGTAAAATAATATATATGGTCATAATCACACAAAATACACAAATATTGTACCTTCTTCATTGTATTTTCATGTCTTGTAATAAACTGTTTACAGTGTGGAATGACTGCTGTCCATTTAGCTGCTAAATATGGTCACATTGAAGTCTTGAAAGCTCTGTTATTGCAAGGAGTCGAAGTGGACGATCGAGACGTTGTAAGTTTTTCAGATATTGTTACAATGTTTATCACAAATAAACAATTCAACTAGATCACTAAAATGTTTGTTGCTCTTGATACTATTTTGTTTGTTTATCTTTTCGTTTAAAAAAACGATGCTTTGTTTTTTTCCGAGATTATTTGCTTTGCTTTCTGAACGGTGAGATTTATTGGAAGCCAGAGAGATGTGGTTTTACAGAATAATGCTGAACATATCATGGACAGCAAAGAAAACAAATGATGAGGTTTTTAATCAGGCCTGCATACAAAAAAAAACCTTTTCAAAAGAAAAAGAATCCGACAATCAAGGTTCTTCGGACATATAATGCGAAGAGAATGTTTATAACATTTGGTGACAACAGGTAACATTCAGGACAGGAGAGATCGTGGAAGACAGAGAGAGGATATACTGGATGGTCTGACATTGTGGTTTGACAAAAGATCGACGTCAGAACTGATTACCTGCAGCAGGAGAGAGAGTTATGGAGAGACATGATCCCCTGCGCCGGCAGACATGGCACTTGATTGATTTGTTTCCCTGATATTGATGATCAGCACTGGAAAACAATTTACATTTTGAAATAAACATAGATAACAGTTGTCTTGGAGATGATACAAACGAATGTACTTCTCTTAGCTAACACAAAAAGACAAATCAATAAGACATAGTGAATAAATTATGCACGAGAACTCCTTTCTTAAAAAGAAAATAGAACAAAGACTACGATTACAGAACGTTAACATAAGGCGGAAAAGCAAATCAATCTCTCAGAGTGTATTAGCATTAAGAGAGACAGATTTTCTTAGGGATTCACTCACCACCACAGTCAACCTTTAATACTGTGATAACATCTGAGATGACAATTTAGGCAAACCAAGTAGTCCAAAAAAGACTGGTAACCTGGACAGATGACGCTCAACAACCCGGGAGGGAAGGTTGTCCAAGGGTAGCTACCCTAAAAGAAAATATTAACCTACTGCCTTGCAGGTCGACTGGGGACAACCAAAGCTGGTGGAGAGTGAACCCAGTAAACACTGGCTGAAACCGGACACATCACCGAAGGATAAGCACCAGAGCTCCAAATGGTGCTGAAGATGTGAAAAACACATACCAATGCTAAGGCTGTATGAATCAGATTTCCACATGAATGAGATTTATGGGAAATCCGTTACTCGGTCTGGGCGGTGATCACGAGAGAGAGATGATAATTCATATAATTTTGAGAACTTTAACAAGTGGCACATTAGCAAGACTTAAAAGCATTAATTACCCTTATTTACAATTGGGTAATTGAGTTAAAAAGGGGAGGGGGGGAGTGTGTAAATTTTAGTAATTGACACATAGCTCGTGTTACTTAAACTGAAGATGCTGTGCATTTGTTACATATTGTTAATCTTTTCTTGTTTATATCTGACAGGATGGTAAAACAGCTTTACATCTTGCTGCTGAAGCTGGCTACAAAGAAGCAGTTGACCTGTTGCTGGATTATACAGCTAATCCAAACTCAGAAACAGTTGTAGGCAATTGTTCCATTCACACACACATCACAATAATACACACACAAATATATTCTGTATATGTATGCTCATGTGTGTAAATTATGGGACACGTTTGTGAGAAGTTGTACGTATATGGTGAGATACAAAAGCATATGTATTCTTACACATCTTAATTTTCCTTAGTGGATCACAAGACCTGTCATTGGGTATGACTGAATATGACCCATTTGTCCTGGTAATGATGTTGTGAAATGTTAATATGAAGGTTTGTGCATTGGTTATTGGTTACTAACTGCATAGCACTCCAGGCATACCCATAGGTGCTCAGACTCCCTCAACAGATGTCAAAGAGTATGCATAATCATGGTTCCCAAGGCTCACTCATTAGACACACTCGTCTACATTTTGATTTTAGGCACAAATTAAATAACAGAACCTGTAATTTGTTTCTTCCAATTTATTCATTTTGTTTTAACATTAAAAAAAGTAAAATCCCTGTTAATAATGTAATGATGCCAAGTCAATATCGTTAATTTAGTCATGTCAAATCCCAGTTCTTTACATAGATGTAATAACTCTCTTGTTCTTATGTAGCCGTGTCAATTTCCTGCTCCTAATGTAGTCACATTATATCACTGTTTCAATGTAGACCTGCCCTATCCCTGATTCTTAGGGAAATCCTACACTAACACCAAAACATTTTGTTATCATATTCAAGATAAGTTTAATGTATTTGCTTCCGCTAATTTTCAAATTCTATATTTAAATTTGACTCCTTGCTTATAATAGGCTTAATAGTTTCTTGTATCTATGTTAAACAGAAAGAAGTTACCCCCCTTCACTTAGCAGCTCAAGAGGGTCATGTAGACATCTGCAGAAGTTTAGTCAAATATGGATCAAATGTTAATGCTCAAAACTTTGTGAGTAATTAGATGACTTCTCAATGTAGTCCTGTGTTATTCCTACCCTTAATAAAATCATATGTAATCCCTGCTTTTAATGTATTCAACTTCAATCCCAGATGTAAATGTAGTAATGTGTAATTATTCCTGCTTTTAAGGCAGTCATCTCCAATTACTACTCTTAATTTAGTTACCTCAATCCTGATCTTAATGTTATCATGTTCAATCCCTTTTTAAATTTAGTCATTTCAACACCAGTTTTAATTTAGTCACCTCAATCCATGCATTTAATGTAGTCATGTGTAATCCTTTCAATCCTTTTAATTTTAGCCACCTCAATCCAGCTCTTAATTTAGTCAACTTTAATCTTGCTCTTAATGTAATCATGTTCAATCCTTTTTAATTTTAGCACCTAATCCCAGCTTTAATTTAGTCACTTAATCTTGCTTTAATTATCAGTCAATCCATTTTTAATTTTAGCCACCTCAATCCAGCTCTTAATTTAGTCAACTTAATCCTTGCTCTTAATGTAATCATGTTCAATCCTTTTTTTAGTTTTGGTCACCATGAGTCCCAGCACTTAATTTAGTCACCTCCAATCTATGCTCTTAATTTAGTCACCTCCAATCTATGCTCTTAATGTAGTCATGTGTAATCCCTGTTCAATCCATTTTTTAAATTTAGTCACCTCCAATCTATGCTCTTAATTTAGTCACCTCCAATCTATGCTCTTAATTTAGTCACCTCCAATCTATGCTCTTAATGCAGTTCCGTATAATCCCTGTTCTTAATGTAAAGTCATGTCAAATCCCTGCTCAGTGTAGTTATGCCAAATTCATGATTTTTATTTCGGTATTTCAAACCACTGCTTTTTATGTTGCCATGTCAAATCCCTACTCTTCATACAGCCACATCCAATCTTTATTTTCAGTGTAGTATGTCAAATCATTACTCTTAGCAAAGTCACAAACACAAACTCTGTTCTTAATGTAGTATGTCAAATCCCTACTCTTCATACAGCCACATCTAATCTTTATTTTCAGTGTAGTATGTCAAATCATTACTCTTAGCAAAGTCACAAACACAATCTCTGTTCTTAATGTAGTATGTCAAATCCCTACTCTTCATACAGCCACATCCAATCTTTATTTTCAGTGTAGTATGTCAAATCATTACTCTTAGCAAAGTCACAAACACAATCTCTGTTCTTAATGTAGTATGTCAAATCCCTATCCTTCAAACAGTCACATTATAACACTCCAGCATATTCCCTATACATTCTATGTATTTATTTGATTTTTCTGTAGAGAAACTGCTGGTTAGCAACTATGTATAAATTTCAAAAAAGCATGTCTATAACAAATTGTTGTGAGGCTCATTCACAAACCTGATAGTATCACTAACAAATTAAAGAAAGCAACCCTAACAAACTGATGAAAGTAACAAATTGATTAACTCCAAGTGGACCAAAAACCACACTATTTGGCTTTGGGTTGGTCGCCTTTTTACAGGTGCCAAACTACAAGGTGTTTTCATATTCAGAAATATTTCACCAATGTAGAGAAAAAAACAGAATTCAATTCTAAATACTTTGATATATGGTAAATGTTCCATATGTAAAAATAACTTTTTGTGACAAAACTAATGACAGCTTTTTGTTTTTAAAATATGTTATTTTAACAAATGGCTTGCAAAAATGGGGTTTTTGCATTGGTCCACTAGAGTTAAGATGTCAGTAACAACTTGATGAAAGTATCACTAACAAGTACTGTAAGCGCATTAGATGTGAATTCTATTAAATTTTTCAGTCTCTTTGGTGTGAGGAAGAAAAAAAACTAATTCATTGTTACAGAGTGCTGATCCTGTCACAACTTGTCAGATTTGTGTCATAACATTCTGAATTTGGGAACAGAAGTTAGTGGTGAAAAGAACTGGACACCTCTCCTCTAACTACTACATCCTAGTTGTGTGATATCTCTCACTTCATACCAAGAGAACTAGCCACCTCATCTCCAAATACTACAACCTAGTTGTGGCTACCATTTTAAATGCAATTGAAATACCTGTTCTCATAAATAGAATATAATTGTATATTTTAAGTGTTACCATTTTTCTTTTCTGTACAGCAAGGCAATGTGGCACTTCATATAGCAGCCAATGGAAATCACAAGGAAGTTGCCAGAATTTTGATAGATGCTAAATGTGAGCTAGATCATGCTAACACTGTAAGTTTTTTCTCATTTCAGCTCACACTTTTTTAAAATTAATATATTACAAATATAAGACACTAGGAAAGCTAAATATATCCAAACTTCACATCCCATACAACTAGTCTGCAAAAGATCATAACGTGTGTCCTGGCTAAAAACTAACCAAGAACTGCTTACATGGTGTCAGCAAAAGAATAAGAACACCATCATCTAAAAGAAATGTTGGAGATGGATTGGACATGTGATACGAAAGAAGACACCTCTATCACAAAAAAACCAGAGGGTAAACAAAAACATGGAAGACCCAAAATTATATGGAGGAGAACAGGAGCTGAAGGAAATGACTCACAGATCCAAAACAATACATTGTAAACAGTACATGTACATTTGTTGCATGAGTTAAAAAAATTAGACTGTCTTGATCACAATATGAAACAAAATGTGTACTGTCTTGTCTTGATCACAATGTGAGATACAAATGTAGAGTGTCTTGTCTTGGTCACAACATGAAATAAAAATGTGGATTGCCTTAGCATGGTCACAATACAAGATTAGACTGGTCACATAAAAGATAAAATATAGACTGTCTTGTCAATATAAGATAAATATAGACTGTCTTGGTCACAATATAAGATAAATATAATGTCTTGGCACATAAGATAAATAGACTGTCTGGTCACAATATAAGATAAAAATATAGACTGTCTTGGTCACAATACAAGATAAAAATATAGACTGTCTTGGTCACAATAAAGATAATAATTTGGATTGTCCTAGCTTGGTCATAATATGAAACAAAAATATTGATTGTACAAAAATAGACTATTTTGGTCACAATATGAGATAATAATTTGGATCATAATATGTGTGATAATATGAAAAAGTTATTGATTGTTCTAACTTGGTCACATTATGAAACAAAAATGACTACTGCAGAAAATATTTGATGACAAAATTTAAAGAAAAGAATAATTAGATATTAGAAACCTATACTGACCAAAACTGAGACACTCATGACAAGATACAGTGAAGAGACAAGATCAGACAACTTTATCACGTCTTTTTAACTATTTAGCTCGGTGGAAATGAGTCAGCTTTGATGGTTTCCCCAATGACCAAACAGATCTGACACTGTGCTACAGAATAACTCAGTAGATGTGATGTTATAAAATGTCTTTATGTTAACAAACTAAACGTGTAAAAATGACATTGTTACAAAAACTGCAATGAAACATGTAGTGTTAGAAACAATTTCAACACTGTTTCCTATACTATGTTTGTTATAAGAAGCAGCCCTATGTTTTATTTGGAATAGAAAAGAAATATAAAAGAACGAAAGATTAATGAGGAGAAAGGATATAACAAATTTGTTGCAATATTCTTTTTTAATCTCACAGAGAATGCAAACTCCTCTACATGTTGCTGTAGAGAGTGGACATTTAGATGTGGTACAGATACTGCTGGCAGGAGGAGCAAGTTTGGATACCAGGGAAAAGGTAGATTATATTCGAAAAATGATGGTCTGCATAGTTTTTCAGTTTTTTCCGATCCAGAAGCACTTGAGCTGAAAGCTCTTCGGCTCGTGTCATGGACATCATAACCCTTCGGTTCGGTGCCACGAACACCGTGAATCTGGGGAACCTGTGGCTTTTCTGCCAGCCGCGGAATTGAACCCGCACACACAGAGGGCTAGTCACCCGCATTCCAACGCGCTACGAACACGCTGGACAGGCGGGCGTCTGCATAGTTCAGAGTTCATGATGTTCAAATTTAAGTAAGGTCAACTCTTCAGTTTGTCCAGCTGAAAATAGACACTCAAAGATTCTGAGTTAGGGAAAATATTCAAAATTGAAATGACTGTGTCAGTCAGAGTTGTTTCCCGGGGCCCAAATTAGGGGTGTAAAGAAGAGAACCACTGTTACCTGCCATGCATGTTGTAAGAGGCGACTATAGAGATTGAGTGTGGTGCTAGATACCCCACCATGTAAGAAACACTAGATAACTAGAGAAACCACAACCAGGAAAATTTAAAGCTCATCACCCGGAGCCAATGGATATAGTAAATAAATAAACAGTAAACAAATATTTATGGCCTCCGGAAAAACTAATTTCCAAACACAGAATTCAAACCACAAACCTTATTTCTCTCTGCTCTTATCGCCTAGCCCTGCAACAAGCCTTCTTTAGGTCACAACCAGCTAGCTCTGCAAAAAAAAACCTCCTTTTATCATGTCTTTCAAACAGTGGAGGTGTTGAATGAGGTCAAGACACAGAGTAAGCTTATTGTCAATATAAGAAAGATGCAGTCATCATTTTTCGGACATGTGATGAGGAGGGGAGGTTTAGAACACATTGTAACAACTCGTAAAATCGAGGGGAGGCGAGACAAGACAAGGAAGACAGAGAAGAAATTTAGGATAGCCTGACTTCATGGCATGGAAGAGCAACAACATATGAGATGATAGCAAACACCAGAGACAGAGATATTTAGAGATCCATGATCACCTATGCTAGCTGGCACAACACCTGATGATGATGAGCTAAAAAATCAAGTGTGGAATGTTATTGATGCCACAGGCTGAAAGAATAAAAGGCCAGTTGTTCACACTTGTGACAATAACAAAATAGACTGTGCACAACAATTGATTGAACACATCTAAAAGTACCTGAAAATTTAGAATCAAATATCGCATTAGTAGGACTGAGCACCTGAGAGGTGCCATAAGAAGGGTGTTTAATCAGCAAACCATCAGCATACAAACCCTTCAACACATCCTAAGGATAACTGGAGCACATTTGGGTCTGCTCAGCATGCTATAACGTCTGTTCTTTAACTGATAAATGCCCAGCGTGTTCATAGCGCGTTGGCCGACGGGTGACAAACCCCCTGTGAGTGCGGTTCAATTCTGCGGACTGGCAGAAAAGCTACAGGTTCTCCAGATTAGGTGTTCATGGCACCGGACCGAAGGGTTACGATGTCCATGGCACCGAGCCAAAGAGCTGAAAGCTCAAGTGCTTCTGGGTCGGAGAATAATGATAAATAATTCATATTACCATTTATTGCACTGTTTTCACTTTTCAGTCTGGTAAAAGTGCCCTTCAACTTGCTGCGAGAGGGAACTATGTTGCAGTGGTGGACATGCTAATCAAGGCTGAGAGATATTATGCTAATGCTAGAGTGAGAAACATTTTGAATTTTCATCGCTTCCATTGTAATTACTGTACATTAGATACTGTTATCTTGTGAAATTACTCATTCATTAATTTACAATATTAAGTTTATATTATCCATTAATACGAATCTTTGATACATTGTTTCAAAACTCAGTGACAGGCCTCAGTGTATCAGAACTTTTGTTTAATGCTGTGCCACTCAACAACTAATTTTATTGTCACTGGAGCAGTGAATAAGATATCAATTCAGCACCAGTGCCAGTGATCATCTGGTTGCTGATTTTACTCCACCTTCTCTTTGTGGCCCTTGGAACAAGCTGTAATGCTGTAGTCTGACAAGGGGAGTATATATCAAACAAGGAAGCTATTCATGGGAACATGAGGTAGTGAAAATACAGCTGCACACAGTATGAGATTTGCCCACATGTCAAATGAACATCTCAGAGCACCTATATTTATTCAATTTTTTTGACCACAATCTGGAGACTACGTCTCAAAACAACTATTGGGTACAAGTGTCAATGACAGCTTCCCGATCGGGTGCGTTGGCTTGGTAAAATAGCGCAACCCTGCACATTCAACTGACTTATCATGCCAGATTTACTGATACAGATATTCCCAGGCATCCCTCCTTCTTCTGTGCTTGTTCTTGTTTTCTCTCTGTGACCGGTATATGTTTTGAGCCAAAGAAAGGGGGTACATTGTACTGCTAGTATACAGCGATAGCTGAACAGCCATGATATTTTAACCTTTCAGTCCAGCACCTTTACATTTCGGCAGTTCAGACACATCAATTCTGAAATGCTACTGTATAAAAAAAACAAATGCAAAGGAAGAAGTAGAACTTTGTTTATGTTCTATAACAAAACCTAAATTATGCTGCTGTTTAAAAGAAAACACACTGATACTATTTTTCATTGTTTATTTAAGGATCATCTTCATTGCACATCAGCTATGTCCATAAATGGTCTGATCTACTCCCAAGCATTTATTTCAGTGTGTTTAGACTAACAACTCCCATTCTGTGTTGGTTGCTACTGGGGTTTCTTTCATGATTTTCCCATCTCGTCGCACGTATCGGTATGCGTAACTTGCGCAACTGAGATAGAGAATACCCTTTATCTTCTTCGTTGAAGTCTTCAGAGTGTATGTTTTCTCATAGAGCATTGATGATGTCGCTTTTGTCCATAGAAGACCCATTCTCGATCGCAGCATTGCTCGTCAGTGCATATTGCCCTTCACCCCAGAATGACCTGGAACAAAGATGAAGGTAAGTGTGTGAATTGTCGCATTTTGTATTAATTACATTTATATTATACTATAATATATGATACTATATTGACATTCAACAATATTTAATTTCATTAACAGGAATATCATGACAAAGATGTCGGTTATGTGGACCCAGATACTTATCTCCGAAATCCCCAGCATCCGCATGCAGCACAAATGAAGGATGTTTTGTGGAAACTAGCAATGAAACAGCTTAAATCCACAGACTGGAAAAGGCTGGCATACCACTGGCACTTTACACCAGAGCATGTCAAAGCCATAGAACAAGAATATACAGGTGCAAAATGCATGCTCTTTCATTATTTGCAACAATTTAGATCCACTAGAACATATAATGTTACTCTGTTCTGAACTAATTTTGGTCAATAGTTGTTTTAGTAATTTTTATAAATATATTTTTATATTCTTGTGGCTATTAAAGTACATGTAGCCAGTTATTGTTCGCCCGTGTGCTGCCGGGGCTCGCAAGGGGAGCAAGAGTAGCAGCACTGCGACCTACAAGGCATGTCGTAGAGGCGACTAAGGTGGGGTTTGGCGTAGGGCTGGCTACCCTATCCAGTAGAAAATTTTAGCCACAAAATCCAACCAACCATGAACAAGTCACATAAAAATAAAATAAAAACTGTGCCAACCAAGAGGAAAGGAAGCTCTTCTAGAAGAGGTATGAGCGATGCAGAGAAAGCCGCAAGGAGTCTACACTGCAGATTATCTTCCTTTCACCTAGGAAAAGCTCCAGAATTGGCACCTGGAATGTTAGAAGTATGTATCAAATGGGAAAGACAGCACAGGTTGTAAATGAGATGAAATTTCACGGGATTGGCATCTTGGGATTATGTGAAACTAGGTGGAATGGTGCAGGCAAACAACGTCTAAACACAGGAGAAACAATGCTGTTCTCAGGCCATATGGAAGAAAATGCCCCCATAGTGAAGGAGTGGCTTTAATGCTATCTAAAGAGCGGAGAAGGCACTAATAAAATGGGAAGCAGTGAGTCCTAGGATAATCACAGCAACATTCAGAACCACCAAAAGAAAGTATTCTTGAATGTGACCCAGTGTTATGCACCTACCAATGATAAAGAGGAAAAAGTAAAGAGGAATTTTACATAAAACTTCAAAATACTATAGGTAATCAGAGAAATGGGAACATCAAAATTCTGATGGGTGACCTCAATGCCAAAATAGGTTCGGACAACATAGGCTACGAGAGATCATGGGAAACACGGACTAGGAATAATGAACGAAAATGGAGAACTATTCACTAATTTCTGTGCAGCGAATCAATACGTCATAGGTGGAAGTGTCTTTCCACATAAAAGAATACATAAAGCAACCTGGGTATCACCAGATCACAGAACAGAAAATCAAATTGACCACATATGCATAAACAAGAAATTCAGGTCATCTCTACAAGATGTAAGGGTCCTAAGGGGGCAGATGTAGATTCGGATCACCACTTGCTGATAAGTAAAATTAAACTGAAGCTTAAGCGATACATAACATCCCATGAACATAGACACCAATATAATGTAGGATACCTCAGAAGTCAAGAAACAAAGGAACAGTTCACGGTCACAGTCTCTAATAAGTATGAGGTGTTGCGGCAATTAGAAGATGAGGTGAGTGCGGAAGAATGCTGGCAGCAAGCCAAAAATATTTGGAATGAAACATGCACAGAGGTATTAGGAAAGAAGGAGCGGAATCATAAGGTATGGATAACTCCAGAAACTCTCAAGGAAATAGAAGAAAGGAAAAAGAGGAAAGCAGATTTAAATAATAGCAAAACTAGAACTGCCAAAGCCATAGCCCAGGAAAAGTACACAGAAGCTAGCAAGAAAGTGAAGAAACAAATAAAGTTAGATAAAAGACAATACATAGAAGATCTAGCAAGAGAAGCATAGGTAGCTGCAGGAAAAGGAAACCTTAGGGATCTTTACAATATCACTAGAAAGCTAGCAGGAAAATACAGACCATCAAATGGGTTGATCAAAAATAGTAGTGGGGAAACTATCACTAATGTTAGAGACCAAATGGAAAGATGGATGGAATACTTCAAGGAACTCCTGAACAGACCAGCACCTACAAACCCCCAGATATCCAACCGGCAGAAATTGACTTGGACATCAACTGTGAGAAACCATCCAAGGAGGAGATTAGTAAAGCCATTAAACTTTTAAAAGATGGAAAGCGGCCGGTCCAGATGGTATTCCAGCGGAGGCGGTTAAAGCCAACATAAACACATCCACAGAAATACTGTATAAATTATTTAGCAGAATCTGGGAGACGAAGAAATACCAGCAAACTGGAGAGAAGGATACCTGGTGAAGCTACCAAAGAAAGGGACCTTCAGAAGTGTGAAAACTATAGGGAATAATGCTGTTGTCAGTACCTGGGAAAATACTAAGCAGAGTCATCCTGGAGAGACTGAGAAATGCCATCGATATAAAGCTAAGAGATGAACAGGCAGGCTTCCGACCAAATAGATCCTGTGCTGACCAGATAGCCACATTACGTATAATAATAGAGCAAAGTATTGAATGGAAATCCCAACTTTATATCGGATTTGTTGATTATGAGAAGGCTTTTGACAGTATTGATAGGAAAACCCTTTGGAAATTAATGAGGCATTATGGAATCCCACAGAAAATTATTAACCTAATAAAAGCAACATATACAGATATGAAATGTAGAGTTCTTCATGAAGGTAAACTAACAGATACTTTTGGAATAGAAACAGGAGTGCGTCAGGGATGTCTTCTATCACCTTTGTTGTTCTTACTGACAATAGACTGGATTATGAAGACCACAGTAACAAACACCAGAAATGGAATCCAATGGACTCTGACAGAGCAACTAGATGATCTGGACTTCGCTGATGATATAGCCCTTCTGTCACATACACGAAATCAGATGCAGGATAAGCTAAACACATTGAATCAAAGGTCCCAGCAACTAGGGCTGAATATTCATAAGGAAAAGACAAAGATATTGAGAATTAACCAAACAAGCGACAACTCGATCTCCTGGGAAATCCCACTTCAAGAGGTAGAATCATACACATATTTGGGCAGCAACGTAGACAAAGAGGGTGGAACAGATAGAGATGTTAAAATAAGAATACAGAAGGCAAGAGAAGCTTTCATTGCACTGGCAAACATTTGGAAGTCCAAAGAAATCAAATCTAGAACAAAAATTTGGATATTTAACTCTAATGTTAAAGCAGTTCTACTGCATGGGTCAGAAACATGGAGAACAACTAAAACAATAGCGCATAAATTGCAAACATTCATCAACTGGTGTCTCGCAGAATAGAGGAATAAGATGGTATGATAGGGTCACAAATGAGGAACTTATGGAGAGAACAAGACAGATTCCAGTGAAGCGAACAGGTTAAAAAAGACGCTGGCGCTGGATAGGACACACTTTGCGAAACCGGAGGGGAATATAACAAGAAGGGTCCTTGCCTGGAACCCGCAGGGACAGCGAAAGAAGGGAGGCCGAGAAATACATGGAGACGAGATTTGGAGGCGGAGATCAACAATATAAAGAAGAGCTGGAGGGAGCTGCAGGAGATAGCTAGAGATAGGAAGACTTGGCATGAGTTGGTTGAGGGCCTATGCCCCAACCGGGTAAAAAGGCAAAGAGAGAGCCAGTTATTGTTTTATTTCAAAGAAGTGTGAATTGTCACTTTTCCCTATATCTTCTTTCATTCTCCAAAGCTGTTTTTGTTCATACCTAGTAGATTCCAACTCTCAGCACAGTGTTTGATATCATGAGGTGGATTCCTTCAACTATATTCTATACTATGCACTTTTAGTTATTGAATTATTGTCAAATGTTGTCATAACTTTAACTATTTATCGACAGGGACAACAAGCTTTAAAGAGCATAGTTACAGATTACTTAACATTTGGTTACATGGAGTGAGAAAAGATGAAAATGTAATCAAGCTACTCTTTGAAGCTTTGGTTGCGATCGAACGAAGACAAGTAGCAGGTAACATATTCCTGGATCTTCTTGCTGACTAACTACTTTATTATAACTAATCTGTTTATGTCTATTTCTGTTACAGAGATACAACTAATCTGGGTGTATCTAATCTGGACGTATACATTTATGTCACAGTGTTAGGCCCAGTGACAATGAGTATGCTCAGGAAGATTGAAACAGGCTAGCCTCAAAGACAATGATTGGAGTCGCCGAAGAGGTCTATCCTGACAAAAATCAGTTTTTTGTGCCAGGGCAAGTAGGTGTAAGGGGGAAAATGAACTCACTGATGGCTTGCAGGCATTTCTGCTGTAAAAAGCGGACGAGCAATGGACCGAGCTGATTTCTGAATTCCCTAAGAGAGAGAGGATGTGTAAATGATTCAAGTAATGGTGGTGAATCTACAATTTTAACCAGATTGCAAGAAAACCAAGTCAAATGTGGTGTAGCTAGACAAGAGCACTATACTGGAAGCTAAAGATGAATAGTAAATCAACAAAGAACTGGTGTCGTTAGTTGCCACACACTGAGAGACATACTGAGGAAGAGATCAGAGCACTTATGTACTAATTGGTTCAATGTGCAGTGATAATGATCCGATAACTAAACTAAACTAGTGTTAGACCTGTATTTTTCTGCAATAACGTCACATGACAGGTTATATGGCCAATATCACACCAGTTGCCTTTACTTCCCATAAATCTCTAGTACTCAATTGAAGCTTGGTCAACTTGAGAGCCATTGTGGTCAAGAAACATCCCATTTCAACTAGGAAATTTAACCCTTGGATCACACACCAACAAAGCAAGTGCACTATTCACCACACTATCACAGTTCTAAGTTGTTTGTTGTTTGTTTGCACTTGTTTTACCAAACAAGTTAACCACATGTTGCATCCTTGTTTATCCCTATGGCATGTCGAACAGTCACAAAGGAAGTTTGCCCAAAAGTGATGCATGAGTTTGTCTAACGGGACAGTTCTAGACATCTTCTCCAATACTATACTCCATGGTATAAAAACTTGTCCTTTACTTTTGTTAACACCAGCTTTTTGTTATTTGATCCAGAAATAAAAGTATTACAAAATTAGTTATCTCTGAAAGTTGAACTGTTCTATATTTATTACTACACCTCGAGTGACTTATCTACTTATCTCTCTTACAGAAACTGTGAGACGGAAAGTTAACATCCAAGCAGAGAAGCCATGTTCTCCTGCATTATGCTCTGTATCCTGACAGAACAGAATGTATACATTTGACTATTAACGCTCTACTGAAGCAGCAAATACAGTACAGAAGGTGGATCCTGTGTCAATGCCAAAAACAGATGCCCATCTCTACTGACAAAAAACAAAATGAATGAATTAAGTTCTCCATCTACTTGTGTTTTTATGATTTACAATCATTTAAAGTTCACATAAAGGCTTTGAGGGAAGATGTCTCAGAAGAATTCTCCAAATTCGCTGGGACCAGAGAGTACCAAATCCTGAGATCCCCCAGCACAGTCATCAACAATATCAATGGGAAAATAATACGTAGGAGATGGCAGTGGTTGGGACATAAATTACGAATGCATAAGATCAGACACCCACATGTGGGTTTGAAATGAAATCTGGGAGGTAAAAGAGACAGAAGATGACCTAGCGAGACGTGGAGACTAATTGTAGACAGAGAAAAAGAAGAGGCGTGAAACGCCTGGAATAAACTAAGCTGACTTGCTCAAGACAGATCTGGTTAGAGGAAATTTGTTGAGGCATTATGTTTCAAGGGGAGTTAAGATAAGAAAGTTCATGTAACAAGTCTTTGTTATTGACAGTATGACATAGATGTTATCAGTGTAAAGCCAATCCTGCAATATGCAAGTCTTCTTCTCTTTGCTCATGGACTGACAAACAGTAGTGACTGACAAAGCAGTTAGTGGACTGACAAAGCAGTTAGTGGACTGACAAAGCAGTTTGGACTGACAAGAGTTATTGGACTGACAAAGCAGTTAGTGGACTGCAAACTAGTGGACTGACAAAGCAGTTAGTGGACTGACAAAACAGTTAGTGGACTGACAAAGCTTTGTGGGCTGACGCAGTTATGACGTCCCTGTGGAAGCAACAAAATCTCTCCTTCTTGCTCGGCCCGTGACCACCCTCTGCAAGGCACTCAAGGTCTGATCCATACTAAGCTTCTCTACTTCCACTGTTCTCCTCCAGATTGTCTTTTGTCTGTATATGGAAGTGAAAGATGGATAATAAATAAATAAACAAGATCTATAGAATCCAGAGATCTGCTTTTACAGAACAATGTTAAGAGAACTACAAACAGCTTAAAAGAAATATGAGGTGGATGTTAAATGAGGTCAATTACCATTAAATAGCTTGTCCTGAGCAGAACTTTGCCACCCCAACAGACCAGATGTTCCTCCTCTGCAGCCATCATGCTCAAAAATCATTAGCATCAGTAACATCCTGAATCCATCTTCGCCATGGTCTTCCTCTTTGCTGGGATACCTCCTTCCATAATGGCCTTCTCCAACTCTTCGTGTCTCTTTATATGTATAAAAATACCTCAATTTTTCTTATTTGTAGCAATAGCAAGTTTCCTTTTGATTTTCTGTTCTTTTTGGATATATCTATTTGTTTTTTCTCTGTCCATGATATATGGAGAACTTTTCTGTAACATTTATATTCAAAACACAAATATGACAAGTACCAATGAGGCCAATATACAATGGAAACTTATCACAAAGATAAGGAAAGGATAGTAATGTTTTGTGCATGCAGTGAGAATCCCCTTTGTCTTCATCTGTTTCAATGTTAGTGATTCTGTTGGAGTACATTGTTAAAACTTCATAAAAATAAGTCAGAGAACTACAAATAAAGACATTACTGAATAGACTGACCTCATAGAATGGTTAAGAGCACAAGGAATAGAAAGTTGTTTTGATTACTTATGCCAAGCAGTATAGCACATATACGAAAGACCAAAGTCTAGATTTCAATTCACTGTTCTCTACGTTGATGATATGAAGCTACTGTTAATGTCTGAATAGATTGTCAAGGAAAGTAACAACCTTCTGCTACCACTTGTTCACTGTTCTTTTGTTATGTTTTAAAGGGTTTTAAAGCCGAAGGATTGACTTCATTGCACGGGTTTTACCCCATATGGCTCGGTCCCTCGCCGCAGAAATGGCACGCCACCTGCCGAGAGTATTGCACAAAGCACAACTCCGTAGCTCCGGCAACAATCCTAGGGGTCCCTGGAAAAAACTGCACTCGTGAACAGAAGGCCGTGGTTCGGATTCGAACCCCGACGTTCGACTCGCAAGGCAAAGGGCTTAACCACTTAGCCACAGAGACCCCTCTTTTGTTATGTCTACACAAGAAGTCTAATTCTCTGGGTGTAAGTTGTGGTTGAGGGTTCCTCAAAACTCTCAAACAGCTCCATGTGTGAGCCAGTGTTAATTGTGCAGTTGAATGAGCACATGGCAGTCTTGCAGAATATTTTTAACTGTCTATCGACATTTGAACAGGGATGATGTGATCACTGGAAATGATAATGAGTAAAGAATCAAGTGCTTAGAAACACATTGCCCTCCTGCCCAGCGTGTTCGTAGCGCGTTGGACGACAGGTGAGAAGCCCAGGTGGTTCAAGTGAGGCTGGCAGAAAGCCACAGCTCACAGGATTACGGTCTTGCTGGCACCGAACCGAAGGGTTACGATATCCATGACACCGAGCCAAAGAGCTGAAAGCTCAAGTGCTTCTGGATAAAAAAAAGTAAAGAAACACATTAGAGAATGTTTACAAAAGAGACATGTTAACTGGTTCATGTAGATATGCTCTGTATCCCCAAGTTATACAGAATAATTTGCCAGAGTGGTTACCGGGCCCAAATTTGGGGTGTAAAGAATAGAACCACTGCTACCTACCATGCATGTCGTAAGAGGCACTAAGGAGGTTTGGCTGAAATCGGATGCATGTGTCCTAAACGTGTAGAAGTCTATGCGTTTAGGGGCCTACCAAACCAATGTGCAACGTATACACATTCTTGGCAAAGATCAAACATATCACAAAGAGTGATTAAAATTGGTTGTAAAGAACGAACGCAAAGAAGAAGAGAACAGAATAATTATTTCCTTGTTCATGTCTGGTATTATGAATGGATTAATGGCTACATGTAGAGTACTTATAAGTACACTATCAATTGACTTCTGAAAAGAAACATAAGAGTTTTGTCGTCTAAAGCAAAGTACCATAAAAGGAGCCTAGAGAGAAATTACAACTATAACAACTGTAACACAGTAAAGATTATCCTTTGCTTGATAAAGATCTTTTGGTCAGAATGTTGATTCAGCTTGTTTGTGTACTTTATCAAACTTCCTCACTTCATTTATTCATATTTTGTCATTGACAAAACAAGTTTTACAAACGGTGATAAGTTGTTACTATTATATATATATATATCTCCATGTAAAAATGTCCACTAACAAATGTTCTGTTAGCATTTCTGTGCACAAATGACATCCGGTGATTAGCCATGTTGGTGGTGTAGTCGTGTGAAAGTAAATATTTTATAATTATTGCCTTTAACGGGTCAACTCAGCATTTCTTCCTTAGATGCTAAAATATAATGCCATGTACATGAACTGCATTTCTACA
Source organism: Arion vulgaris (assembly GCA_020796225.1). NCBI lineage: Eukaryota > Metazoa > Mollusca > Gastropoda > Stylommatophora > Arionidae > Arion > Arion vulgaris. Next base: position 33,525,841 of record CM036756.1, read on the forward strand.
TTTTTTACATAGCATTTTCTCATTCTAGAAATAGTTGATCTATGCATGATTATGTGAAGTAGATTTACTTTATTCAATGGATAGTCTTCATTATATATTCTGCTTAACTCCGTGTGGACCAAAAGCCACACTACATGGTTTTGGGTTGGACGCCTTTTACCAGGAGCCAACTAAAGGGTGTTTTTAATTCTAAAACAAATGGCTTGTAAAAATATGGCTTTTGCCCTGGTCCACTAGGAGTTACCCACCTTTGTAAATGCAGATCTCACAAGTAGTTGGTTAGTTTATAATTATAAATAACATTGTTAGTTGTTTCAAAGTTGAGAGTGTAATGTAAATGTCTTTAGTTGAATCTTATTGTTTATGTTGATAGATGTGATTTGATCTTCCTTATTAATTTTTAAGACAACCAAGAATTTTCTGAAGACATGTGTATTGATCATAAGGTGTAAAACTTAATGTTATGACACAACTAATCATCATGAAAGATGAAAGTCATTTTATTGTAATTAATCGGTCTGTTTTTTAGTCCAAATTACAGTAGCTTTTTATCTTTGTCGTTCGATTTTCGTAATGTGGGTTCCATTGTTTTAGTATGTTTTATGCCTCGCAGAACTGTGCATCCACCTTCAACAAGCATCTGTTTTGAAATACTAATCAACTTCTCATGGGTAAAGTACGGTGAGCAAGTGCACTTTGGGATGGCTGCTACAGAGGAGGATTGAGCACACATGGGAATGCCCAATGTGCCATGATATCGATCGTATAAAATAACATAGCAATGATAATGCTTTCTCAACCTATTAATTTCATTGATTTTCCTGCAAAACAGCAATTGTTTGTCAGATTAAAATTTAGAAAAGCTGTATTCCTAAACTTTCGAAATATTTATAGTGACATTTTTTGTAGATCACAATGGCTCCCAGGTTGATCCGGTTTTAGTTGGGTACCAGAGAAACACAGGGAAGTAAAGTTGCTCAACGTGATGTTAACTACATCACTTATTGTGTACTGATGGCCAAACAAAACTGTAGGTATCTCTAGCCCTGACGTTTGGTGCTCACCTCGCATTGTTTGAGCCAGTAGGGAGCAATCTGCCTACTTTCAGTGAACCTTGATATTAATGTAGGTGGTATCAAGCTCCTAGTCCTATAAAAGACAGACTATCATATGCGTCTCATGTTAAAAATAAGCATGTGAAAAATCTCCTGGCAATTAAAAATCTAAAGAGTGGGCTGGAAAGTCACTACCTGGCAAAAAACAATACAATCAAAATCAAATTCCTACAAATAATCACCATTCTTCAAAATTACATCAAGAGAACCTTGCTGGTGCTACGGAGTTTGTGCTCTGCCATAGAGATCATCATATATATATATGAAAAAGATTACAGCACACACGGCTATTCACTGAAGTGCAATGATGATAGTTCTATCAATCTATCAAAGAAAATGGCAGCCTGACACCCTGTTCACCAATATACCACATGGTATGAAACAAGTATTTTTTTTAAATATATCTAAACCGAATAATTTTTCCTATACAGTACAGTGTGGCGTTGTCTATCTTTTAGGAGAATCGTTAACAAAACTATTATCCTGTTCGTACACTTATATTTTTGTTAGGGGTAACTTTTAGCTTCAGTTTTACCAGGGTAGGCCCCCTGGGCCTGTTAGTAGGAATTTAGGACGAGTCACACACCAGTCATCTTCTTCCACTGTTTGTCGACATTGACTTTTATACTTATAAAGTAGTTAGGGTATACTGGAGTTGTGGACATCTCCATATAGCTTGTCTTGGACTAACATGGGAGTTGGCCATGTGTGTTTCCTCTGCTCGTTATATGTTGTATAATCTTGCTGGTAACACATGTACATATGTCAGTAGGGTCAATCTTGTACTTGTTAAACAGATAAACCAGTTGAGATCAATAGCTCAACACCTGACAGGGAACACACTAGATGGTTTATGTGTGATCCCCCACTGATCTATGATTTGTTGCTCTAGACTCGGGGGAAGGCTGGCTATCATAACTTAATGAAATGCCAGTTACTCATTGTTCCATGCAAGTGTTTTTGCAGTTACATGGAGCATCTTCTTCTTTTGTTGTCACACTGCCCAGTGTTGTTACTTCTTTTTGACAGGATTCTGCTATGCCATCTATCCATCTATTTCTTGGTCTTCCTCTCGCCTTCTTTCCTGATGTTCTGTTGTAAAAGACTGTATGTATTGGAGTTTGGTTGCATTCTAATCATGTGGCCAAACTACTTCATTCTTTGTTTCTCAATGTAATTCAAGCAAGGTTCTGTGCCAACTTTCTTTCTTATGCTGATGTTGGTGACTGTCTTTTCTGGTGTTGTTAACTTTTATTATGTATTTCATTCTTTGCTTCTCTGAGTAATTCACGCAAGGTTGATGCAGGGAGCATCACATGCAGGAAAATATTACAGTTTACAGAGTCTATTGACATCCTTTTATTTAGGATGGACCCATGTCAATCCGTGCATCAAAATTTCAGTTTTTCATAATTTCTCTAAAATATGGGGTTGTATCAGACCGCAGGATAACTGATGGTAAAAGATCAGCTAAAGTCAAAGTATATATATAAGCTGTTCTTTAATAACAAAAAAATAACATCACGGTTTCAGGTCTTTATCAAACACAAGACATAAATCAAATAAATCCACCAAAACTACATACATAACATCATGAATCAAAAGATTTACTTTGTTTATTAATTCATTAGATAATTATTACTTCATCTATGGCTAGTTTCAGCAGAGGTCAAAAGTGCACATTATTTTTCTAGCTTGTTGGTATTATCAGGCACAGCATATTTAGTTTAGTAACATCATCCAGGTATTATATTATTTTTTTATATTTTAATTACTTTCTTAAAAATTGCTTCTAAACTACTTTTAATTTTACCTCATTTGGATCAGATAAAACATCAATGATTTGATCTAATAATAAATACACTGTAATAATAAGATCCCCCTCTCCTTATTTACAATAGGTTAGGTTAGGTTATTTAATTAAATAAATCAACTATACCAACTGCATGATATGTAACATAGAAGATATCTTTCTTCTTCACCATTTAATTCCCAACGAAGCTCAGGTATTCAACAAACTTCTTTCAGCACTTCCTCTCTCTTGCCATCCTTTCCATGTCTTGCCTTCCTTTTAATATCAGTCTCCAGTTCTTTTCCCCAGGTATTTATAGGCCTTCCACTCTCTCCATGCGGGCTCCAGAACAGTGCCTAATATTAACAATAAGTTAAATATATGAACAATTATGCATTATTCTAAAACATCAGGTCTTGGTTACACATATCTGGCACACAAGCATCAGTTCTAGGGACCTCTTTTTATCCTGATGCCGTGAGGCAAAACAGAGAAATCAGGTCTCAGTTGCTTTTTCTGGAGGGACAACCACAAGGAATTATGAGTTTTCACATTTTTTCTATGCAGTAATGGGTAGGTTGTTTACAGAGTTCTTTTTTTCATACCCAGGATATGAGACTCCAAAACTGTATGTGATATACAATGCCACGAGATATAAAGGCAACTACCAATATGAGGTATATGGGTATTTACTGCCGTATCCCAGGGACTGATTATCTATGCAGAGGTGTTTCAGATTAGTGGGTCACCACCAGTTGTTCACTGCAGATATTGCTCACGTCAATGGTCAGATCTAATTTTTGTGGGACTACATCTAAAAGTCGTCTTTGTAAGCTTGTCACAGTAGTCCCTGAACACTGTCATTTTTTCATGGAATGTATTCCCTGTAGATTGAGCATCGCTACAAGAAATTGAGACAAGCATATATTGTGTGTGTCTGTTAGGTCTCAGTTAAAACAATATATAAATATTTCAGCCATCAACATTTCTGCAAGACAACATAATTAATTTTAAAATGTCAGGTGCTGTTTATGTCATCACAAGAACAGAAATGTCTACCTCAGAAAAACTTACTCTACCCACTAGATTAAACCATCAAGATTTGTTAATTTTGTTTTTTTAAACTTGTGGAGTATAAGACAAGTGTTCATGGAATGACAAGTTGATAGAAAATGAAAGTTTAAGCATGGCCTAACACTGTACTGGATAACATAACAAACTCACCCCTTGTGGGCCTTGTGTTCCTAGCGGTACTGTTCTGTGCATGGGTGTATTTTTTTCGGAGTTGTGCAATAGTCTCGGTAGATGGCATGCCAGTTTTGCAGAGAAGAACCAAACCATAAAGGATAAAACCCGCTGAAATAAGTCAATCTTCCATCTTTAAACCCTTTTTTATGTTTAGATAAATGAGCATGGGAAACTGATGGGAGAAGAAATCTAACTCAGAATATTCATTTTTAGGTGTCTATATGGAGTATCAAAACACAACTGGCAATGATAATCTTTCATATGTTGATTACTTTATTTATTAACTTTTATGTTTTCATATGTTGATTTCTAAAACCTGACTTTTTTTTTTAAATAAAAATTATGACAATTTTTTTCTTTGTCAGTGTATTTTTGTATGAAAAATAGAAGTTCTCCCAAACTATTATTTTAAGCTTGAGAAATGATAGATCGTGTAAGCCAACAAACATGAGAAATAAGTTAATTCTCATTTTTCATGTTTGTTGGCCTACACGCTCTGATATAACCAATAAAAGGTTCGCCTTAGGTTGAAAAGGTGTGCCTCGGCTTAAAGAGGCTTTAATCCCTACTAAACAAACAAACAAACAATAGTAGCACTTTAAATAGTGATTTTTCTGGTGAATGGAGTACAAGACTCTACTCAGAAGATGAGTAGGCCCATCTTTGATAATACAAGATCTGAGCATTTATTTCCGGGACCGATTTTTTTTCCCCGAGAAATTATATAGCATGTATTGAAATAGTAGCTTTGTTCACACAGTATGTGTAACAACCAGTTCTTTAAGCATGTATAACAACTTGAAACCGTTATCCCTGTAGTACTTGTGCAGATTTAAGGCCTGTGATTAGTCAGGATCTCAGTGTTCGTCACACCTTAAAATGGATGTGAATATTCAGCATCTTTTGCGCATTGATTTCAGCTTTCGTCTTCGAAATACTGGTCCTGAAACTTCTGAAATGCTGCAATCAGCTTTCGGAGAGTCCTGCCTAAGTCGGTCAAAGAAATATGAATGGTATTCCTATTTACAAAGTAGATGTTGATCACTTGAAGATGACCCAAGTCACGACAGAACATCCCCCTCCCACACTGACCAGAACATGTCTGTGTGCAGGAAATCATACATGCTAATCCACATTTGACTATCAGAGAGGATGCATAAGATGAAATTTAATTTTGTTTTGCCAGAAAATTCTAACTAAAGATTTAGAAATGAGAGTTAACCGCAAAATTTGTGCCCCGTCTCTTGATAGTGGAGGAGAATGACGATTGTTTGTCAATTTGCAATGACTTTCTTGAGTCAAAAACAATTTCCAACTTTTTGTCCTGGAGTATCACTGGTGATAAATGCTGGATGTATGGATACAACCAGGAAACAAAACAATTGTCCTCCTAGTGTATAAACCCTTGACAAAACTAAGGTGTAACAGATCAAGTAAAATGTCAAGACCATGTTGATTGCGTTCTTTGATATTGCTGGTCTGGTAAATCATGAGCACTGGACGGTCAGAATGTAAATGATAAATTCTACAAAACAGCCCTGCAAACCCCCACAACTATGTGTGCAGACATCGCACTGAGAAGTGGTGCATAGACTATTGTTTTTGTCCCCTGCTCACAAGAAAACTAACCCTTACATCCTTATCTGTGGTTACTCTCATGACTGTATGTAGAGAATACCCACTGAACACATAATACTTTGTGGTAGCTACCACATTAAAGATGAACCTCAAATTAACAGTGAGCTGTATCTGTTATACCCCACCCCCACGTCCTAGTTAAAGCATCAGTCATCTCAAACTGAATAGTTCACAAACATGATGCGGCTCTATATCGCTATATTGATCTCAGAGATTTACCAACTGGAGGATTATGTTGCCTCAGACTCTCATTCTCAAAGAGACTGATACATGTCCCTTTTGTAAATATGTAATGAATTCCATGTAGTCTACAAACTATTTATAGTCTGCTTTGTCATGGTACAGTAAGTAAAGTAAAGTAAAGGAACCCTTTCATACCTTGGGGTATATAGGGCAATACAGTGTTAGGCCTATATTTTTCATTTGACCGTCGGCACACGATGGGTGATGTGGTCAGCATCACACCGGCCGCCTTTACTTTCCCAGAGCATGTCTGGTACCCAGCTAAGGCTGGGTCGACCTGAGAGCCGTCGCGGTCTGGAAAAATTCCACGCCTACTGTGGGAGCTGAACCCGGACCACCAGCTTGAGAAGTGAGTTCACTAACAACTACGCTACCGCAGCTCTCATGGTACAGTAAACCTGTTACATAATCTCAAACTGATCAAATTAAACAGTCACACCAAAAAGAGATCACTAAAAATCAGTTCAGAAACCCTTTTTTATATCTCAAGGTATATTGGGTAATACGGTGTGAGGTCTGTATTTTTCATTGACCGTCGGTCACAATGAGTGATATGGTCAACATCTTGGCGGACGCATTTACTTCCCAGTGCTTCTCCTGCTACCCAGTTAAGGACAGACGGCACCCCTAAATCTTAAGAATCCAAGTTTTTTTATATGGTTCTAAGTTATCAACATAATGTAAAAAGTCAATAAAAATTATTTTTTAAATCCAAACGTATATTCTAGGCAAAAATGTTAAATATTGATATTTTTTGGTGGAAAAAAGTACAAAAAGTGACATTGCCAAATACAGGATGATTTAAGCTCTATTAAAGTAAGCACAATAGAAATTTCAGATGCTATACTAAATCACCATATCTTTAGCTGGTAGCAAAAGATTTTTAAAATATAAAGAAATGAGACTTACCTGAATTTTTAAATCCAAATCCATATTTTTGACTGAAAAGAAGTGGGGTAAGAGATATCTTTTACACAATACATAAAAACTATCTAAGGAATTCTAATAAAAGTGGTAGGGGCTGAGCACATGTGCATAAGGAAGAAGTGTGCAAATTTTTACAGCTTTCCTTCGAGTAGTTTTGGAATAAAATTGTATTCTGGACGTAAATTTCAGTAAAATAACAGTTTTGAGAAAATGTCAAAAAACCGACAAATTCTGAATTATTGAAGGCAGTAATGCAGTTTAAAACCCGCCAGGAACATAACAATCTTCCCCAACCAACTCTCTAACTGTTAACAATGATTTTTTATACCTTTCTACCTTTTTTGTATTTAAATTTTGTTTTAATGAGGAAGATATGCGTTTTCTATCTACGTCAAAAGCACTGAAAACAATGTTTTCCAAAGGATAAGCTCAGTTTGTTAAAAATACTATGTCTTCCTAATTCTCCATTATTAAAGACTATAGTGGCATCATCAACAGCTATTTCCAACCTTATCCTCCCCACAAATGTGGTCTTAGGACAGCGAGTCCATATAAGGTGATGGAAAGATTCATTTGCATTTTGAGTACCACCATGAAGGCATTTTTTCAACAAAACTTCAGAAGGTAGCTCGACAAATACTGGCATTATCTTGTCCAAAATAAAGTTAAGTAGTTTGTTTTTATCAGCTAAAACTTTATCTTTAGGACACCAGCTACCGCAGTCCTCATGATTACCTTTACGGTGGTTAAAAATGGCCCAGACACTTTTTTTCATTTGCTCTAAATTCCCAATATGTTTCCTAATAGCTGCACCGCAATGACCTTGAATGCGTTTAATGGCGGTTACAGTTAATCTACCTGCTCCCCCTATTCCTATAAACTTTTCCCACCCTCTGTAAATGATTGCCCCTTATATTCACTAACCTTGTCCAGTAAGCACTTTCCCATTCGCTTCTGGATATGGCCGCAACATTCTAATTTAGTTATAGAGGCCCCATTATATACTGGAGGAACAGCTTCGCACCGATTTATAACTTTTAGAATCCTCATCACCTAAATAACCAGTATAAATAAGATCATGGTTCTTTTCAGACCTGCAAAAGATTTTCATTATGCCATCAGGTTCCATCTTTCCAGAAGAACCTATGTGATTTTGTTGACAGTTACTGGCATGGGTTTTAAACCATTCTTGATAATCCGCAATGTTGGGAAATCTTTTCCTGCATTCAAACATTCAGCACAGTGGTTGCTACTCACATAAGTGTCTCATAAGAGTCAATGCTGACACACAACATCCTCTGCACTTGGAAATAAAGAAACAAAAAGGAAATAGGTTAAAAAGAGGAAAATCTTGGATGGGTCAGGCCGAGGACTGTATTGAACAGGTGTGTACACTTGAAGACATTGATCCCGGTGAAGAATGGATACCAGTGCCAAGAGCAATCGCTACATCCTTTTCTGTATGCATCGAACTTGATAAAGAATGCAGGCAACGCAACCCACTTGTTGTGGAGGCAGAGGTTCAGGCATTAATTTCTGAGAACGCATCTGAGCATGATGTAATCATTTATACGGATGGTTCGGTGATTCGACATGTGCGGAGCTCGTGGGCTTTCACTGCTCAGGTCGGAGGTGATGTTGTGAAGGAAGACAGTGGTGGTTTTGCCGTGACTACGAGCAGTCTCACTATGGAAATCATGGCGGTTACCAAAGCGATGATTTGGCTAGAATCACAGACTTTTATCCATGCATGTTTTCTCAGTGACTCAATGAGTATGCTCAGGAAGATTGAAACAGGATGGGCTAGGAGACATTGGATAGAATCGCTGGGGAGGTCTAAGCTGACAAAAATCAGTTTTATTTTTGTGCCAGGGCATGCAGGTGTAAGGGGAATGAACGTGCGGATAGGCTTGCAGGTATGGCTGCTGTCCAAAGCGGACGAGCAATGGACCAGGCTGATATTATAAATTCCTTAAGGGAGAGAGGGCGTGTACATGATTCAGGTGATAGCGGTGAATCCACAACACTAACCAGACTGCAAGAACTCAAAGTTAAGTGTGGTGTAGCTCGACAAGAACGCTATGCTGGCAGACAAAGAAGAATTGTAAACCAACAAAGAACCGGTGTCGTTAGTCGCCACACGCTGATGGACATACTGAGGGAGAGATCGGAGCACTTATGGACTAATTTGTTCGACGTGCAGTGATGGTGATCCGACGACTAAACTAAACTAATAAGTGTCTAGTACCTACGAAGGCCCATTATTTGTATTTACAGATAGTACTGTAGATACCCCATTCTTGGAAACAAAGCCACGACGTTGCCATGTCGCATCGCAAGAGACTGTGACTTCTGGACCCTGTTCATCTTTCAGTTCTTTTGCTGCCTCTGACATGCATTGTTTTGCTTCATCCTTTATAGCATCATGAATCTGTTTTTTTTTTAAACACGGCTTCTTGTTTCACCAACAGGAGGTGGCATGTTCATATTACCAAGAAACTGTTTAGTTTTCTCATAATGACAGCCAATGCTATACATTGCCAACTGCAATCGCAGGTTGACATTTTCTGTGCACGACTTCAATGAAATTACATGTGCACATAAAGTACAAGTAAAATGTAAATGGCTTTCTACTCCAATTAGCACTTCTTTCACTATGAATGTATCTTTGCTGCTCATGTCGAAACAATTCAAACATGGTAACAACTGAAAGAAAGAAATCCCATTTTCTATGTCAAGAAATCAATAGCCACTAATTTCTGGAACTTCAACTAAATTTAAAGACTTGTTTAGCTTCTGAAAAGATGATGAAGCTGGAACAGACAGGTTTAAATTTAAACTGGAGTCAGTAAGGGCAGGTACCGTATCATCAATGTCAACATTAAAATTTGTGGCATCATAGTTTTCAAACTGAAACTGAAACGCCCACTCAACGCTCAACACTGTCAATACTACTAATACTAGTATTGATACTAGAATTCAAATCTTCCGTTCTAGAATACTGGTTACCTCAAAATTTCCTTTTCTTTGAACGATATCTATTTGTTTTAATTACTTTATTACTATCCATAATGATTTTATAGAGTAATAGCAAATTATTTGGCTCAAAAGATACACACTTCAGTCGTAACGCGCATGTCTCAATGCCACTGTTTACTAATCGTAAATGTAAGCATTTTGTAAGAACCGCTCTGATTGGATGAAGGTTTCAAAGTATCAAAGCTGACTATTTATCAACTAATTAAATTTCTTGTTATATTCTTTATTTGTTTATAAAAAAAAAAAGATCGCAGATCTTGGGGAGGCTTTAATTTTTGTGAAAGAATTATTAATATTATCCAAATAGAAGCAAAGTTATGACAATTTTAAGATTTTGAATATATAATTAGCTTGCTAAGCGTAAAAACATACATAATTAAACAATTTAATTAAAATACAAAGTTTAATATTTTTATAAACTAAATATGGTTTCTGGTTCAGAATTGAATAAAATATAAATAACCCCAAATTACGTTTTTTAAGGAAAATCGATAATATCACAGGGCGGTCTGTCCTTAAGGCTGGGTCGACCTGAGAGCAGTTACGGCCACTGTAAAATATTCCACGGCCACTGTAAAATTGAACTCGGACCATGCGCCTAAGAAGCGAGTTCACTAACAACTATGCTACTTTGGCTCTCTAAGAGGTCATGGTCTATTTTTAAAGTTTCTAGCAGTTTAGAAACAGAAATTGCATAAAACAACACATTCATAACAGAAATAAGTAAGCAACTGTACAATGCAGACTTTGACAATTTCATATCCTGGGCATGTTAGGTTGATTATGCATCTTTGTTGAAAACCTTGGTCATTCGTTAGACAGTAGAATTATCAAATTTACATAAAAATGGAAGATACTAACACCCAGTGCAAGCAGAGGAAAAAGTGATTCCTTTTAAACTAATTCAGTCGACTTCATAAAGTGACACATGACAGTGACAAAATAACTCTTGAACATCTTTTACAAAGATGTCCTGTGTGCAAGGTGCAGAAATAAATTATATGACTGTTGCCATTGCAGACTGATAGCGTTGAAGATTTTGACAATCACTTCTTTCTTTGAAAATGTTCAAGTTGATATCTCAGAGTGAACAAAGATGAATAAAATATAGTGACACACTCTCATGGGGGGATTCATTTTGATAGTTTGCAACAGCCTTATCAATGACTGTTCAAATTTACATTAGCTTAAAATGATTTTGCATTGACATAACAGTTTAATGAATATTTATGTTAGCAGTAAACAAAATACATTATAATAGTTACATCAGATGGTGGAAACAGGAATTCACACTTGAAAGTGAAGAGCTCACACTTACAGTGATGATGTCACCCTCACAATTAACATTGACATTGAAAATGAATTTACATTGAAAATGAAGAATTCACATTAGTTTAAAAATGTGATTTAAAATAATAATCTCCTAACCCCAATGAAGAATTATTGATGAAAGTAAAGAATTCACATGTTTAAAATAATAATCTCCCTAACCCCAATGAAGAATTATTGATGAAAGTAAAGAATTCACATGTTTAAAATAATAATCTCCCTAACCCTAATGAAGAATTATTGATGAAAGTAAAGAATTCACATGTTTAAAATAAGAATTTCCCTACCCACAATGAAGAATTATTGATTAAAGTAAAGAATTCACATGTTTAAAATAAAAATCTCTCTAGCCCCAATGAAGAATTATTGATGAAAGTAAAGGGTTCACATTTCAAAATAAGAATTCGTTCTAACTAAAAGCGAATAAGTCTATGACTTAATCTTGACCTAACACAGCTCAGTACCACTAAACTTCTCAACCTCCATCCCTAAATTATTAAGCAAAGATGCCGAGCCTAATCTAGTGAAAAAGCAATTACAATGGAACATCTCCATTACATGTTTCCAGAAGACAGCTGGATAAGAATTTACACAGATGGATCGGCAATGGAGGCAACCATGAATGGTGGAGCAGGAGTGTACATTAGGCACCCAGATGCTACCACTGTGTCTCTAGCGGCTCCTACTGGAAGAATATGTTCCAACTACAAAGCAGAACTCATAGCCCTTCTGATGGCAGCACAGCACATGAATAAGCTGCAAGCAGCTGCAAGCAAGATGGTATTTCTTACAGACTCATTGTCAGCTATACAAGCCCTGGAGGCTAAATCCACTGACAGCACAGTACAAAAACTACAAAGAGAACTTGCTCAGCTTTCAGAAAAGGCAGAAATTCACTTGCAGTGGATTCCATCTCACTGTGGCATTGCAGGCAATGAGAGTGCTGATGTCTTAGCTAAGGAGGGCAGTGCCAAAGAGCAAATTTACCAACCCTTGTCTTTTCAAGAGGTCAAAACCCTCATACAGAGAAAATCTGCAGTAGACTGGAAGACAAACACTGGATATGATTATGGAAAAGACTCCCTCAAAGACCTAAGCAGAACAGACCAGGTCATTATATTTCGACTACGCACCGGACACTGCAGACTCAACAAACACTTATACAGACTAGGAATAAGTCAAACAGCTCTCTGCCAGTGTCAGCAGGCAGAACAGACACCAGAGCATATCCTGCAAGACTGTCCTCTTCTGTGTGAGCTGAGAAGCAACATGTGGCCACACCCAGTCGACCTGAAAACTAAGCTTTGGGAAACCTGACAGACCTGAAGCTGTCTGCCCAGTTTGTGGTCCACAGTAAATTAGCGCATGACCAGAGATCGCTGAAGAAGAAGAAGAAGACCTAACACAGCTCAGTTTTGTCCTGATATACAACAATCACAAGTTACATAATCTGGGCTCTGGTTTTCTTCTCTTGCTTGGAGACAATGCTGCTAAACGATCGTCTTCGAAAAGTAAACTCCTTTTCTTTGACTTATCCCTCATACTAAAATTCAACTGTTCTATGTTGATATTTTTAATATCCTTGATTTCTACACGTAAATATCTGGAACATGACATCTTCAATTTTCCATCACTGCTAGAAGATGGGTATGCAGGGGACAGTGATAACCTAGATGGAGAATTTGTGCCATTTTTAGGGCTGGATCTTTTCAGTCTGGCCCACTTGTTAATACTGTCAACAATAGGTTTACTGTCAGAAGATGGTGTACAGATGGTAACAGCTGCTGGTAAGTCTGTTTTCTTTGGAAATACATTCCGTGAGTTATCCTCTGATGAAGACGATTCCATTGCGTAACTCTGCAACTTTGCACTGTTTTGACTGCTGCCACAACTAATGTCATGTTGCTTTGTGATAGATAGTTTACATGTAAGAGCTGTGTCTTGTTCCTTACAGTGCTGTGGATATCTAGTTTCTACATTCAGTTGGTTCTTATCCGTGTCAGATACTGAATCAAGTTTATGTACATAAATCTGTCCAGTTTTACTGGTCTCACTCGTTGAAGGTGTGCTAACGCTGATATCAATTCGTGATCTACTGCAACCTTTCTCTTTAGAAGATAAGGGAGTACTAGCAAATGACTGAACATGTGTGCTCACAAAGGGGACATGTTTCATCGATAGCGATGCTGACAGTGATTGTAGCTCTATGCGCCGTTTCACTTTTCCTTCAAAAATGGGTGAATTCTTCAAAATAGACTTTCCTGGTGTAGACTTTTCAAGTGATGGTGGGTGCCCGCTCCCAGTTGGAGGTGAAATAAGACAGAAGTTAGAAAACTTGACTTTATTAGGTGTAAGAAGACCATCACCTGCATTTACTGTCTGAGAGAAAGGTACTTTCTTAGGTGTTGTAACTATGCCTTTACCTTGGGCGTAATCAATGGATTTATTCTCCTTAGATGGCATAAACATTTGGTCAATATCACATGGCATATCTTTCCGTTCTTGTTTAAATGATGTGAAGCTGCTTGATTCACATTTAGTAAGGCTGACAAATGACTCCTTTACATGCAAATCATTTTTTGATAAAGCTGGAAACCTGGATGTTGTATCTGATGAAGAAAATGCAGTTGAGCGGAGAACCCTTTTCAAAGGAGTATTAGTAGTCGGAGGCTGTGTACTAATGTCTTCCGATGATCCAGTGGAAAATCTAGCAGATGAAACATCTAACATTTTCATATTTTTTGTGCCTTGAGAAGATAAAATATTTCTAAAACTCAAGTTGAGAGATGGGTCTGTTGAAGAGGTGTGCAGCAGTACAGGTGGACAAGAGACAGCCTCTGGATTATATGGTTGATTATGAATTACTTGTTTCTCAGGTGTTTTGTGTCCTTCTTGAAAAGAGTTCTTGGAACTGCCCAATATGGGACTAGAAAGCAGATCAACATCATTTGCATTCTCCCCATCAAATATCAAATGAGCATATTCTGTGTCCGCAGGTCTACAAGAATTTGTGTTGCTTTTCTTGGCACTTTCTTTAAATAAAAGTTTCTTCACCGACTTCCTTGGAGATCGCCTAAATGGTGTTGTAACAGACGGTTTGTGTTTGGACTTTGGTGTTGGTGAAGACAAGAAAGTCTTGATGAGACGACTCTTTGGTGACAGTAAGGAGACTCCTCGAACTGCACTAGCAAGGGTACCTTGTGACTTGCTGCTGTGTATCACATATCCTGTCAAACAAATGATCAACAGGTTATATATAAGAAACATTGACATCGATTATTGTCTATATAATCTATTATGTGGGTGTCTATAGTTTAAGCGGTAGTGAGCTCAGTCAGACACTGCGCGTATCTGGTTTAAACTCCGATGCGGACAGTTTTGAAGCAAATTGGTTCGCCGTGGATTTTTACAAACTATTAAAATAGACCTCACTGTTCAGAAAGCAATGGTGAACTACTGAACGTATAAGTAGTGCCTAGAAAATCGACGACTCATTAACTGTGGTTGATGGCAAAGTCCTGTAAAGGATATGCCACGACTTAATTTTTTCATAATCTATTAGAAAACTTGGATTCTCCTAAAGGAGTTAATTCTTATCTCTCATGTTTGTTAGTCTACAAGCTCTGATATAACCAAAACAAGGTTTGTACTTATGTTGAAAGATGCGTGCTTCTACTTAAGGAGGTTTTAATCCCTTACATAACAAACACTTTTTGTCTACAAGTGTGACACACGATATGAACACCAGATAGTTAACCAAAACATGGAAGACCCAAAATGACCTAGAAGAGAACAGTAAAACAGGAACTGAAAGAAATGAATCACAACTGAAACACAATACAGAGAAAGACAAAAAAAGGGAGAAGAATAGTGTGTATTTATTGTTTCCCAAAGCAAGAGTGTCACAGACGAGAGAGAAAAAGAGAAGTGTGACACATCAGATTTCAAATTATTTGAGATGTATAAAACTCAGAGTACCAACTATTACACAGCACCAATTTCTAGTTCAGGCTACTTCTTTAGTTTTGTCTATGTCAGTGTTTCCAAATGGGGTCTGTAGACCCCGGAGGTCCGTGAGGTACTCACAGGGGGTCCTAAAGTGCTTGAAGAAATATGATCTCTGACAATTCAAACAGAAAATTAAAAAAATATGTTTTTTTCTAATCCAGAAGCACTTGAGCTTTCAGCTCTTCGGCTCAGTGCTATGGACATCATAACCCTTCGATTTGGTGCCCCGAACACCGTAAATCTGGAGAACCTGTTGCTTTTCTGCCAGTCCGCGGAATTTAACCTGCACTTACAGAGAGCTTATCACCGTCGTCCAAAGCAATAAGCACATGCTGGGCAGGAGGGCTAAAACATGTATAAAAACAGTGGTAAACTAGTTCCGCTGCAAAATCAAAGGACCCGGACCAGACCAGAGTGAATGTCTAACAGGACAAAATGAAAGATCATTTGAAGTTTCCGCAGTCTGAGAAATTGAAGTCAGCTTAACAATCGTGTGGTGTAATAATAGCTCCATCGCTAGAAGATTTTCATATATAGATACTTTTGGAGGTCCGCGGCAGAAAAATGCATTTAAAAGGGGGGTCCACGGTAATGCAAAGTTTGGGAACCACTGGTCTATGTCATTGTAGATTAGCTTTCTCATTCTGAGATATATTTGGCTTACAAACTCCTATCTTTCCCTCCAGTATCTAGTCACACATGAACATATCTAGTTATATTTGTTTGGCTGTCATCTCTTACTTAATATATTTCTCGTCATGCCCTGTAGCAAATGAGGTTTCTACAAGGACTCTTCATGTTCCCTTTTTCTTCGTCTTCTTCTTCAGTTTCATTTGTGGGCGCATAGCCTACATAATAATGATGAGTTTTGTATGTTTCTCATTTAGTCTTACTGTCATGATTCGTTCATTTGTTGTGTCTTTCTGCATTTTGTTCTACCTTCATTTCTCTTTCCCTACAGATTCTAGGATGAGATCGACTACATTTAACTATATGCAAATGTTACATCTACTCACTCTGAGAGCAATGTCCTTGTCCATCTCCCTTCTGAACAAGTTCAAGACACCTGGCTAAATTCCGAGAAGGTTGAGTGTTGGAAGAATAGAAGGCCTCCCTGACAATGTATCTGGCTGGTCGGTTCAGGGCTGAACTATCACCACTATCATCATCATCATCTATCAAGGATTCATAAATTTTACACAAGAAAATAATTATACAATTATGAGTGACAGTTACTAAAGAATATGTTTAAAATTACAAAAGACTCAAAGCTGCAGAAACAACAAAAAGTAAAGAACTATGAGAAACTTACTTAGAAAATAGTGGAATTTCAATAACAACAAAAAAGAAAAAAATATCTGTGATAGAATTAATCAGGAAACAAACAGGTGTGCAATCTTGTTCTGTTGTGTACATATATTCTCAGATATCTGTTTCTTCTTCATCCTTCACCCATAGGTCTGCAACCAAGGCATTCCAAGCCTGCCTATCCAAGGCCTACTTTTCCAGATCTCTCCACTCTCTACTTATTTTCTTGCATTCAGTCTCCCTTCTGGGGTCCTTCTTCTTCCTCAAGTGGCGAGCTATGAATTTTCTTGGTTGTAGGTTCTGTAGCTATCTTTTTTTACGGTGTGGGGTAGTTAGCCCCACTTCCTTAGTCACCTCTTACGACACGCGTAGCAGGTAACAGTGGTACTATTCTTTACATCCCTAATTTGGTCACTGGTAACCACTTGGGCGATTCTCAGATATCACCTTCAATATATTCAAAGAAAGCAGAGATTATTGCAAGGAGATAAGAGTTTTCAAAATATGTTTGACCATATAGTTTTTTTCTTTTTCTCATATCTTATGCACTACTTCATCAGCTGTTTGGTATTCATTATATCTGAGCTACAGTCACACTCATCAAAGTACATATCTGTAGTTTATCACAAGTTCAGGTAGTGTATTTATTCTTTGTGAGCTCTAATAAACCACTTTATAAATATGTTGTGTGTGTGTGTAATTTGAGCGTAAAGCTGAGATATTTGCATCTCTCAGTCCAGTAGGGTTTGCTCTATCTGTTGTTTTTCATGAATGGAAGATTTCCCACTCTCTCTTTCTCACTCTAGACTGTGACGCTCTTGGCGTTTAAGGCCAAAAAAAAATACACTCCATTCATCTAGAGATTCATCTTGGCCGCCCTCTGTATTTTGCTCCAGATGTGATTCATTTCTTTCAGTTCTTGTTCAACTGTTCTTCAGGTCTTTTGAGCTTTTCACTTTTTGTTTATCCTCTGGTGTCCATCTCAGTGCAGTTTTCATAACAGAGTTAATCTCCATATATATCACATGTCTTATCCATCTCCAGCATCTCTTTTGGATGATGATGCTCAGATTCTCTTGCTGACACCATGTAAGTAGTTCATGATGGAAAATTTAGTTGGAATCAAATATAACTTTTTATATTTTAAATTCTCTAGTCACAAAACACAGCCTAATCTTATTTAAATATATAACTACTAATGATTTAATGCATGAGCAATTTGCACTACGCATTTTCATCCATTACTGATAAGACTAGACTTGTGACCTCACCTACTTGAGGTTAGGGGTAACTGCAATTCTTTCTGAATTTTTTCTACCTAGAAGTGGATATGAATTCAGAAACTGTGGACGGTTCAACCATCTAGTTAGGTGAAACCCTTTCTTTATTCAAAACACTAGGTTACAAAACTAAATAATAGTTTTCATTTGTATGTGTCATCAAGTAGAGATCTCACTGCTTGTCACATTACTATTTGCAATATCTTTATGAGATGTACTGTGGTAAACCTAGTTGGCAATGTCAATTAGTGAATATAGGTGAAGAAAAGTGTTGTTTTAATCAAAATATCTCTTCAAATCCAGTAAAGTGCAGAAAAGCAAATAAAATCACTGAATATCTTAATAAATATAAATCAATTGTCCAAACATGCTGGACAAAAGAATGACATAAACAAGATATTCATAAACACTGCTGGTTTATTGCCTTTGTCAAATACAATCCTACCCATCATTTCCCAAATGATTCATTAATACTTGTCTATGTCCAAATTTTCTAATTGATCAAGTTGATATATGTATTAACATCATACCTTTGACTGGTGATTCAGCAATAACCTGAACTTCAGATTGGATATTCTCACGCTTCATGACGTCTCTCTTGTTGCAACAAGTGTCTTTGAGATGTTTGTTTATGTACAGGTGTTCCAAGCACTAATGTACGTGATGCTTCTGAGAATGTCAAAATTAATTACAAAGATGGTCAAGTACAATCTGCACTTTAAAGTAACATAATTTTAATAATCTTGATGATTTTTGGCCTAAAAATTGTTTCTGAAATAGTAACTCGTGATTCAAACGGATTTAAATCATATTCTGTGAGTACAATGCACTTTTGTTCAGTATTTTTTTTTTACCACATCAAGCATCACGATGGCCTGGAGAGAACAATTTTGGAGAGCAGGGTCCCAGGACACAGAGGCAGACCATGAAGATGGGTACAAGATATTAAAGAAACCATGAATGTGACCATCGGTGAAGTGGGTGAACTGGTTAGAGACAGCGTAATTTCAAATGCGCTGCAAAGAGAGCAACATCCTGTAAAGGACACGAACCTTGACGATGATTTCATTTTAAATAATTTCAAAATCAATTTATATAATTGTCACAAAACATGAAAAATGAACTTAAAAGATTCATAGAATAATACTTCATTATATTCTCTCTTAACCCATTCACCCTTCTCAGCCGATACACTGCCTCATGGTATTTTTTAAGATGACGAAAGGCCTGTATACTAGCAAGTTTGGTATACATTGTAAAATAAGTGCGTCCAGATGTGAAATATAATTATGGAGTGAAAGGGTTAAGAATATCTTTCTTTCTTTTCTTTCTCGAATCCTGTATGCCTCACAGCGTCAGGTCAGGAAGAGATTTCTAAACGGGCCCTAGTATGCGCTTCGTAGATAGTCTCTTTCGTCGCCTCTGTTATCTCTGAGGTTCATCTTTTGTGTGGCCGGCCTTTTGCTTTGTACCCATTGTATCGGAGCAGCATTGCTCTTTGGGGTGCACTGTCTGATGGTAATCTGCTTACGTGACCGAACCATTTAATTTGTTGTTTCTTGATGAAGTCTAGTACTGATGTTGTACCCACTTTTTCCTGATGTCTTCATTTCTCAACCGGTCTCTTCTTGTTACACCCAGCATTCTGCGTAGACACTTCATCTCTGTTGTGACTAGTTTTCTTCTAACGTTTGTTGTCAGCGTCCAGGTTTGGCACTGGTAACATAATGTGGGAGAAAGATTGTGTTGAACATTGCTCTTTTTGTGTTCATGGTGACGTGTTTGCATTTTAAAATTGGCGCCATTTGCCTATCATTTGATTTGCTTTGTTGCATCTGTGTTGAATTTCATTAGTTATTCTTCCATTTGCTGAAAAAATGCTCCCAGGTATGTGAAATCTTTTACTTGATTTAGTAGATGATTATCGATGGAGATGTTGGTAGTGTTTTCCTCTCTGGCAAATGTCATTACTTCTGTTTTGTCGATGTTAATTCTCATGTTGTATTCATTACATGCTAACTGGAGTCTGTTGATGTGTTGTTGTAGCTGTTCTTCTGTTGTTGATATGATTGCCTGATTGTCTGCAAAAAAGAAATTCATTTAAGAGTTCTCCGAGGTTGTTTCCTTCGCTGGTGTTAGCTATTTTACAAATGTGTCAATGTACGTGATGAATAGCAGCGGGATAGTAGAACCTTGTCTTACTCTGACCCTAGTAAATTTTCTGAAACCTGTATTTGCTCTCAGCCCAGTAGATTTGGCTGCTATCGTTAATTTTCATGAAGGTGATTATGTTCTTTAACCCTATTTTGGTTTGTAATGCCCAATAATAGCCTCATTCATCTAGAGATTCATCTTGGCCACTCTGTATTTTGTAGAATGTTTGATTCATTCTTTCCTTCTTTCAACTGTTCTGAGGCTTTAGCTTTTCACGTTTTGTTTTCCTCTTGTCCATTAGGGTTCATTACAGGTAATGCTCATATATCATGCTTATCCATTCACAATTTTTGGAGATATTCTCCAGTGTGCTCTGACACCTGTAAGTATTATGATGAAATCTTTTGGAACTCTATACTTTATATTAAATTGCAGCAATCCACCAATCTTATTTAAATTATTAATCCAGACTTGTTGAATATCTATGGAAGCACTGATTCATACCTTTGATTGACTTGACTTGTGACTCACCTATTGAGTTAGGGCTACAATGTGTTTTGATTGTGGTCCCTTTAATGGTTATGATTCAGAATACTGTTTGCTGGTTAAACCATCTACATTAGTACCTGTTTCTTATATTCAAAATCCTAGTTACAAACTAAATATAGTTCTTGTATGTGTCATCATGTAGATCTCACTGTTTCATTATATTTTGAATCTTTATGAAGATGCTTGGTTTCATCTTATAAATGTCATTAAGAATATATGTTGAATTCTTGTTTTAACTAAATTTCTTAAAATCAGTCAAAGTTGCAGAATGTAATAAATCATATAATTATACATAATCAATTGCCATGCTGTATTTAAGATGACTTAATCAAGTTCATAAACCTTGCTGTTTATTGCTTTATCTCAAGTGAGTTTTCTGATTTTGATTTTCCATAATTTATCTGTGTTTTTCTCTTTAATTGCATGTTTATTGTATTCCCCCATCATTACTTTGACTGGTGATTCAGCATTATACTGTACTTCAGTTGATATTTCTGCTCTATAGAGTCTCTTTAATGCAATCAATTCTTTTTAATGTTTGTTTCTGTACAGGTTAAGTTACAAATTCTGATGCTCTTGAGATTGAACATTAATTAAGATGGCATCATTAATTCTGTACTTTTAATTATATTTTTATCTTGTTGATTTGGTACTCTAAAATTGTTTCTGAAATAGTAACTACGTATTCAGTGTTTATCTATCTGTGAGTAATGATTTTGTTCAGCTTTTTTTTACCACATGACCTTTTGAGAACAATTTTGGAAGAAGAAATCATTTGGCTCTGAGGTCTAGTTAAGATGGTACCAATATAAAGTGATGAATGTGACACATGTGTGTGGTATAATGGCAGTGCAATTCTAGAAGTCTATAAGTACATCCTGTAAGGTACATCCATTGACTATGATTTCTTTAAACTCAATTTCAAAATCAACCTAATATAATTAACACAATCAGAAAGTGACTTAAGATTTGATAATACTATTATATTCTCTCTTAAAATTCATCCTTCTCTAATATGCCTCATGATTTTAAGTGCGAAAGGTTTGAATAGAAGTTGGTTCATTTGTAATATCGTCAGTGTGAATATAATTATGTTTGAGATGTTAAGATTTATACACTTATATTTTTTTTTTGGATCCAGAAGCACTTGAGTTTCAGCTCTTCGCGGGTGCCATGGATATCGTAACCCTTCGGTTCGGTGCCGAACACCGCAAATCTGGGGAATCTGTGGCTTTTTCTGCCAGCCGCGGAATTGAACCCGCACTCACAGAGGGCTTGTCACCCGCAGTCCAACATGCTATGAACACGCTGGGCAGGCGGGCATATATACTTATATAAGGCTATGCCTTCTTTAGAGGGAAAGCTCAAATTTGCTCAGTCCTAGAAGTGTTTTAAAAAAATAGACAGCAAGAAAGACAATGAAATGTATATATCCGTGAATGAGCAATCCTGTAAAAGCTGTTAAGATCACACAGTTCCAGTGTTCTAGATGTCATGATTACTTTTTATCTAAAATAATGATCTTGGGATCGGTTTCTTTATTCAAAGGTTTCTAAAGATACATAAGATCTTGTTAAAATTAGGTCAGACACCTTTTATTTCACGAAAGAGAAAACTATTTGCTAGGGAACATGGTGATCTGACATGTTCCAAGGAAGCAAATGACTTAAGATAATGAGCATTATCAAAACTGGTTAATTCAAATAACAAACGTAAATAACCCATTTTTATACCATGTGGTACAACGAGGACTACAGTGTTATGCCCGTACTTTTCTTCAACCAACAGCATATGATGAGTGATGTAGTCAACATCATGGCAATAGCCTTTACTTTTCAAAGTAGATATGGTATCCAATTGCATGTGGGTTAACCTAAAGGCCATTTTGGGATCTAAATAATGCCAATCCAAATGACCTTTGAACCGAAACCATCTGTTTAGGAAACCAGTGTACTAACCACTCCGCTACTGTGGTTCTCAAAAATGCTAAATGTACATGGGTCCAAATCTTGTTAGGCCGATTTCCCTGTTCACTCAGCTGAAAATTAGTACATACTTTTAGAGCTAGGAGACATGAAATTGCTGAGTAAGTGCTCTGACACAGAAACTATCAACAAGATGAAAGAGACTGAGCGCCTATATAGATGCAATGAGTGCAGTGATGTAAATTCTAGCCAGTTTTCCTGTTTGCTTAACATTTGAGAACACCATCAGGACAATAACAGACATTCATAAATCATCTGAAACCAAAAATAACAATAAAACATCCAAACATAAACCTGGCAGTCAATCGACAACTGATAAATTGTATATTTCTACCAAATCTGTTTTCAATATCTAACATGGTTCCTAACTAAATCCCAAGAAATAAAGATCACAAAATGTGAAATGAACTGTTTAAGAAAAGCCGTCAATGTTACAAGACGGGATGGATTGAGAAATGAGAACAAAAATGTTGTTTGAATCACACCATGCATCCAACATATTAGAAGACAATAAATAAAATAGTTCAGTCACCTATGAGAATTAAACAAGATCTCACACCTATAAGTACCTGAAACCCGGATGCAGTGTCAGAAAAAGACTAAGAACCTGATGGATAGATAATATCACAGATATCTGCGACATCCAAGACTAACAATTACAGATGCAACACACCTGGCACAGAATAGAAAACTGAAACTCATAAGCGCTTCATGGCACATGTGGATAAGACAAGACAATATGCTCAGAATACATGGGGAATTTCACATATATAATTTGTAGCATATAAAAGTAACAATTATCTGTAAAGCTACATCAGAAAATGAAAGTAAAATCACTGATGTAATTAAAAACAGTATTATCTGTTATTTCTTACTTCATTAACTACAGATATTACAAAACTAGCTAAACTTCTTCTTCGAACGCTCCATATCAACCACTTGTTAACCACGCTGTGTGATTTGTTTGTGATCTGAGCCTAAGAGCAATTGTACGTTGTGCCAGTTATGCGCCTACAAGTAGGCCAGCACATCCAATTTCTGCATTGCTTTTATTTACCAGGTAGCATCCCTAGGGCCTACATCAGTCGCCTCTTACGACATGCATTGTAGGTCGTAGTGGTACTATTCTTTGCTTCCCTTGCGGCCCGGCACCACATGGCGACTAGCTAAACAAAGGAATAACAAAAACTAGCAGATGATACAAATAAGAATGAGAAAATTGAAGTATTTTGGGCATATAAAGAGAGATGAAGAGCTGGAAAATACCGACAAAGATAAGAAGAGGAAGACCATGGAGAAGATAGATTCAGGATGTAACTGATGGTTATAGTATGCGCAGTGGCGCTGTGATAATTTTTGTGTGGGGCCAGTCATTTTTTCCGGATAAATCATGGTTTTAGTTGCTATATTTTAATTTATAAAATAATAAATACATGTTATACATTATTTTTAGTGAGGCACGCCCCACTGGCCCTTAATAAGAGCCGCCACTGTATGACGGTTGCAGAGGCAGGACATCTGGCCTACGAGAGAGAGAAATTCTGGACTGTAAGATGGCAAAGTTCTGCTCAGGACAAGCTATTTGATGATAACAAATAAACTTACTTGAGCGAGTATGTTTCTGTCGATGATGGCCTTTGGACTTCTCTTTGGTCTTGCTGTGAGCAGGTTTAGTTTTATCAGAGAACAAGTTTCTCTTTGCCCGTTGACAATCTAATACAAGTACAATATGAAAATATTAACAAGTACAATAACACACATATAAGATATAAGAAAAAGATTGTACTACTTTATATAAAGTTTCAGATTATATGGGTCATTTTGTAAATGAGAAAAATCTAACAAAAGGAAATATTTTAGAAATCAAGAATTATCTTAAGTAGCTTTTCCTTATGACACATAATGCTGGAGGAGGTAGGAGACCTTGCTAGAGACAGAGAGTTTTGTAGGCAGGCTGTGACGACAGACCAGGACATACTCATAAGCTACTCCTATTTGGAAATATGTACTTTTTTTTCTTGCTTCCTTTTTCTTTTCTTTTGATTAAGTAATGTCTGAGCTTTTGTTTTTCTATCCATTTTTTTGGGCTCCTCCTGTGAACTCAGGTGTAGTCTCTGACTGATTTTTGTGTGAAGGCTTGCTTTCCTTACCCCCCAGTTTCCATCGCCATTTAGGAAAGCACTACTCCAAATTCAGAGGCATTTTAATTTATATCCCTTCACTAAAGGATACAAGGTCTCTGTAACTCAGCGCTTCCTTGTGTAGCACAAGTCTCTTTCAAGATCTTTTCTTTTTGAGTTGAGTATGGCGGGCTTAAGATGAGTTTTGAACACTTAAAACTGGTCTGCCTGGTGCTCTTCCTAGTCCAGAAAATGTTTGTATCGAATTTCCATTCTTCTCATGTCCCAACCCTAGTCTCTATGCTAATGTGAAGGATATTTTAGTATGGTTTTTTTATATAAATCTGGTGCTGTTAATGAAGAGTATTCTTCATTTATTAGTTTAGCAAAAAGAATTCAATTCACATTCGTATATGTCAGTCAAACAATTGTTGTACGGCGAAGGGATAATGAGTAATCATCAAGTGCTTGAATAGAAAGCTGGCATCTACCAAGATGCAGAATTGACGGTTAATAACATTAAATGATAATTGAATCGTTACACTTTAATAATCTATCTTTTTAACCCCTTATTGTCAGAGAAGAGTCGCATGTGACAAATTATTTTAGCTTGCAGTGTGTCTCACTTGGCGCTAGCAGTCAGCTCAGCAAGGGACTTGAGATGTTATTTCCATCGTGTTCTTGGCCTGCCCATGCTTCTGTGAACCATCAGATCTAGTGCGATGAAAATACCAAGCGTGCTTTCACTGATAATGGCTCAGTTTCCTCACTCAACTATCTCTCCATTGTCTGGAGTCTGGAGACATATTTGACATTTGCATAACTGTATATTTTAAGTTGACCTGTATGACCCTCACAAACATGACTTGCTTCTCGATTTCTGTTTTGAGAGGGTTAATTTGTCATGTCATAGTCTTCACATGTACTCTAGCAGTCGCATTTCTGTGTCGTTGAAGTTTGTGTCGTTTTGCTAAGATTACACTTAGAAGGATATGCACTAAAGATTAGAACACTACCTAGTGATAAGTTCCCCCTTACATTTCATGTCGAAGAAGGTAACTGAATAAAATAATACTAGCAGAAACCATGCTGAGGGTGAGGATGATCTGTTTTGATTTTGTCTTTGAAGTTTTTGTTCTTCGAACCTGCCCAATAGATAGTAATGTTATATATATGTTTCATGATATATTATATGGATTTGTATTTAGAGTAAAGAATAGTTTCACTCTTCTTTAGCTGTTTTCATTCTTTGGCTCAACCTGTTTATATCTTTGTGATATCTTTGATTTTGGGCAGAGCTATATATTTGACATTGCCTTGGTAGTTGCCCTATATGCTGAGCATTTTAGAGACAAATTGACCGTATTTTATTTGCAACCTCCTGTCACCTCTTGCAAAATATTTTTGTGCTAAGAACATGGTTCCTTTAACCCCAAGATTTGTATCATAACTCTTCTTTTCCTCAAGAGACTTAGTTGTTCATTGTCAACATAGTCTTGTTGAAACTTGTAGCCAGAGAAATGGCAGTCATATATGTTGATTTTAGAATGCATCCACTTGCAGCCCCTAATTCTCATTATTCTCAACAAAGTAAAGGTAGCTCTGAATGATACCTGTACAGACAATTGGTGGTGTAAGATGCATTACACCACTGTCAATGCATAGTCACTATCAGAAATGTATCAACTCTACTATGCTTACAATCAATTCTATGTATGTAGATATATGATGGATTTTATATATAAAACTTGCTTAGTGTCATCAGAAGTATCTCATTTATAGATTAGAGAAGACACATTCCATATTCAAGCTAAACAACATCAGTGCGATACCTGATAAAATCGCAAGTTGTGAATGAACGCAATCAAAGGACAGTAGACCCATGACATTAATTAAAAATATGTACATTTAAAATCTTATCTTATCTTACATCTGATTTCCATAAGCATGATGGAGAGTTAGTTTTCATCTTGCCTGTTCGCGACGTTACAGTCCAGCTTCATGAGGGACTATGAGATTTATCTATCCATCGTGTTCTTGGCCTGCCTCATGCTCTGTGCCCTGAGTGTAGTATAGTACCAACGATGCTTCTGATATTCTCGTTTCTCACTCTATCTCTCCTTGTCTGAAGTCTGTTGTATTTTGACATTATTAACGTGTATATTTAGTTGACCAGTTGACCTACTTATTGTCATGACTTCTGTTTTGGAGGGGTTAATTTTCATGTCATATTTTTCACATGTAGCTCGCAGTGCATTTCTGTGTTGTTGAAGTTTGTGTTCGTTGTTGTAAATTACACTATAAAATATAGAACAAAAATTAGAAAAACTATCAGTGATAAGTTCCAGCCTTACATTTCATTAGGAACAGAAAGGAATTAAAAAAATACATACCTACAGATCCAGCTCGAGATGAGGATGATCTTGTTTTTATTTTGTCTTTTACTTGTTTCTTTTCTTCCACCTGCCCAATAATAGTAATTTATATATATATGTATGTATGTATATATATATATATATATATATATATATATATATATATATATATATATATATATATATTTAATAACCAAGAACTCTTTCTTCTTCTTCTTTGCGTTCATTCTTTACGACCAATTTTAATAACTCTTTGTGATATCTTTGATCTTTGTCAAGAGCGTATATACATTGCACATTGGTTTGGTAGGCCCTAAACGTATAGACTTGTACATGTTTAGGACAAGTGCATCCGATTTCGGCCAAACCTCCGTAGTCACCTCTTGCGACATGCGTGGCAAGAAACAGTGGTTCTATTATTTACACCCCAAATTTGGGCTCCGGTAACCACGTCGGCGAACCAAGAACTAATATTGAACAATGCAAATAGTCTGTCAAACATGTGTTAGCCAACAGAAAGTAGTGATATACTGGTTATTGGTTACTGAACTGACATCACAGCACACCGGGCAGACCCCTAACTGTCAGTTTCCTCAACAAATGTCAAGTGTAGCAATACTGATGATTCCTGTGACTTGCTGGTTAAATACACTCCTCTCTCTACCCATCAAGCATCCAGCTCTACTTGTACAATGTGTAATTCCAACTCATTAAATTGATGGATTGATTCATTGTCAATTTTAGTGTCATCCAACAGTAGGTCACCAAGAGACCGAAGAACATTCCCCTTATCCACCTAAACTCAGTGACAATCAATGCAAGCCTGTCAGCTCTCTCGTTGTCGAGAACACCCGCATACCCAGGACAGTAGACCCACTGAGTCTCTGGAGGTTGAAAACCAATATGGATGACATCCACTTATACCTCAATCTTTCATTCTGGATCTTCCAAAGCAATGAATGAGAGTCAGAAACAACAACAGCCCCAGTAAACAGAGTAGTCCAGAGAGTCTAAATATTTAAAAAACTTGTTGTTTCTTAAATTCACTTCCCAAAACTTAACTTGGAAACATCATTTCCCAATTTCAAAAAAGCTCACCCTCATATTTCTTTACTTCTATCTCTGTGTGTATAGTTTATTTTACACTGTCCAACAATTTATTAGCAACTCATTCATTAGCATTATTAGTAACACTCAAGAAAATAGCTTTGAGCTGTAGATTTGCTTGTGAATTCTAGATGTTATTTCTGTAAGACATTACTGCATACATGTCCTTATTTCATTTGATATTCAATGAAAGCACCACAAAGTAAAAGATCAAAAAAACATTATGAACATGAAACTTAGAACAGATCTATTAACAAGAACTATTATCATGTGATAAACAAAACATTTTATACGTTTGATAAGAACAAGACATACAACGTAAAGATTATGAATACTAAGCGAAAAAAATAACAAAATGACAGTGCAAAAAATTGTTTTATGTGAAAATAGAAAAATGATAAGAAAGATCAACTGAATAAGACACTATATATTGCCTAAAAATGTGACAATTTGGAGAAATATGTTATATAATGATGAAATTACTATTTGTAAATATAAAAGTGTTACCTTGGGCTTGATAAGGATCTGCTTTTTCTGTCTAAAATCAGCAATACATGGATGTTGCTTGAATTTTTGAAACCTGTGTTGTAGATCATGAACAATTCTTGTCTAATAAAGCAGCAAAAAATGAACACAAAGATGAATTACATGGGGAAGCAGTCGCACTGTGGTGTAGAGGTTAAGCGCTGCTTCTCATTCCAAAGGTACTTGATTTGTTTACTCATGGCGCCATCTGGATATTTTTCCAGAGACCCCTGATCTCAGAGTAGGTGAGATCGAGTTCCTAGTTCTATTGGAGACGGATGATAATACTTAAGTCCTGTGTTCAATTTGAGCACATAAAAGAACCTTTGACAATTCAAAATCGACAAGAGTGGGCTGGAAAGCTGCTGCCCGGGCAAAATTCATTGGCAAGATTAAAAATAAAATTTCTACAAAATATTTTCACCATCTTAAAAATTACATTAAGGATCCTCGCCGTTGTTGCGGATATCGTGCGCTGCCACTGAGATTTGCCTGTGTAAGAAAGAGATCGGAGCACGCCTGGTTAATCATCGGAAGTGCAATGATGATGGTCATATCAATCAAATCAATCAATCAAACATAAGGAAACTAGAAGATACACATGATAACCATTGAGCATTAATTATATTTACATACAAAGATGGCATACCAATCTAAGACAACTCTTTGGAAAATTAGAAATAGGTTGTGTAATAGAAGCTAATCATTGGAAGTGAGAGAGTACTACAGTGCAAAGTAGAACCAGCTCTGATATACAGGTATGAATCATGGTCAATAAATAACAAGAACAGTAAATTATTACAGGTTAAAGAGATGTAATTTTACAGAAGAATGATAAGAATATCATTGACAAGATTGTAAATGGTAATGCTCTCAAACAAGGTGAGAACAGATCACTTATACAACACATCAGAAAGAAACAATCAACATTATTTGGACACATGAGAAAAGAGAGGCTTGAATACATTGTGAAAATTGACAAGATACAGGGTAAGAGAGATAGAGGTTGACAAAGGGAAAAAATTCTAGACACCTCAACATCATGGCACAGCATGAAAACAATATCAGAACTCATAGCTTGAGCAAGAGACAGAAGGTAGTGGAAGAACATGGGTGGAGACTGCAGTAAAACTTGGAAGAACATGACAACGTGCAATGGACCAAATGAAATTCATAACATATTGAGTCTTTCCAAATAGAGGAGTTTCAGGGTTGTGAATCCCAGTCGCTGAACAGAATAAGAGAGCTGGGTGTCGATATTGGTAGAGTCCGAAAAGAATGACATATTAAACATGCAAAAAGGTTGATTAATCAACATCGAACTGGCGTGTTGGGCTGCTGGATATGTTGAGGCGGAAATCGGAGCACCTATGCACATGTACGGAGTGCTATGATAATAGTTGTCATATAACTATAAAAAAATCACAAAGCAAGCATTGAAGTGGGAGTCAAAAGGGTTCAAGAAAGAAATGATAAACTAGAGAAACCCTGAAACAAACTTTACTGAGACAAGAAATATCAGACCCAATTCCATTGAGGAGATTGAGCGAGTTGCCCAGGATTGAGCAGAATGGACAAATTACTTGCAGACCCTAGGTAACATTTAATGGTATGAGAGGAATATAATAATAATAATGTCTAAGTTTGTAGATAAATGATTACTGTTATTTTTGTATGGAATTTTATGACACTGAGTGGCTTGTAATCAAGAATACAAGTCAAACTATCTCCATACCCCAACAAAATCTGAAAAGCTAAAGGATTAAACCTTTAAAAAAAAATGTTAATATGTAGAAGCAGTGTCAGTGAGTAATGGAGAATGACCCACAACATCATACACAAGGAGGAAACATTCCAAAATCAATGTTTAAGAAGAATCCTGAACATATTATGGCTAAATATGATATTAAGAAAAAGCTTTTAAAAGGAACAAACTGCATTATTTGAGATCATCATTAAAAGACGAGGATAAATTCATCATGTTTGTCATATGCTAATAGAGACATTGGCTAGGACATCTCTCTGACAGACAGCAGATGGGAAAAGAAGACTTGGATGTCCAAGGTAAACATGGAGAAGAACTGTAGAAAGAGAGTTGAAAGATTGTGATCTGACACGGAAAACAACAAGTAGAAAGACAACAGAATAGCAATAATGGAAATCTCTTGTGGAAGCCTTGTGTCATGCGGGGCAAAAAAAGATGATGTAGATAGACACTGAATGGCTCATGGTAGTAGTTAATATGTTAAATGACACCCATGCTAAGTTAAGATTTTTTTGTTATCCAAACCTTTTTGCCTGCTGAGATGACTGGTCAGATAAGTGAGATGCTGGCTGTGAAGATCCTGGAGCACTCAGAAAACTATTATCATTTATCACTGACAACTGACCCCCAAACAGACTGCTGGGACTTGCTGGAGAGGCAAACTTTGCCAGAGATGGTGGGAGAGGTAGCGTAAGTTCATCAAAAATATCCACTAGAAGCTTTGGTAAGGTGGTCAAGTAGCTGGATACAACAATAAAAAATTATTTTGGTAAAACACACATTATTTCAACAAATTCAATTAACATTGTGAACTATCACTTCAAACAATATTACATGTTAAAACTTCAATTCTGATGATGAAATAAATCAAAGCAAACCATTTTGTTGTTCAAATTATTAAAAAATTCCATAACAAAATCAGGGTACACACTAATTAATGATCTGAAACAGTGGCAAGAGTCACCTATGGCAGTCTGGACTGCCTATGACCAACCAGATCTATCTATCTCTCTATCTCTCACGCGCGCATGATCACAACCCAGACCGATGTACCAGATCTCCCCATAAATTCTATTCATGTGGAAATCTGATTCATGCAGCCTTAGCATTGGTGTGTTTTAAGTCACATCTTCAGCACCATTTGGATCTCTGGTGCTTATCCTTTGGCGATGTGTCCGGTTTCAGCCAGCATTTGTCTTCAGTATGGTTCACCTCAGAGAAGGTAATATCAATCTTGATCATTAACCAGACAAGTCTGTTAAGGGACTCTCCATTTTGGAGATGAAGTAATATCCTGGCCAGTGTGTTGACTAACAAGATGTCACTCAATTCTGCCCAGCTAGCAGAAAATCAGTACCCAACTTGTTCAGGAAAATATTTGAAATCACTACAGGAGCTAATATCTAAGTGCTCTGAGCTGGCACACTAAACACAATTAAAGAGACTAAGCACACATGGGTGAGCTCCAAGTGCAGTGACATTGATTCCCAACCATTTTTTCCAAAGAACATCTACGACAGTTTATACTTACTTTGTCACAATGCCTGCCAGAAAATCTGTCAAATACGTAGTGCCTGACATGAAAGAAAGAGCTCTCAGCATGGACACAAGCTGAAGAAAAACAACAAATCAAATCACATTATATATTTGCAAGTTTAACAATTTATATCATAACATTTTAATACAAATTGTGTTTGAAATTTGCATGAGAGCTTGAAGCAAATGTGGACATAACTGTTTCATGTAAAAACTAAACAGTCCCATGGTAAAATTTCCGACAAAGTCTTAAAAGCAGCATACAAAAAGTCAGTTACTGTCCATAGCTAGATAATGAGCTTAGAGAGGAATAAAGGTAATGGTTCAAGTCAGTGTATGGTAATTGTTTGTTCACAGATCCTCCCATACTAAGTATTTTAAACAAGACATCATGTGTCCTGCCTAGTGGTATTTGCAAACAAATCCTTTCATTCATCTGCCTTTTGAGCATTTTAGTGCTTTAGATGTTTACTCTATTCCCAACCACCATTACATTGTCTAGTCATTCCAGAACCCTCCTGCTGGTTTCTTTTGTCCATCCTAAATACATTCTACTGGTAGAAGATTTGCTAGTCCAGAGACACACACATTTCACAAATCGCAACAACAAAAAAGGAGCAATTGCTGAAAGGAAATCAATGTTACTACTTTTGATGCTTATCTGATGAAAATTAGGAATTTACCAAAACCATTGTGTAAATAATATTGTACATATCAACAATTTCTAGAGAAAGGTAACATGATATTGAATGCTTTAGGACCAGGTCATTATATTTCGACTACATATCAGACACAATAAACATATAGACTAGGAATAAGTCAAACAGCTCTCTGCCAGTGTCAGCAGGCAGAACAGACACCGGCACCAGAGCATGTCCTGCAAGACCGTCTTCTCCTGTGTGAGCTGAGGAACAACATGTGGCCCCACCAAGTCGACTTAAAAACTAAGCTTTGGAGAAACCTGACAGACCTGAAGCTGACTGCCCAGTTTGTGGTACACAGTAAATCAATCGCATGACCAGAGATCGCTGAAGAAGAATGTTTTTTAAAAACTTGATGGATGTGCAAAACTACTAGGTGCCCTGACAACTGGATATTTTAAAGAAACTTGATGGATATGGAGAACTACCGAGTGCAATGACAACCGGATACTTGTTTCTATTATCAAGGATATTGCTTCCTTCAGCGACAACTTTTTTATTTCTTACAAACATCTATCTGGAGTCAGTATAACATTTGTTAGTGCACTGCATTCAATCACCAAACTTACAGGGCGAGTCCTGGTAAGTTTGATTCCCAGGGTGCCGATAGAGTGCTCTCATATTGCCCAATAATTGTCCCTAAATTATGTAATAATCTAGTATTGAAGATTGGAAGAGCAGCCATCACTTAAATGACATTCAAGTTGAATAATTTCTTCACTGTATCAGTTAACTAGATGTAATAACAAAACAACAAAGAGACTTGTAGAAGGGAACAAGACAATAACAAATGAAGGTTACAGAGATAAAGGAGGTAGCCTAACAAAAACAACCACAGAAGAACTGGATTGAAATCCTACTGGTCAGAAAGACTCGCTGGTAAAAGAACAATAAAATAGAAGCCACTATTTTAGAACCTTATTAAAATAATTTTAAAAAATATTCAGAATAAAAAATAACACATAGAGAGTGAATATTGTAATTTTGCACCTCATCAGGAACAAGAAGAAAAAAAAGTCAGGTAAGAATTAAAGTTTTAAAGAATCACAAGAACAATAAATTAATATCAAACATATATTTCTGACATTTATTTTTCTTATTTGATGTCTGTGTAGCGATCATTATGTCTGGATAAAATTCATATTGAACAACGTTAGCCAGTTTGTTTTTGCTTTTTTTTTTTTTTGAAACATTGTACAATTTCTTTTTCCGTTTCACTATTGCTTTGCATAGATTATATATATTATCTTGTGTCATTATATGTAACATAGGGCCTGCAAGTAATTTCCCCATACCACTCTGTCCTGGGCAACTCAATCAATCTCTTCTATGGAATTGAGTCCGATATTTCTTGCAAAGTTCATTTCAGGGTTTCTCTAGGGAGTCCTCTCTTTCTTGAACCCTTTCCCTCCCATTTCAATGCCTGCTTTGATATTCTTTGATCATTTCTCCTCAAGGTATGCCCAACATATCTCCATCTTCTCCTTCTTATAAAAGTTGTTACTAGTTTTTGTATAGATTGCCTGTTTGCTCATACTGTAAAATCTTTGAAAATTTGATTGATAAATACAATTTCTGCACACATTTTTCTAATGTGACAAATACATCGAGCAATATTTTAATGGAACCAAATTTGTCATGTCATCAAACAAAATAACAATAACATGGTATGAAGCATGTTTCATATATGAACAGATATTACCTCATTAAGCACTTTATTATGATCTGTGTCAGTATCATTTAGCAAAGATTCAATTTCTAGAAGCAACGTGATCTGAAGTTTATATCTGAAAGAAATTCAACATGAAAGCAAAAATTATATAAATATACTTACATCAGGTCATTCAAACATGTACCATACATAACATGAACAGAGAACAAATAGATATATCCAGAAAGAACTCAAAATCAAAGTAAACTGCCTGTTGCTACATATAAGAAAATTTAGGTATTAAGGATGTAACAGATGATTTGAGCATCATGGCTGCAGAGGCGGGACAACTGGCCTATGAGAAATATTCTGAAGGACTGTTAGGGTGGCAAAGTTTTGCTCAGGACAAGCTATTTGATGATGATCATACATAAGAAAATGAAATGACGAGCAACTGCTGACATGACCCAGTGACAGAACATACCACAGAACAAAGAATATCCTGGTTTGAATATGTACTACAAGTGTCAATCAAATGAACTTCAGCACACTATGATATTGTGGGGGGGGAAAAGCAGCTGACAGACTAGCAAAATAAGGCACCAAAAGAAATATCTGGTGTCAAGATATTGAGATCAATAACATGGATTGTTTCGTGTAGTCCACTGTTTATTTTTAGTGCATTGTTTATGAACATTTTCTAAACTTACATCAACATTGAGTGTTGCAATTCAGTTCAGTCAATTAAATGTATCCTCAAATACGATCTCAAAGGTTCAGACTAGGTACCTCCACTGCACATTCATTGAGACAAAGGTGTGGACAAAATTTCTTCTAAGCATCAAACAAGTAGATATATGAGCAGAAGTGAAGCTGTCTGATGAACATTCAGATTTCCAATTAACAGGAATCTAACATGGTATATATGAGAAACAAACAATAGGATATCAGTGTACTTCTTTTGTTATCACACCGTTACCGGGTTGATAAGTGTTGTGGTTTTCTGTTTTTGTATTATGATGCTCTAGTGGCTTGGGCTATAGTTATTTTTGCTTTTTGACAGGATTTTGCTATGACATCTATTTATATTTTTTATGCTCCTCCTCTCGCCTTCTTTCCTGATTTTCTGTTGTATCAGTGTACAACCAAGGAAAATGTTAGATTCATTACAGATGTTTTTTTTTTTTTCTTTCGTCCGCTTTCAACTCAGACACGAAGTTTCATCTCTGAAACTGATTTTTGCGTGAAAATCCGTTTTCCAATTTCTTTACAATGGCAGCAGCGTGCACATTGTAAATTACTTTACACTGGCAGCCGTGTGCTCAATGTACTCGTAATTAGTATTCCCTCGCCATACAGGCAGATTTTCTCCGACTTCAGAGGTACTCACGTTATCGTCCTGAGTAAAACCAGGGAACTCGAACAAATGCCGGACAGTAGATTCGAACCCGAGCTATGAGGCGTCTCACAGCTAGCAGACCGAGCTACTATCAACTACTCTAGGCAGTCTCCCTATTACAGATGTTTGAAATGTTTGATTCAAGATCTTTGATCTTGAGACAAAGTGCTTTCACAAACTCTGTAGCACTGTTGAATTCCTTATGTCATTTTGAAGATAAAACCACAGGATTTTTTAATTTATATTAATTATTTTTGCTAGGGAAGTCTTTCCAGCCTACTGTTTTATCAATTTTTAACTGCCAGAGGTTCTTTTACATTCTCAACTTGAACACAGGACACATTTTGTTGTCATTCTCCGATAGTACTAAACACTTAATCTCACCTACACTGAGATAGGGATCAATGATAAAACTCTGCTCATTTTGGAGCTTTGAGTGATTTTAATACATATACAAACAAGTGAGTCAGTGTGAGCATTACTTACTCTGTAACCCTGATGTTCTTGCAGTCCTCCAAGCCCTGTTTACTGTACTTCTCCCTCATCTTTGCGGTGCTTAAAGTAAGGCAGTTATTAATAAAGTCCGCTGATGACCTTTGAGGATTGGTAAGCTCCATTTTGGACATGAACTGTGATGTGACAGAAACCATTGTCCGAATAGTGGTTTCCATAGCAACACCCGCATTTAAAACCTGATCATACTGTCGGTGTAGGTAACTCTTCAAATCATCTTCTGTCTTTAAATCTGTGAGTAAAGAGAATAAAGTTTTGGCTTTACTTTAGATGACTTTTAACTATATGAAGAAACTATTTTTTTTAAAAATCAATAAGTATAGATTAGATGATTTTCAACAAAAAACTATTAAAAAATCAATGTCTAAATTAAATGACTTTCAACAAGAAACACTTAAAAAATCAATGTCTAGATTTGATGACTTTCAACAAGAAACTATTAAAAATCAATGTCTAGATTTGATGACTTTCAACAAGAAACTATTGAAAATCAATGTCTAGATTTGATGACTTTCAACAAGAAACTATTAAAAATCAATGTCTAGATTTGATGACTTTCAACAAGAAACTATTAACTTCAAGAAAAATGACAAAAGAGCTATAGGATGCTTATAAAGGTTGGCTACAAACAAAATAGGCTGGTGGTTGGTTTTTTCTGCCCAATACGACTAGTCCTGATCAAAGGCAAATAACAAAGAATAAGTAGATTTGAAGAAAAAAATGAAAGTGGATGAAGAAAGAGTATGCACACAAGATTATTCTGAAACATGACAAACAGTGGAGACTGTACAACAAACAATACAATAACAGCATTAAAATTATAAATGTTTGATCAGAAATGAAGCAAAGTGAAAGCTGATAAATGTATATAAAATAAGCATGTTTAAAGATTTCTACAAACTTAGGTCAATGAGTCCAGCTGAGCTGCTCCGTCTTCTTCTCTCTGGGCTCAAAGGTATGGAATGGATGCTCTCATTGTCATCTTCTGTTGCAGTAAAGTTTGCATTTCGAGCTTTGTTGACCATCATACGCCCTCGACTGAGAGTAGATGACCTTAGGTGCCTGTCATGGGATGATCTAGAACCAGATTCTGAACCTCCTGAACTTCCAATGCTCACTCTTTGAAAACCTTTAAAGGAAGTGTATTCGTGTAAATATAGTTATAATTATTATTGTTTATTAATATTAAAATGTGCTTGTTTTGTCTACAGGGTATAAGCACATGCCAGGATCAGATAGCTTCCTTTGGAAGGTGAAAAGCATAATTTTGGTATGCAACTCCGTTCCTATATAAAATGGAATGAATTCAGGAGAAGTGACGAAATCAGAGAAATGTCTGGTCAACCACTAGTAACAACTGTTATAAGAGAGAAGATGGAGATATGTTGGACACACCTTGAGAAGAAATTATCAAACAATATCAAAGCAAGCATTGCAGTGGAATGCAAAGAGTTCAAGAAGAATCGGTCTCAGTTCCATGGAGCAGTTTGGCCAGTTGCCCACAATAGAGGGGGTATGGAGAAATTGTTTGCAGGCCTATGTAACGTATAACAGTACAAAATGAATTATTATTATTAACTCCGTTCCCATAAAGCAGATAAAGTACCCACAAAGGAGAGGCTGAAATTAGTGGAATATACAAATGTATGGACATATACATAGACAATCAGTTAATTCAACTATTTCCTCAAGGTAGCCTCTGCTAGAAACAAGAGATTGGTCAAGAAATCAGGAAGACAAAACTGGGGAAAAAAGGAGTCTCAACCTTGATAGAAATGAAAGATTCTGGAAAGCGTGACGACTTTGAACAACAAAAGCAGCAGCCGGCCACAATTAGGAATAAAACACAACCAGGAAATATATACATGGAAAATAGCAGCAAAATTATAAAAATTTAAAAAGTGTGCCAAGTAAAAATAACAACAAAAAGACAGACGATGGACAGAACAGATGTCTAAAAATTAAAGGATATACCCACAGTAATAGAAGAAAATTTCATGTTCAAATTTATGCTGACAATGATAGAGAAAGCAACCCAGGGTCTCAAGTTCAAGAAGTCAATTGCCAAAGAAAAAATGGAATCAACAATGAAATGTTCATAAAATTGTGACCTAAAGCAAGGAAAATTTCAAATGCAATATACATCAGTTGAAGAACAGAACAAGTTATTACTACATGGAAAGAAGATGTTTTAGTACCCCATCCTAAAACAAGGCAAGCAAGGAAAGATTTAACCCTAGTATCTGCAGACCAGTCAAAGTGGAAAATAACCTATCAAAAACACAATGCAGATGAAAGATATTACTGAGACCAGTTTGCTATGCATTGCTTCAGAAGTTACAGAAAATTGAGAAACCAACAGTACACCAAACTTAGATAGACAACTCTAGTCGCTGTCAGTGTGAACTGACAATTATGATGTCAGAATATATCTACAAAACTTTCACAACAAGCAGACCTCAGAAAAATAATATGACCCACACCACATTTGGAGAGAAACTTAAGGAAACTGGAATCCTGTAACAAACAGCAAGCTCTATCAGATAATCTTGAATCTTAGTCTAAAATAAGTAAAGATCACAGAAGAAATATATTTGTTCTCTAAAATTATAAATATACATAAAATGTACATATGAAAATGAAAATTGTGGCATATCCTTTCCAGAACATCGCCACCAACAACAGTAAGCGAGTCGTTGATTTCTAGGCACCACTCATACGTTCGGTAGATTGCAATTGCTTTCTGAACGGTGAGGTCTGTGTTTTACTGTTGATAAAATTTCACTCGAACAAATTTGCTTCCAAACTGTCTGCAGCAGAGTTTGGAATATACATAATCTTCTTCTTTCTTCTTTTGTCGTCACACTGCTACCGGGTTGTTGCCCAGTGTCGTGGTTTTCTGTTTTTGTCTTGCGCTGTTCTGGTGGCTTGTGTGATTGTTATCTTTGCTCTTTCACAGGATTCTGCTACGCCATCTAACCATCTTTTCCGTGGTCTTCCTCTTGCCTTCTTTCCCGATGTTCTGTTGTAGAAGACTCTGTATACTGTGGAGTTTGGATGCATTCTTATTAAGTGGCCAAACCACTTCATTCTTTGTTTATCTATGTAATTCAAGCACGGTTTAGTGCCAACTTTCTTTCTTATGCTGATGTTGGTGATTTTGTCTTTTCTTGTGTTGTTGGTAACTTTTCGCAGGCAACGCATTTCACATGAACATAAATATACAGAACATAAATACAGTAGTAGCAATACTGAAGTTACTTAGTGGCTTCTCATTAACCAGAACATCTAGCAAGTGAAATTCTCAAGCCATATGTTGAAAATCTAAGATGAATGACCACAACATGAGTGGGTTGTGGGTAATGGCAGTGTGTAATCACAACTCCCAGAAAAGGGGAAAAAGTGCTAGAAATTCTTACCATAAATTGGAGTGCTTGCTAGGGGCTGTGTATGTTGAACAAGTTCAGGTGGTCGTCTCTCTTTCATGTAATGTCTTTGTAGCTGCCTCAGGAAGTTCTTCTTTGACTTTGAATCCACAGTAACAAGTCTGCACAATAAGGGTTTTTTAAAGAATACTTTATTTTGTACCACTAGACCTACACTGTAGTCAATTTTTTTTAATTGAATTTGCTCATAAGCAGAACACTGTGTCATGTTTTGTTTCATGGTAAAATTAGTTTTAAATTTACATTAGCGCTCTCTAAACCACTTACCACTTTTAATTTATCACAAAATTATATTTTTCTGCAATGTTATCAATAGGTTGGTAAAAATTGGCTTATGTTACTAAATGTACATATTTTTCAAGCCATTTACTGTGGCAGCTAGTAATAGTATCACAAAAAGCATTCAAACACCTTGTCTAACTAATAAACAGAAAAGTAAAATGTTTCAACAATTGATTGAAAGGTCTATGGATGCATACCTGTCATTAAGCTTAGATATGAGTGATGACATATGACCTGTACTGCCAGGAACATGCCATGAATTCATACAGTGGGATCGATATACATGTGACTCCTCAACATCTCTCCAGACGTTGAAGCTTTTTACAGAGAATAGCAAAATGGTAACAGCTGATCACATAAAATCTTCAAGTGTATTGTTAATTATTACATGGTTAGTATGTGATTGAGTGGTAGTGTAGTATAATGGTTAGAGTGATTGCTTTGCAGCAATCATAAGATATGGGATTTGTTTTAAAGTTCAGACACACTCCAGTCAACCCGACTAAAGAATGGCTATCTGGCTTGGTGGAAGGAAAAAGAACGATAACTAGTCGCCCCGTTAGTATTCAGTAATTAAGAACTGATATCAAATTCTATACTGTCTAAACTGTCCAAGCAGCGCAGAGTCATCTTGCAGTGGATACCTTCTCACTGTGGAATAACAGGAAAGGAAACTGCAGACTGACTGGCCAAGGAAGGTGCTGCAGGAGAGCAGCCAGATGTGCCAGTTACCTACCACCAAAAGAAAAGGATGCTTAAATCAATCAGAAAGCCACAAATACCAACACCTCTTCAGCGATCTTTGGTCATGCGCTTAATTTACTGTGGATCACAAACTGGGCAGTCAGTTTCAGGTCTGTCAGGTTCCCCAAAGCTTAGTTTTCAGGTTGAGTGGCCACATGTCGCTTCTCAGCTCACCCAGGAGAGGACAGTCTTGCAGGATATGCTCCAGAAATACCAACACAAGACGATTACTATAATATGAGCAGATTGGAACAAGTTGTCATTCTGCGCCTTAGAACAGGAACCGACTCCGCAGCCACATGTATACAAAATTCAAGATTGGCAATTCAGCCATGTGTACATATGAACAGGCACACCAGACTGCAGAGCACATACATCAAGACTGTCCCGAATATGATACACTGAGACAAACTCCCTGGCCTAACGAAACAACACTCTACAGAAAACTACAATGACCTCTGTGTTTCTATCGCATGCTGGCTACACATGTACCTAAATCATCCTCTATTGAGTCCCTCCCTGCTTGTCCCCCGCTCAACGTTAAAATCCTAGATTCTCATCACTCCTGTATTGAGGTGTCCTCCTTCAGCAGGCGATCATTTTTAATCTCGGTATCTCTTTCCTTTTCATAGTCAATGTTCCATTTGCCCTCGATACAAGCATATCAGTTCTTTCATTTACACTAACCTCACCATGACCAGAACAGTTGTCATGTCACTTCCAAAATACTAAGATCTAGTACTGTGAGGTCTATAATACTTCACAATTTTTCATTCCATATTGCATGATAATGCTATGCTCTTCTTTCTGTAGTAGTATTTAAAAAGGACTCTTTACCAGTCCTATCTGTTCAATGACACACTAGTATTGCCAGCTTTACAGCAACAATAACAAATTAGTGTATATGAACAATACAGCATTCCAATATGACCAAAACTTTACAATCATTTTTAAATACTATAGTGTATACAACTATCAGAGAAATGCCTGGCCAACCGTTAATAACAACTGCATATAAGAAGAGGATGGATATATGTTGGGCACACCTTGAGAAGAAATGATCAAAGAATACCAAAGCAGGCATTGAAGCGGAGCCAAAGGGCTCAGGAAAGAGAAGGCGTCCTAGGAAATCCTGTAACAAACTCTGCTGAGAGAGGCAAGAAATAAACTTAATTCCATGGAAGAGGTTGAGCGAGTTGGACAGGACACCGCGGTATGGAGAACTTACTTGCACGCTCTAAGTAACGTATACAGCAAAGAAATGAATATATATATATATTTACAACTATAACAAACTGAAATTTGTAACATTACATAATTACAAGAAAACGTGGAAGACCTAAGACCACTCTTTGAAGAACAATCCTACAAGAAAGTAAACTATTGGGATGTAAAACCATAAAAGATCTCCAACTGCTAGCAACGAACCGCATTACATGAAGATCTAAAACCTCTGCCCTGTGTGACGCCTTTGGCATGAAAGGAACAAACTAACTAAACTAATAACAATTTATATTTGTAAAATAAAACACATGCATTTCTTATACCACATGAACACAAAAACAAATAAGACAGTATGTTGCTTACATGTCTTAACTGATGCTTTTAGTTTCTGGATGTCGCTGTGTAGTTTTTCAATCAAGCTAAGTCTAGGAGTTTCATCATAAATAT
This sequence comes from Arion vulgaris, assembly GCA_020796225.1. Lineage (NCBI taxonomy): Eukaryota > Metazoa > Mollusca > Gastropoda > Stylommatophora > Arionidae > Arion > Arion vulgaris. The sequence continues at coordinate 33,568,291 of CM036756.1, forward strand.
TTTGACTAATGTTAGTTTCTAACTTTTTCCCCTCCATAAAACATGAATCACTGTGTTGTAATATAACTTTCTCCATATTTAGTGTGGCATGGAAATTAAGCAGACTGATGAATCCAAAGTCTCCATTCTGTGCTTGTAACAATGCCAGCATCAAGGAAGGTCTGCCTTTTGTTGTCATGCTAAGTATCTTGTGAATAATGAGAAATAACATTTCAAAATTTTATTCACTTGTATGGTGGGACAATGCTAAAGCAAACAAAAAATAACCATGAATATTTAATGAATAAGACAGATATAACAAGACATTGACAAGAGAGATATAAAGAAACAGGTCAAATTGTTTGAATATATATCAAGGTTATCACAAGACAGTCTCCCACAAAGAGCACTAGCACTCAGATACAACGGCAACAGACCCAGAGGATGACCGCATAAACGATGGATCGACGGAATATCCGAGGCATTAAATTCCACCTTGTACAAAGCGCATAAGGAGGCTCGCTCCAGGTGTCTCTTTTCTGTTTATAAAACTATCTATTATCTTGCTAGCCATGACAAATACACTTATGTAACCAATGGTATATCGCCTCACATTTTATGTGACACAGGAAGTCATATTTTAATAACAAGACTCAATGTCTTGTTATTAAAATATGACTTCCTTATCATAAAATGTGAGTATACCATTGGTTATAAGTGTAGCTGTTATGGCTAGCAGATAATAGATAGTTTTATAAACAGTCCATGTCAGTATGTAAGGAAAACATCTATAGATGCTTCCTACTTTCAGAATCTTACATGGATATACTGTCCTGAACCATAGGGCGTTTGCGGTAATGAGAAAGCAGACAAACTGACATCAAAAGCACATATAGACTGAGTGTTGGAGATGGATGCAGGTGAAATGTACTTTGGCTGTTCAACAATCACATGTTGGATGAGTACAGAATAAATGATGATTCCATAATACAATAGAGAAAATTTATAATCAAACACTACACAAGTAAGATGGGCAACTGAAGGACAGAATAAGGTATGTGTTTAACCAGCGAGTGATGGGAACCATCGGATGCATAACTTATTTAATCTGCTGGAGGAGACTAAGTGCCTACAGGTTTACGCTGAGTACTATGACGTAGGTTCAATAAACAATATTAGCTTAACTTAATAGTGCATAAATACAGGGTGTTCAAGATTAAAGCAGCCCCATTGACAAATCGAAAGTTGCCAGATAATCTATCGCGTTATGTTTATGTACTATTTAAACTGGTTCTGACTAGCTCGTCCTACGTCACATTTGTTCATCGCCCCTTCCCTTACTACAATTACACACCGTCACACAACCTTGACCTATACTACGTCATAACTGAACCTTCCTATTTTCATATATATATGCCAGATTGACTCCATTCACAGGCTGCTATTATCTTGAACACCCTGTATTTTATTATTCTATTTTCAATATATTCTTTCTCTAGTTCTTTGTTTGTTATAGTAAAAAACACTCTTTGAGAATTTGGTGTGATTTGAGTATATTGTACTATGTTCTACTGTGTGAGCTGAGAAGCAACACGTGGCCACACCCAGTCAACCTGAAAACTAAGCTTTGGGAAACCTGACAGACCTGAAGCTGTCTGCCCAGTTTGTGGTCCAGTAAATTAAGCACATGACCAGAGATCGCTGAAGAAGAAGAAGAAGAAGTACTATGTTTGCAGCAAAGCTGAAGTCCTTTCAGCCCAGGACATCAAACTTTGACAGGCGCTTTTTTCATCCAGATTCACTTTCCCAGCTTTTCCGTGATGGTAGATATTAATATCTTCTTGACGCTACATATCGACCACTAGTTAAACCACTATTTGTGATATATAAGTGATCTGATCCGAACAGCGATTATCGTTGTGCCATTTATGCGTCTACAAGTAGGCCAGCACATCTGATTTCTGCAACGCTTTTTATTTACTAGGATAACTTCTCTAGACTCCTACCTCAGTCCCCTTTTACAATATACCTTCTATGTTGCAGTGTTACTATTCTTCGTTCCCCTAGCAAGTCCCGGCAACACACGGTGTATCAATATCAACTTCTAATATCTCAACATTTTGCCAGACCACAGCAAACTGGTTTTTCTACTTTTTAACTAACAAAGAATCTTTAACAAACACAATTTGCCCACTACAGCTCTGTGGGTTTTTTTCATTTTCGAAAAAACTAAACGAAGGACCTACCCTTCCTGATGTCAGGGATCACAGCAACTTTGATTCTACCAAACCAAAAATGGAGACAAACTCAGAAACGTTGCTGTAGAAGAGCACAGTCTTTCCTCCATGCTAGGGTGACACTTAGTGTTTCTTGTCTATAAGTACCAATTAGAAACTTGTATTATTTCCACTAAGATTTGTGATATAAGATTAACTAAACACACTTGTTCTTACCAAAACTGAGGTGTTAGTATCGACAGAATTAGATTAACTGCACTAAAAAACTAATTTCATAACTAACTATGAAGCATCTCTACATCGAAGATCAGCTGTAATGGGTTTCTTTCTAAACATATGTCTCCTGCCATAGTGGCGCACACTGCATAACTTGTTTGTCCGACTCGTAACTTGTCACTCCCAATTATATTGCCATCAATATTTTATCAAAAGTTTGCACTCAATGTGTCAATGACTAACAAAATGTAAAAAAAACAGTAACAAAACATTTCAGTGTACACCTACCCCTGTATTTCTGGTCGATGCCAACTGCAGGAGCAAAGTGGATACTAAGCTACCATCCTCACAGCTCAACATAAAAGAATGCGACAGATTCGTCATCACTAAGTCACACACAAGTGACTGTGGAACACATCCAAGCAGCGTGAAATGGATATCTGAAAAGTCAACAAGTGACTGAGGGATACAATTGTCTCTGCTTTTCCCATTAGCGTCTGTGAGAAATGAGGATTTGCAACCTAGGATCATCTCATTCATTAGACTTGCTTTCGACCTGTAATAGAAGGAAGAAAATGGGATGCACACATTTATGACATAGTATATCAAGGTAAACTAAAAATACTTTAAAAGCAATGACACACTCAATCTACGAGGCGTGTTCAAATGAAACGGGACTTGTGGATTTATTTAAAAAGTATCATTCGCAAATTAACAGTTTCAACGGAATTAAACAAAGCAACCACTTGTGAATAAGAATGCACCTGGGTTCATCAGAAAAATCTCCGTATGCATTTAGGCAAGCATCCCACTGTTTAGGTAGACGTCGAATGCCGTCCGAGAAAAAGGTGTGTGGCTGCTCACTGAACCATGTGGTCACCGCTGTCTTCACGTCTGTGTCGCTGTTGAATCGCTGCCCCTTTAGTGCTTTCTTCAACGGTCCGAACAAATGGAAATCACACAGGGACAAATCGGTACTATAGGCTGGGTGATGAAGAACTTCCCAATTCTTCTTTGCCAATGTTTCCTGCACAATTTTTGAGACGTGCGGACGAGCGTTGTCGTGGAGAAGAATCATACCTTGAGAAAGCTTGCCTGGTCGCTTAGCCTTGATGGCATTATGCAGCTTGCCTAAAGTGTCTTTATAATGGGCGGCATTGATGTTGACACCAGGTTCCTTAAAATCGGCCAACAAAAGCCCTTCATGGTCAAAAATTCGTTCACCATAACCTTCCCAGCAGAAACCTGTGTCTTGAATTTTTGGGTTTTGGTGAACCTGGATGTTTCCATTGCATGCTGTCAATTTTGCTGCTCGGTTCATAGTGGTGGCACCACGATTCATCACCTGCCACAATGCTCAACAGAAATGCATCACCCTCTGTCCTGTAACATCAAGTTATTCAAACTCTACCCCATCCGTTCTTCCTTATGGTGGTCAGTCAACATCCATGGGACCCACTGTGAACACAGCTTCCGATAGTTCAATTTCTTCCGAACAACCATGTGGGCTGATCCAATTGACATATAGAATTCTTCTGCAAGCGACGAATGCTCCGGCGGACGATCAGTCAGTACTGCTTTATCAAGCAAGGCTATGGCTTCTTCTGTTGCAACAATATCGCTTGACCTGGCCGTGCAAGATCTGCTGACAACGCTCGTCCATGCGTCGCAAAAATTGTGCAGGAAACATTGGCAAAGAAAAAATTGGGAAGTTCTTCATCACCCAGTCTATAGTCCTGATTTGTCCCAGTGTGATTTCCATTTGTTCGGACCGTTGAGAAAGCACTAAAGGGACAGCGATTCAACAGCGCCAGCGAAGACAGCGGTGACCACATGGTTCAGTGAGCAGCCACGCACATTTTTCTCGGACGGCATTCGAGTCTACCTAAACAGTGGGATGCTTGCCTAAATGCATACGGAGATTTTTCTGATGAACCCAGGTGCATTCTTATTCACAAGTGGTTGCTTTGTTTAATTCCGTTGAAACTGTTAATTTGCGTATGATATTTTTAAAATAAATCCACAAGTCCTGTTTTCATTTGAACACGCCTCGTATTTCAATAATACGCACAAAATACAAGTTCTTTATCTGTGCCCAACAAGTACAGAAATAGCTGACTGAGCTGATTGGGTATCTGGATAGAGGTAAACCTCTACCAAAAGAGGTGTAAGGCGCCTTCTACCCTCCGCTAGTCTACAGGACACCCTTAGACAAGGTGGAGTACCCGTTTAGATGTTGGTACAGTAATTTGAAGCCATATGTGCAGGTGGCGGATGAGTGAGAAAGCAACCAGCATAGTCAATGGTCATGGTTTCAAAACGGTAGGAAGAGGATCTCTGTAGAAAAGACAACTGGTACGGTTATGGACCAGTATGGTAACTACCAGGAAGGGAAGCAATGTCAGAACCTCCCAAGAAGATGTCTAGATAACCCTAACATTACTGTGGATTTCTAAAAAGCAGTGGAAAAGCAAATATGTACTTTTGAATATACAAGTACAGATGAGTCCTTTGCATACTATGAACAGAGAAGATAACAAATAGATCTATCCAGAAGAAACTCAAAATCAAAGAAAACTGGCTGATGCTACAAATAAGAACACTGGAGTAATTTGGACATATAAAAAGACATGAAGTATTGGAGACCATTACTGAAGGAGACTACCTGGCAAAGAGGGAGACCACGAAGTAGATGGATTCAGGATGCAACTGATGACTTGAGCATGACAGCTGCAAAGGCGGGACATGTAGCCTATGAGAGAAAGAAATTCAGAAGAACTGCTAGAGTGGAAAAGCCTTGCTCAGAACAATCTATTGTATAATAAAATACCATTACGCATTAAATGACAAAATGTTCAACAACATGACAAAAATATTTATTTCTGATATCAATGTTTTTTAAAAGTATAATAAAATTTATGGTAACGAAACTGTAAATCAAGATTACAGTAAAATAAAAACTAGAAATCAAACAAAATTGTGATTAAGTTTATATTAAATATTACATATTTTACCCTTGATCTTGCTTCAGGACCACTTTGATCAAATTTACAGGATGGCACAGAAAATCTGGGTTCAAAATAAAAATGAATAAAATACGTGTTATAAGCTCTTACAAAATATGTATATTTGCATTTATCTGTCGTTGGTGTTTGTTATCAACTCAGATGTTGACACTCAACCGTGCCATGAAGTCAGGCTATTCAAAATTTTCTCTTTCTGTCTTCCTTTGTCTCATCTACCCTCGATTTTACCGGTTGTCACAATGCGTTCTAACCTTCCCCATCACAAGCCCAAAAAATGATGACTGTCTCTTTCTTATATTGATGATATGCATATGTTGAAGGTAATAATGATAGAAAGTTTAATTTACACAATACAAATGATAACATCATATTAAGAGACTGTATTATCGATATAAGGAAATAGCTTATATAAAAGAACAAGCAATGAAACTGAACTCAAATTACTAAGCATAACCCTTTAGTGGAATGCATGAAATAATTGAGTACATAATAAATATGATTACTTTTAGGGCCTACACTATTGTGATCTATTAACTAAAGATATTGTTGCTCAGGTTATACACCCAAGTGAAAGTACTGTACTCTGTGTATGACACAGAAGTGGCGCTAGTTTACAGACAAAGTTCAAGATGCACAGACTGTATTATCGATCTTCTTTATTTCACTTCTAGTTTTTTGCAATTATTTCATTATTTGTTTTTAGTCACAGATTTTCATTTTAGGTCTATTAGTTTATTGTTGTATTCTATATGTAGTGTGCTGTGAAAGAAGAGAAATTCTTTATATCTGTTGTATCCTTTGCTCGAGAGGCCTTTTGGTCGAAACGTTGCTATGTATTGTCATTGTTTTTGTAAAACTACAGTACTTTTTTATACATGCTTTGCTATCGAGAGACTGTGAATGCAGGGTCAATGTAGAGATTTTGTTTGAGTTGTTGCTTTATGTTTTGCGTGAACTTTATATCAGATAACAGTTTGAGTCTGTAGGCGCCAATTTTCAATACAGTGAGCAGACCCTGCTTCCAACCGGACAAGTCCATGACAAGCTCTTCCCTGTAAGGTGTATTAATGTCCAACGTTTTCAAGTCTCATTTGCAGGTGCTACTTTTTTCCTTTTTTTTTAAAGCCAAAGGATTGACTTCATTGCGCGGGTTTTACCCATGTAGCTCAGTCCTCTCCACAGAAGTGGCACGCCACCTGCCCAGAGTATTGCACAAAGCATGAACTCTGTAGCTCTGGCAACAATCCTAGGGTCTCTGCTAGGTTCAACTATAGTGAAGAAAAACCTATTCACAGTTCTTTTATAGGAAGTCACTCTTTCTACAAGATATCCTAAGGGGTCCGTCCATCCTATATCCAGCAAATATATGTGTAGAAAGCAATATTTCAAGTGACAATGAGAAAAGTAAGCATTACTAGATAGACAAAAATGACATAATACATACTTTTGCAACTTAATTTGGCTGAGATTTCAACCTCACTGGGAGGTTGTTTATACTTTTGCAAACTAGACAAAAGCGACTCAGCAGGAAAATATCTGAATATATGTACAGGGTCCAATGGAGAATCCGAATCATGTGTGTCATCAGATGTTGTCGGAACACAGCACAAGATCATGTCTTTAGACATAAAATTTCCTCCCAGTTTTTTAAATGTGTCTTTCAAGATAGATAAACTTTCAGTTGTTACTTCATCCTGAAAATGGACACAAACAAATATATACATAATTTTACAGAAACAAAAGACTGGAAGAAAGTATTTAACCCTTAGAACCCGGGCTCCCTATATTTCGGGATTAAATGTAAGCGCTCCATACCCCGAGCTTCCGATATATTGGTTTGAGCATATTTTTCACTATTTTTCGGTATTTGAAAATAAATTGTGTACAAATGAGGCGTAAACACAACCCATGTGTTCTACATCGTTTTACGAGATGGAGGACGCTGTTGTGTGATTTTATTGTACTGATAAGGTAATTATTTAAGTATTTAAGTATTTAATCTTCATGTAATATCCGTCCATCGCAAGCGATGATGACAACAATCTCAGACGTGTACTGTTGCACCTCTCTGGTGTGTCCGGAGGTGACTGTAGAGTCCAATCCTAGAACAGAATCCCGACCACAGGTGGGGCATACATGATCAAGGTTAGACATGTGCGTGCTCTGTCTTTTCGCTGCTCGTTTTCTCTGTGACTCAACAATACGATGATTCTCAGCTATTCGGGTTCCTCTTGTTGTTACAGCGCCACATTTGGCGATCTTGCGCAAGGGATTCCCAGCACGTATTGTCTATATCGAGCATTTCAGAGACACTTTAAGAGTGTCTTTAAAGCGTTTTTCTGTCCACCAGCTAAACGTCTGCCCCCTTCAAGCTCGTCATACATCAACTGTTCTGGGATGCGTTTATCAGGCATTCGAGCAACGTGACCGACCCATCTCAGTTGGGCCTTCTGCAACAGGGTGTTGACGCTGGGATCTTTGCTCTTGTGAGGACTTCGCTGTCTGGAATTTTGTCCTGCCAGTTTATTTTTAGTATTCTGCATAGACAGCTTGTGTGGAAATGGTTTAATTTTCTTGCGTGTCTGCTATACACTGTCCATGTCTCGCTTGCGTACAGCAGCGTGGTTAGCACTATGGCCTGGTAAACTTTCAGCTTTGTGACTATGCTTATCCCCTTCCGTTCCCACACAGTGACACGTAACCTTCCGACGCAGCACTGGCTTTGGATATCCTATTGTGGACCTCAGAATCTATGTTTGCCGATCTGGATAGGAGGCTGCCAAGATAAGCAAAGTTGTCCGTTGACTGGAGACGCTGGTGTTTAATGTTGATGACTGGATCGTAATACTGTTCTCTAGGCGCGGGCTGGAACATGACCTCTTCATGTACGGGAGTATTCGTGGCCGTGCCCACATATTAAATTAAATAAATTTTAAAGTTTAATATTCTTCAAATATAAAATAAGCAGGAATAACGGAGATGATGGGGTAAATCAATAACAAATTATAGAGCACTTAACCGGTTCAATCCGAAGCGAAAATCTCCGGGATTTTGTTTATATAGTAGTCCCTCCCAAACACGAAAATACACGACTTTTTTAACTGTCAGTTTGTAACTCGCTATACGTTACAACTAATCAACCAATTTTAGACGGACTTTCGCATCCGGGCATTTACTAACGGAACTACTTTCTTTTAGTCTCTGGACCCGCTACTGAAAGGTTGTGTATTTTTTCTCCAATTTTGAATTCGTCTGTAAAAATTTCAAATATTTTCTGAAAATGGCTACTAATTATGACAACGATAGTGACAGCTCTGATATATCTTTTCACGGACATTTCATCGAGTTAGAAAAGGATACTCGTGTTATTGATGTGGAAAGTGACATAGATGTTCCTTTCTCTGATTCAGACCACGAGGCTTCAAGTTCTGATGAGGAGACCGTTATTTTGCCGGTTTTTAACTGTGATCGTTGGTGTGATGCCACCTCCCCAGTTGAAGTCGAGCCATTCGTCGAAGACTGTGGGCCTGTGCACGTCTTGAAAGGGAATGCTGATCCATTTGATTATTTTAGCCTGATAGTTAATGAGGACTTCTATCAGTTAGCTGTTGATCAGACCAACTGTATGCCGTTCAGCGTCAGGAAACTACGGCAATGTTGACAAGTACTGGGTACCTGTAACGCCTTCTGAGATTCGTCTGTATATGCACATCAATATCTTGATGGGCATTGTTGTTGTGCCACAGTACAAAATGTACTGGAGCACAGATGATCGATTGAATCAAGTAGGGATTTCGAAATGTATGTTGAGAAACAGATTTGCTAAAATTTCTCAGTACTTTCACCTGAATGATTGAGAATCAGTTCCCCAAAGGCCATAGGAACTACGACCCGCTGTACAAAGTAAGACCTTTCCTCGACATGGTGAAAAGGAACATAGCTTCATGTTATCGCCCTGGCAGAGATATTAGTGTTGATGAAGCTATGATTCCTACACTGGTCGTCTTAACTTCAAACAGTATATCAAGGGTAAGCCCAACCCTTGGGGGAATCAAGGTCTGGTGTGCAGCGGACTCGGTTACAGGTTACCTTCTAAACTTCGCCTATGTTGGTGCGGTTCATGATCCAATGCCATATGGATCAGGCCATTATGTTGTCTGCAAAGTAGAACCTTACCTTCACAAATATCATCATTTTTATTATGATAATTACTTCGCTTCTACAGCTGGTGGATCTCTCAACAAGAAGACCTACTCGTGCTCTACAATCGACCAAATCGAAAGGGCTGGCCAGCTGACTGTAAAGCAACTGCTACAAAGCGAATGCAGAAAGGTTCCGATATACAGGCAACAGGGAATATTGTGGCTACTGTCTGGAGGGACAAGAGAATTGTCAATTTGCTGAGCACCAATACTACGCCAGGAGAGACAACAGTATCACGTCGTGCCCATGGTGGTAGACGGGAGTTGCAGGTACCATCAACCGTGGCATCCTATAATAAGTCTATGGGTGGCGTGGATAAGTTTGACCAGCTTTGCTCATATTACACTGTGGGAAGGAAGTCTGTTAAGTGGTGGAGATATCTCTTTAATTTTCTCTTACAGACTTCCATCGTCAATAGCTGGATAATCTATTCCACCGCATCGCCCACACCCAAAGGCTAAGGATATTGACCACATAGATTTTAGGCTTGCTCTCTGTGCATCACTCGTGAAGGGCAACATTGTCACAAGGAGAACTAACCCCCTTTTGCCTACAAATGTACCAGTCACTGGCAATCAGGCAGCGCACGCCTTCCGCATGCCAGGTAAATGCAAATCCTGTTTCTGGTGCCGCAACAGAAAAGCACCCGATGGCAGCAAGAAACGCCCCAGGAAAGCGTGCACGGGTGTAACATTGCCAGATACATCTCTGCAAAGGCGAATGTTACTCCAAGTACCATTCCAGCCTGGATATATGACATTTGGTGAGTACACTGTCTTGAACTGTTGAGTCAAATTTTTTTTTCAAATGTTTTTTTCTTACCAACTTCTACTGCATTTTTCAATCATTCTTTTTTATGTATTCATTTTAATTTAGTTTCCTTTTAAACTATGTCCATTTTCTTGTTCACTGACACAAATTTGAGTGTCCTAGGTCAATAGTTTTTGTTATTAATTTTTAAAAACATGCTGTGAAATGTCAGTGGGTTATTTCCTTTGCTGGGATTTGGGAAGTGATTTGGTGTAAATGGTGTGGGTCCAGAGGGTTAAGAGTGATAAATTATTGTGTTTTAATATAACTCTGATGTGTACTGTTTTTGCCCAGGGGCTTCAGGGAAGAGATTTTTAAGGTACAGGTGGTCAGGGTTCAAAGGGTTGAGACATTTGAATACAGAAAATAACAAAGTAGTTTATAAAAACACAAGCAAGAAACTGACTCAAATTCCTAGGCCTCGTCCCACACGCCTAAAAGCGCTACTACAGGCAGTAACGACAGTTTACCCCTTAGTAGAATGCATGAAATAATCCAGCACATAATAAATATTATTACTTTTAGGAGCCTACACTATGTTGATTTAATAACTCCTTCTTCTTCTTTGCGTTGTTCTTTATGACCAATTTTAATCACTCTTTGTGATATGTTTGATCTTTGCCAAGAACGTGTATACGTTGCACATTGGTTTGGTAGGCCCTAAAGATTTAATAACTAAAGATGATAGTGCTCAGGTTATATACCCCAGTATAAGTACTGTACCCTGTGTATGACACAGAAGTGGCACTAGTTTACAGGCAAAACTCAAGATGCACAGAGCTGGTGTGCATCCGGCACTGCTATATTCATGTATATCATGGACTGTGAATCCGGCATGCAAAAATAAACCACATCCACAGTCTGTCTAAACAAGGTGATGAACATTAGATGACACGCCTGAGTGGTTACCGGGGCCCAAATTTGGGGTGTAAAGAATAGAACCTCTGTTACCTGCCATGCATATCGTAAGAGGGGACAAAGGGGGTTTGGCTGAAATCGGATGCACATGTCCTAAACTTGTAGAAATCTATGTGTTTAGGGGCCTACCAAACCAATGTGCAACGTATACACGTTCTGGCAAAGATCAAACATATCACAAAGAGTGATTAAAATTGGTCATAAAAAACGAACGCAAAAAAGAAGATTAGATGATAAAATAAAATATCAGATACCTTAGTCTTTCCCAAAGCAGGTCTCTAATATCTACATGATCTTGATGTTGTTAAGGACCCACTGGGCAAGTCAGATAGTTTTCATGTCAGAATTGCCCACAGAAAACGATTGTTTACAACATAAGCGAATGACAATTATAACCATCACAAGTTTTCAAGATCTGAAGTAGATTTATTGTTATGCACATGTAGGAATGTGTGGCAATAAATATGAAATTTCTGGCATGATGTTTTCAAAAGCATTTCTAGTGGGAACATTTCATTTGTATAGAAATAACATAATCAAGAGCAGCATCAAAATTACATCAGGGACTGTCACCAGTGCAAGAGAGTTTGTGCACTGCCGCTGAGATCTTCCTGTGTAAGCAAGAGATCGGAGCACACATGGTTATTCACCAAAGTGCAATGATGATAGTCTTATCAATCAATCAAATGCACCATAAGTCGGCATGATCTCTATGAGGACAGAAGAGACATCTGCATAACTAGTGAGGTATAGGAACTATCAACATGCATATCCATCACCAAATGATCAGACTACTAAGCACCAATGGATTCTGTCAGAGTTGAATATGTTGGTTCTGTTAATAACATATTTAGAATATCACTTCACATACAATGTTTGTTGGTTTATGAATTGATAGGTGAATGTTCTTATTCTTCGAAAGCTACATATCGACCACTTGTTAACCACTCTTTGTGATTCAAACATAAGAGCAATTGTACGTTGTGCCAGTTATGCGCCTACAAGTAGGTAGCCCATATCAATTCTGCTAGGCTTTTTATTTACTAGGGTAGTTTTCCTAGACCCCTACCTCAGTGAATATTAGGACATGCCTTGTAGGTCACAATGCTATTATTCTTTGCACCCCTTGAGAGCCCCGGCACCTCTGAAGTCAGAGAAGGCATGCCTGTATGGTGGGGGACACTGATAATAAGGAAAACAGGCCTTCACACAAAAATCAGTCAGAGGCACCATACCAGGTGCCCTGACTACGCGAATCATAGCGGGCACACACAAGAAGAAGAGAGCCCCGACAACACATGGGCGAGGTGTTTGTTGAAATATTTTACTGAAAATCCTTATTATGCCGACTTCTTATACTTATTATTGCATGGAAGAGACATATATTCTATTTATGAATCAAGCGATCTAACAACTTAACTATGTCAGCATTCATAGATAATTCTTACCCCGACAAATTGATTCGCTGCTGTACAAACATTTGATGTAAAGTCTACACAACTCAAAGAAATTTTCATTTTCTGCTGATATTCATTCAATAATGTTGGTGACATGAAGGAATCAATCAAAACATCTGAATCAAGAACCATTTTGTTTGAAAAATGCCTTAACGATTTTTTGGAGCATGGAGCTTTTGTAAATATAAAAATATTTCTGGACAATTTATCACTCAATTTTGTATTACTCTGTCTATGGTTCACTGGTGAAAGTAACCAATCACATGATGTCCACTTAAAATCATGCAGTGTTTCTGTCAAAGCTGTTGCTAAGAGTTCTGATGGATGAGATACTCTCTTCGTTTTACTCTTTGGTTTTGTTGTGTCTTCTCTTTCAGCTGAAAAAACTTCCCTTAGTATTCTTTCAAAATCCTCAAGATGGTCTAGTTTAGCATTTTTGAAAGATGTTTTACGAGATCTGTTTCGTGCTATACTTCTAAACGTATTAAAAATTTAAACCCCACTTCAAATTGACATCAGATGTTTTATTATTCTGCTGTTCCAAGTTATCGTATATTTTGTTTGAACTTCCATCAGTTTTACGAAAATGTGACAAAAGGCGAAACACAGTTACGATCACTTCGTTACAGTGATCAATTTCTGAGCATACTGCAAGACTTATGTCGATTAAAAATACAATCTCGCCCATTCTTGATTCTATATCCATGTGTACTGTTGGAAAGTAAATATTATTATCCTAAATAGTCTTTTGTGTACAATATATCAAATCTGCCGCCGCCATTTTGAATTTAAAACTTTGTTCATTGGCTAAGGTTTCACAGGAACAGGTAAATTTAAATTATTCGTTCTTTTCGTTTTATTTCCATTTCATTTTTTCTAAATGAGGACTATCATCATAGCACTCCGGACATGTCCATATGTGCTCCGATCTCTGCCTCAGCAAATCGTCCAGCGACCCAACATGCCAGTTCGATATTGATTACTCAATCTATTTGCATATTTAGTATGTCGTTCTTCTCGGGCTGCACCAATATTGACACCCATCTCTCTCAATCTGGTCAAGTTAGTTAATTGCATATCCTTTACAGAACTTTGCGAATTAATCCCAGCTTTTTAACGCTGTTTGGGATTTTTCTTTTCTATGCATTTTTACGTTCAGTAGTTTGCCATTGCTTTCTAAACGGGTCCTTTTGTAAAAAAAAATCAACGCTAAACAATTTGCAACCAAACTGTCCGCAGGGTTAATAGACCGAGTCACTATCCCCCTACGCCATCCAATCTGGTCAGCGATTGGGATTCACAGCCTTGAAACTCTTCTGTTCGGAAAGACTCTCAATGCGTGAAGAATGTCATTTCGACCCATGGCAGCTCCCTCTGATATTGTAGCCAATCTATCAGCTCGCTCATTACCCCTCACTCCTGCGTGCCCAGGGACAAAAAAGAAGGTGATTTCTCTGATCATTGTCCGTACTAGTACCTCCACCCAGTTTCGTCTCACCATTCCTAATTCGACTTTACGAATCATGCTCATGGAGTCACTGAGTATGAAAACACGAGAGTAGTTGTGAGATGCCAACCGTTTCTCGCCTCCATAACCGCCCGAACCTCCATTGTCAAATCACTTGTGGTTGTTGCGATGGTCCCACTGACCTCTCTTATTTTTCCTCCTGACCGTGCTGAAAAATCCCACGCACAGCGTTGTTGGCAAATGACTGAACCATCGTTATAAACAATCTGTATCATTGATGTTGTCATTCAAGAGGGCATCAACCTCCATGTTAATCAGTGATTGATCTCGCCCGAGTGGTTACCGGAGCCCAAATTTGGAGTGTAAAGAATAGAACCACTGTTACCTGCCACGCATGTCGTAAGAGGCGGCTAATGAAGTTTGGCTGAAATCGGATGCACATGTCCTAGACGAATAGAAGTCTATGCGTTTAGGGCCTACCAAACCAATGTGCAACGTATACACGTTCTTGGCAAAGATCAAACATATCACAATGTGTGATTAATTAAAATTGTTCATAAAGAACGAACGCAAATTCGTCAGGTGACCACAGTTGCCACCCTATCAAAAGGGGGAGAATGGATTGCAACAGATAGTAGCATGACCAACTTTTTCAACGTTATCATTACTCTTGGAAGTGAATGTAGAGATTGGGGCAACATGAAGGCTGATCTCGCAGTTAAGCATCTGCTAGAAGATAATGCAAGGGATGATCATGTTTTTATGTATACCGATAGGTTGGTTCGTCGTGATGAGATGTCAGGCTGAGGTTTCTTGGCTAATGCGCATGGTAGGGTTGTTGCAGAGCGAAGTGGAGCGTACAGGACAACTACTTCTTGTATGAGGATGGAGGTTACGGTCGTTACTGCTGCCCTCCATTGGCTCTCTGTGACTTCATTTACTGGGGTTGTTGTTGTATCTGGCTCTCAGTCGATGCTTCACAAGATTCAAAAGGGCAAGTTTCGGAGTGAGTGGCTGTCGTATATAGAAGTTTCTAGCCTCCAGAGGCTTACGTGGATATACTGTCCTGGGCATGCGAGTGTTTGCGGCAATGAGAGAGAGAACATGTTTGCATCAACAGCATTGATTGTTGGGGATTTAAAGATAAATAAGGGGGATATTCTTCGGTCACTTCGCGACTGCCTATTGGATGAGGACACTAAAATAGATGTTGAATCGATCCAGCGATTTGGAGAAACCCGTTGTACAAGTAGAACTGGATGACCGAGGGGAGGAATGTGTTTAGTAACCAATAACGTTATATAGAGCTTGCAAGCCATTTCACCACACCTCTCTATCCTGGACACCTCGTTCAAACTCTTCTATGAAATTTAGTTCGATATTTGTCGCCTCTCTCAGTAAAGTTCGTTTCAGGGTTTCCATAATTAATTCTTTCTTTCTGGAACCATTTTTCTCCCACTTCAATATCAACTTTGTTATTCTTTGATAATTTCTTACCATAGTATGCTCAACATACCTCCATCTTCCTTTTCTTATGAGTTGCTACAAGTGGTATACCACATATTTTTCTGATTTTACCACCTCTCCTGAATTCGTTTTTATGTTTATTATTCCTCGCAGACATCTATTTTCAAATGCATTCAATGTTGTATTGTTCGTTTAACATGATGTTTGAAGGATAGACTACAGTCAACGGTTGTTATAAGATAGTGAGGTTCTCACGACTCTTGGTAATTTATCCATTAAAGGTGACTTCGGGTAGGCCAGCCTTGACTTTCGAATTATTCGAAGAGAACCATAACATGCATCTCTCTCTCTCTTTGCCTTTTACCCCGGGTTGGGGCATAGGCCCTCAACCAACTCATGCCAAGTCTTCCTATCTCTAGCTATCTCCTGCAGCTCCTCCAGCTCTTCTTTATATTGTTGATCTCCGCCTCCAAATCTCGTCTCCATGTATTTCTCGGCCTCCCTTCTTTCGCTGTCCCTGCGGGTTCCAGACAAGGACCCTTCTTGTTATATTCCCCTCCGGTTTTCGCAAAGTGTGTCCTATCCAGCGCCAGCGTCTTTTAACCTGTTCGTTCACTGGAATCTGTCTTGTTCTCTCCATAAGTTCCTCATTTGTGACCCTATCATACCATCTTATTCCCTCTATTCTGCGCAGACACCAGTTGATGAATGTTTGCAATTTATGCGCTATTGTTTTAGTTGTTCTCCATGTTTCTGACCCATACAGTAGAACTGCTTTAACATTAGAGTTAAATATCCGAATTTTTGTTCTAGATTTGATTTCTTTGGACTTCCAAATGTTTCCCAGTGCAATGAAAGCTCCTCTTGCCTTCTGTATTCTTATTTTAACATCTCTATCTGTTCCACCCTCTTTGTCTACGTTGCTGCCCAAATATGTGTATGATTCTACCTCTTGAAGTGGGATTTCCCACAGGGAGATCGAGTTGTCGTTTGCTTGGTTAATTCTCAATATCTTTGTCTTTCCCTTATGAATGTTCAGCCCTAGTTGCTGGGACCTTTGATTCAATGTGTTAAGCTTATCCTGCATCTGATTTCGTGTATGTGACAGAAGGGCTATATCATCAGCGAAGTCCAGATCATCTAGTTGCTCTGTCAGAGTCCATTGGATTCCATTTCTGGTGTTAGTTACTGTGGTCATAACATGCATGCCTTCTCTGTATTTATTTATTTATGAGAGTGAGACTTCTAACACCAACGAGAGATGGTGCGCAATGTTCCCTGAATTTGAATGTCTTTGACAATTCCCTAAATGTATGCGACCAATTCTTGTCTATTTGATCCAGTCCTATATATTATAAAAGATTGTCGGCTTTTTAAGATGCCATATGCAAAAGAAAATTCCAGTACAACGTGGTTGACTGTTTTATAGTTACATTTACGGTGTAGATATTGAGAAACATGGGTGATAGTGGGGAAGCCCTATGGAAATTTCTGGCTTATTCGTATAGGGTCTGACGTCAATGTAAACAAACGTGGTGCAAAAGTCCTCTCCACCAAAGCAGCAGTTATCCAGTACAACAGTCAAGGATTAATCCCAAATTTTAACAAAGAGAGGTTCAGTTTCGGCTATCTTCATTGCACTCAGGACATGTACATAGATGTTCTGATCTTCGCAATTTTAAAACAGCGTGCAGCGACTAACAGTACCAGTTTGATGTTGATTGGCGAATCTACTTATACGACTGATGTGCTGCTCTTTTCTGGCCGCTCTAATTTTCAATCACAGCTGTTGCAATATGCAAATCCAGCTGTTGACGTTTGTTGATTTAGATGACAGTCCTCTTTGTGGCCACACTCTATGCGTGCGTTAAGATTGTCGGCTCTATCCATTAGTTGACCCCTCAATATGGTGACAGTCAGCCAGCATGTCTGCTCTCTCGTTGAGATCGACACTCATGTGTTCCAGAACAAAAATGAATGTAATTCTGCGATTTGCTGACACTTGTAGTGATTCAGTCCATTGTCTGCGACCGAACCAGCTTCCACCTTTCTGTTCATAATCAACGAATCACTCAGAATGCACGCAGAAGTGTAGTTTTGTGACTCATGCTAGAGTAGTGCCTTAGTTACCGCCATTACCTCCATTGTCATGCTACTTGTTGTCATACTAGATGCACCACTAGCTTCCTTAAAAGGCAGGAGACCCACCAGAACAATGGTTGTCTTTTTTAAAATTCACATAAAAAACTAACAGACATATTGCCATACAGTATGACATTATGTCATTTCTGCAGTACGAACTTGCAAAGAAGGCATGTGTACTTTTGGTACCGAACTACCGATTCATGCATGTAGATCATAACATCACTGTTATTACAGATTTTATTAATGATGGCCTTGTATTTCATTCCCCCCTCTCTCTCTCTGCACTATTTGTTGAATTTTATAACAGTCGAAAAGATGTTAGCTATACTGAAGGCACCAGTGTCCATTTCTCCCCATGGTCAATATTTTCTGAGCCCGCACACCAACTGAACAGTGTCTGCAAGACAAGCCAACCCAAGATTTACCAGGCTTTAACTGATTTCCACTTTGGATGCTGAGCAACTCGGGAAGTTGATGATCCTTATTAGCAGTTATTTTGAGATATGCATGTGCTCTATCTTGATTTTATACTCGATGAAATCTTTTAGCATAGATGTCAACAACTGGGAGAATGCTGCTCAAGACAGATCAGCCTGGCGCACACTTCTTCGACACGGTTCCTCGGCCTGCGAGGCAGATAGAACAGCACGGATGGAGCAAAGACGTCAAAACAGAAAGGCAGTACAATTTCCCACAAGTGCAAGTATACCTTGCCCACACTGTACACGAACATTTCAAGCCCGTATCGAGCTCACTAGTCATCTACGCACACACAGACAAACATAGCGCAACTACATTCCCTTGGATGAAAATTTGTGTGGTCATCATCACCCGTGATGGACGAGCATCGTATACTCGATGGTCGGGAAATCAAGAAAAAAATCTCATCGCCACGTAAGGTGTACTCTTAGTATGACCCAGTGTGATATGCATGCTTTCAATCTGTATTCTCTCCAGTCATTCAATTTGCGTCTTACTGCCTTGGTACAAAAATAAAGTGAAGAGAAGAAATGTCCTTCTGTATGTGCACAATGTGACAGGTTGTGACATTCCTGCTTTATAGAGTCAGTCTGAGTTTTCTTGAGCATATTCATCTTCTTCTTCGAATGCCCCATATCGACCAATCTATGTGATTTGAGCCTAAGATCAATTGTACGTTGTGCCAGTTATGCGCATACAAGTAGGCCAGCACATTCGATTTTGGCGACGCTTTTTATTTACTAGGGTAGCTTTCCTGGACCCCTACATGAGTCGTCTTTTACGACATGCCTTGTAGGTCGCAGTGGTACTATTCTTTGCTTCCCTTGCAGGCCCCAGCACCACACAGGCGATTGAGCACTCAAATCATCCACAGTCAAACATACAATCTATAAACAAACTAATGACCAACTTTTCTTTATATTTATTACAATACATCATCATCCTTAGTTCACTTAAAAAAAACAGATCTGTAACAAAACATGTCATTCAGATTTAGTTAAGTGATGAGATATCAAAGTTAAGGAATGAATGATATTGAATAGTAAACTTTAGTAACAAATAACTATAGTTATCAATCACACTGTTATAATTTATAGTTAAGCAATATTTCATGACAAAACAGAATAATAACAGTAATAATCAGTTAACCAAAGCACCTCTCAAATCCAATATTTATTATGGAAACTGGCTGGTAATAAATAATAGAACCATTTAAAAGGAATGTAATGAAGTCAATAAAAGTGTAAATACTATAAACATGATTAATGGATATAGCTAGATAGTCTAGAGGACAGTAAAACCACACATGCAAACATAGATATATACATATATAAGTAACAACACCCTGATATTAATTTTCTAATATTCAATTTATTATGTCTCATAAAGCATGATCCTAAATAGCAGGTGACATACATCAAGGCACTTTATATCCCATTTATTTCCTTGTTCGCTCAATTATTTTCTATGCCCTACATGATTAAGTGAGAGCCGCTGTAGCGTAGTTGTTAGTGAACTCGCTTGCAAGGCTGGTGGTCTGGGTTCAGCTCCCGCAATGTGCGTGGAATTTTCCTGACCGCGACGGCTCTCAGGTCGACCCAGCCTCAACTGGGTACCAGACATGCTCTGGGAAAGTAAAGGCGGCGCGTGATTCTGACCACATCACCCATCGTGTGCGACGGTCAATGAAAAATACAGGCCTAACACTGTATTGACCTATATACCACGAGTATGAAAGGGTTCCTTTACTTTTACATGATTAAGTGATTGATAGAACCGTCATTATTATACTTCGGTGAGTAACCATGTGTGCTCCGAACTCTTATTCAAAAAGATCTCAGCAGCAGTGCACAAACTTTGTAGCAACTGCGAAGGTCCCTGATGTAATTTGGAAGATGGTAACAATATTTTGTAGGAATTTTATTTTTAATCTTCCTACAAGGAGACAGTTTATATTCTTTTGTAAAGTTTGTTGTCTTGATTAGCATACTTAAGCATGACCTTAATAAAAAGCAGTGGTATTACTGATTAGTGTTTTTGCTTCTGAGACAGGGTGATCCCAGCGTCACAATGTCCATTGCACTGGATTCTTTTACAGCTGCAAACAATTCCCAGGTCGACCCAGTTTCAAATGGGTATCTGTGAAACAATGGGAAGTAAAATTGGTTGATCTGATATTGACCAGAACACTTATCATCTGTTGTTGGTCAAATAAAAATATTGGTCAAATAAAAATATTGGCCAAACATGTTCTTTCCTAATATACCATATGGTATGAAAACAGGTTCTTTATTTTCAGTTTTACATACCCTTAATTGCTTCAAAATTATATATAGATAATTGCTTGCTTGTCTTTATTAATTTACCTGGTTACAAGTTCTTTTCTAGGCTCACTGCATTTTAGCACTAGGCAAGGGCAGACTGGCTGGCTGGCTCTGCCACCATATCAGGGGTCAGCCAATGGATAGAGCTGACATTTTGAACGCTCTCATAGAGTGCGGTCTCAAAGAAGATTTTCATTTAAACCAATCCACATGAACTACTAGATTGCAAGAGCTGGGATTGAAGATTGGAGTGGCCAGAAAAAAACAGCACAACAGGTATATGAGTAGGCTCATCAATCAAAACCGAACTGGTACAGTCAATCGCTGGGCACTGTTGGGGATATTGCGAAGGAGATCGGAGCACCTATGGACATGTCGGGAGTGCAGAGAAGATATTCCAAACTGAAACTGGACAAGAGTTCAGGCATGTATATCTTCTATTTTTTAATGGTAAACACATCCTGATATAACCAAAAAGACTGATATTTGGGGCTGAAATGGACTCTAACAAAAGCTGTCTATTAGCTTTGGCTCACACAGAATAATACTTCTTTATGATTTTGTTAATACTGTCTATTTATTGTTCTCTATGGCATTGATATCGTAAATCACAACACAACTTTTCCACACTCTGACTTAACTAACAAACAAATAACAGTGATTGAAAAGTTGTTATTCTAGAGCAAACAACAACATATGATGGGTCTGAGATGAATGGGCAGAAATCAGGGCAGAAATCAGCCAGAAATTTTGGTTAGTCCAGGGCAGGATTTTTATAGAGCAGAGCAAAGCTTAAGGAAATCACCTCCAGAATGAGAATGGAGATTGAGTCACAACTACATTAGCATTGTACTAGCTAATCAAGACCAATCCAAATATGGTAGTTATATATCCAACTCTAAATCAATACTATGACTAAAACAGTTAAGTATGAAATGAATGTATGGCCTCTAAGCTCGATAGTATTATGTGGACATATTGTCATGGATAAGAAATGGTTCGCAGTAATAAGCAAACTGACACAGTGGCTTCAAAAGCTTCTATAGTGGAAAGATTTTATCTGTGTGTGGGTTACATACAATTACTAAAGTGTCTTCTGGATCACCGTTACCATGATAATGACTATCATCGACGATAATGTGATTCTGAGATCTGAGGAATTTGGCATCAAGCATAGCATGACTCGGAGGGGCTGACGAAAATGTATAACCAGAGAGCTAAGGAACTATCATTCATGCCTACCATTTATTATATGCTGAATGAGACTAAACACCTATAGCTCTGTCTGCAGTGTAGTCAGTTCTGTAAATTAACTATCTATGGCATCATAATAACATGAGGAAAGTAACTTGTGCGCCAGTCTACGCAAGAGTCAAGCGACTATCTTTCACTGTATTTTATTAATTGTCCCACTACAATTTATAGTTTTGTAATTTCTCATTATGTCTTAGTGACAGTAGAAGTTTTCTCAAATATCTCAGAGGTGTCATCAGGTAGATCATAGTGTTCTTTTAACACCTTATTTCATAATATATTACTATGGTAAGGCGATGTACTGAAACCTAAGAGCTGACATTTTCAAAGGTATACCTACACAAGCCTTCTTAAGATTAACAAGGTCAGATCATTCCATATTTATGTCTTAGTTCATTTAGTATTTAGTGCTTGTATATGTTTACTTGGTAAAGACCTATGCTCGAAACGTTGGTTGTTGTCCATTTTCCTAACGTATGTAATACTGTATATACCTTTATATGTCCATATCACCCATATTACTCTGGCACCAGCCTCTGTAAATACATTTTCAAGGAACTTGAAATTAAATAAGTAAATATATGTATTATAAGGGAGGACAAGTGTAAGTACAATATCAAACAAGGCAGGTATCAGTTTATGGATAATATTACAAAACAAGTTGGACATACTGGCACAAAACACCTTCCTTAGCAAATAATACAACACTGGCATAAAATACAAAATTAATAAAAAATCAAATAAACATTAGAAACACCTTAGAATAAAACCACTTGAGAAATGTATTAACTTTTCATATATCAACATAGAAATGTTTTTTGCTATATATAAGCATTAAATTTGAATAATATGACATTTTACTCATGTGTTGCTGAGGCGCACAAGGGAAGCAAAGAATAGTAACACTGCGATTTATAAAGCATGTCGTAAGAGACTACTAAGGTAAGGTTAGAATTGGGCAGTCAACCCCATCGGTAAAAAAACAATAAATTGGGCACAATAACGTTTCTATTTAAAAGTACTTGGCACATAATTTGATGTTATATGCATGTTATAGAACTATAATTCTCTATAACATGCATATAACATCGAATTGTTACATCTTAGTTGCACACAAAGTCAAATTATAACCAGCCAATCACAAATCTCTTATTTTTGGGACTTTGTTATAATTTTTACTGATTGCAGAAAACGAAGAATCTCTCCAGAACCATTTGAGCTTAGTTAACATCAAGGGGAGGAGTACAACATGAGAACAAATATAGTAAAGATATAGATAATGGCAATAAGAAGACAACCATAAAAACAATAAAACTCCAGAACATAGAAATAAAACAAACCAATGAGGCCAAATACTTAGGAGCAATTTTCACTGCAGACGGAAGTATCGATAAGGAAATCGGCAATCAATGCACAAACGCTAACCAGGTACTGTGGCAGTTAACACCACTGTTGTCATATAAAGAGAAACCGCTAAAATCTAAAGCAAGTCTTATGAGAATGTTTTTCTGGCCAACACTATGTTACCAGTGTCAAAATGGCCAATAACAGCAGCTAATGAGCGGAAAATCATAACGACGAAATGAGGTATCTTAGAAGGGCCGAAATGATCCTAGAGAGAAGAGGCACCTTTCGCAACAAAGTCGTGATATTCACCGATGCTCTATCGGTCATCAAGGCACTCAAAAGCGCAGGCAAAACAGAGCTCAATGCGACCCTCGACGCATTAGTGCACACACTCAAACGCACCGTCATTCAGTGGATCCCATCACACTGCAATATAAGCGAAAATGAAGATGCCGACAAGTTAGCTAAAGAAGGCGGGCGACTACTTCAGACTGATCTCAAGATCAGTTATGAGGAAGCCAGAACAACCATCAGCTGGCACTATAGAGACAAATGGACAAAAGACCATCCTCAAGCTAACAACAGAGACGGATACTATGGTCTGTCTCGTAGCGAACAAGTTGCCATATTTCACCTCCGTACCGGCCAAAACAAGCTCTGAGCCCACATGTTTCACAAATTTAAAATTGGCACAAATAGCCTGTGCCCCTGCAAAAGGCGGAATGACGGCAGAACACGTTCTGCAAGATTGTCAACTGATAGCAGATATAAGAAAAGAAACCTGGCCCCATAGCACAGAGCTTCGCAGAAGTGACGGAGGAACGGAGTCCCTTAAAAACATGGTAAAATTCATGATAAAAGTTGGTTCATCCGTCTAGGCCGGGATTGCAAGAGAGAGAAGAGCTGCAGGTATGACAATAATAGACATAATTAGAAATGAAGAAATCAGAAGAAGACTGGATGTGAAACCAGTCATGCAATTCATAAAAGATCAACAGATTAAATGGTCTGGACACCTGACAAGAATGCCCTAGTATCGTTTACTACAGAGAGCCTCACAGAGAAAGTATAACGAGTTCAGAGCAAGACCATGCAAAAGATGGAGTGTCAAGAACAACCTTAAGAAAATAAATAACAGCTTACAACAACAGGCACACACAAGATCATTACATTCTCCCCCTCTCCCTCAACACTTCTATAAAGAAGTAAATGGTGGATGAGAAAAAGAAGGTTAAAGTTTTGGAGCAGCAGTATAACAAGTGTCTGGTATATGGCACACAAATACAATCAAAAGGTCAAGTAGTGAATGTATTGCAGATATTTAAGACATTTTCATTAAATCTGCAAATACACAAAACTGGTAAAGTGTTGATGTATGTTCAGCAAACAGAAAAATTTCACTAAAATTACTTTAAAATGTTTACTTTATAGGCTAAAAATAATGAAATCAGCTAAATATGGTCGGTTTAAGCAGATAGTAAGTTTAACATAGTTCAGAATAAGTGGACTTGACTATATCAACATTTCAGTGGTCTCATTCTGACTTCCAAAAGTTCATTTTTTTTTGTGGCTGTCCATGACCCATAATAAAGCAATAACTAACCAGCAAACAAGCAAGTGTGCATGCTTGCATGCACACACACAAAACAACATGAGATTACTTAATTTCTGATTGGTATGAATGTTAATACATTTCTCAAGTTACTGAATGTATTTCTGATAGTTATCATGTTAAATTGTACATCAATATAATGACTATAGTTATGAGAGATTCACATAATGATACAAAGTATCCCAGCAATTGTTAGGCAATACATTTGAGCAAAGTAATTTTAAAAAAACCATGTGTATATAATGATGCTGGTTATTCCACGGTATCAGGTTAGTAGATACAAAAAATATATTGTAAATGCATACACATCTATCTTCCCTTGAATGACCTAGATAATGTGGACAAACAGTGCACACAATAACAGAATACAACAAAAAGAAATAAGGTACTAGAGCCAAGGGAAGACCAAGAAAAGATGGATAGACAATATCAAGATCAGACTAAATAAACATGAATATAATACAACCAGGGCAACTCTCTCGCGCGATCACTGCCCAGACCGATGTACCAGACCTCCCATAAATTCTATTCATGTGGAAACCTGATTCATGCAGCCTTAGCATTGGTGTGTTTACGTCACATCTTCAGCACCATTTGGAGCTCTGGTGCTTATCCTTTGGCGATGTGTCTGGTTTCAGCCAGCATTTACTCAGTTCGCTCTCCGTTCTGTAGCCATCTAGTGTTTTTTACGGTGTGGGGTAGCTAGCCCCATTTCCAACCTCCTTAGTCGCTTCTTACGACATGCATGGCAGGTAACAGTAGTTCTATTCTTTACACCGCAATTTGGGCCCTGGTAACCACTCGGGCGCAGAGCAACTCGTCTGGCCCTGGAAAGCAAATTAAAGCTCCCACCTCTACACTTAACAGCAAGAGTGGACAACCAATTCCATCATCCACCGGGGAAAGACAATAAATAAACAGTGCAATACCAAAATTGACACAATTTTACATTAGTTCTGCTGTTGAAACAGTTAGCACAAGAGTGATGATGATGATATTTATATACATAAGCATGGTATTGCTCTTCAAGTAGTAGTATGTCCCTTACTGAACATCACTTCCATCACAGCCCGCCTGAAAAACTCTTGCCTTTTGCAAGTTCTTCTGCCGCCTCCAGCCTCATGTTCAAGGTTTCTTTGATGTTCTGCTGCCACTTTTGTCTGGATCCTTCCCTGCCTCTAACTCCAGGAATCATGCCTTCCATTACCATTCTCTCCAAACAACTGTGACATTTAACATGGTCAACATATTTCAAGTTCCAGGACATGATGTTATTTATGAGTCAATGCTCTTCGATATGCAGATGTTGAATATCTTTGTCTAACTCTTACATATAATACATAACATACAAGTTCTCTCAATCATTCAACTTAAGATGAATGTCCACATACAAATATTGACACATGAATTTATCTTCCTTGTCATTATAATAATCAATAATTACCAGACATTTTATTTAACAAAATCATGCTAGAAGTTAATAGCACTACACATTATCTTTATTTATCTATTTCTAAAGCATGGAAAGTCTGTAATTCAGACATTTTATTTAACAAAATTATGCTAGAAGTTAAGCACTCACACATTACTTATTTATCTACTAAAGCATGAAAGTCTATAATTCAGACATTTTATTTAGCAAATCATGCTAGAAGTTAATAGCATCTCACACATTATCTTTATTTATCTACTTAAAACATAAGTCTATAATTCAGACATTTTATTTAACAAAATCATGCTAGAAGTTAATAGCACTCACATTATCTACATTTACCTACTTCAAGCAGAAAGTCTATTCCCTAAATCAGTAAAAAGATTTTGTGTTTAAACAAATTTTGAATTCCTAACAAACAAATATGAACAGAGAACCAAATACATAAATGTAAATTATAATTGATTGATAGTACCATTATCACCTCATTTTGCTGATTAACCATGAGTGCACCAATCTCATTCTTACAACACAGGAAGACCTCAGCAGCAGTACACTAAACACTAACTCTGAAGCACCTGCTAGGGTCTTGGATGTAAATGTGAGAATAGTGAACATTTTTATGAATTTTATTAAAACATTTTATGAATGAAAATATTTTTAAACTGAAATGAATTTTTCTAATTTTTTCCAAAATTCACAATTTGAAGTAAGGTAGTTTTACCAAATACAGCAACACTAACATACTTCATGAATTCCTCTTTAGCATTGCTGTGTAGTTTTGCTGCAGTATCCCATACTATATACTATAGTATAGACAGACAATATTCAGAAAACCCTTGCATAAAATAGTTGTAATAATGCACTTACATACATTTTCATGTGATTATTAGTTAGTTGGCACCTTTCCATCTTTGCAGACGATAGTGTGTAAGTTGTCATATTCTAAAGCGGCAACGATATTAATCCATGACGCATTTGCTATATCACATTAATTCAATATAATCACAACTCAAAAAATAACAACAAAATCTCTAGTTGCAAGCAC
Source organism: Arion vulgaris (assembly GCA_020796225.1). Lineage (NCBI taxonomy): Eukaryota > Metazoa > Mollusca > Gastropoda > Stylommatophora > Arionidae > Arion > Arion vulgaris. The sequence goes on from CM036756.1 coordinate 33,595,714, forward strand.
ATGATGTCTTATAGTCTTGTCTATGTTCCAGCAAAATTTGAGTTCTCTGCATATGCTGTTCAATGTCATGCAGTGGTTATGATTTTGTAGACTGAGGTAAATATATTATCGATTCAAGCATGAATTTAGCAATAAATGAAAAAACCACATATATAGCTACCACACTGAACACAAATTTGGTGATAAATGATAATATATTTTTTAAAGTTATCACAATGAGCGAATAAAAACAAAATTAGTCAATTTTACACAAGTACAGTCGCAGACTCAATTGTGTACCAGAACAACTGTGGAAAGTAAAGGCAGTCAAGATAATGTTGACCCCTCATATTGTCCAGTCCAACAAGAAATCTATAGGCACAAATACAGTATTCCTCAAAAAGGTATTAAAACGGCATTGTTTTTTCTTACAGACTGTTTCACAAAAAAATCTGTTAATAAACACAACACACTTAACAAAATTAACCTAAAAGTTGTCAACACACTGACACTGAAAAACATGGAAGACCAACATTAGCAAAATTGTTGAAAAGTGTTACTCTTGACATTTGATAACTAAAGTCAATAAATATCTGATTTAAAATAAATTAAAGAAAAACTTTAAAAAAATAGTTCCAAGAACAGAATTTTGTTTAATGACTACGATATTTGTGTTCACATCCTCCATATTCTTGGTGAATTAGGAGCTTTAGCAGAAGCCCTGGATGTAAAGAGACGTATTACTTTCAACTTTTAACTGATTTTCAATGAGAAACACATTAAAATAATATTCGCATTAAGATGTATTTTAAACAGAAGACATGCCTTTGGTAAAATATGTATATTGTGAAAATTACTGAAAGTAATTACATTAACTTTTATAAAAGTCTGACCATATTTTTGTGTCAAAGTTGATAAGTCAAACATAAATAGATATATAAGGAAATAGATATATGAGAGAAAAATCTGTCAATCTGTGAGAAAAATCTCTTATTCCTTTTAAGATGATTGTTTAAAAAAAATAGAAAGTCATTTAGGTATATACATGCCCATATTTTACATCTTTACTGATTGTATTCTGTATTCAATCTTAAACAGTGTGATATATGTATACGTATGTAATACTTCAGATAACTCACTGAAGAAAAAATAGGACTTAAGTAGTTAAGATTGTTGGCAATGTTAAGATTGTTAAGCAAATGCATTCTGTGGGTCAAACCCAAAGGTTACACGAAGCTAAAAGAAGTCATGTATGACGGTGGTTCTTAAAATGTTCCATGTATTGCACAAGACCGAACTAATTCTAAAATTCATTATGAGTGTTGTAATATTGGATTTGCAGATTGACGATGCAGATCTCTAACATTGTCTAAGATGGCTGGGTCCCCTGTGTCAGAAGGAGGGTGTTGGAATCTCTAAGCAAATCTTGCAGAAAGACCTGGTTTCTGGCAAATAAAAGACAGACTGTGGAACCTTTGCTACAAAGACCACAAATGGGATATGAAAACAGGAGAAAAGATTACACAACACTAGTAAGAAACTGTCATTGATGTTCAAATCGGTTCTAAGCACAAGCCTGAGTACAGGAGAAGTAGGTCTAAGACAGCTCACTGATATAAAACACACCAGGAGAAACTTATCTTATCTACTTATCTTATCTTAACCACATTTGCAGTGAAGCATCATGGGGAGAGTTACTTTTCTATCTTGTGCCAGGTGTGTTGCACATGATGTTGTCAGTCCATGCTTTCGCAGGGACTCTGAGATGTTATCTATCCATCATGTTCTTGGCCTGCCTTGTGCTCTGCGCCCTGAGTGTCGATTATTGTACACACTGATGGTAGTAAATGTGGTTCCATTCTCATTAGATAACCAAACCACTTGATTCTTTGCTTCTCGATGTACTGTATGCATGGTAAAGTACCAACGCTTCTGATATTCTTGTTTCTCACTCTATCTCTCCTTGTAACGTTGACAGCTTTTCGTAGACATCTCATTTCACATATTGTAATCTTTCTTTCTTGTGTCTTAGTCAACAAACACTAACATAAAAATTTCCTTCCTCCCACGGCTTTCATTGTCTTTCAATACTAACAGGATGTCACCATCATCATCCTCAATATATTTTGTACACTACTTATATACTGTAATTCCTTTCTTTAACAAGGACTTTGCAGAGTATAATTTCTATTTTAAGCACACACGTTTTATATCACATGCCCTGTCATGGTGAGCACTTATTCCAAATTTCCGGTGCCACCTGTGCTTTCTTCTCAATATCCTGCAGACATTCTAGGTGCGAATCCTGGAGATCTTCCAAATTGAAAGAAGGGGAGTCAACAGCTTAGTTTCCTTTCAGAATTCACCAGTGCTCATGAGTATTATTGAATATTTAATTCTTGAAAATACTAATAATAAAAGCAAATAAAAAAGCAACAAACAATCCATATATAATTACAAATCAGCAAACATTAAGAAATAGAATAAGAAGATTTTGCATACTGTGCATTCTAAAATTAACAATACATCAATGTAAGTTTAAAAAAATGATGATTCTCAAACAAATATCAGCAACATTTCACTTCAACAGCTCAGGAAACAAAAAACAATTGCTAACACATCTCAATAGGATATTTATGCAATATATGAGACAAAGTTCACATCTAAATGTCTATCTAAAAGTATTCATTAAATAAATAACATCCTGGTTATACACAAAAATAAATGATAATTGACATCTTTAACCCCTTGTTTACCAAAGGTTATAGGTCGAACCGCACAGAGCATCCCAAGCATTTTCTGCATTTCTACCAACTTATTTGAAAATGTAATAACTCTGTTATTTTTGGAATATTTGTTTGAAATATCGTATTTTGAAATAAAATATGTATGTGTATGTTTTGATAATAAAATGTGTGTTTGTACTGCTCTATGTACTAGTAGTACTTGATATTTGCTCAGTACTAGTACTTGCGACAGGGTCAGTTCTAGAACGCTTGCTTGGACGTAAATCACATTCTGTCAGTATCACTATTTTCGTCATCAGTGTCTCTCACCTGTACAGAATTTTCAGAATCTGAGTGAACAGATTCACTTAATGAGAATATATCATCATCTCCGCTATCTTCATCGTTAAATATGTCGTCAGCACCATAGGACAACAACGCCAAAGCTTTTTCTGTTGGTGTAATCGTTCTGGAAGATTTTCTACACGCCATTTTGCTTGAACTACTTTTGACAAAGAGAAACACTCTTTCAAAGTTATAAATAACCTTCGTGAGGCGCGAAAAATTGACCAATGACAATGTTTTATATAAGGGAAGATATCCCCAATGCTATAGATAGTCTATTGTTGCAGTAGTTCCGCTACACACATATTTTTGCGATGAGGTTACTCTAACCTCTACGTAGTAGATATAACCGAACCCATTACTACGTTACCTCACGAGAAGTAAACAAGCGTTAAGAAAGAAATTTTGCAGTATTTCCAGTTGATACATGTTTCTGTTTATTTTGGGAGGATTAAAGCCTCTTTAATTCAAACACACCCTGGGTGGTTTCAGGGCTAGCAAAGAATAGAACCGTTGTTTCCTCTCATGCATGTCATAAAAGGCAACTAGGAGGAACTGGGTGAGAAGTAAGGGGAAACCCACAATTATTTAAAAAAACTACAGCTACAAATATATAAAAACCCAAACTTCTCATGAAGATCAAGATATCATAGTGGAAGGAGTTGGAAACTTTAGAAGATGTGCTCAAAGTCATGCAGAAGACTAGGTTGGAGGTAGAGAGAAAGGCACAAGAACGAATTGAGTGAACGTTTTAATTCTCTGTTCCATATAGGGCTATCATTTTTTTTTCCATTTGAGCTTTTTATCTTTTTTTTTTATCACCACCTAATGTGTCTTGAGCGTGAATAGGACTCATGATAATGATAAGCCAAGGCAAGCTACTTTTCAACCTGAGCAAGTCTATTATTGATTACATCGATATAAGGGAAGACTGCAGTAAAACTATGTAGTAATGGCGAAACACGTAAAAACAAAGTACTGTAGTTTTACAAAACAATATCCAGCAACGTTTTGACCAAAAGGTCTTTATCAAGCAAAGGATATAATCGATGTGAAGAAATTCACTTCTTACACAGCACAGAACATATAGAATCTGACAATAAATTCCTAACAGTCATAAAATAAAAATCTGTGACTGCATGTCATTGGAGAATTAAAGTAGATATGATGTTTTTCTTTGTCTTGTGTTCTAACTTTCATGAGACTAACTGCAGGATGTGTTAAAGAGGTTGGTCAATTTAGAATCTGAGCTATGAAATAAAAATCCTGGCATATCCTTCGCAGGACGTCGCCATCAACCACAGTAAACGAGTTGTTGATTTTCTATGCACCACTTATACATTCAGCAGTTTGTCATTGCTTTCTGAACAGAGATGTCTATATTTACATTCGTAAAATCCACTGGAATAAATTTGCTTATAAACTGCCTGCAGTGGAATTCGAACCAGGTACTCTTGGGATATGATCAAGTTAAGCCCCACAAACCCACATGAGCTATATCCAAAGATATATATATGTATAATAGTGTATTCGACTGTCATAGGATAGGATTTACAGGTAAGTACATGCTGATGATGCCATCAATCTTTTCATAAATATGAATTGGTGCTGTAGCAGAAGTTAACATCTCTGGATAATCTTGTGGTTGATTTTGAGTGTATCTTTATTGATATTACATTTATTGCTGACAATCCCTACATTATGGGTTGGCTTAGAAATTTTTTTTCTCCTATTCTTTTGATTTTCACTTGTAGGTCAGAAATCTTTATGTTTAGCGCTCGAGCTTGACATATTGTCCTGGTGTCTCTAACCTTTGATCATTAGGACTATTTTTTTAAGCTCAACAATCAGATATGGTAATGACCTAGAACTACTTTTAGCTTACCAAGGCTAGAAGTATTTCCATTGTAATAGATCAGAGTTTGTGGAATCAATTGAACAGATATGAAAAGAACATGCAAATATATGTATTTTGAGATTTAGTTCAGAAATTAAACATTTCTGGGACTTGCCTAGAGTAGTTGATAGTAGCTCTGGCCTGCTAGCTGTGAGGCGCCTCTAGCTCGGGTTCGAACCTACTGTCCGGCATTTGTTCGAGTCCCTGGTCTTACTCAGGACGATAACGTGAGTACCTCTGAAGTCGGAGAAAATCTGCCTGTATGGCGAGGAATACTAATTACGAGTACATTGAGCACACGGCTGCCAGTGTAAGTAATTTACAATGTGCACGCTGCTGCCATTGTAAGAAATTGGAAAAACGGATTTTCACGCAAAATTCAGTTTCAGAGATGAAACTACGTCTGAGTTGAAAGCGGACGAAAGAAAAAAAAAAAAAAAAAAGAAAAAGGAAAAAAAACATTTCTGACTTTCTCCTCTTTTATATTGCTTCTGGCCACATGCCTAGCCCTTTCATGGGTGAATTTTTTTGGATGATTTTCGTCTTATCCGACACCTTGACTACACAGTAGAAGTACAAGTTATTTTTACGACTCTGGCAACAGGCACACTGTCCACAACTAGTCCTTAGCAGTACACTGCATGCGTCAGAGGTCACGGAACACGCATGAGTAGCTATGAAACAAACGAATAGTAGTTGTCCATTACAGTGGACACTATGAGTGAAATGGATATACAGAATGTTTTACACAATGTAATTTTCATTCTGCGTTCAATGTTATGTCCATGTTAGGCCCTCATGTCTATAGTGTCTGTATTAAGCTGCTATTAACAATAGCCTGATTTTCTTCTGTACAAATGTTTAAATGTTTCACAAACTGAACATTTGTCTAAAGTAACCAAACGTTACATCTCAAAAGTCTCTATTCTATGCTTTGATAAGCGTTGCAGTTTTCTTTCATCTGACTTGACTAGTTCTGTGAGTCCTCCCATTTTGACTCTAAATATTCTTGTGCCCCACTTGATGTAGTGAGGGTTAACAACAGCCAGGAGAAATATGTATGTAGCAGTTAGCTCTCTGACAATCCAAGCAAGGATGTACTCTGGCTTGGAAAACAATAATGGACCATTCTGAAAAGAAAAGAGGATACATGAGGTATGTTTGAGAAAACATAAACGTGTTTTAAAACTTTGAATAGAAAGTATATAGAAAATCTATTTATCTGGTTGTAATTTAAATTGGATGAATAACACAATACACTTACCTGAACTGTAGTGAGCTGGATGTAGTCAAGTGTCATCCATGATAGGACATGACAACTGAAAAATACTATTGGATTGATGGAGAAAAAGTGATAGAATGCCCAGCTTGCCCACAAGCCCAAGGGGAAGCAGTCAGCAAGAGGTTCAAGAATCCCTGTAACTGCAGTCATCATATTGAGCCGTAACTTGACCCACCTAAATTAGGAAAGTAATAAATATGAGGTAAATTGTACAAGTTTGAAAGCTGTTACAAATTCTGATAAGTAAAGATTTAAAAAAACAACGGTTTCACACAAACTCATAATGTGATACAATAAGAAAATAAAACACATTATTTCTGCATGGGCTTCTTTAATTCTATGTTAAAGTCTCTGAGGTTAAGTCCTTTGCCTTGTGAGTCGAAGGTTGTGGGTTCGAATCCAGACTGCGCTGTTCTGTTCAAAGTGCAGTTTTTTCCAGAGACCCTAGGATTGTTGCTGGAGCTACGGAGTTCGTGCTTTGTGAAACTCTCTGCAGGTGGCGTGCCATTTCTGCTGAGAGAGACTGAGCCATATGGGGTAAAACCTGGTGCAATGAAGTCAATCCTTCGGCTTTAAAACCTTTTTATTATGTTAAAGTATGGTTTACACAGGCTTATTTCAGAATGTCCGTCAAATATTTTAACGTTGTTATGAAATTGTTACTTGTACTCATGTGCTCTAACTCGAATTCCATCACACAAGGAGAGCATAGAAATTGGTTACACAGATTTCAAGCAATGGTGTGTCTAAAACAAGCATGTAAATATGTGGTTTTTTAGCGTGCATGTTCAGAGTTTTTATCATTAAATGCCTGCACACAATACTACATCTGCGATGGTATAACAAGATCACAAAGAACTGTGGGATAGAACGAAACAACGGCAGGTGGAAGAAGAAATAAGTGGTAGAAGGTGGTGATGGATAGGACACACACTGAGAGACCTTCTGACAGCATAACAAGACATGCCCTCCATTGGAAACCCCCAGGGTAATAGAGGTAAGGGAAGACCCAGAAACACCTGAAGGTGAGAGTTGGAAACGGAATGCAAGAAAATGGGGAGAGAGTGGAGCGATCTGGAAAAGATAGTCTTGGATAGGATGGCTAGGAAAACCTTGGCTGCTGACCTATGTCTCCCTAGGGGTGAAGAATAAGTATATTCATAGTTACAGATCCCATTAAAATGATGACTAATCAATGTAAAAATATAGAAAGACTAATGCAACAGATATTTAAATGCAGTTTTAACTCACCTGACCATTCTATCCACAAATTGACAGACGAGTCTGTCCTACATTCTGTTTAGCTGGGATAGCAGACATCACCATGTGACCCCTGCAATGGAGAACAATTTTTTTTAAATAATAAAACTAAGAAATTAAAATTAGTACAGAAAAAACTACAAGGCACTGTTGCCTACATAGCAAGGACGTATGCTATAACTATTGTAACTATATGTGAAAAATATATATAAGAGATACTAGAAAAACATCATCGCATGCTTTTGTTTCAATATAAAATCTTTAATGAAATTGCACACAAATAGTGTCAACACATGCAAGAATACAATTATGGTACACCTTTACCAACAGCATTTTCCAGATATACACTGTCAGTGAAATGTTTAACCTATTACCAACCATCATACCCGCCCGTGTGCTGCCGGGGCCCTAGGAGGCAAAGAGTAGCAGCACTGCGACCTACAAGGCATGTCGTAGGGGCACTAAGGTGGGGTTTGGCGTAGGGCTGGCTACCCTATCCAGTAGAAAATTTTAGCCACAAAATCCAACCAACCATGAACAAGTCACATAAAAATAAAATAAAACTGTGCCAACCAAGAGGAAAGGAAGCTCTTCTAGAAGAGGTATGAAGCGATGCAGAGAAAGCCGCAAGGAGTCTACACACCAGATTATCTTCCTTTCACCTAGGAAAAACTCCAGAATTGGCACCTGGAATGTTAGAAGTATGTATCAAATGGGAAAGACAGCACAGGTTGTAAATGAGATGAAATTTCACGGGATTGGCATCTTGGGATTATGTGAAACTAGGTGGAATGGTGCAGGCAAACAACGTCTAAACACAGGAGAAACAATGCTGTTCTCAGGCCATATGGAAGAAAATGCCCCATAGTGAAGGTGTGGCTTTAATGCTATCTAAAGAAGCGGAGAAGGCACTAATAAAATGGGAAGCAGTGAGTCCTAGGATAATCACAGCAACATTCAGAACCACCAAAAGAAAGTATTCTTGAATGTGACCCAGTGTTTACCTCCAATGATAAAGAGGAAAAAGTAAAAGAGGAATTTTACATAAAACTTCAAAATACTATAGGTAATCAGAAAAATGGGAACATCAAAATTCTGATGGGTGACCTCAATGCCAAAATAGGTTCGGACAACATAAATACGAGGAGATCATGGGAAACACGGACTAGGAATAATGAAGCGAAAATGGAGAACTATTCACAAATTTTCCCTTGGCGAATCAATATGTATAGTTGGAAGTGTCTTTCCACATAAGAATACTAAAACAACCGGGGTATCACCAGATCACAGCAGAAAATCAAATTGACCACATATGCATAAACAAAAATTCAGGTCTCTCTACAAGATGTAAAGGGCCCTAAGGGGCAGATGTGATTGGATCACCTTGCTGATAGGTAAAATTAAATTGAAGCTTAAGCGATACATAACATCCCATGAACATAGACACCAATATAATGTAGGATATCAGAAGTAAAGAAACAAAGGAACAGTTCACGGTCACAGTCTCTAATAAGTAAGGTGTTGCGGCAATTAGAAGATGAGGTGAGTGCGGAAGAATGCTGGCAGCAAGCCAAAAATATTTGGAATGAAACATGCAAAGAGGTATTAGGAAAGAAGGAGCGGAATCATAAGGCATGGATAACTCAGAAACTCTCAAAAATAGAAGAAGAAAAAAAAAGAGTTTAAATAATAGAAAAACTAGAACCCAAAGCCATACCCAGGAAAATACAAAGTAGCAAAAAGTGAAAAAAAAATAAATTAGATAAAAAAATACATAGAAGATCTAGCAAAGAAGCAGAAAACTGGGAAAAAAACCCTTAGGGATCTTTAAATATCCAAAACTGCGGAAAAATGCCATCAAATGGGTTGATCAAAAATAGTAGTGAAACTTCACTAATGTGGGCCAAAGGGAAAAGATGGATGGAATCTTAAAAACTCCTGAACAGACCCCCTACAAACCCCAGATACCCACGGCAAAATATTTGGACATCAACGGGCCACCCAAGGGGGAAATTAGAAAGCCAAAAATTTTTTAAAAGATAAAAGGGGCCCCCGATGGTTTAGGGGCGGTTCCCAACATAAACCCCCACAGAAATACTAAAAAATTTTTTAGCAAATCTGGGAAACGAAGAAATAAGCAAACTGGAAAAGGAACCTGGTGAACTCCAAAAAGGGGGCCCTTTCCCAAAAGTGAGAAAACTATGGGAATAATGCTGTTTTCAGTCCTGGGAAAATACTGGAGTCACCCTGGAGGCTAGAGATCCTCGATAAAAAGCTAAAAATGAACGGGGGTTTCGACCAAATAGACCCTGTCGACCAGATACCCACATTCTTAATAATAGAGCAAAGTAGAATAAACCCCCTTTATATCGGTTGTTGATTTAAAAGGTTTTTGACATTTTGATAAAACCCTTTGAAAAAATTTAGCATTTGGAATCCCCAAAAAATTTTTAACCCAATAAAAAAAACATATAAAATTTAAAATAAAGGGGTTTTTTGGGTAAACTAACAGTACTTTTAATAGAAACAGGGGTGCGTCAGGGATGTTTCTATCCCTTTGTTGTTCTTACTGACAATAACTGGATTATAAGACCCCAGTAACTAACAAGAAATGGAATTGGATCTGAAAGCAACTGGGATCTGGACGCTGATAATCCCTTCTTCACATAAAAAAAGATGAGATAACTAAAACATTGAATCAAGGTCCCCCAACGGGGTGAACATTCATAAAAGGGAAAAACAAAATTAAAAAACCCAAAAAAGGGCAACTCATTCCCCAAATCCCACTTCAAGATGAATCATAAAATATTTGGCACAACGTAGCAAAGGGTGGAACAATAGAGATTTAAAATAAAATCGAAGGGAGAAGGCTTTCATTGCACTGGGGAAAAATTTTGGAAATCAAAAATCAAATCTAGAACAAAATTGGATTTTCTCTAATTTAAAGCGTTCTACTGTTGGGCAAAACATGAGAACAACAAAACAATACCCAAAAAAATAAAACATTCATCAACTGGTGTCTCGCAGAATAGAAATAAGATGGTATGATGGGTCACAAATGGGGGCTTATGGAAAAACAGACAGATTCCAGTGACAAAACGGGTTTAAAAAAAAAGGTGGCGCTGGATAGGACACATTTTCAAAAACCGGAGGAAAAAACGAAGGGCCCTTCCTGGAACCCGGGGACAGCGGAAAAAGAGGGAAATACATGGGCAGATTTGGAGGCGGAGATCAACAATATAAAGAAGAGCTGGGGGGAGCTGCAGGAGATAGCTAGAAATAAGCTTGGCATGAGTTGGTTGGGGCTATGCCCCAACCCCGGGTAAAAACAAAAAAAGAACCCTCATCCTGAGTTTCAAATTTTGACTTATTTAAGTGAATATTTTCATTTCCCCAAAAAAAGGGTTTTTTAAAGTTAATTTTAAAACTTAACATGCTTATTTATTTTGTATTCTATTGTTCCTGAAACACTGAAATAAAATTGTCTTTCAATTGATTGATTTGGGTCATCCTCATTGCCTTCGGGGAAAAATCATGCACAAAAACTATAGCAGGGGGTCCCCCCATTTTTTGGACTGTGAAAAGTTGTGCATGTTTTAAAGAATTCTGCCCCGGGAAACAGTTTTTCAGCCCAAATATCGATTTTTAACTTTTTCATATGCTCTTTACATTTTTCTGAACACAGGATCTACATTTTTTGCCAGTCTCTGATAAGACTAAGACTTATTTTTCACCTACATTTAGATCAGGATCACTGGAAAATAATGATCATTTAAAAAAAACAAACCAAATCTTTTGGACAAGAAAGCCCACAGTCCACTACAGAGGCGCATCTTGTTTCTCTTCATATATATCAGACCTTCTGGTCAGAAAACTTTGAAAAATATTATTTAAAAGGGATTCATAACCACACCTTTTCAATTTGTGACAATACAGTATTGATAGCCTGTGGCAGCTCCTACATTTTCAGCAACATTGATTTGAAAGTCTTAAAGTAAAAGAATGGACAGAACAAGTCATGCAGAAAAGGGTTTACTAGCAAAAGCAACTAAAACAGGACTAAACATAAATATGAACTAAACAAATGAGGTTAAAGAAGAAATAAAAATGTAGCTTGGAGAAAAGAATCTATACAAGACATAAATTTGTTGAGATCCACGATCGCCTACATCCGTCTGCATGCGATGAAATCTTGTAACTTCTGATATTATTCTTCTAAATTGAATTGAACACTTTACACTCATTTTCATTTTGTGCAGATGGAAACAAAAGTGCATGCAGTGTTTTAAAAATATAACCTATGACACTTCTATTATTGTCTATCTAAACATGGTACATAATATCAAATACTGAGATCACTCGGGGCACAGGCATCAACAATATCAACGAGGGAAAAAAAGTAGAGATGGAATTGGTTGGGACATACATTATACATTAAAAATCCAGAAGACCAGGCACCGACATGTGGCTTTGAAATGGAATCTTGGTGGCAAGAGAGGTAGGCAACCTAGAAGATCTGGAATGAACTAAGCTGGCTTGCTCAAGACAGATCTGGTTGGAGAAATTTGGATGTCTTATGCTTCAAGGTGAGTTAAAAAGAGAGAAGTATGGTACATCAATATTATATAATGAAGTAGCTGGGTGAAATAATAGTCACCGCATGACATAATCCCTAACATTTAGAAGCAACAGGGTCAGGTTTCTTCCTCACTTCCAGAGAATCGCATACTTAAGTGACATCTGAGTCAACTATAAAAGTCTGATACAGGGCACATTTCCAGTATCTTTCAATTGTCAAGTCAATAATTTAATATATAACTATCTATCCCATCCTGGTAATCTCTGTTTTGTACAGAACTAAGTTGTACCTGTGGTTGGCACAGGTTTACTGTACTTTGAGTACCAAGCAAGAAAGACTATTATTATAACTATACCTTTCATGCAAAGCCCTGGTCAGAAAAAAGTCCTCTGCCAGATAGCGGCCGTACCATGCCAGGCCACTTGCCTGATCAAGCAAGGCCTTCTTAAACATGTAGGACATGCCATTACAACACAAGCCCAGCATATTGAAGGATATATAAAATCTGGCCATGGCTGAACCAAAGTAAATCTGGAAGCACATGAAATACTATAATGTGTTTCTAGAAAGCAGATTAGCAAGGATAAGCATAATGTCTCAACACTGGCAAGTAACAAATGCTAATACAAATCTAAAATGCTAATCTACATGAATGTTGTTCTATGATGCTGTTTTATTTTATGAATCTGATATTATTAATAAGATGTTGGCTTACTTAAGATGCTTACATATATTGCAGCTAACACACTATAGATCAGCAATGTCCAAAGCGGCAATGCAGGCGACATGGTGACCGTGTCATAAACTCATGTCGCACGATTTTCCTCTGCCTGCTTTAACATTAATCAGATTTCTTTATTTAAGTTATTTTTCAGATCTTTTCTCAGCTTTTCCACGAACATGATCTATCTAATTTTGTAACCATTCTACTACCCCCTAACTCCACCCGCTGCTTTTTCCCTGGAGCAAGTGTCGACATCTCAATTATATTAACATTACTTTTATTATTATTAACAGTAATATTATTGGAATCATCACATGGCGCCGGCACCTCCATACCAATCAGTCAAATGTGCCCCAATATATAAAATGTTGGACAGCACCGCTATAGACAGCTCATTCGTTCTTTGTAGGAGGAAAGCCAGTCTCAAAGGAGAGACAGTCTCTCTTTGCATGTTGGTGCTGTCAAGCACTTAACACACCTAAATGTTGATATTTAATAGGATCCATTAAGGACTTAACTTTAACCTTAGAACCCAAAAGTTATCCATAAACAAAATGTCATATTTATTTCTTAAATTACCTCACTTAAGCATAGCTATCAACAGTATATTGGTTAAATTAATGCCTTTAGCCAATAAAAAAAATGTTTATTCAACTTCCCTGTACATCAAATAATAGGCCACTACTCTCTGCAGTCGTCTTTAATGTTTATTGCTAAACAATGCAAGCTCGTTTGTACCAACTACAGCTAAAGTAAGCAAACTATAATGATGTAGGTAAGGCATTACATAGCTTAATAAGTATGAAGTGGACCACAGAAATAACAGAGGCAGTTAAAGACACCCTTTACGAAGCGAAAACAAAGAGACTTAAATAAATCTCTTCTTATCCTTATGCTGTGAGGTAAAACAGGATTGCATATATAAGCCAGGTGATACTGACATCTTGCCTGTTGGCAGTTACAACATGTCTCACAATACATATTATCAATGGCGCATGTATCAAGCTATCAGCAATATTATTTTGGTGCATTTACATTCATACATTGCTCAAACCATACAGACCAAAACTAGTGCTCAATTAAACAGAGATCTGCTCTAACACTGAAGACATAAGCACTGCTGATATTATCTATCTATATATATAGAAAAGTAAATCTATCATATAGTGTGCAAGCATGAACATGATACATTTATTTTTGTCATCAAGAATCATTAATTTGTTACTAAGTGCTCCTGAAACAAAATATCCAGCCATCATAACCTCTAGATTAGGGTTTCCAAATGGTGCCATATTGAATTCAACCACAGAAGCAACCCACAAACTTTCTTCTTCTGCATTCTCACTAGATTGGGATTTTGGATTTTCTAATAAAAGCAGCCATCTGCCTCAGATTATCAGCCACTCAATACAGTTTGTCTTGGACGCCAGTGTAAGTGGGCCACCTCTTTCTTCTCAAGTCTGCATACTGGGGCAGTTCTGTAGGATATAATTCCTATGATTTCTGCTTCCCGTTTGTGCGGACCTCTTCCCGCAGTAAGTTTTGGCCACCCTCGTGATGTAGGTCTGACATTCTTACTGCGTGGCTAAATCTCCGAGGTAGATTGGCGACCGTAGAATCCGTTATCCTATTCCTCATTGTGAGGGTCGTTGCACCATGTTATGCGCCTTACGGCCTGGTGCATCCGTTTTCTACAAGCATTTGTTTCGGTTAGCATTCCCTAGTGGACATATGCATCCGATTACCCACAAACTAACAAGCAATCTTTGCACACTTGCAGAACAGGTTGGTCTCCAGATTAATTCTGCCAAGACCAAAATTATAGAGAGACTAAATCAACAAGTTCTTATGGGGTCACTAGTTGGGAAAAGAAAACGTGGAAGACCTAAGACCACTCTTCGAAGAACAATCCTACAAGAAAGTAAACTATTGGGATGTAAAACCATACGCACGAGATCTCCAACTGCTAGCAACGAACCGCATTACATGGAGATCTAAAACTTCTGCCCTATGTGTCGCCTTTGGCACGAAAGGAACAAACTAACTAACTAATGGTGTGATACCTTCCCACTAGTGTGGAAGGAGAGGATCGCATGTGTGGTAGGAAGTTTGTGGTACCTCCACACTAATGTAGCAGGCGAGGATCGCATGTGTGGTAGAAAGTTTGTGGTATCTCCACACTAGGGTAGCAGGAGAGGTTTTCATTAACTTTTTAAATATATTAGCTTCCATTTGAGTGTTTCAAATTAAAAAGTTTATAAATATACTGTTTTGTAGATTGTTTCATTAATATAAGTAAATAATTTACACTTGGAAGAAATAATGCTAATATAAATAAATAATTTACACTTGGAAGAGATAATGCTAATATAAATAAATAATTTACACTTGGAAGAAATAATGCTAATCTAAGTAAATAATTTACACTTGGAAAAAATAGTGCAATAGCTTGTTTAATCTAATAATTATCTGCAGAACTAGATTCATATTTTATTAATGCTTGGATTTATAACAAAATTTCAAAGACTTTTAATAACAGCAAGTCAAAATGTGGTGTTAATAACTTATTATATTAAATAAAATGTTCCATGGCCTTTTTAGATCTTATGGTATGTAGTGCCTGTTACTTCACATTTTTAGTACATTGTGTGCAGGAGGTAGGAGGGTAAATTCCTTTCCTCATGTGTGAAACATTGAGTGCGGGATTGTATAACTTGATAACTAAGAGTAAATGGAGTTTTAAAGCATATTTCTAACTACAAAGATGTTTATTGCACTGTCATATTCAGAAAGGAACTCCCATATAAGTTACATCTCAACAGTACTAGATTTCGAGCATTGTGAAATAAAGCAAAAAAGGGAGAAAAATTATAAATAGTTACTTTCTCCACACTGGATCCAAATCCAATGTTGTCAGTAGTGAAAGGAATCTGATGAACTAATGCAACATTCGACTTCTGCAGTTTGCTAGCCATATCAAATATTATCTCAGTGGATGCTACAAAGAAAAAAAAATACAATCCGTCAGTTATTGAAGCTTTTTTCTTATTCTTCGAGCACTACATATCGACCACTTTTAACTACTCTGTGTGATTTGTATGTGATCTGAGCCTAAGAGCAATTGTACATTGTGCCAGTTATGCGTCTACAAGTAGGCCAGCACATCTGATTTCTGTGATGCTTTTATTTACTAGGGTAGCTTCCTAGGCCCCTACCTCAGCCGCCTCTTACAACATGCCTTGTAGGTTGCAGTGGTACTATTCTTTGCTTCCCTTATGAGCCCCGGTACCACACAGCATTTATTTCTTATAAAACTTGCTCATGGAAAATGAATAAACTAATACATTTTATTATAACTAAAGAAATGGCAGTTTATCTGGCATAAAACTGTTTCATTAAATGAAAGTCTTGGAGAAATCATTAATTATAAACTGTTCAGGGAAAATATAATTTCTGAAGCCCTAACTTAATATACGAAACAAATATAAATAATATGGAAAGTAGATAATAAACTAATAACTTTCTATAAAAGCAGACCTGCATTTTAAAATGGAAAAGGTACTAAAAGACACTTTGTTTATCTTGAAACAGATGAACTATCAACTGTCACAGACTTCTGTTTAAGTTTTCTTCTTGAGGTTCATACATGAGGTTCAGATAACCCTTGTCACTTCTTACCATCTTTCCCAATGTCTTTTCCTCTCTTTATTTCCCCTGTGGGTTTTTAATCATTGTATGTTTGGTGACAATGGGTGCAAAGCAAAAGGCCGGCCATGAAAAAGATGGACCTCAGAGATAACAGAGGCGATGAAAGAGACTATTTACAAAGCGCATACTAGGGTCCATTTTAGAAATCTCTTCTTGACCTGACGCTGTGAGGCAAACAGGATTCGAGAAAGAAAGAAAAATTTATTGTTTTCTGAGGGTGCTTTTACTCACCCTTATTTTCTATCTTTGACTTCTGGCTGTAATTGTTATTGTTTTGCCATATTCCAAAAATGTATGTTTAATATTACTTATAATCTTCTGCTCTACAATGGTGAATTCTGTTCTTCTTCTTTGCATTCATTCTTATCAACCAAGTTACCCACTCTTTGTGATCTGTGTGGTTTGCATCAAGAATGTGAATACATTGCGCCCCAGCTCTGAGGTCTCTATGACATGTAGAACAGCTGCATCAAAGTTTCGGCCTAGTGACATCTGTTGATGAAGGTCTGGACTTTTGATGTTATTTTTCTTCTTAACCTTTCAACTCCCAACAGAGCACAGGTCTTCAACAAACTTCTTCCAACTTTTCCTCTCTCCTGCCATCCCTTCCAACTCTTTCCATGTTTTACCTATCCTTTTCATATCAGTCTCCAGCTCTTTTCTCCAGGTATGTCTAGGCATTCCCCTACTCCTCTTTCACTGTGGGTTCCAAAACATTGCCTGTCTTGCAATGCTTCTGGTCAGTCTTCTCAATGTGTGTCTATCCATCGCCAGCATCTCTTCCTTAGCTTTGGATGTTATACCATTGATTAAATGGTGAAACATGTAAAACAAAAGGAGTGTAGTTTTGCATAGTACAAAAACAATATACTGTGATGTTTCAACCAAAAGGCCTTTATCAATCAAAGGATACAATAAAAGAAGTGAAGAAATGTAGACCTCCTATACGACAGACAATAAATGCCTAAAGGTACATTTAGGGCAACTATAGTGACAATTATAACAGTTGTAGTCACATATCGTTTAAAACAAAATTCACAAATATGATAAATGGATAACCTTCGATCCTGCTAGTGCTAATCCACACATACTCATACTTTGCTGCTTCATAGGCTGGCACCATATTTTGAACCATAGGATTCACAATATCCTTTCTGTGCTCTGTACCTAAAATGCAATATTATTCATGGAAAACTGGTTAGATTCTAAGTTGATGCTACAAGATCTTGAACATAGGTATTCAGTCCCTTGCAATAGAAAGTGTCTGCGGCAGCAAATGTAAACAGTAGCCATGATTATAATCTTTTCCCAACTCAGAAAATTCAGGTACCCTTTACAGATTTGTAGAATAAGTAAATGACCATACTAGAAACATTATGACATGGTAATGCAATGATGGTGCATTTTTTCTGGAGATCCATAGGATAGTTCCCAGAGATACAGAGTTTGTGACCTCGACAGGTGGTGCATCATTTATGTGTATAGGGGCTGAGCCATATGGGGTAAAACCCGGTGCAATGAAATAAATCCTTCGTCTTTAGACAATGATGCCACTTGTTTAATAGCAAGATTAACTTTGGCTACAATGACATTTTTATTTATATGACATAATAGCAGAAGCTAAAAGTCGTTAAAGTGAAGGTTATTACGCTTTCTTCGTAGAGAGTCCCAGGATAAAAATCTCCAATTGAAATGGGGCTTTTCCGGATTGCAACAGCTCTCAGGTTGATCTAGTTTCAATTGGGTATCTGAGAAACACTGGAATGTGAAGACCTCATAGGCGGCCAGAGTAATGTTAGCCACATCCCCCGGTGTGTGCCATTGGTAAATGAAAATTACAGGCCTCGTAAATTATAATATTGTATTCCCTAATAAACCTCATGATATAAAAACAGATACTTTACTTATTACTTTACTATTGACCAAAGTTGAATTTCAATACTGTTACCAAAATGTGTCAATTTTTACAACAGCTTTATGTATAATAAGCAAAAGGAATAAAATTATGGAAATTTTAAAAAACAAATATATACCATGAAAGAATCTTTATAAAATCAAGAAAAAAAGGAAAATGAAGAAATTATAAGTCTCAAACTATAGAAAAAAAGGTAATAAATTACTCATGTGACACATGTAACATAAAGAACAGAAAGTAGTAGTGAATAAAGCATTAAGGAAGGCAAGAAATGTACCTGTAAACAATGTCACATCCACATGGGGGTGGAGTTGATGTAGTCTTTTTACCACCATAATGGCTTCATCATTTTCATCATGGAAGCAAAAAAGCAATTCATACTAGAAGGAGAAAACATGCAATTAAAATATATTTTGCGTTTTAAAACATGGCAAATGTAAAATTTACTTCTCTCAATATTGGTAACTGTAATTCTGTTATCCAATCTGTTTCACAGATAAACAGGACACATTTGTTACCTAACAGGTAGTAGTATTAGTCATCTTCCTTATGACAAATCAGATCTGATTACTATGCTACAGTATAACTCCAGATGTGGTACTTTAAAGTGGGATCTTCTGTTTGTAAAATCTTATAGTTGCCCGTCTGTACATTTGTGTCTTGTTGGATAATATGCATACACTACGGCAAAAATTTGGATGTCCCTGCTGTAGGGGCATAATGGGGACCAAGTATCCATGGACATAAAGATCTATCCTGGCGGAACTCAAAATCAAAGAAAACTGGATGCTGCTACAAACAAAACTGAGAAAATTGAAGTATTTTGGGCATATAAAAAGACATGAAGGGTTGGAGAAGACCACTATATAAAGAGACATTCTGGAAAATAAGAGAAGAAAGAGACAACGGAGAAGATGGATTCAGGATGTAACTGATTATTTTAGCATGATGACTGCAGAGGTCTATGAGAGAGAAATTGTAAAGGACTGTTAGAGTGGCAAAGTCCTGCTTAGGACAAGTTATTTGATAATAATGAATTTTTAAAAAGCACAATATAATATTATAAACTATGGTAAGAATAGTAAGGAAAATAAAACACACAATCTTTCAGGATAACAGAACTTCTTCTTCGAACGCTCCATATCGACCACTTGTTAACTGATTCAGTCCCGTGGAACACTGTAGTGCACATATTTCTTATCTGCGTGGCCCAAGCGTCGTTTAAAAGACGGCTACTATTGCGTTGAGTTTTTATTAATTTTCACTCCGATTGTAGTTTTATATCAACCGAAAACTAAGTAGAAAGGAAGTACTAACGATAACCAAATCACAACATCGTGGTTTTGACTAGAATCAGAAGTGAAACCAAGTTTAATTTTCGTTTTCAAGTTACCCTGTGATTAAAAAATAATGTCTAACAATTCAGAGTCTAGAAATGGTTTGTTATCAGCTCGTTCTGCACGTTTACAGCTGCAGAAGCGCGAGATTGGTTGCATGAAGATGTAGATACTGATAGTGAAGATAGTGAAGCTTCTGATTCTGATGACACAGAAGTTTGTGATTTAAATACGTCGATTATTAATAATTTAAATAATACTAGTAGTGTTTCCCAACCAGCTGCGAGAGGGCGTTGCCCCAGTCAGGTTCCAGATGGTCGTGTTGCTAATTTGCGAACAGTTAGTAAACCATATATTCCGTCAATATTTTCTTAATTTGTGTGTATTCATAAATGGATTACTTATATAAAGAGAGCAGTTACACTGACTTATTCACCATATTGTTCCTCAAGGCCCTTGGTAAGTTGGATTTTTTTCTCACAATTTCAATTAATTTTTTTATTACATGCTAATATTTGTCATGCACAGTCAACACAACATTATATTTTCGCATACAATAAATATTTTATGAAAGTACAATCATTTATCTTTAATTTGATATATAATAAGTTCAACTTTAAATCATATTTAGAAACAATATTTTAATTTAACTAAAGTATGTGTGCAATATTTTTGAAGCTAAAAATATAATTCCGTCCAGAGGTGAAAAAAACCTGGAACTGAATCAGTTAAACCCCTCTTTGTGATCCGAGTCCAAGAGCGATTGTACATTGTGCCAGTTATGCGCCTACAAGTAGGCCAACACATCTGATTTCTGTGATGCTTTTAATTTAATAGGTAGCTTCCCTAGGCCCCTACCTCAGCAGCCTCTAACAACATGCCTTGTAGGTGGCACTGTTACTATTCTTTGCTCCTCCTGCGAGTCCCAGCAACATGGGTGGACAACAGTACCGCTTGACTGTAAGAACTCAACTATATATTTATCATAAGAATCTGATTATAAATTGTGAAGGCACAAAAAGATTTAGCTTTTGCTCTGATACTATTTACTTCTGGCATATTCTGCTAAAAAAATTTCTGAATTGAATATCCCATTAGATAATTCTTCATAAGTTGACTTGTATGAACCATACCATTAGTTGACCAAGTTAATTTCCTCAGTTTGTTACATATGCTAATAGTATTCTACTAACAAAAAATGCACCTTTGGATAGGTAAGCATAAAGTGACTCTCTAGATTTTGTTCTAGAAATGAATCCACACCCATCAGTGGTTTGATAATGGAAATGCCTGGAATAACATCCCCAAGTTCACTTGATCCTGTTGGTTTGTGAAGATACATTTTACTGTAGAAAATAAAAGGTAGAGATTAGCATTAAAGAGCTAATTGTAACAGCCAGTGTTTATAATTAATATTGTTTCTAAAATACAAACTAGTACAGAATAGGATCAGAGAAGTCACCTTCATTTTTGTCCCTAGACACAAAGGGGTCAGGGGTAATGAACGAGCTGATAGATTGGCTGGCACGGCTATGATATCAGAGGGAGTTGAAATGGACCAAAATTACATTCTTAACGCATTGAGAACGTCTTTCCGAACAGAGGAGTTTCAGGATGTGAATCCAGTCGCTGACCAGATTGAGAAAGATGGGTGTCGATATTGGTATGAAAAGAACAACATTAAAAATATGCAAAAATATTGATTAATCAGCATCGAACTGGCGTGTTGGGTCACTGGATACTGCTGGATTTGTTGAGGCAAGGATCTGAACACCTATGGACATGTCCAGAGTAATATGATGATAGCCCTCATATAACTGATAATACACCATTTCTAAATTTTATAAAAGTTTTGTTTGTTCTCTATACTAAACAAACTATATTCCAAAGCTTAATACATTGACAGCGAAGAAATTAAATGCTGAGGTTTTAAGTCAGGCCTGTGCACAGAGAAACCTTATCAAAAGAATAAGAATCAGACAATCAAGGTTCTTCGAACATATAATGCAAAGAGGAGGTTTAGAACATTTGGTGACAACGGGCAAAATTCAGGGAAGGAGACATCATGGAAGATATGGTGAGAAGATGTTGGATGGTCTGACCTCTTGGTTTGACAAAAGATCGAAGGAGAGAGAGTTGTGAGAGACATGATCATCAACGTCGGCAGGCATGTCACTTGATTGATTGATCTGTTCATTTCCTTCTTTCTTGTTTTTATGCTACTTTCATTCTGTTCTTTGAGTAACCGCTTTTTAAATCAGATAAGCTAATCATATACTGACCGAAAAAAGAATAAAACTGACAAGAAATATATGAGAGCTGAAAAACTTGAGAAAAAATAAATAGGGCATGAAAGTAGTGAGAAAATAGTACAGAGAATAAAACAAGCAGATGAAATGATTAAAGATGAGTGGTAGAATATTTAAAAACTTCAAATCAAACTAAGTATCAAACAGCATACTTGTCTGAAATGCTAGTTTAGAAAACATGGAAAATATTCTTTAAAAAGGGAAAACGAAATGGTTATGGCAAGTTGGGAAAATGAAACATAGTATACCTGGAAGAATAACAATAACTTGGACACATAAGCGAATGAAGTCCAAGAATAAATGAAGACACATGATGGAAGAGGAAATGCATGGATTACCTCTGACATGGATCATAGCTCTAAAGTTTGCAAAGGACAGGGAGCGCTTTATGTAGAAATCTCATATGAGGAGAATTAACCTTTTAAAAATTGATGGTTTGAGGCAGTGTGATGAACAGAAGACATAGAGAAAAGATACAAAGGGAAGAGAGTAGAGAAAATGAGAATTTAATAACAGAGATCATAAATTCCTTTTTTTTAAATAATGGAACTGGTAAAGAACACACACAGAGATGTGTTTCAATCCCAAGGAAGTATGAGTTTGAACTCTTGGTCCTTGTGCAAGGCAGTAGAGTTTGTACTTTTGACTCCATGTTGATGGGTCTCCTGGCAACTCTTTCTGGTAGGATATGTTTCCACAGCTTACTTTCAAATTCCAGAAGGCTGCTTGCGTTGATGTGATAAAAGGTGCAGTGCCACAAGCTGGGCAGTCTTCTAGTCCATAGGTGACGTTTTAAAGTCTCTCTAAAAGCTTCAAATTTGTTCAGGACTGATTCCTCCTATCAGTCAAGCCTTTATCTCTAGCAGTATTCATAACAGAAAAATGCTGTTGATCCTTGCTTTGCTAGTAAAACAAATCTTTATCCAATTTGGCGTAGAGGTAAGATGCTAGTCTCTTGCTCAAAAGTTACTTAGATCACAGGGAGCGGTCGAGATATTTAACTGACCTCTTGCGCCTTTGCGTGTCGGAGATGATATTGTGATTTACATGCATGTTGTTTAACTGACTCATGATTTTACATACTAATTTTTTGTAACTCAAAATCAATTAGGTGTAGTCGGAATTTCTCCTCCTTCCTCAAAGCAAGCTTAAAACTGTCCATGGTGGAGTTTTTAAAAAAATCTGTTATAAATTGTTGGAACAAAAGTAAGCACTTACCTTGCTATCAGTGAGAGCATGATTACAAACACCATAATTGAGTATAAGAACAAGGCTGCACTGGCTATCACAAAAACCACATAAGACAGTGTGTCTGATGCAGAACCTATGTCCCACATCTGCAGAAGACAAGTGTACCAGATATCAATAAACAGCTTAGAATATTAAAATATATGACATAATTTGTCACAATCAGTGACAATATCAATTGACATAAAAGAATGGAAATCAATATTTTGCTTCAGTTCAAACAAATAATATACTCAAAATGACTATTTTCAATCGTTGTGGGAAGTGAGGAGTGTCTGGATGAATGGATTAGCGCTTGGCTCTTATGCGTGAGACCCAGGTTCAATCCATGGTATGGCCAAGGAGTTTTTTCTGTCATATAAAGAAAAATATATACCTGAACAGTTTCGCGGCATCTACACTAGCCATAAGTAAAAAAAAGTAAGTAAAGGAACCCTTTCATACCTCGTGGTATATAGGGCAATACAGCGTTAGGCCTGTATTTTTCATTGACCGTCGGCATACAATGGGTGATGTGGTCAACATCACGCCAGCCGCCTTTACTTTCCCAGAGCATGTCCGGTACCCAGTTGAGGCTGGGTCGACCTGAGAGCCGTCGCGGTCGGGAAAGATTCCACGCGCACTCGCGGAGTTGAACCCAGACCACCAGCCTTGAGAAGCGAGTTCACTAACAACTACGCCACTGCGTCTCACACTAGCCATGCTGCCATTAAATTCCACATACACATGTCCCAGCTGTCCTACACCACCTACAAAGCAGTATTACAGACAGTAACAACAGGTTTTTCAACGTGTATCATTTTTGTAACCACCAGGCAATTTGAAGTTTCCACTCTGTATTATCTCTTCAAGGAAGCGGAAACGCCCAAAGTATATAGCGCATAAAACAAAGTAAGGAAGGTTTACAAAGTACAAGAACAAAATTGTAGTTATTGTACTCTGCAAATCCTGACCACCCCCCTCCTACGTGCTTCGCCTCTGGTACAGAGTTTTACTGCAGTCTTTCTTTGTATCGACACAGGACAGATATGTTACATCAGACATAAACAGAATCTTGCCGATACTGGACGATTCTGGTACGACCAACCAGCTTGACCCATCCTTAGGTTGAAAGTGCGTGCATCAGCTTAAAAGATTTTAACCCATTCGCCTTTCTAATTCGATACACTGGCTCGCTGTATTTTTTAAGATGACTCAAACTTAGCATACTGACTATTGTAGTATATATTACAAAATAAATGCATCTGGACGTACAAATAAATAAAAAATACGGAGTGAAAGGGTTAATCCCCTACATAACAAACAAACTGACAGATGTAATGTTGAACTACATTTTCAGCTTTAAAAAATATGACATGTTACACGTACTTTGCTGCACATCAGTTTCAATCACAAGTACCACACATAACGGCCACTCAAAGTTAACATACGGGCTATTATAGTATGAAAAAATCGTGGCATATCCTTTACAGTACGTAGCCATCAACCACAGTAAATGAGTCGTTGATTTTCTAGGCACCACTTATACGTTCAGTAGTTTGCCATTGCTTTCTGAACGGTACGATGAGGTCTATTTTTACCCTTTGTAAAAATCCCACGAAACGAATTTGCTTCAATTTGCCCGCCGTGGGGTACGCTTGGGTTTGTGATCGAGCTCACTACCGCTTGAGCTACAGACGCTCACTATATTATAGTATAGATTACAAAATAAATGCACCTGGAGGCTTCAAAAAATAAGGAGCGAAAGGGTTACATAATCAACAAACAAACTGGCTAGTGTAATGTTAAACTATGTTTTCAGCTTTCAAAAATATGATATGTTACACGTACCTTCTTGCTGCACATCAGTTTTATTCACAAATACAACACATACTTGATATCAGATGTTTTACTCAGACACAATAATGTAAATAAATAATGTTTCTAACAATCATCCCCTTGCCAGCTGCAATATACATATTAAAAAGGAAAGAATGGGAAAATCATTAAACGAAACCAATCAACAACTTAGTAAAAGCTAATAATGTGTATTTTCACGATTGATTTTTACTTTCGTTCTAAACGATGAACACCACAGCCATGATTAAAGTATTCACTAAGTCTAATACTACTTTACAGAACACGTGTGTATACGTTACATAATAAGAGGCATTGTGTACGACAACACGTGTTATACAGCGATAAAGAACGATATTAAAGGCAAGTGAAGTGGAAAGACGTGAACGGCAGCATAACAAATGGACATAACAAGGTAGAACGTTGTTCTTAAAACGATCTAGGAAAATTATACCACCAAAGGTTTTCACTTGCTTTCTGAGAAATGTTTGGAAATTGTTTTGATTTAAATGCGACTCAGTGCGGAAGCAGCACATTAAATAACTATCACCAATACAAGCTTTTGCGAGATTGCAAAGAAGATTATGTGGAGGTTAGGATTAATGAGACTAGTCTTTGAAACGACTGCGTTAAATCTCCATATTCCTGTGAGAAGAGAATAAGGAGATTTAAGAGCCCCAGGGGAAGCACTGTAGACAGTGAATATGATCAATAAATACAGTCAACAAGTATTGGGGGCTTCAGGAAAAACAAATTACCAAACACAGGATTGGAACCACAACCTATACTTCTTACGGCACCCATTGCCTAACCCTGCAGACGAGGGTTTTTAAAAACATAATCAGCTGAACCACAGCCAACTCTATCACAGTCAACTCTATCACAGCCAGCTCTATAACAGACAACTATATCACAGCCAACTCTATCACAGCCAACTCTATCACAGCCAACTCTATAACAGACAACTATATCACAGTCAACTCTATCACAGCCAACTCTATCACTTCCAACTCTATCACAGCCAGCTCTATAACAGACAACTCAGTTTATAGTTGGCCCTGGCTGAACACAATGAGAGAGCTAGCTGGATGTGTTCTTTAAAACGCTCGCCTGTAGGGCTAAGCAGTTGGTGCCGTAAGAAATAATAGTTTGTGGTTCGAATCATGTGTTTGGTACTTTGTTATTTCTAGAAGTACCTAACACTTGTTTGCTGTCCGTTTATTGATTATATTTCTGTGATAACAGAAACACAGCTTCAGGAAATGTCGGTTAACCAACATCAAATGACCAGGTTTCGTGTATCTATACGGCTGATCTATCAACAGTTTAGGGAGGGGACCGTACGCCCATACGTTAAGGCAGGGAGAGGAACGCCACCGCACTTGAAAATTGCTTTTTTTGTTTTAAAAACATTATGATTTACTGTTTTTTTAAACTAGCTATGGTTTAAACATTTATAAGAAGTTGATATTTCTAGACATGGATCCCGTAATCCAAATCTGACTCTGATCTCCATTTTCGCACAGTAAACTACCAACTAAAAACTAAAAAATTTGGAACAGATTTTGTCTCCGTCCTCTCCTCCGGAAATAAAAATTATGTGGACGCCTATGGTTGGAAATGGACATCGCCCGTGTGTTGCCGGGGCTCGCAAGGGGAGCAAAGAATAGTATTACTGCGACCTACAAGGCATGTCGAAGAGGCGACTGAGGTATGGGGCAAAGGAAGCTACCTAGTAAATGAAAAAAGCATAGCAGAAATCGGATGTGCTGGCCTTGTGGGTGCATAACTGGCACATCATACAATCGCTCTTAGGCTCAGATCACATACAAATCATAAAAAGTGGTTTAACAAGCGTTCGAAGAAGAAGAATTACAAAAAAAAGATTCAGACTTTGTCAACAAATGTCTTGACGTATTCTCAGACTGAGATGGTAGGACAGAATTGCAAACAAAGACATGTGATTAAGAACAGGAACCCATGATGACCCAGGTTAAGAGGAGAAAATGTCGATGTGTCGGACATACCGTACGGAAGAAACAGTTGATTGTCACTAGACAAGCTCTTGAGTGGAACCTGCAGGGAAAGCGGAAAAGGAGACATCATAAACAGAGCTGGAGACGGAGTCTTCTTGGGGAAATGAATGATGCTGAACTATCCAAGGAAGTCTTAAAGAAAACAGCTAGAGACCAGGAAAAGTGGCGAACAAATGTTGAGACCCTATGCTCCACAAGGATCGAAGCGGAATGAGTCAGTCATTGCTATTTGTAAAGTAAAAAAAGCCTTTCATACCTCGTGGTACATAGGGTAATACAGTGTTAGGCCTGTATTTTTCATTGACCGTCGGCACACGATGGGTGATGTGGTCAGCATCAGCTGCCGTCGCGGTCGGGAAAAATTCCACGCGCACTGCGGAGTTGAGCCCAGACCACCAGCCTTGAGAAGCGAGTTCACTAACAACTACGCTACCGTGGCTCTCCATTGCTATTTGGCTATGTTAGTAGTGTATATGGGGCACTGTTATAACAAGTAAACTAGAAGTAACTACCTGAGAACACATCATCATCAACTGCTGTGTCGGCTGGCGTAATGCGATCATGGATCTCCACAAATCTCTGTGTTTGCTATCATCGCATATGTTGACGCTCTTCCGTACCATGAAGTCAGGCTAACCAACATTTTCTCTGTTTTCCTCTGTCTCGTCTCCCCTCGATTTTATCAGTTGTTACACTGTGTTCTAAACCTCCCTTTCTCATCACACGCCTGAAGAATGACGACTGCCTCTTTCTTATATTGATGATAAGCTTTCTCTGTGTCTTGACCTCATTATTTGTTTATTTTTTTTTCCGATCCAGAAGCACTTGAGCTTTTCAGCTTTCGGCTCGGTGCCATGGACATCGTAACCCTTCGGTTCGGTGCCACGAACACCGTAAATCTGGGGAATCTATGGTTTTTTCTGCCATCCCGCGGAATTGAACCCGCACACACAGAGGGATAGTCACCCGTAGTCCAACGCGCTACGAACACGCTGGGCAGACGGGCCTGACCTCATTAAACACCTACACATTCGGTATTATGAGAAAACATAAGAGTATTTTAGCTGACAGATTACACAAAGTAGTTTTGAAAGCTGCCCTATGAATGAATACATCTAGTACATTTTCTATTAATAGTAATAAACACAACAACTTGAGGAACAACTAACTTTACAAATATATTATATGCTACAAATAAAACATAAGAGGGACAATGCAGTAGAGGCAAACATCGCATACCAAAAACATGTAATTTCAGTAGGTAAACACAATACAGATAAATAGATGAATAAATACAAAAGATGTCATCAATGTGAACAAAAATGAGGCAAAAATATGTCAGACTAGTCATTCAATGTGCTAAATAATAGATAAATACAAAGAAAATTGATGAAGGATGGGATTTTGTTTTGCGTTCATTCTGTAAGTCGTGTTAATTAACCACACGATGTAGTCTGTATGATTTGTTCAGAGAACGTGCGTACATTACGCAACCGTTATGTTCCTACAACATGTTCCGAATTTCTACTTAGAATGAGATGACAAATCTTATTTAAATAAAAGGTCTCAGTCAAAACTGTTAATGTGAAAGCATGAATTTGAAGAAAGAAGATATGGGGAATATATTTAAGAAATAAAGAATAGAGTAGGCAGAATAAAAAGTGAATTTCAGATAATATGTCCCCAGTGACGTGGTCTTATGTCCCCAGTGACGTGGTCTTATGTCCCCAGTGAAAGGGTCTTACTCCCAGTGAACATGTCTTATGTCCAAGTGACATCCTCTTATGTACCCAGTGAAATGCCTTATGTCCCAGTGAATGGTCTGTACCCCGGTGAAATCTCTTATGTCCCCAGTGAATGCTCTTATGTCCCAGTGAAATGTCTTATGTCCCCTTGAAATGCTCTTATGTACCCAGTGACATGCTCTTATGTCCCCTGTGAAATGCTCTTATGTCCCCAGTGACATGCTCTTATGTCCCCTGTGAAATGCTCTTATGTACCCAGTGAAATCTCTTATGTGCCCGTGACATGCTCTTATGTACCCAGTGACATGCTCTTATGTACCCTGTGAAATGCTCTTATGTACCCTGTGAAATTCTCTTACGCACCCAGTGAACTTATCTTACGCACCCACTGAAATGCTCTTATGCACCCGGTGAAATTGCCTTACGCACCCAGTGAAATTCTCTTATGTACCAAGTGACGTGGTTTTATGTATGTTACAAAATACAACGAATAGTAGATAAAACAGTATAACATGTTTGTTGTTGAGAATGTAATGAGTCTTCCAACAGTGATACAGAAACAACAATGTTTGTCGTAGTGCGTGTAATTGAAGAGCAAGTTTGATGCATGTGCAATGAGAATAATTAATGGAAGTGATATTGGACGGCAAAACGAGAGAGAGAGCATACTGAAAGTTTAACTTGCAGCATTTAAGAAAGTCAACAACAGGGTCTATCAGGCGAAACCGTAATGGGGGAGGGGGCGGCATAAGCAGGAAAATTAAGATTACAATTAAAGGTTATTTTAAAGAAAAAAAAAGATTTAAGGGGCGGCATTTCGAAGACTTACATCATACTGAGAAAATATACCGCACGGCCCTGTCAACAACACAACAAGCTACCATCATTACAGAACAGAAATTGTGGTGGCAACACAAGCAACGCCTACACTAGCTGGCATGACAATGTGAATGAGAGAGAGAGATTAACTGTGTTTACCACATAAATCTAGGTTGCTAATAGCGACGATTAGTTGAAGCGTACAGCTCAAAGATATTTTGTCACAAGCAATCAGGTGTTACGAGAATGATATAGCAGAGCTTCACATGATTCCGTTCTGCAGTGACGGATCGATCCTGATATGCAGTATGGGAATTGATGTTCAACTGCCGATTGCACGCAGGTCGTGAGTATCGCTACACAAGATTTCCGATATTGTATATTTAGAGACCGTAGTGTTAGACGTACGCCCGGGCGGTTACTGGGGTTCAAAGTTGGGGGTAGTATAAAGAATAGAACCACTGTTACCTGCCACGTATGTCGTAAGACGTTTCTGTATCTATTTAGTGTTGTTTTTATAGGTGTGGTAGCTAGCCCTACCCCAGCATTCTTAGTCATCTCTTAATAATAGTTATTATTAATATTATTAAGAGGCGACTAAGGGTGCCGGAGTAGGGCTAGCTACACACCCGTAAAAATAACACTAGATAGATACAGAAACCACAACTAAAGAAATTCATATCTCGCCCCCTTTTGGGAAGAAGAAGGATCCGCAGGGAAGAAAATGGGGAGGGAGAAGAGTGGAGAGAACTGGAAAAGATGGCTGTGGATATGAGAGTTTGGAAGACCATGGTTGCGGGCCTATGTCTCCTCAGGGGCGAAGAAGAAGTATTAACAGTTAGGACGTTGAATAGTCTGCGTATCTTTCCGTTATCTCTCTCTCTCGTCTATGATGCCCGTATGGCAGCAACACAACACATGCAAGTCATTCTTTTCTGTTCTTGGTCGTACACTGTATTGTATTCCATCAGTGATTCATTTCTTTCAGTTCTTCTTCTACTGTTCTAAATGTGGTTTTTGAGTCTTCCACGTGTTAGTTTACCCTCATAACTCTGCGTATCGCTGCGCAGCACACACACACACACACATATATATATATATATATATATATATATATATATATATGAGAAATGTGTGGCGGTGTGTGATTCGTAATTTGACTTCCATTGTGTAAGCAATGTTAAATGTATAACACTACTTTTGTTATTTATTTACATGCTGAAATCAAACTTAATTACACAAATCTCAAAATGAGTACGGCCCGGAGATAAACGAAAGTAATGTCAATAGTTCGCTACCGTAGCAAGAGACAGAACACATGGAAATATATTACAGCTGACTACCGAAGTGGAGAATGTACCTAATTGGATCTGTTTGTCAGACCAATACAACGTACAGTGAGCTTACACAAGGTCGTGTACTTTAAACTTGCTTGGTATATAATAACGTTCCGTGTTGAATGCTGGTCGTGGGGGAGATTGATAAACAATTTTCTGATGGTGATCTTGTGAAATAATGTATCAATGCATGCTGTAGAGAATTTATAGTGATGTATTCAACATCATGCCGGTCGCCTTTACTTCCCAGTGATTTTCCGGGTACCCAATTAAGGCTGAGTCGACCTGAGGGCCGTTGGAGTCGGGAAAAAAAATTCCACGTCCACTGTAGAATTGAACCTGGGCCACTAGCCTTAGAAGCGAGATCAATAATAACTACCATACAGCAGCTCTCTTGTAGAAATATAATAATAATATCAAGTGTTATTACCACACTCTGGTATTGATAAACAATTTTCTGATGGTGAACTTGTGAAATAATGTATCAATGCATGCTGTAGAGAATTTAAAGAGCCCCGATCTTCTTTCTTGTGTCTTTCTCTGCTTTTTACCGTTAGGCGTAGCAGGTTTAACTGATGATCGGTTTCCAGATAGTGCACGCTCGGTCGCTTGATATGATGTGATATTGTGGAGGTTTATGTCTGTAACTCCATCAACCCATCTTTTTCTAGGTCTGCCCCTTCCTCTTGATGATTCCATTTTCAGGTTGTACGATCTTGCAACTGGTGTATTCGGGTTCATTCTCACCAGCTGGCCAAACCATTCGAGTCTCTGTTTTTCAATAAATCTAATAGCAGGTGCTGTTCCGACTGTTCTAATTTCCTTATTTCGTATAAGGTCTCTTGTTTTATTTACTGCTTTCCTCAAGCATCTCATTTCCTAGGTAGTAATTTTCCTTTATTGTTCTCTTGTCAGTGCCATGTTTGGCACTGGTAGCACAGTGTTGGTATGAATACTGCATTTATAATCTGTCTTTTAGTCTCTACTGAAATTGCTGGGTGTTTGATGTGCCTCGATAAAAGAATGAAATGCAACAAAATCGATGCTGACGAAGTCCTTCTCGTAATCAACAAATCCGATACATAGTGGAGATTTCAATCCGATACGTTGTGATATTATTATTGCGTAATGCGGCTATCTGGTCGGCGCAGGATCCATTTGGTCCAAAGCCTGCATGTTCATCTTTTAGTTTTATGCCGATGGCATCTCTCCAGGATGATCCTGCTTATTCATATTTTCCCCGGAGGTGATAGCAACATTATTCATCTATAGCTTTCATACTCATGAATGTCCCCTTTCTTTGGAAGCTTGACTGGGTATCCTTTTCTCCAATCTGCTGGTATTTCTTCGGTTTCCCAGATTCTGCTATGAAGTTTGTGCAGTAGTTCTATATGGGTGTTTACGTTAGCGTTAATCGCATCTGTTGGAATATCATTTGGACCGGCTGCTTTCTCATCTTTCAAAAGTTTGATGGTTTTACTAATCTCCTGCTGGGATGGTTTCTCACACTTGATATCCAAGTCAATTTCTGCAGGATTATCAGGTGTTTGTATGATCGGGAGTTCCTTGAAGTATCCCACCCATCTTCTCATTTTGTCTCTAACATTGGTAATAACTTTTCCATTACTATTTTGACCAACCCACTTCGTTGACTATTTTCCTGCTAGCTCTCTAATGGTGCTGTAAAGATCCCTGAGCTTTCCTTTTGCTGCTGTACCCCGTCACTCTTGCTAGGTCTTCTACCTATTGTCTTTTATCTGCCCTTATTTGCTTCTTCACTTTTTGTGTGTTTTTTTCTTTCGTTGGTTTTCCTTGGTCATTTGCAAGGTACTCTATTTGCTTCATGGACATATGTAACTCATAACGAAACCAGAGGGATATAGGATGATAAACCCTTTTAATACCACGCAGTTTATAGGGCAATAAGGTGTTAGGACCGTATTTTTTCATTGACCGACGGCACACGGTGGGTGATGTGTTCAACATCATGCCAGCCGCCTTTACTTCCCAGTGATTTTCCGGGTACCCAATTAAGTCTGAGTCGATCTGAGGGCCGTTGGATGGGAAAAAGTCCACGTCCACTGTAGAATTGAACCCGGGCCACTAGCCTAAGAAGCGAGATCAATAATAACTACCATACAGCAGCTCTCTTGGAGGAATATAATAATAATAGCAAGTGTTATTACCACACTCTGCAGTATCTCTTTCTTTCTCTCTCTTACACTCTCTACTTTCAGTTCGATATGTCACAATCACATTATACACTGTTGTTCAGCTTGGGTGAGCCAAGTATTGACTCTTGAATATGCAGAATGAAGTCTGAATAATGAATGAATCAAAGTCAAAATGTGATCAACTATACGTAATGACTCATTTCTATGCTGTCGAAGCTGCTTACGTTTTACGTCTACATTTCTTGATCACGTCTGCGTGAAATATTGCATCTTTGTGGATCCAAATCCGTAGCATAATCAGACAAGTACTGAAACTCAAATCAGAAGAGCGAGAAAGCAACACACACAAAATAAGATGAATAATAACGAATACGTCTATGCATATTAAATGTGGTCTGAAGAACGGAAATGGAACAGAATCTCTTCTTCTTCGTTCACTATCTCAAGTAATGAATGTTGTCACAAGAAAATACAGGGAGGGGGCGGAGTTGTCAGCTTAATAGAAAACAAGTCACAATATTCAAACTGTAAATGCCATAGAAGACAAAGTTACTATATTTTTTTAACGCGTTAAAGATATAATTGGGGGCCAGAGTAGCGTAGTTCTTTTTTTCCCCGATCCAGAAGCACTTGAGCTTTTCAGCTCTTCGGCACGGTGCCATGGACATCGTAACCCTTCGGTTCGGTGCCACGAACACCGTAAATCTGCAGAACATGTGGCTTTTCTGCCAGTCCGCGGAATTGAACCGCACTCACATGGGGCTTGTCACCCGTCGTCCAACGCGATACGAACACGTGGGCAGGCGGGTAAGCGTAGTTCTTAGTGAACTGGCTTCTTATCAGTCGACCCAGTCTTAATTAGGTACCAGGAAAGAACATGAAGTAAAGGCAGCCGGCATGAAGTTGACAACATCACCATCGTGTGCTAAAAGTCAATGACAAATACGTTCCTAACACCCTATTACCCAATATGCATGGAAGGTATGAAAAATACGTTCCTATTACCCAATATGCATGAAGGTATGAAAATACTACCTAACACCCTATTACCCAATATGTATGAAGGTATGAAAAATACGTACCTAACACCCTATTACCCAATATGTATGAAGGTATGAAAAATACGTACCTAACACCCTATTACCCAATATGTATGAAGGTATGAAAAATACGTACCTAACACCTATTACCAATATGAAGGTATGAAAAATAACGTACATAACACCCTTATATCACCCATCTGTATGAAGGTCATGAAAATACGTACCTAACACCCTATTACCCAATATGATGAAGGTAATGAAAATACGTTCCTAACACCCTATTACCCAATATGCATGAAGGTATGAAAAAGGGTTCTTTACTCCCTTTTAGTTTAAAGATATAAAAAAAGGGGTTTAAAGCCCAAAAATTGACTTCATTGCACCGGGTTTTACCCCATATGGCTCGGTCCTCTCCACAGAAATGCACGCCACCTGCCGAGAGTATTGCACAAAGCACGAACTCCGTAGCTCCGGCAACAATCCTAGGGGTCTGGAAAAAATGCACTCGTGAACAGAAGGCCGGTCCGGATTCGAACCCACGACCTTCGACTCGCAAGGCAAAGGGCTTAACCACTCAGCCACAGAAGGATAACTATAGCAATCGGAATTTCAAAAGCATAAGTTTCAAATGGGAAAGATAAAAACACTTCTGCGTTTAGATCTTTGGTTCTGCAATATCTTCAAGTTTGGCGTCAAGATGAAGTAAGTATATAATTCATCAAGTACATGCAGCTATACGTTAGTTCTTACTCAGATCTACACAACTTTTTTCTTATTTGTCGTTTGCAATCATCAGCTGCCGTCTCCACATCGAAGGTTGGCTGTAATGAATCTTCAGCATCCTCTGTCTTTCGCCTTGGTGTTGCACACTGCCAGACTGTAACATTTCTTAAAGTTTCCCTCCCACTTATCTCTCGGTCTTCCTCTTCCCCCTCAACTTTCCCCTCTAGTAAAGATTTTATCATGGTGTCATGTCTTTTATGTGCCCAAAATACTTGTCTGAATTTTATTTCTCTTAATAATTGTTTCTTCATGCCTAGTTTTCCAAAACTTGGCAATAGGAAATACAAATCTCGTGACGGCCTCTTAATGCAGAGACGGCTCAGGTGTCTTTACTTGTTTGAAGAGATGAGTTGAGATTCCGACGCT
Organism: Arion vulgaris; assembly: GCA_020796225.1. Classification (NCBI taxonomy): domain Eukaryota; kingdom Metazoa; phylum Mollusca; class Gastropoda; order Stylommatophora; family Arionidae; genus Arion; species Arion vulgaris. The sequence goes on from CM036756.1 coordinate 33,631,162, forward strand.
TTCTCAATGAAAAAGCAAAGGGTGAGACTAGAGGACAGTGTAATCGTTACAAAAGAAAACTAGATTACAAAAGCGGGAACACCGTGTTCATTGGAGTGCTGCGACACACACAAAAATGGCAACATACGGTTATTCATAAAACTTGTTTTTCTCTCCTGAGATTTTGATTAAAGTCGAACGACCATGGAGTATAATAGGGCGCCAGGAATGTATAACACGGAAGCCAGCAGGCGCAGCGTTGAACAGCGCTATATTATATTTTTATAGTTACGACTGATGTAATCGCATTTTTCCTTCCTTCATTCCTTCCGTTTGCTTGAAATATGTCTATATATTCAATGTTGTCTCTTGTATGAACTTCACTGTCTTTGTAGCTCACACAGAGGTCCATGTAGTTTTATGTCGAGTGTTGTTTCGTTAGGCCAGTGAGTTTGCCGCATTTTTCCTAACTATAATTTATTTTGTAGCGTCTGGTCGAATGGATTAGAGCGCGGCTCCCATGCGAGAGAATCGGGTTCAATCCACGGTAAGGCCAAGGAGTTTTATTTTTCCAAAACATTCTAGCCCGAACAGTTTCGTGGCGACATACTAGCCATGCGGCCATTAAATTCCACAGGCGCATGTCCCTCATGTCCCACACCGCCCAAAAAAGTGGTATTACAGGCAGTCTTTCTTTTTTCTTTTTCCGATCCAGAAGCACTTGAGCTGAAAGCTCTTCGGCTCGTGTCATGGACATCGTAACCTTCGGCTCGGTGCCACGAACACCGTAAATCTGGGAACCTGTAGCTTTTCTGCCAGTCCGCGGAGTTGAGCCCACACTTACAGAGGACTAGTCACCCGTAGTCCAACGCGCTACGAACATGATGGGCATTACAGGTAGTAAGGACCGTGTTTTTTTAATAAAATATTTTACTAAAAATAAAACTTAGATTAAGCAGAGATAATGTTTGCTATGTTTTGAAATGTTATAAGAAAGAGAAGATGGAGATTTGTTGGACACACCTTGCGGAGAAATGATCAACGAATATCAAAGCAGGCATTGAAGTGGGATGCAAATGGTTCAACAAAGAGAGGACGACATAAGAAGACCCTGAAACGAACTTTGCTGAGAGAGGCAAGTTGCCCAGGATAGAGCGGTATGGAGAAATTACTTGCAGGCCCTATGTAACGTATAACGGTACGAGAGGAATTATTATGTTTTGAAATGCAAACATGTCACCATGAATACTAAAAGAACGTTGCACAATCTTTCTTCCCACATTATGCTATCAGTGTCAAACCTGGACGCTGACATCAAACGATAGAAGAAAACTAGTCACGACATAAATGAAGTATATATGCAGAATGATGCGAGTATAAAGAAAAGATCGGTTTAGAAATGAAGATAAAGGATAAATGGGCAAAAAATCAGCACTGAACTTTATCAAGAAACAACAAATTTAATGGTTCGGCCTCTGCAGATTGCCAACAGACAGTACGCACCAAAGAAAGACCAATGCTACTCCGATACAGTGGATACAAAGCAAATGGTGGACATAAAAATAACAGAGGAGGTGAAAAACACTATTTATGAAGCGTACACAAACGATCGTTCTAGAAATATCTTCTTATCCCGACGATGTGAGTCATATGATCAGAGAAAAGAAGAAGAATGTTTAATAGTATTGAATAATTATAATAAGAAAATATTACTACATTAAAATGAACATATACTATGTGAGAACTCCCAAACTAGCTGGTGACCAAGTTATGTGGAAAATAACATTACGCAAAAGCGCAGAATCTTTTGCTTAGAGACTTAGGGATGAGCTGAAGGACAAGAAAGTTAAGCGAAAACTCAGAAGTTATCACACTAAAACATTTGCCAATTGACCGTCTGTAAAGACAAAAAGGCCATATATATATATATATATATATATATATATATATATATATATATATATATATATATATATATATATATATATATATGAAGTAGTGTAGGGGTTTCGTTGGGGTACCTCATGATAGTACGGATAGAGTACGTCTTGGTAGTGGGTGGGGTACCTTTTGTTGAGGAGCCTAAGAGCTGAGGTGGTGGTTAGTTCAGCAGTGACACTGGTCTTTCAATGGTATGGCGTTCTATACCATGGATACATTAGAGCTTGGTAGTCTGGTTTCCGTGGTCTGAGGCTGATTACATGTTGCTATCATATTGATTGTATGTAACTAAAGACCAGTCCATTCTGTTTGACACACAATGAATGCACGTTACAACATTAAATGTTGACAAACTAGTCGTGAACTAACGGATGCGATAAGGTCTTTAATACATGCGAGTTGAATACAAGGATTACATCACCTGACCGAGAATAGCTTTTGGGTAAAAGAATCGACAGTGACATGGTTCTCACTTAGGCGGCCATCTTGTCTCTACCATCTTTAGTCTCTAACCTACGTCAATGTCTCGTATTAGCGTTGCTATCTGCTTATAATGAGCAGATGCAGATTTGGTGCGCAAACTCTACAGTCAACTATATCTACCAACCTATCTATCTAAACTACCTGTCTGGCCTGTAAGCTGCCACCTGGGGTTGGGGGAACTGGCTAACTATGACACCCCCTGGAGACCTCGCTGTCGACACGACGGCGAAATTCAAACTTCGAAGTTAAATGCTCCAAGCAGTGTTAGAGTTGATTAATGTGAGGTGGTTGTACTTCAACATCCTGTCCTCACATGTCGTGGTATGGGCAGGGGTTATCTCACAGTACTTGTCATGTCTCTATGTCATTCATGATTTTTGGAGTCCTGTCCAGCTATCTGAAAAGAACTAACTAAAAAAAACAAGTTATAAACTGAACATGGCAGAGAAAAACATATATATAATGTCTAAATATCAACATTATATGACCTCCATGAGGCATTTAACATCCACCCCACAACCCCCAAAGGAATAAATTGACATCTCAAATACATTAAATCTCATCCATTTAACAAAATGTAGCCTCAATGAGGTATACAAAATTCACAATATTCTCAAGTGGAATCAAACAATATCCAATATTTCTCAAATTTTGGTTCAATAATATATATAACGTCAATGAGGTATTCATTATCCATCCCAAAATCCCAAACAGATTCAACCAATATCTAATATTCGAATCCCATGTACATAATCACCATGAATGGAACATTACTAGCCATCCAAAAACCCACAAGGAACCAATCGAATTCCCAAATGATTTACCTATCTGGCTTAACATCAGATATCTCAATAAATGAGGAAGCACAATGCGTCCTTCATAGTCCAAGGACCCGACCAAAAACTCAATTATTTCCTTTATTTGGTTTAACATTCGGAAATGTTAAAACTCGGTTTCCTGAGGAATTGTACAAATCGCCCAAATCATGGTTGTCCTCGTCATGATCGAACGCCTTCCCCACAGAACCATCCCTGGGTGCCACATCAGTGGTATCCCGTGTACCATCCCCCCTACGTCCACCCCGAAGTATTTTGTCAAGGATAATGAAAACCCCAAACATTAAATAGAGAGGGCGAGAATATGCCTCGCTCATAAATTGAAGGAATCAACCCTTGCAATTCATGCTGATGTGAACATAGGGCACCAGCACCAAAAACCAGCAGAAAGAACCCAATCACTGCGATAGTATTCCATTGTACAGGCCTGGCCATGGAGTGAACGCAACACCTCTTATAACACCATACATTACCCATCCGACAAAAAATATTTCGTTCAAGTTGCACACTCTTTTGCGCATCAGAACCAAATTGCACAGGATCTGATTTTGACCAGATTTGAAAATTATATTTAGCGTTGCAGTTCCTATTTCGCTCATAATCTGAGCTCAAAGATTTATTTTCAGATCCATGCATTCTTAAACTTATAGGTAGTGAATTACATTTATTTTTACTACTCCCATTACCATTGCCTACTGGGAGGCAATTTCTTTTAGCATGCTCACAGTCACACTCGCCGGATTCCGGAGTATTTACTTCTTCTTGGTAGCGCTCAATCTTAGTGACTTCACTGACTTGTGTTGTCGTTGACGTGTCCCCAAAATGAGACACTGTTAATTTATTCGACTGTTGATCTGGAAACTGTTCCTGTTTTAAACTGTGTTTCTTTGTATCTCCTCCCAGGATGGACCTAGGCCACCTCGCTTTTCGCCTTACTCTACCATACTGGTTGCATTGGCCAGCACAATTGCGCTTTAAATTACAGCCCTTACTATCCCATACGTGTTTATAATTTTTCGCAATAACACGTACCGTTTTGTCATGTCCCTGCTGATTCACTTTCGCTTGAACCTTGTTGACTCTCCTAAACCCTGTTTTAATCAACTTGGAGCTCGCACGAGTTGCTTTCGTGCTCGTAGACTCTACTCTTTGTAGTCCATGAGGTGGAAATAGGCGATTTCCCTTTACATAACGTAAACACCTTATTGGATGCGCGCTGTCGGGGTGGGAGGACGTAGATTGACTATCTTGTACCACCTTTAGGTCCTCACCCGAACTACTAACGACTGATTTCTTCATGTCACCATCCTCCGTACCGTGGTCCTCATCCTTAGTCACACAAGGATTATCTTGTCCTTTATCCCGCACATCACTCGCCTCACGAACGAATGGCTCATTCATCCTATGGTTTTGGTGTTCTTCGGACCGGCTTTCCGCTAAACGAGGATTGTTGTGCAGGAAATTTTGTTCCTCGCGCAACTCACGACGGTTCAAGTCATGACCCTCATAACCTGGATTGTCATGACACTCGGTCTCTGGCATACAGGAACGGACCTGAAGAAAACCTGGATCCTCACTCATTTCACCAGACGTGGATTCATACGTATCAATTTGCCTCTCTTTGTACCCGTAAACTGACACACAGGGACCAAACGGAGGGAGAATCCGCCCATCATTCGACCCATGACCGACCATACTAACGGGGGTCCGATCCTCAGGTGCCATGACACTGGGAATCCTGGATCGTGCACGCTGTCCTGGGGATGGTCGTGGAAGGAAATAACCATAATTACCCCTACTTTCCCTCTGCTATTACGCCTCGCGTAACCCTGCAGGCGATTCTGCAGACGAAAACCATTCCGATCCGACTGAGGTGTGGAGGTGAAGGTTCTGGCAGGGATATGGCAGCGTGCCCCGGAGTGGCGTTCTGCCACCTTAGATTCCAGGGCGTCCATGCGACGGTGCAACCCATAAATCGCACTGGGGTATGATGCGGGGATGGGATTCCGTTCCCAGCGTAACGCAGCATCTCTGGCTTCCAGAAATGATGTAGAGGGGTTCTGGAAGATACGCTCGGCGATCATCTTAGAGCATAATTTATCGTTTAAGTTCTTGATAAAATGGTCGCGTAAAATTTGTTGCTCCATGAGCATGAGACCTTCATTACTTTGCGCCGCAGTAATCGCGGAATGCAGGTCGGCTAATCTATGCGAGTAGTCGCGACAAGATTCACCATCTCTCTGAGTCGACCTGTAAAAAGTGGACAGGAGCTCGTGGGCGGGGCGGTTATCCCCATATACTTTAACCAGGCCACTCAGGAGCCTGTCTGGATTATTATCCACTAACATCTGAATACGTAGCTCGCTTCTGATTGAAGCAGAAATATTATCAAAGAGACAGTTCAATTTTTCTTCTCCATCCAGTCTGTAGTATCGCCAATAGGCCCGTACTTCTCTGGCGAACTCCTCTGCGGTCGGTCCATTCTTGTCACCGAAAGTTCGTAACTTCTTGTCAGGTGGCCTAATGGCTGGTCTGGGAGGGTTAGACTGGGGAATCAGGTTGGTCATTTCCCTGCTATTGGGCCCACTAAATTCTGCGAACCCTGAGAACTGAGGTTGTGGATCCACTACCGGTATATCATGAACTATGGGTCCTTGCATCGTCGTTTCTTCGATGGACCCATGCGCTCTCGTGCTTTTATACGCCATATGCTAAGTAAAAGGAAAGAAACAGTGCAATTTGATAATTAATAAAATAGTTAAATCAGCAATACACAAATAGCTACTGGTATATAATTAATCGATGTCCTTGGAACATTCAAACACATTTAAAGTAGAAGCCAAACAAATCGTTCAAAATGTTAATGTTAGAAATATATTAACTGCACATATGAAGAGTTGTCAGTTGGTCGTTGTGAAAAATGTTCAATGGTTAGTTCCGACAAAGATACTAAATTTTACTAATCCAAAAAGTGTCAAACAAAACCACTTGATGGTAACTCAGAACTTTTGCGTTGTTGAATGAAGACAATGTAATGGCTCTGCCTGGGCACCTGGTCCTCGAATGTGGGCAAGATCTTTTTATCTTCTGACACCATTGAAGTAGTGTAGGGGTTTCGTTGGGGTACCTCATGATAGTACGGATAGAGTACGTCTTGGTAGTGCGGGGTACCTTTTGTTGAGGAGCCTAAGAGCTGAGGTGGTGGTTAGTTCAGCAGTGACACTGGTCTTTCAATGGTATGGCGTTCTATACCATGGATACATTAGAGCTTGGTAGTCTGGTTTCCGTGGTCTGAGGCTGATTACATGTTGCTATCATATTGATTGTATGTAACTAAAGACCAGTCCATTCTGTTTGACACACAATGAATGCACGTTACAACATTAAATGTTGACAAACTAGTCGTGAACTAACGGATGCGATAAGGTCTTTAATACATGCGAGTTGAATACAAGGATTACATCACCTGACCGAGAATAGCTTTTGGGTAAAAGAATCGACAGTGACATGGTTCTCACTTAGGCGGCCATCTTGTCTCTACCATCTTTAGTCTCTAACCTACGTCAATGTCACGTATTAGCGTTGCTATCTGCTTATAATGAGCAGATGCAGATTTGGTTCGCAAACTCTACAGTCAACTATATCTACCAACCTATCTATCTAAACTACCTGTCTGGCCTGTAAGCTGCCACCTGGGGTTGGGAAACTGGCTAACTATGACATATATATATATATATATATATATATATATATATATATATATATATATATATATATATAATTAGGAACCCTTTCATACCTCGTGGTATATAGGTCAATACAGTGTTAGGCCTGTATTTTTCATTGACCGTCGGCACACGATGGGTGATGTGGTCAGCATCACGCCGGCCGCCTTTACTTTCCCAGAGCATGTCTGGTACCCAGTTGAGGCTGGGTCGACCTGAGAGCCGTCGCGGTCAGGAAAAATTCCACGCGCATTGCGGGAGCTGAACCCAGACCACCAGCCTTGAGAAGCGAGTTCACTAACAACTACGCTACAGCGGCTCTCGCTGTGTGTGTATATATATATATATATACACATACATATACACACACACAGTATGTGAGAGTCATAAAGCAAATGCAGTGACCTACCAGCTGGCACCATTACTACAACACCCAAAGATCAAGATGGAAGTGAAAAGACATGATAAAAGTATTTTCCTACCAACACTTTGTTACCAGTGCCAAACTTGGTCTCTTACAGCAATACATCACAGAAAGCTCACCACGTGTGAAATGAAATGCTTGAGGAAGGCAGTGGGAGTCGCCAGGAAAGACACAGACTACGAAATGAGGACATCAGAAGCAGAGTGGGCATAACTTCATGCACCGAATATATCGAAAGACAACAAATGCAGTGGTTAGGACATTTAATGAGAATGAAATACAACCAACCACCAATAACAGCATACAATAAAAAGAGATGGGTACTAGAGCTAAGGGAAGACCAAGAAATAGATTGATAGACAATATCAAGACCACACTACATAAACACGAATACAACACAACAAGGGCAACTCATCTAACCATAGAACGCAAATTAAAGCTCCCATCCCTACGCTTAACGGCAAGAGTGGACAGCCAACTACATCTTCCACCTGGGAATAGACAATAGTAGAGTCATTCTAGAAACATCGATTTTAACGAGTATAAAATGCTCAGATTGTAACACACCTTTTATAAGACTCTCTTGGGAACAAACTATAAGGGAATGTCTGATCGTATATCCGGCAATGACATGCAAACATGCCGACCTCGATTTCACAATGTCACAGCCACAACAGTGCATAGAGTCTCACTTTATTATTTTTCCGTCCCACAATAACTATAGAATTATATTTTAATAACAACTCCTGACGAAAATCTCTTGCTTACTGTGACCATAAATAAATAATAAATGTCAACCCCTTGATTAGGTGGAAATGTACCTACCCGTATCATTTTTCTGCTACTCGTCAATGTATACGGCATTCTCAAGATGTAAAAATCAGTGTTATGTGAGAAGGATCACAGTTAAGTTAGGTGATTCAGCAAGTGGCAATACTTACATCAAAAATATAGTATTAAATGACAGCTCCAAATACCAGGTAACATTCTTGAAATATTGTTTTACAATATTGTCCGTATATTACCGGGGTTCGTAATGGGAGAGCATAGAATAGTAAAACTACGACCTACAAGGCGTGTCGTGTCGTAAGAGGCGACTAAGGTAGGGACATAGGAAGTTACCTAGTAAATAAAAACGTCATAGAACAGCGCTATATTGTTGGCCCGAGTGGTTACCGGCGCCCAAATTTGGGGTGTAAAGAATAGAACCACTGTTACCTACCACGCATGTCGTAAGAGTCGACTAAGGAGGTTTGGCTGAAATCGGATGCATGTGTCCTAAACGTGTAGAAGTCTATGCGTTTAGGAGCCGACCAAACCAATGTGCAACATATACACGTTCTTGGCAAAGATCAAACCTATCACAAAGAGTGATTACAATTGGTCGTAAAGAACGAACGCAAAGAAAAATGTGCTGGCCTATTTGTATGCGCATAACTGGCACAACTTACAATCGCTCTTAGGCTCAGACACAGCAAACTCTAATATTGCGCCGCATAACTCACCTGGAAAACCCTGACCTAGTTTTGGGGGCTGTATATTATATATGTTTTATACGCCCGAGTGGTTACCGGGCCCAAATTTGGGGTGTAAAGAATAGAACCACTGCTACCTGCCACGCATGTCGTAGAGGCGACTAAGGAGGTTTGGCTGAAATCGGATGCATATGTCCTAAACGTGTAGAAGTCTTATGTGTTTAGGGCCTACCAAACCAATGTGCAACGTATACACGTTCTTGGCAAGATCAAACATATCACAAAAGTGATTGAAATGGTCTAAAGAACGACGCAAAGAAGAAGATATGTTTTATAGAACACTGCAAGCTTTTTTGTAATTTTACTCAATTCTATTAGTCTATTGTTATTTATTGATGAAAAATAATAATACTGATATTCCTTATTGTTAAACTGAACTTGTTACATAATATAACCTTGATTTAGCATGTTGTGTTGATTTAAAAATGAATTCGTCTATATATATATATATATATAGACGAATTTATTTTATTGACAACTTGTCATCTATAGCATCAAAAGTTGGACTGCAGATAAGCTATGAAAAACAAATATAATGAAGACACCTATGGCAAGTAATGCAGATATCCACTGGAATCTAAAATGATAAAAATAACAGAGCAGTTCACCTATTTAGGTAGCAATTTTGATTGCACAGGAAATGTTAAAAAGAAATTATGATACGAATTGGCAAAGCAACATCAGCTTTTAAAAGTCTAAATAAAATATGGAACTGCAAGTTATATAGTATTAAAACTAAATTACGAATTTTCAATTCAAATGTTGTATCAATCCTAACATATGCCAGCGAGAGTTGGAAAATGACTAAAGATATAGAAAGCAAGTTGAATGCATTTGAAAATAGATGTCTGCGAAAAATAATGAATATAAAATGGAACGAATTCAGGAGAAGTGATGAAATCAGAGACATGTCTGGTCAACCACTAGTGACAACTGTTATAAGAAGGAGAAGATGGAGATATGTTGGGCACACCTTGAGGAGAAATGATCAACGAATATCAAAGCAGGCATTGAAGTGGGATGCAAAGGGTTCAAGAAAGAGAGGTCGACCTAAAGAGACCCGGAAGCGAACTTTGCTGAGAGAGGAAAGAAATATCGGTCTCAGTTCCATGGAGGAGATTGAGCGAGTTGCCCAGGATAGAGCAGTATGGAGAAATTACTTGCAGGCCCTATGTAACGTATAACGGTACGAGAGGAATTATTAATATTATTAATTATTAATATATATATATATATATATAACAATACTGGAATATGATATCACGTGACGGTTGTGGTCTTATTTCCCTAACAATTTTAGGGTCCGATGGCCGTATGAGTTTATAGTTGGCTATGGCTCTGATCATATACAAATCACAAAGAGTAGTTAACAAGTGGTCGATATGGAGCGTTCGAATAAGAAACTATACAATCACGAATACTGGAAAATGACCGCGATCCTTAAATACAAATTAGATACCCTTCACGCCGGAGCCCGTAAAAGAAGCAAAGAATAGTACCACTGCGACCTACAATGCATATCGTAAGAGACGTCTGATATAGACCCTAGGGATGCTACCCTAGTAAATAAAAAGCAGCGTAGAAATCGGATTTGCTGGCCTACTTGTATGCGAATAACTGGCACAACGTACAATCGCTCTTAGGCTCAGATCACATCCACATCACACAGAGTGGTCGATGAGGAGCGTTCGAAGAATAAGAAGATATCTTTCAAAATGAATGTCGGAAAATTCTGTGAACATTTTGACAAGAAACAATCTCAAATGGGGAACTGTGGAGTAAGATAATTGTACATCAATGGTAACCGCTAACAGAGGTCGAAGATGGGGATTATACTAGGACAAGGGTGTAGAATTCCTTTCGTAGCAAATGGGAGAGAATGGCAGACCAAAAGAAACATGGAGAATGATAGTTGAGAGAAAAATGAAAGAGCATAGACGGACATGGGAAATCATGGGTAGCAGACCGGCATCAATGGCGATCACGTGAGATATGCGTTATGTGTCAACTTTGACATGTACAGAATATATATATATATATATATATATATATATATATATATATATATGTATAACACCATGTGGTGCGTAATTTGAGTTGATCCAAAGAGGCCTGAATCACCAACAAGAAAATTATGCACCCCATCGTTATATATACAGTAACCACAAAACGAACGTACTGAGAAAGGGTAGTAATATCGGAATAAATTTCATAGAAAATTTAAAAAAATTATGTATGGGGCATAAAGAAAAATACGAACCTGAACAGTTTCGTGGCGACTGCACTAGCAATGCGACCACCTCAGCCCTCCCCATGTCCTACACCGGCCTAAAAAATCGGTAACTCCGGCAGTAAAGACAGGTTTTTGGTTTTCTTTTCTTGACAACGATGTACAACATAGCAGGATGTCTAGTCTTCCAATTTCTGTCATATCCACTGAGATGTCACGTTCTTAATTGTATGTTACGTTCTAAAACAATCACTCCATCTTCTTGAACATGTCTCACAAGGACTTGTTGTACTAAATTAGTTTTATTTTCATTTTGCAAACACCGTGTTGTCTTTCAATAACTTTGGTCTTTGTGAATATTTTCATTGTTTGCTTTCACTGTTGGATACACTCTTACTTTTAAAAATATTAATAGACTGTCGTTACTGCCTGTATTATCACTTTTTAGGGCGGACATAAGCCTGTGAAATTTAATGGTCGCATGGATCGTGCAGTCGTCGCGAAACTGTTCTTGGGTTAAGATTTTTCTCTATGCCACCGACATTTAAAAAAAACTTTGGTCTTACCGGAGATTGAAACCGGGTTTCCCCGCATGGGAAGCGGCGCCCTAAATCAATTTGGCCAGACGCTACACTTGTATTCTTAAAAATACCCAAAAGAAACATATATAAATATTCGGCTCTCTGGGCTCTATTTACTGGGGCCGTTATTGTATCTGACTCTTAGTCGATGCTTCACAAGATCCAGAAGGGCAGGTTTCGGTATGAGTGGATGTCGTCCAGAGGCGTGCGATGATATATTGTCTTGGGCATGCGGGTGTTTACGGTAATGAGAGAGTGGACAGGCTTGCATCAACAGTATCGATTATTGGAAAGTTGAAGATGGATAAAGAGGATATTCTTCGGTCTCTTTGCGACTCTCTGTTGGATGAGGACACTAAAATCGATGTTGAATCAATCAAGCGATTTAAGCAGTTTGGAGTTACCCGTTGTACAAGTAGAACTGGGTGTCTGAGGGGCAAAGTGAGGAGTGTTTTTAATCAGTGAGCCACGGGAACCATCAGTATGCATACTCTTCCATATCTGTTGGGGTAGACTGAGCACCTATGGGTCTGCCCGGAGTGAAATGACGTTAGTGTAGTAACCAATAACAAATATATATATATTTATATATATAAAACTAGGTTTATAAATATAGCTTTTTCCAAATGTTGTCATGGTAGGTATGGGGTTGAGTATAAGCTCTCGGCTCAACTAGAGCCAACTATAAACTTATGGACCTGCGAACTCAGGTAAGAATTATGGGAAATCAGACCACAACTCCACCACGTGACCTCGCATTCCAGTATTGTTGTATATAGACGAATTCATTTTAAAATCAATACAAAATGCTAAATCGAAGTTATATTATGCAACAAGTTACGTTTAACAATAAGGAATATCAATATTATGAATATTTTCACCAATAAATAACCATAGACTCACAGAATTGAGTAAAATTGCAAAATAGCTTGCAGTGTTCTATCAAACACACACACATATATATATATATATATATATATATATATATATATATATATATATATATATATATATATATATATATATACTGTACCCATTAAACTAGGTCAGGGTTTCTCCGTCCGTTATCAGGCCCAGCTAGATTGGCTGTGGCTCAACAAACTAAATGCTCATGCCCGAGTGGTTACCGGGGCCCAAATTTGGGGTATAAAGAATATAACCACTGTTACCTGCCACGCATGTCGTAAGAGGCGACTAAGGAGATTTGGCTGAAATCGGATGCATGTGTCCTAAGCGTGTAGAAGTCTATGCGTTTAGGGCATATCAAACCAATATGCAACGTATGCACGTTCTTGGCAAAGATCAAACATATCACAAAGAGTGATTAAAATTGGTCATAAAGAACGAACGCAAAGAAGAAGAAACTAAATGCTTCCAATGTGTGCGTTTCAAATACCCACTGACCACAAAGTTCAACCTCCTGGCAGCACTGTTTTCTTCTTCTTCTTCTTCTTTGCGTTCGGTTTCGTATGCTCGTCTAAATCATGAGATGGGTTGCCTCTATGAAGCTGCATGTCAGTTGGAGTTCTTCGAGAGTTCCCCACAGCTTGGTCAGTAAGCTTTGTTCATGAGGCCATGTTTCATTTCGTTGGTGTATGTATGATGGACATGACTGCAGGATGTGCTCTGGAGTCTGTGTTTCTGTCTGGCATGCACAAGCACTATTTTAACTAACAGGATCTTCTTCTTTTCTCCAATCCTGTTGTGCTTCACATCGTCAGCACAATAAGATATTTTTTGAACGATCTTTTGTGTGCGTTACATAAATAGTGTTTTTCGTCGCCTCTGTTATCTGTGAGATCCACCTTTTGCATGGACGGTCTTTTGTATTATATCCAATGTATCGGGGTAACATTGCTCCTTGAGGCGCACTGTCTTTTAGTAATCTGCTTATGTGGTTGAATCATTTAATTTATTGTTTCGTTAATGAAGTTCAGTACTAATGTTGTACCAACTTTTTCCCCGTTGTCTTCATTTCTAAACAGGTCTCTTATTTATACTTCGAATACTACGCATTCTGCCTAGGCACTTCATCTCTGTCGTGATTAGTTTTCTTCTATTATTTGATGTCAGCGTCCACGTTTGGCACTAAAAGGATAAGGGGTGAAAGGCGAGTCTCTGATGCCTCAAAACCAGATGCTTCGGGTAGATGCTGCCTTGTATGGAAAGCTCTTATTTAACGCCCCCCTGCCTTGCGGTCACACTCACTCGTATGGGGAAGGTTTTGAGAACAAACCCAGAGATGAAATACACAATGGGAGTTTATAGGCAGTATGTCATTGTAGTACTCTGACAACTCCTGCTAATGCCAAGATAAATCGACTATGCTGCTAACTTAAATTTATCAATTGTGTGGAGAGAGAGCAAGAGAGAAAGATTCTTTTCTGCATTTGATTCTTTACGACCAATTTTAATCACTCTTTGTGATATGTTTGATCTTTGCCAAGACCATGTATACGTTGCACATTGGTTTGGTAGGCCCTAAACGCATAGACTTCTACACGTTTAGGACATGTGCATCCGATTTCAGCCAAACCTCCTTAGTCGCCTCTTACGACATGCGTGGTAGGTAACAGTGGTTCTATTCTTTACACCCCAAATTTGGGCCCCGGTAACCACTCGGGCGAGAGAAAGATTGATTGATAGAATCATCATCATTGCACTTCGTTGAATAACAATGAGTGCACCGATCTCTTTATTAGACAGGAAAGTGTCAGCGGCAGCGCACAAACTCCGTAGCACCGGCAAGGGTCCCTGGTGTAATTTAGAAGGTAGTGAAAGTATTTTGCATGGAATTTTTTTTTAACTTTTCTAATGAATTTTGCCCAGCCTGCTCTTCTCGATTTCGAACAGCCAAGGGTTCGTTTACGTTCTGACGCGGCGAGCATCTAACATCTATGCAACAGAGACACACCCCTCCTCCCATTGTTGATCACCTCTAACAATTTCATCTAAATTCTAACATTTTCAGGACATCTTCATTTGTTTGTTTCTGCATCCATAACAGAAATAAGAAGATATGGCATCTGAAACAAAAACAATATACTAGTATTTTAAATCACTACTCAATCAACAATGAATAACACACACCACTGAACCAATATTGATTGCTTACATATGTAAGATTTAAGAAGGGTACTTACCCTGTACTGAGACGACGTTGTCTCCCTTGCGTAGTAGGAAGTTGAGCTTGTGAAACTGAATAGCAGAATCCAAAAGAAAGCTGCGACACACATTGTAACGCAGCCGACTCCGTGACCTAACCAGCTTGATAGCATTAGCAGGCATCAGATGATAAAAGGCTGCAGGAGGCCCGTGTCGCAAAGTCTGCAGCGCGTCACAAATTTTCTAATAATAAAATCCGCTACTGCTTCGAAATGATCCTCCATTAAGTTACACTAATTTACAAGTCTGTTAACACGAAAATGTCCTTGACAAATGATTGAAAAGAACAGGTATTCATTCTACTGCATAAATAAACACAGCGCGTAGATGTAATAAGACCTTGCCGTGCGTGCTGATACGCACAAACGCGCCAGTTGTGTATAAACACGTAATCACAAAGTACTGTAGTTTTACAAATCACAAAAACAATGACAAAATATAGCAACGTTTCGATCAACAAGGCCTTTATCAAGCTAACGAACAACAGGAGTGACAAATTTAAAAAAACAAATGGACGACCAAAAACAAACGTTACTAATGAAAATCTGTGAATAAAAACGAAAATCTGGGAATAAACACGAATAACGAAATAAATGTAACACAAAAACACACATAAAAACTAGAAATAGAACTGAAGAGAAACAATGAAAAATCTAATAAATATATAACTTGAATACATGCAACATATACCCATATAGATTACAAGGCATGGGAAGAGAAAGTACTAAGAAGCATAGGAATGTAATACATTGAGCCCACGTGGTCGCAAGGTACCATACAAAGAAATCAACCGATTCTCCAGAGCAAATCGACTGCGATCATCCGAGGAACATGATCGGATGCTGTGACCTGGACATCGTGAGCTCCTAAATGGCCAGTATCATTGACATGGGTGGCTACAGGGGTAACAGAGCATTGGCGTATGTCGCGCAAGTGTTGGGCGAATCGGTCACTGAGCCTCTTGCCTGTCTCGCCGATATAAGCCTTGTTACACTGCTTACAGATAATGGCATAGATAAGATTACGGGACTCGCATGTAAAACCATCGTCAATAAGAAACGTGGCTAATGGAAAAGATACAGTACGCATCTGTATCAAATAAGCACATGTGTTGCAACGTCGACGACCACACTGAACAGCGCCAAAATGAGTCTGGATATTGGACTTAAGGCGACTGTGTACCAACATATCCTTAAGACTTTGTCCGTCTGTAAGCCACCAAAGGATAGTTGGGGAAGACAGAACGGATCTCAGGATCTGACTTAAGGATAGACAGATGACGGAATAAAACATTTTTCACCAGTGAACTATGGGGGTGGAAAGTTAAGATAAGTTTTACTCAGAGTAAGTGTTCTCAGCACTCTGCTGTATGGTAGTGAGACATGGACCACATATGCTAGACAAGAACATCGCCTCAACACCTTCCACATGCGCTGTCTCAGGCGAATATACAACATCCGATGGCAAGACCACATCTCCAATATAGAAGTCCTGGACAGTGCTGGCATTCCAAGCATGTACACCTTGCTGAGTCAACGACGTCTGAGCATGTGCTGTATGGTCAATGATAGAATCCCAAAGAACATTCTATATGGCCAACTCGCAACTGGTGCTAGACAGCATGGGCACCCATTATTACGCTTCATTGACACCTGTAAGCGTGATCTAACTTCATGCTGCATAGACAAAGGACACTTGGAGCGGCTGGCCAAAGACAGGCAAGCATGGCGAGTGGCGGCTCAAAAAGAAAAACAACATCACATGTGGAGGCAAAAGAGCAGAGAGAACATCCTATGTATCAGCTCCAACCTGTAGCAAAGAGGCCAATGAATAGATATACCAGAAAATAAAAGAACAGACCTACTGGCCAAGGAAGGTGCTGCAGGAGAGTAAAACCTGATGTACCAGTTACCTACCACCAAAAGAAAAGGATGATTAAATCAATCATCAATCAACCAACAATACTAACACAGGACGACTATTATAACATGAGCAGATTCGAAAAAGCTGCCAATCTGTACCTCAGAACAGAACACAATTGACTTCACAGCTGCATGTATACAAAATTATAGATCGACAACTCAGTCATGTGCACATGCACCACAGACTGCAGAGCACATACTTCAAGACTGCCCCGAATATTATACACTGAGGCAAACTCACTGGACTAGTGAAACAACACTGGACAGAAAACTATACAGACTTCTGTGTGAGCTACAAAAGACAGTGAAGTTTATACAAGCGACAACATTGCATATATAAACAATATTTGAAGTGAATGAAAGGAGAAGTGCACTCGGTTTTCCACATATGGCTCCGTCCCTCTCTGCAGAAATGATACACCACCTGCCAAGTGTTGCATGAACTACGCAGCTCCAGCAACAATGGTAGGGATCTCCAGAAAAAAATTGCACATGTGATTCAGCCCTGATTCGAACTTACAACCTTCGGAACACCAGACAAACATCTTAACCACTTTGCCATTGAGACCCCAAGATGTCTGTATCATGCCAAAAGAAGCATAAATCCATCCCTCAAACCATCAGAGAAATGCAAGACAGACACAGAAGACAACAACACTAGGATACAACTTGGTAGCAGTGTGACGACAAAACAAAAAGGAACTATCCTAGGCATACAGTAACACTCACAGTGAGTTTCAGTAAGCAATAAATTCTTGTAACAACATAAATTACTCAATTGTTTTGACTTTGCAAGACAATATTTTACAACCACAATTAGCATAATAATGTAAAACTCTACTGACTATTATCTCAATATACATAAATAAAAAGTGCTAGTCCACTATTTGTAACACTAGTAAGTTCTACTAGTAACAACAATGACAATCTTTACACATTATAGGTTCATCAATCTAGAAACTTAGAAAGTAATACATCTATAAATAATTGTATTAAATGATGATGTATTTCATAAAATAATGAATTGAATGGGAGGGAATAGAGAGTTACTACTGAGTACCGAGTAGAGTTTAGTTAAGTGTTTAGTTCTAATTAGTGAAATAATACTTAATCATTATCATATATATATTCATATAACACAATTGACAATTGTGTGAAAAGATGGACCTTGCCACACACTATTCTGAATTAATAAACAACAGGGGTGGCCGACTAAAACTGAAGTGAAAAAAGTGATACGTGCCGTGCCGGCTGTTCGGAAATACGGTTGTTTAACTTAAGTCTTGTCAAATTAACTTGTTAAGATCAGGTGTGCTTTTGGTCCATCACAGAGCAGATGCATACTATTACTATTACTATAATCAGCCTTCTTCTGCTGCTAGCTATTATTAGTAATTATAAGTTATTAGTGTTATTACTATTGACATTGTCGTATTGATAATTGAATTGTTTTTTAATTACTTAGTTGCAAGTACTGCTGACTGTTGCTTGTTTTATTATGAATACGGTCGAATATTGACGTATATTTGTTTCAAACAATGAGTCACAAAATGCTATACGTAACTATGTATGCATCATTTGTTACTCATTGTATGTCAAGTATGTGAAATGCCAGTTAAGTTATAATTATTATTACAAACTTGAAAATATACGCGAGGCTTATTTAATATGACATATTTGATATTGATAATAATTAAAAAATTATACACTTAACTCAGTTTCTACTTCTCAGTCTACTACTTATATTAAGTTATATACAGTCGATTGATAACAATTTCGTGCAACGTCAAAACTGTTTCCATATACACAAAAGATAGCATTTGCATGTCAACAACACTCCTGACCTAAATTATAAGCCATAATATACTATTATCCATGCGTTTGTTGTTAACCGCATATAGAAAAACACTCGCAGTCGGTAGACACCTGTAAAATTGAATAGTGGTTACTCGAATACCTATTGCTTCATGGATCCGGAAATATCGAATTGCACTTATAATAGCGTATTCATTACTTTATCACTATATGTCACCTTGAGGAGAAATGATCATAGAATATCAAAGCAGGCATTGAAGTGGGATGCAAAGGGTTCAAGAAAGAGAGGACGACCTAAGGAGACCTTGAAACGAACTTTTCTGAGAGAGGCAAGAAATATCGGTCTCAGTTCCATGGAGGAGATTGAGCGAGTTGCCCAGGATAGAGCGGTATGGGGAAGTTACTTGCAGGCCCTATGTACGTATAACGGTACGTGAGGAATTATTATTATATGTCATCATCTTGTACAAACCCACATAGAAGATATACTGCAATGGACTTTCAGCAAACTCTGTTTCTAAAACAGGCTCGTTTTAGAAATTTTGTGTCTAGCAAAAGTATTTGTTTATTTGTTTGCGTTCGTTCTTAGCAACCCACTTAACCACTCTTTGATTTTGTGATCTATGTGGTTTGCGCCGAGAACATGAATACGTCCCGCCCCCTTTTAGCTGCTAAGGACGTATACATACGTTTTTCCCATTCACTTCTAAAGATGCATTAACACGTCTGTTATTATCTCTCCTCTGTGGCTAAAGACGTGTTAACACGTTATACATTGCTACTGTCACTGCTATAGGTGTACATTTACGTTTGTGACCTAGAAACAAAGTATAGCTATTTTTAGCTCAGCCTTCAGAAAGTATGTAGCAGCGAAAGGGTTAGGTCCTTATAGCATGTAGGACAGGTGCATATTATCCAAAGTGACTCATATTTGTACAACGAGTAGCTGTAAGATTTTTATAAATAAAAGAAAAAACTAGATTTATAATACTACAAATGGAGTTATACTGTAGCATGCTATACGATCTCATTGGTCATATAGAGACCGCCAAAGTTGCATTTAACAGTTGAGATAGAGTTGCAATCTGGAATCCATTATTGAGTCTTTTTCAAGAACATAAACTAATTTTTTTAAACATACGAGTACATGTTTGTTTGTTTATTTCCTTTTGCTCTTATCAATCAAGTTAACCACTCTTTGTGGTCTGCACCAAAATCGTGAGTACATTCGTCCAGTTAAATATTAGATGTGTAGAACAGCAAGGAAATTAAATTTATAATTTAGACAACCACAAAAACATTTGAGATAGAACAGGTGTTCATTCTTACTGCTATCAATTCTATTACAAAATCAACAATATCGAACAATAGAAATGAAATTTAGTGGACTGTGACTGGCCAGCTTGAAGGCCTGCATTTTGTGGATGATCTAGTTCTTTTTTTTCAATAACCGACCCCAGGTCCAAGATAAAATTGGATTATTAGAGAAAACGTAAAAGTAAGTATATTTGAGTATACACATAGAAAACAATGATCAAGAGAATAAATGCAACAAATAACAATCATATTATACTAGAAGAAGCAAAGAAGCAGCTCTGGTGAACATTTATTCATTTGCAAGAGTAGATAATACGTATCTTGGCATCCACATAAGAATAGTTGAATGGACACAATAACTTTTTTTTTATATATGAGAAACACTATTATGTGTATCCTTATATTGTAAATAAATAAATATGAATAAATCAAAAGAAATCAGGTTCACAATTAAGTGAAGGTTGCCAATTGAATTCTTATGTACGTATCAGATCTGGAAGAACATTGAAAACAACAACACATACCACAAAAAATTGTTGTTGTTTTCGTTCGCCACAATGAACTCATGCGTAGCCGGGCACCCAATATGGTACTTCTGACTGATTTTGCGGGAAGGCTTGCTTTTCTTATTACCAGTGTCTCTCGCCATTCAGGAGAGTCTTACTCCGACTTCAGAAGTATTTGTAATTTAGATACCAGAAGTAAAGGGTTAGGGTTTCTTGTAGTCTTGTCGTAATGGATGCCCGCCATAATTTTTTGCCCAAACTGGTCTCCAGCCCTGGAGATTTAACCACCCGTGTTCACTAGGGTCACAGCCAACTCTAGATAGGTTTATAGTTGACTCTGTTAGAACAGTGAGTTATCAAGTTTGCTAACTGCAAACTTAGATAATCTTTTATAAATATGTAATTGTGCAGGTAATAGAAGGTTTGAAATGTATGACATGGTTACTAATGGGAAACACATGAAAATAACGAAAACAAACACCAGTGAAACAACGGTTCCATAAAAAGACGATGACTTTGTGAAGGACATTCATTAAGACGATTGTCAAATATTGTCGCAAAAGCGGTTTTATTATATAATCCACAGGGAAAAATAAAGGAAGACGGAAAACACGGAAACGAGGCTGAAATGGATATTATGGTGATTAAAAAGATGTGAGAACACACGGAGAAGAGAGCTGGAAATGGATATTATGGTGATTAAAAAGATGTGAAAACACACGGAAAAGAGAGCTGGAAATGGATATTATAGTGATTAAAAAGAAGTGAAAACACATGGAAACGAGAGCTGGAAATGGATATTATGGTGATTAAAAAGATGTGAGAACACACGGAGAAGAGAGCTGGAAATGGATATTATGGTGTTTAAAAAAGATGTGAGAACACACGGAAAAGAGAACTGGAAATGGATACTATGGTGATTAAAAAGAAGTGAAAACACACGGAAAGAGAGCTGAAATGGATATTATAGTGATTAAAAGAAGTGAAAACACATGGAAACGAGAGCTGGAAATGGATATTATGGTGATTAAAAAGATGTGAGAACACACGAAGAGAGCTGGAAATGGATATATGGGTGATTAAAAAGACCTAGCAAGCATGTAGCCGAATAGAAAAGAATAGTAATGTATGTTGA
Source organism: Arion vulgaris (assembly GCA_020796225.1). NCBI lineage: Eukaryota > Metazoa > Mollusca > Gastropoda > Stylommatophora > Arionidae > Arion > Arion vulgaris. The sequence goes on from CM036756.1 coordinate 33,652,756, forward strand.
AAACCTGTGGTTCAGTTTTTAATTGAAAGGTTTTATTTTTATTATTGGTCTGATGAATAAGTAGAGTAGTATTTTCTTATGTAATTGTATTCCGTTCATGGCGATATTAAATATTTCTGTCGTCACGATGTATTGTACATTTCCCAACCACTTCCTTCCCCCTCCCAATCCCGGGCAGAGAACAACGGCGTTGTTACTTGCTGGTCGCTGTGTGATAAACCACATCCAACTCTAATATTAACTCTAATATAAACTAAAATGAGTTTATAGTTGGCTGTGGATAAACCCTCTACGAGTAAATAAAGAGTTCTAAGAATCCAAGGGAATGTACTGCGTCAAATGAGCATTGTAAATAAGCAGACGGGTATATAAGCCTAGGGGGAAAAAACAACTTCTAAACACTGAAATTGAACCATGGCCCTTATTCCTCTTAGCGCCATCGCCTAGCCGTGAAGACAAACGTTTTGTATATGAGACGAACAAACTACACGCAGGCATACACATATAGCATACGTATACACAACACTCGTATACAGATTTGAATACATTTTGTATAAATACTTTTTTGTCTATGATACAGTTCCCACACAAGTAGTACATTGAAAAATATATTTCACTTTAAATAACAACTACTCGAGCTGCACACAACACGATGACATGCGAGCGAGTCGCAGCATTCTGGCAGACAACTTATAATAAATCTGGATATTGTTTCTTTGAACTTTCAAGACATGGCCGACAATGTATATTTAATGCGACCGGGTAATTATTTTCAGTTAAATTTCAAGTTTTTATTTTTGCAGATGACCAAGTACAGATTGCAGAAAATGAAGAATCTCTCCAGAACTATTTGAGCTTAGCTAACATCAAGGGTGAGGAGTACAACATGAAAATAAATATAATAAAGACAGAGACAATAGCAATAAGTAGACAACCAGAAAGCCTTACAATAAAACTCCAGAACGTAGACATAAATCAGACAATTGAGGCCAAATACTTAGGAGCAATTTTCACAGCAGATGGAAGTATCGATAGCGAAATCAGCAATCGTTGCACAAAAGCTAACCAAGTACTGGGACAGTTAACACCACTGTTGTCACATAAAGAGATACCGCTAACAACTAAAGCAAATCTCATAAGAACGATTTTCTGGCCAACACTGTTACCAGTGTCAAACATGGCCAATAACAGCAGCTAATGAGCGGAAAATTATAACGACAGAGATGAGGTGTCTTAGAAGAGCTGCAGGTATGACAATAAGAGACAAAATTAGAAATGAAGAAATCAGGAGACTGGATGTGAAACCAGTTATGCAATTCATAAAAGAACAACAGATTAAATGGTTTGGACACCTGCCCAGAATGCCCTGGTATCGCCTACCACAGAGAGCCACACAGAAAAAGTATAATGAGTACAAGGCAAGAGGAAGACCACGCAAAAGATAGAGCTACGGCATCAAGAACAGCCTTACGAACATGAATATCAGCTTACAAAGTGCCTTAAAAAAGCACACACAAGATCACTACGTTTCACCCCAACACTTCTATAAAGAAGTAAATGGTGGAAGAGAAGAAGAAGACATTTCAAGTAAAAGTAACTACTCGTTTTCATTTTTAACAAATACTCTTTAATTAATCGTTACTCAGTGATTGTTGGATATCACCACATAACCGACTCTCTCTCTTATGTTATTCTAACTCCGATTGAGGCATAGGCCTTCAACCAACCCATGCCTGATGCCAAGTATTCCTATCTTTAGCTATCTCTTCTATATAATCAGAAATCTCAGCCTCCAAATCTCTTCTCCATGTATTTTTTGACTTCTCACTTTTCCTCTTTCTCTGCGAGTTTCAGGAAAGAGCCCTTCTTATTATATTCCCCACAGATTTACTCAAGGTATGTCATATCCATCATCATCATCTTTTCTTCACCTCTTGGCTCCCTGGGATCTGTTTTGTTCTCTTCATAAGCTCCTCATTGCACTCAGTCATACCATCTCAGTCACTCCATTCTGCACAGACACCAGTAGTTGATAAATGTTTTCTCTAATATATCATCATCAAGTAGTTTGTCCAGAGCAGAACTTTGCCATCCTAACAGTCCTTCAGAATTTCTCTCTCTGATAGGACAGATGCCCTGCCACTGCAGCCATCATGCTGTTCTTCTTCGAACGCTCCATATCGATCGCTTGTTAACCACTCTGTGTGATTTGTATATGATCTGAGACTAAAAGCAATTGTATGCTGTGCCAATTATGCGCCTACAAGTAGGCCAGCACATCCAATTTCTGCGTTGCTGTTTAACTTACTAGGGTAGGTTCCCTAGGTCCTACATCAGTAACCTCTTATGACATGTCTTGTAGGTCGCAGTGGTACTATTCTTTGCTTCCTTGTCGCTTACACGGGTGAATGCTCAAATCATCTGTTACAGCCTGTCATGTCAACCCAGTCTCAACCGAGTACCAAAGAAATTCAAATATTTTGTAAAACACAATGAAGATTTAACAAAACAAAGTAAGCAGCACTTTCCACAGCATAATAAAATAGAACAAACAAGATATAATCAGAAATAAAACCACTTTAATTGCAGTTCTTTAACAGTGAACATGTGCAACACAATTTTTTAAACTTGATCATGACACCCAGTGCAATGTTTCATTTCTCTCATTATGTGTCGTGCTGAGAGCAAGCAGTGATAGCATAGTGGTTAGTGCACTGGTCTCATAGGCACATGATCCTAGGATCAAATTCAACAGTGGGAGTGAGATTTTTCTGACTGCATGGCTCTCAGATCAACTCAGGCGGCGAAATCATGTTGATCAATCACTCATTGTTTGTCATTGGTCAAAGAGAAATACGGACCTAACACTGTATTTTTCAAAGTACCTCATGGTATGAAAACAGGTTCTTTAGTTCATATTTATGTCCTGTTAATGTTATTGCTTACTAAATTGACGTCACAGCACTCCGGGCAGACCCATAGGTGCGAAGTCTCCAACAACCATTATCAAAGTGTATGCATACTGATGGTTCATGTGGCTTGGTGGTTAAACACACTTCTCTCTCTGCCTCTCAAGCATTAAGCTCTCCTTGTTAATGTAATTATTTCTACAATGGATATGAATGACATGTCTAGAAACATCTAACCTCCAGGATCTGGTGTAGTTCTATTGTTCTAAACACATAGAAGATAACAGTAACAAAGGAGTTACTGAGGTATCTTTATTGCCATCTTGTTCATAAATACTTGGCCATGAATAAAGAAATTGTCTTGAGACTGGCAGATTTTATAATCATGCTGGCATGAGTAGTCACGAGCCCCTTACTTCTTTTTTTAAATTCTATTTTGCCTCACAGCGTTAGGATAAGAAGAGATTTCTAGAACAGGCTTTTGTGTGCGCTTCATAAATAGTGTTTTTGCGCTCTATTTTCTCTGAGCTCCACCTTTTGCGTAGACGGTCGATTGCTTTGTATCGTCTGTATCGGAGTAACATTGCTCTTTGGGGCACTCTGGTAAAGAGTGTACTGCTTTATGGAAGTAGACAATCATCAACAGATGTCTTTGTTGCATACTCTGTATCAAATGGCCAGAAGTGATAACAAATAGAGAACTGCATAGAAGAACAGGACAGAAACCAATACAACAGGAGTCTAAGAAGAGACGGTGACAATGGGTTGGATACACCCTTATGAAACAACTGAAAACAAAACCATATTTGCATTTGACTAAACCCACAGGAAAGAGAGAAGTGAGAAGGTCAGAGTGATGGGAGTCTCACTGGCAGAACTGAAAAGGACAACCTAAAATAGAGTTTGGGGGAGAACCTATATTTGCAGTCCTATGTTCCAATGGGAACTAATTGATTGATAGGATCATCATCATTGCACTTCGGTGAGTAACCATGTGTTACTCAATCTCTTTCTTACACAGGAAGATCTCATCGGCAGCTTACAAACTCTGTAGCAGCAGCGAGGGTCCCTGATGTAATTTAGAAGATGGTGAAAATATTTGTGTCGGAATTTTAACTGATTGGCTCCCATAAACCACTGGTAGCGCTACTATTCATTTGTTTTAGAACAATCTTAAAGAAAATTAATTTGCCTTCAAAATAGTATATTACTCATAACAATCTGTTAATAATTAAGAAAACTAATGCTGAATTTGTAAGTACATCTGCAATGGAAAAATAGGACCAAAACTTAATTTAGTCACAACCCGTTTTTCCATTTGGTAGTTAATCAGTTAAGATCTTCCTAATGAATTTTTGCCCAAGCAGCAGCTTTCCAGCCTAAAAATCCACTGGGAAAACGAAAATGTAATAGATAGTAGTCTCTCAACTCTTGTTACAATTTACGTCACATATTTCACCTCTACCCCATCTTTGCCAGGATGAAGTGTACGTAGACAACTGATGACTTTAGGCAGATCTTTTATGTGAGGGATGGAATCTGAAAATTAAATGATGTTTATATTAGCTGTTGTTGAATTCTCTTAGAAAGTTTACCAATATTAATCAATCACAACTGCTCATCTTTCTCAGCAGATAAATACCTATTTCAAAAACATTTGACTGTAAAAATAATACATGTTTTTAGCCTCCAGTTTAAAAAGAATATAAACTATCTTTAAAAAAAAAATGGAAATTGCTGGAGCATGTTATGAGAATGAACCCTGATATACCTGAGAGAAAAGCCATCACAAGAACACTGGAAATAAAAAGCGGAAAAAAAACCGAAAATAATTTGGGAGGTCTAATGGAGAATAAAATGTATGGAGCATCTCTGACATGGAATAAGGCAGTGTTGTTTATTTTAAAATGCTAGGGCCATTAGGATTTTATTGTTGTAGTCTATATGTAGTGTGCTGTGAAACAAGTGAAATTTGTCACTTCTATTGTATCCTTTGCTTGATAAAGGTTTTTTGAAAATCTGGCCAGCAATGGCAGAATGCGGGAGGGCCATTCAGAGTCAGAACTGTTTGATTCTGAACACAACTTTGCTAGCGCATTTTCGCCATGTTTGGTCGGGTATTTTCCGGTTTCGTTTGCCGAGTTACTGAGTTAGTGCTTGAGCAACGCTGTGAGCTATGATTGTTACATGGAATGCTTTTTGCTGTGTCAACCGTGCGTTTGTTGTGTGTATTCAGAAAATGGCGGACAGCGGTTATGACGAACAAGCTCAATCTGCCGTATGCAGTTATATTGCGAGTGCAGAAAGCTGGATTTTGTCATGATTGATGTTCCTTCGACAAGAATTGCAATTCAAGTGATGAACAGTTTTGTGTTGCTACATTAGCGACGCCATATGCATTTTATGCGGTGCAGGTTGCTTTTTGTGGCGATCGCAGCTGTTTCATTCTGGAATTAGTTCACACAGGAAACATTTCACAGTTGTTACAGCATTCCGTGTGATTTTCATTGGCACAGGAACGGAGCAACTATGGGGTGACCCATGGCAGTGAAGTTGGAACTATACTTATGAACTACGATAAAGGCTTTTTGGTCGAAAAGTTGCTGTGTATTGTTATTGTTTTTGTAAAACTACAGTACTTTGTTTTTACGTGTTTCACCATTGCTACATAGTTTTACTGCGCAGTCTTCCCCTATATTGATGTCTGTCACTCCACGATTCTCTGCCTTATAGCTAAGTGTAGTGCTTCTCAGCCTTTTGACTAAGATAAAAGTGTAGTGTTCATTTGATCGCCATCAAAGGGTGGGAGCCTTCATAGAGCCAATAGGCAACTTAATATATTAAAAGAAATTCTGAGCAGCTCTCATTCGAAAGAATGACGACGCTCAGAGTTTTTACATGTTCAACCGTAACTGGGTATACCCGCAGCGGCACTGCCAGATAAGGATGCAATAAAATAAAAATTTTTAATAAAATAAATCCCCAGAGTGGTTACCGATGCCCAAATTTGGGGTGTAAAGAATAGAACCATTGTTACCTGCCATGCATGTCGCAAGAGGCGACTAAGGAGGTTTGCTGAAATCTGATGCATGTGTCCTAAGCGTGTAGAAGTCTATGCGTTTAGGGGCCTACCAAACCAATGTGCAACGTATACACGTTCTTGGCAAAGATCAAACATTTCACAAAGAGTGATTAAAATTGGTCGTAAGAACGAACGCAAAGAAGAATAAAATAAATATAAGATTGATAAATCTGTAACAAAAAACCAAGATCAGAATACTAAAAGCATGCATATTACCAGTGGTAATGGGGGACTGCCTAGAGTAGTTGATAGTAGCTCGGCCTGCTAGCTGTGAGACCCCTCATAGCTCGGGTTCGAACCTACTGTCCGGTATTTGTTCGAGTCCCCTGGTCTTACTCAGGACGATAACGGGAGTACCTCTGAAGTCGGAGAAAATCTGCCTGTATGGCGAGGAATACTAATTACGAGTACATTGAGCACACAGCTGCCAGTGTAAAGTAATTTACAATGTGCAAGCTGCTGCCATTGTAAGAAATTGGAAAACAGATTTTCACGCAAAAATCAGTTTCAGAGATGGAACTTCGCCTGAGTTGAAAGCGGACGGAAAAAACAAAAAACCAGTGGTAATGTATGGGTGTGAAGCATGGACATTTAACAAGACAGTGGAAAAATATAATTGCTTTTAAATAAGTGTTACAGATGAGCTCTCCGTATAACATGGACTAAGAAAAGAACAAACTGAACGATACAGAAGGAACTCAAAATCAAAGAGAACTGGCTGATGCTACAAAAAAGAAAAATTGAAGTATTTTGGACATATACACGAAGTGTTGGAGATAACCATTATAGAAGAAGGCATTCGGCAAAGCGAGAAGAGAAAGACCATGAAAAGATGGTTTCAGGATGCAACTGATGATTGAACAGATGGCTGTAGAGCTGGGACATCTGGCCTATGAGAGAGAGATGACTGATAGGGTGGCAAAGTTCTGCTCAAAACAAGTTTTTGGATGATGATGATCTGCAACAAATTCATTTTTATAGATTTGGGTTGCTAGCCCTAACTTAATCCCTGATAACATGGGAGAATATTGTCCAATAAGACATAGGTTTGTACAAATGGGTTACTGATAAGATTTTAGGAAAATAAAACTCAACTTTATAATATCACATCTACTGAGTTATACTGTAGCACAGTACCAGATCTGATTGACCATAGGGGAGGCTATAAGAGCTGACACATGCCCAACGTCAAAACTGTCATGTAGCTACCAGACAGGATAGAAATCATTTGAAATATAGACATAGGGTTTTTTGACCAAGTAGAAAAACCTTTGTGCAGGTATTGAATTAACTGATCAAAATAAATAAAACTTATTACTGCCTATAATATCGTTTTTGGGGTATAGGACAGGGATGGGAGGGGCACGTGTGTCTGTGGAATGTAACGGCTGCACAGCTAGTGCAGTCGTAGTGAAACTGTTCAGGTTATGATTTTTTCTTAATGCCCCCAACAGAAAAAAAACGTCTTGGCCGTACCAGGGATTCAACTTGGGTCTCCCGAATAGGAAAAGTTCTCTAATCCATTCAATCAGACGCTCCACTAAAATTAACTGATAATTCAGGTAACTGAAGTTTTACTGTAAACTACTGTATAGGAAACAACTCACCAAGATCAATTCTCTCAGTTCCAAGGAAAGTGTTTATATGTTGTGTCTGGTGAAAAAAAAAAAAAATAAGCAATGAACTTAAAGCATAATATAAATGTCATAAACTAACAGGTTCTTCTACACTAATCACTTAACCCAATCACCCGAGTGGTTACCTGGGCCCAAATTTGGGGTGTAAAGAATAGAACCATTGCTACCTGCCACGCATGTCGTAAGAGGTGACTAAGGAGGTTTGGCTGAAATCGGATGCACATGTCCTAAAGGTGTAGAAGTCTATGCGTTGAGGGCCTACTAAACCAATGCAACGTATACACGTTTTTGGCAAAGATCAAACATATCACAAAGAGTGATTAAAATTGGTCGTGAAGAACGAACGCAAAGAAGAAGAAGACTTAACCCAATGGGACTGCAAAGTCGATATATCGGTTCAGAGTAATGTTCATGATGTTGCAAAACCGATATATCGGCTTTGGATGTCTGTTGACGGAAACGAATGTATCTTCACAACCCATTTACTGAAGTTTAAAAATCTTCAGAAACGGAACATACTTATATGTAGGTACATTTCTACCTCCTTTTAACAAAGATTTGAAAGCGGGAATGCATGTGTTATTGTGTTAAAGTGGAGTCATATTTTTTTTTAAAACGATAATGTGTCTGACATTTGCCAACCTCATAAAGACAAAAATGAGTTTATATAGTGCAATCTTGAGTATTGTTAGATCAAATTATAATTTGTGATAGTAATGAAGAATATTTAATTGATGGTAATAACGACATTTCATTGTTTATGGAATGTAGTATCGATAGTTGTAATCGATAGTCTAATGTTATAATTGCTTCTAAAGAATGGGTGTTGAACATACCATTTGTTGACATGTCGCACTAAAAGTGAATATTATCAAAACTACTGAACCTAATTAGATAAAACTTATAAAATATGTTCACACATGGATTATCTTCATTTAACTGCTACTCCTGGAAACATCTATGAATATTGAGATGTAATACAAACCCGTGAGTATAAATATTTTTAATGATTTTTTGTTATTTTAAAATAGTCATGCAACAATAATTTAATTTTCTCAAACGTATATCACCTGATGTAAAATATTATTATATTAACTCTTTCCACGCTTTAAGCCGCGCACTGCGCCACGGAGGAAGTCCGTTGCACGCCATAAGCCGCACACTGCGCTATAGAGTTCTTATAAGAAGTCTTTCTTGTATTACTTCTACTGTTTTACTTATACTACTTTTCAACCTTGTTATTCTATTGGGTTGTCCAGTTTTCTTCAATTTAGTATATAATAATATATATATGTTTATTTATTAATGAGTAGTTGGGATCGTTATTTTTAAAAATTTACTTTTTTACTTCCTGCTTAAAAATTGAGGAAATAACTGTGCGTGGAAAGAGTTAATGTATTCATAATCCAATTAGCAACAATTTAATATATAATATGTCCTTCTTTAGAGAAACAGTACTAGAGTTATACAGATTGACATGAAATGACTGCTTGACATGAAATGTTAAATTGGAATTGCAAAATAAATGCGTCCAGAAGTAAAAATAATATAGAGCGAAAGGGTTAATATTTCGATATGTTGGCTCTATTTCTATATAAAATAACATTACCAACTTTCATCATCATCAGGTGCCGTGCCGGCTGGCGTAGGCGATCATGGATCTCCACAAATCTCTGTCATTGGTGTTTGCTATCAACTCAGGTGTTGTTGCTCTACCGTGCCATGAAGTCAAGCTATCCAAAATTTTCTCTCTGTCTTCCCGTCTCGTCTACCCTCGATTTTACCAGTTGTCACAATGTGTTCTAAACCTCCCTCCTCATCACATGCCCAAAAATGATGACTGCCTCTTTCTTATATTGATGATAAACCTTTTTGGTGTCTTGATCTCATTCAATACCTCAACATTAGTCATTTTACCAACTTTACACTTCCATAATTGCCCATTTTCATGATTAAAATTAAGAATATCATGTTGGATTCCCCAAACTATTAAATGTATATAATGACCAATAACAAGGATATCATTTTGTGTGATTGGCATCCTTTTGTCGTTCAAAATGTCAGCTGTTTAAAGCTGTCACATATTTTTTGGAAAAGGCAACTGACTGACTGAACCATGTCAATTTTTTTACAATAATCACTCGCCAAAGTCAGGAATACATTAACATTAACTGACTATTGGTTAATGAACTGAGGTCATAGGAATCCGGGCAGACACATAGGTGCTCAGTCTTCCCCAGCAGATGTCGGAGGTATTACATACTGATAGTTCCAGTGACTCTAATAAAATATTTGAATTGTCCCCGATTGATCTCCATCAACAATTCCCTCTTCATTATTATCTTTGTTTACATACATTCTCAAATAGATCTTGAACACACAAAATATGACAAAAATATGAAGTATGACATTTTTATAAAGGGAAATTTTGAGTTTCAGGTCAAAATCTTCTTATCAAACATGGGACACATAGAAAATGCAGAAATTCTTCTTCTTAATCTTCTTCTTCGAATGCTCCATGTTGACCACTTGTCAACCACTCTGTGTGATTTGTACGTGATCTGAGCCTAAGAGCAATTGTAAGTTGTGCCGTTATGCGATGCTTTTTATTTACTAGGTAGCATCCCTAGGGTCTACATCAATCACCTCTTACAACATGCATTGTAGGTCGCAGTGGTACTATTCTTTGATTCCCTTGTGGGCCCCTGCACCACACGAGCATGAGATTAATCGTCGTAATGACATAAAAAGTCAACATTTTTGTGAGTATGTTGACTTCATTTGTTGTTGATCTTAATAAAACAGTCGTACCTCATGTGTTTGCGTTAATTTTTATAATCGTTGATAGTAATCAATTTCTATTGTAGTTAACCTTACTTTTTCTTCATCAGTCACGCTAGTATCGATTGATTGATTAACTAGACCATCATAATTTCACTTCGATGTGTGGTCCAATCTCTTTCCTACACATGAAAATTTCAGTGGCACTGCATAAACTTTGTAGCACGCCAAGGATTCCAATATAATATTTAAAGATGGTGAAAATTTGTACGAATTTTATTTTAATAGGTATGAATCATTTTTATCAGTGCAACAGTTTTCCAGCCTACTCTTATCGATTTTCAACCGCCAATTGTTTTTTATGTGCTAAACTTCAACATAGGACGTACATTGTATCAACCGGCTCTGATACGACTAGACACTTTATCTTACCTACATTAAGAAGAAATCACTGGAATATAGCCTGATCGATCCATATGGGAAATGAACCAAGGAATACAACCATTGTACCTCAAGGCCACAGAGTTTCACTCACTCTAGTATAAGCACTGATTGCGATGTTTTGTTGATTGATTGATTGCTAGGACCATCATCTTTACACTTCAGTTAGTAACCATATGTACTCCGATCTCTTTCTTACACAGGAAGATCTCAGCGCAGTGCACAACTCAGTAGCACCAGTGAGAGGGCCCCAATGTATTTTTAAAATGAAGAAAATATTTTTGTATGAATTTTTATTTTTAATCTTTTCTAATGAGTTTTGCAGGAGCATCGGCTTTCTAGCCTGCTCTTTTCAATTTTGAACAGCCAAGGGTTCTTTTACGTGCTCAAATTGAACATGGGACTTACACTTTATCGACCGTCTCTGATAGGACTAGGAACTCGATCTCACTACACTGAGATCAGGGATCTCTGGAAAAATAGCCTGATAGCTCCATTAGGCAGCAAACAGAGTACCTTTCAAATGAGAGGAGAGCACCTAACCTCTACACCACAGTTGTCGGGTTTGTATAAATACAAGATTTTATTTATCACTCGGAATCTTCTTTTTTTTCTTTTGTCCTTCTCTGCTTTTTTGCCGCTAGGCGTAGCAGGTTTAACTGATGATTGGTTTCAGAGATAATGCACGCTCGGTCGCTTGATATGGTGTGGTATTGTGGAGTTTTAAGATGTCTGTAACTCCATCAACCCATCTTTTCTTGGTCTGCCCTTCCTCTTGATGATTCCATTTTCAGGTTGTACGCTCTTGCAACTGGTGTATTCGGGTTCATTCTGACCAAGTGGCCAAACCATTTGAGTCTCTGTTTTTCAATAAATCTAATAGCAGGTGTTGTTCCGACTGTTCTTCTAATTTCCTCATTTCTTATATGGTCTCTTCTTGTTTTATTTACTGCTTTCCTCAGGCACTTGGAATCAAAATATAAAAATGCCTTGATTGTAAAGCATTAATAGATATGAATAATGTTAAACTTATGATGACCACAGTGCTTACAGATGTAGTTAAAGATGTTGTGCTGGCTTCTTTTTGAGCTTTCAATTGGTTGGTTGATACTGTCTTCTGGCTATGTTTTCCAGGATCTATAAGTAACTGAGATTTTTCAGAGATTGATGAACATGATGATGAGCTGTGACATTCTTTCATCATTGATGATGGTTCTGGCATAGAATTCTTTGATGGTGGATTAACAATGTTGCCCTCATGTCTTACTGTTTTATTAATTGTCCTCAGGCTAATACCTGTAAACACATTTAAACGCAAATCAAAAGTAGTAAGATTATTGCAAACACAATCAGATAAATAATATATATATTTGATGAAAATTTGTTCTATAGGTGGAGCTGAAAAGTCTTCTGTTTCGCGAATCATGTTTTGACTCCCAACATTAGGATAATAAGAGATTTATAGAACAGGTTTTTGTGTGAGCTTCATAAATAGTGTTTTTCACTTCCTGCTATTTCTGAGACCACCTTTTCATGAACAGCCTTTTGCTTTGTCTCCACTTTTATCAGAGTAGCATTGCTCTTTGAGGCACACAACCTGTTGGTAATCTGCTGATGTGGCTGAACTATTTCATTTGTTGTTTCTTGATTAAGTTCTGTACTAATGTTGTACCCACATTTTTCCTGATGTCTTCATTTCTTAACCAGTCTCTTCGTGATACTCCCAGCATTCTGCGTAGACACTTCATCGTTGTCATGACTAGTTTTCTTCTATAGTTTCATGTCAGGGTCCAGGTTTAACAGAGATAGCATAATATTGGGAGAAAGATTGTGTTGTACAATGCTCTTTTATTGTTATTGAAAAGTTAATGTATAAAAAATTGTACAATCTAATGAAGTATTTCTGCATTATAATTTGACTGTATTGGATGTTCTAGTTGACTATGATGGTGTAATTTGATATATCATTTTGTTTGGTTTACTTCTGCATGTTTCTCTACCAATTATAATGATGCCTTCCTCAACCTTTCAATTATGAAAGTATGGACAGAGCCGATATCATCAATGTGGTGCACGCTTGGCATGTCCCAGACACTGGACCGATTCTGAGAATTAGGAGTTAAGTTTAGACATGCCAGATTAGGTCGTATTCATGGTAGAGAGAGAATATATACTGTTAAACTTCATATGGTTACGGTGAGCAAGTGGACTTTTTGCGGCTCTGCAGTGGAAAACGAAGCATGCATAGGAATGCCCAAATGCCATGACATTGATCGAATAACATAACAAAATAACCTTTCAACACTTTCTTCATTAAAAGTGATTTTCAACAGCGTATGGTATCGCAATACTGTAAATACAAAGCAGACTTACTGTCCTTGATGGCAGGTGGAACCAGAAAATAAGTCCCTAAGTGCACTTTGTCAAAGCCATTATGAACAGCATCTATAACATACTGAGAACTGAAAATGGCCAGAAGTTGTTTCAGATAAGCGTCGCTGTTACCAAGTCTGTAGAAACAATATATACAATACTTTAGGGTAAGAATTAAACATGAGAAGTATAGAAGTTTTACAAAGTACAGCAACAGATTCTGTAAAGCTGTCCTACTTCATAGAAGTTCTTTCATATCTGGTATAGTTTTACTACAATTTACCCCATATACAATCTTTAAAAAATGTTTGGGTTCACCCACTATGAGTTCAGACTTGTCACAGCATCTAATATGAACACTCTCAGTAAAGTTCATTTTAGGGTTTCCCTAGGATGTCCTTTTTCTTGAACCATTTGCCTCCAAATGTAATGCCTGTTTTATGATTCTTTGATCATTTCTTCTCCTCACCAGCCATTGGAGGGCAGGAGTAATGGATTCAATGTCCACCCTCAGACTAGAAGTAGGTGTCCTGTATGCTCTATTCTGCTTTGCAACAACCCTACCAGGCGCACTAGCTAGAAAACCGAAGCCTGACTTCTCCCCAAATGCACAGACCCATCTGTTTATATCAGAGCAACAACATCATATTGCGTTATCTGCTATCACAAGTGTTGTGCAACGTGACACCCGTGGGCGACATGTCACCTGTGTTATACATTCATGATGCCATACTTTACTCTGATCACATTTCAAGAAAACACTATTATTCATGGTTGTTTAGTAGCACTCCCATGAACAAAAACTTCTCGCTTTAACAATTTAGTTATATTTTGTAACCATTCTACTGCCCCCTAACACCATCCTTTTGTTTATTTCACTGGAGAAAGTGTCAACATCATAACCATATTAACATTACTATTGTTATTTTATCTGTGTGTTGCTGGGGCAGAAAGGGAGAAAATAATAATAACACTGACCTACAAGGCATGTCGTAAGAGGTGACTGAGGTAGGGGTCTATGGAAGCTACCCTCGTAAATAAAAAAGCTTTGCAGAAATAGGCGCATAACTGACACAACGTACAATCACTCTTAGGCTCAGATCACATATAAATCACAAGGAGTGGCTTAACAAGTAGTCAATATGGAACATTTGAAGGAGAAGACTATTGCCATTTTTATCAGTAGTAGTATTGCAATCACTACATGGCGCCTGCGCTTCCACAATCATCAGTCGGATGCGTCCCTCGCCTGAGTGGTTACCAGGGCCCAAATTTGGGGTGTAAAGAATAGAACCACTGTTACCTGCAACGCATGTCATAAGAGGCGACTAAGGAGGTTTGACTGAAATCAGATGTATGTGTCCTAAACGTGTAGATGTGTTTAGGGCCTACCACACCAATGTGCACCGTATACACGTTCTTGGCAAAGATCAAACATATCACAAAGAGTGATTAGAATTGGTCTTAAAGAATGAACGCAAAGAAAAAGAAGATGCGTCTCAATATATAAAAAATTTGGACAGCACTGTGCTATCAGTTGCTTATTGAAAGTTCAACTTTAATATTGCCCACATCTCTACATTCCCTTCCAATAGTAATGATAAAATTGTGGAAGTTGCCCATACTATTATCAATCGTAATCTACTCTTCCCCTTTTGGTAGGTTCACAACTGTGGTCACCTTGCCAACTGTTCTCTCAACTTGGGCCATACATGACATGTTTGACTCTTAAATATTAATAATATTAATATTCCTGTACAGTGTGTTTCTATGGTTTGCAGGGCGAAAGTATGCCAAGCATATATTTCATCTTTCCCAATAGGAGTATCTCAAGTGCAGCAGAGGATTATAAGCATGTATTCATTCTGTGCATGTTCCAGTCGCTAACATTGGGATATCGTGAGGATACCATCCTTAATCCTCCATTGATATAACCAGTTGATTGAATAGGACAAGTAGTTGCAGATTGTGGTGTGTGGCTAACAACTCTGAGAGCTGTGAGACCACGAATGCAGCATTGCATCATTTGTTCAACAAAATATTTGAAAGACAGACATCAAAGGTTACTCTGGGTAGGTTAACTAGGACTAATGATGAACATTTTGTAAATACAGACAAATTTAACTAACCCTTGTGTGTCATCATGCTCCCAATTATCACTAAACACAAACTGGGCAAGACTGACATCTTCAGTTAACTTTCCACCATTCTCAACTGGAAAAATAAATGTCAACAATTTTATATGTATGTGTACAAGTAAGACATAAATTTATACTAGAAAAAGAGGTTGATGATAAGTGGACAAGAGGAAGACAGTGTTATTAAGTGGAAAGGAAATATAAATAGAAAATCATCATCTCAACAAGCAGTAGTAACTGTCGAGATCTACTACTATCAACTGTTTATGCCGAAATATTTGATCCGATACACTAAGAAAATTTGATTTTTTATGCTCCAAATGAATTATTGTCGAGAATAGAAATTTAAAGATAAACCAGTTATATAAAATATTAGTGCACACCAGTATTCAGTTTTCATTGCAGATGCATTTCGGGTGTGAGCGCTTATAATGTTGACACTATTAATTTCTAAGTTAAATCGATGGCATCCTGCATGTCTCGAGAGACAATGAATGTAGATCTATATCAATATTTTGTATAAATAACTGCTTTCTTCCTGTATGTTTTATATAATTGAGCTGCCTGAGTCTGTCTTCACCAGTGCTCTGAGCATGCTTCATGTTGGATCTGTCTCTGATAAGCTCTCACCAGTTTTGTGTATTAACATCCAGCACCTTTAGATTTTCATTTTTAGTTTGGGCTTTTCTTCAAGATGTTTTCTCAATTGTCCTCTTTCGTGCACCACTTTTACAGTTGTTTCATACCATAATAGTTCATAATTATTTCTACATCCGTTACGAATGCAGAAGAATTGGGGAAGGGGGAAATTCAGCAGTGTTTCTGTAACCCAGCACAGTAGTCTTCTCTTGGTGTATTACACTGTGTGTTTCACATAAGTGTATATCTTATGTTTCTTTGTACTTCAATATGATCCTATTAGAGGGTCTCTATGGCGAAAATATTTGCCTGTCGTTCTGGAGGCTGTGGGTTCAAATCCAGACCAAGTTACATATGCAATTTGTTCATGAGATTCCTCGGATTGTTGCTGGAGCTACAGAGTTCATGCTTTGTGCAACACTCTTTGTAGATTTCTGCTGACAAGGACGGCATCATTTGTGGAAACTCTATGCAATAAAGTCAATCCTTCACCTTTAGACCCCCTTTTTTATGCACCCATTAGAAACATCTGTATTTTAATTATAAGTAGCATAACATTTTCTATTAATTAATAATCCTTCTGTTTTCCTGGGAAATATAGGGCTGTAATTTCTATTTTCTACTATTTTATATTCTTGATTCTGCCTTCTATTTTTAAAAAAAAAACATATTTTCTTTTACTAAATCTATTACTGGAGAGCAAGAGTTGATAAGTCAGATTATTGCTAGGTAGAAGGAAGTTGATGCGAGAATGCAGTCTTTATTAACTAAACTATTCGTAACACTACAAATATAAACCTAGCTATGAGCAAGGGTTGATAAGTCAGATTGTTGCTAAGTAGAAGGAAGTTGATGTGAGAATGCAGACTTTATTAACTAAACTATTCGTAATACTACAAATATAAACCTAGCTATGAGCAAGGGTTGATAAGTCAGATTGTTGCTAAGTAGAAGGAAGTTGATGTGAGAATGCAGACTTTATTAACTAAACTATTCGTAACACTACAAATATAAACCTAGCTATGAGCAAGGGTTGATAAGTCAGATTGTTGCTAAGTAGAAGGAAGTTGATGCGAGAATGCAGTCTTTATTAACTAAACTATTCGTAACACTACAAATATAAACCTAGCTATGAGCAAGGGTTGATAAGTCAGATTGTTGCTAAGTAGAAGGAAGTTGATGTGAGAATGCAGTCTTTATTAACTAAACTATTCGTAATACTACAAATATAAACCTAGCTATGAGCAAGGGTTGATAAGTCAGATTGTTGCTAAGTAGAAGGAAGTTGATGTGAGAATGCAGACTTTATTAACTAAACTATTCGTAACACTACAAATATAAACCTAGCTATGAGCAAGGGTTGATAAGTCAGATTGTTGCTAAGTAGAAGGAAGTTGATGCGAGAATGCAGCCTTTATTAACTAAACTATTCGTAACACTAAATATAAACCTAGCTATGAGCAAGGGTTGATAAGTCAGATTGTTGCTAAGAAGAAGGAAGTTGATGTGAGAATGCAGCCTCTATTAACTAAATCATTTGTAACACTACAAGTATAAACCTAGCAGATTATGAATAACCAGTATTAGTGCTGAAGGCTGGTGCGCGTACATCACGTTCTGATGTTTGGCTGTTTATATATCACAATGAGAATGATTAAAACAGGCCTAGAACGATCGAAGAGGAGGAGGAATAACCAGTATTAAACAACCAATTCCCTGAACCTTCAGGGCTAAACTACTAGAACTATTGTGTGAGGATACTACAAATTAACATGTTTCTGTTAAGAGCATATATATTCAACTCAAGTGTGTATAAGCATTGTAAAGTAATCCTTTTAGATCTCAAGGTATATTGGGTAATACAGTGTTAGGCCTGTATTTTTCATTGACCGTCGGCACATGATGGGTGATGTGGTCAAGATTACACCGGCCACCTTTACTTGCCAGTGCTTTTCCTTGTACCCAATTGAAGTTGGGTCAACCTGAAGGTTGTTACAGCCGGAAAAAGTCCACACCCACCATGGAATTGAACCTGGACCACTATTCTAAGATGCAAGTATGTCCAAAATTTCCACCAGTAAAATGTCCAAGAAATCCACTATAGCAAAACTAAAGTCAGGTAGTAAATAAACCCTGCCAAAAATCTGCACAGAAGAAGCAGTCAACAACTGAACTAAAATAAAGGAAAGCTTGATTAAGACACGGTTAAGAAAGATTTGTTAGTCCTGAAAGACTAGCTTTTCTATGCTAAGAGAGTTGACATTCTGATGACAACTGTTCTGTTTCCATGCAGAAAGGTCAAGAAAGACCAAGGGTAGCATAACAACCCTAAGCAAATACACACTTAGACAGATCCACTGGTTCAGCAGATGCAAAACATTGGGAAATACCAAACCTCTTAACAAAAAACAAATGTAGATAAAGAAGAAATTCGGTACTGGACAGAAATATTTTTTTTAATGTTCACATTACTAAAAAATATTTACCCCAAAGCTGTCTTGCATTGTTATGGCAGCTAGCTGAAAACCATGCAGTCTTGTTTTCAAACATTTCAAAATAGTGTATGCCTTCAACACAAATGTTGTGCACAACTGTAAGGTAAATAGTTTTTGTGTTTGAAACAAATGTAATAAAATATGTAAAACTTGACAAACACATTAGAATCCATATAAGATTGAGCCAAAGGGTGTTTATCCTTGTCTGGAGATCTAACGTTTATGGCACCAAGACAAAGCTCAGGATATTCAAAACATGTGTTAGGACAGTACTTCTTTATGGATCTGAGACTTGGGGAAAAAAAAAGATGAGAAAATAAAGTCAATATCAAACTTCAAGAACTAACTGGTCTGGAAGACACAAATAAAAAAGATACAAAGAAATGCAAAAGAGACGATGGCGATAGATTGGACATGTTCTTAAAATGAGAAAAGAAAGGTGGCCAAGGCATGCAATGCAGTGGACACAGCAGGGACAACGGAGTTGTCGTTTACTTGTAGTTTAGATTCTCCAGTAATGATCAATCTTCTGCAATCAATTTCTCATGCTCAAAAGTCCAAAGAGGTGAGTTAATGAACCCACTGATGATTCACATTATTCATTTCACATTTATTTTCTGTGCAAGACATCTAAGCACAGTCATTTACAATGTGATGCGAATATATCCCATTTCCAACCCACACCTGTTAGGGCTGATATGTTCCATTTTCACTAAGGAAAGTTAGGGAGTATTCCTGTCCATGTTTTTTGTACTTTATAACACTGCCTGCAAGACATCAAGGGTTTTAAGAGTAGCCATTTGAGTTTGCTTCCTGTGCAAATCTTGATCGGGGGTAGGGGCATATTCACGCTCATGTGAGCCCAGCATCGGCACTATTGAAGAACTTGCAGCCGCCAGAGTTTTCTGTATTGTTCCTTTCCAATAGTCTAGAACAGCAATTTTTAAAAAGTGGATGATATTGCTCCCCCCTCTCCTTGAGGGCGATAAGATGGCATAAATGGGTAATCTATGCTGGGGAAGGGGTGGGGAATGACAGGTAAAGTGTGATTTAAGATCTAATACTGTTTCCAATGTTCAAACTTTTAAGCAGCAAACCAGACGAAGTATCACCACCAAACATGCACATTAACTTGAGCACCAATAAGTCTGTAACAAGTAAAGTACTTTCATGGGTTAGGGTGTGTTTATATATATATATATATCAATAAAACTTTGATGCTTCACCTGGCACTATGTTAGACGTATGATTTCATATACTCCCAATTTCATTTTGGCAGATGGTCATGAGACAAGTGTGTACCTGTGATGACTTTTGAGTTTACACTTGTTTCCCTCAAGTTCAAGCTCATCTATAAGATTTTCTTTGAAAGAATCTGCACCTTTGAGAAATGTTGCATTCATTACAACTCAAGCTAGTTTTTCCCATTTGTCTGGGCCGATAGAAAAGGTCTCCAATGAGGCCTTTCAGATATCCTTATATCTGAGCAATAGTCTGTCTTGGAGCCTCTTCCCTTTCTAAATTTCACTGAACAACACTTGTTTTGGTATGCAGCCGTTATCCATTCGTCTCACATGTCCCAGTCATCTTAGTCTTCTACTGTTGAGTATTCTCATGATGGATGGCATGCCAGCACATTGCAGTGCTTTAAATTGGTTATTTTGTTATGCCACCCGATGTTCATAATCTTGCAAAGACAGCAATGCTGTACCATATTGAGCCTCCTCTCATGTTTTGAGTAAGCTGTCTCATATTTCTGAGACATATATTAAAGAGTTAATTACACATATCAAATAGATCTGAATATTCGTCTTCAATGTTAATTCTGTGTTGTACCACATGTCTTTGAAAGTCTGTAAAATATCCTTGTTGCATTTCCCATGTGTGCATTGGTTTCTTCATCAAGAGGCTGTCAGTGGAATCAAGATAACATTTTTGAACTGGTGCCAGATGGTTGCTATTCAAAGTGACTGTTGGTGTGGTACTTCATGACATAGATTAGGTGGAACCACACTGACTGATATAGTTTGAGAAAATAGATTCCTGGCCATATTGTTGATTAGGTATTGCAGGGGAGATTTACTATGTGCGACCAGGTCTGTATCGCAAGCGAAAATGAGTTAATTTAGATTAGAAGGATTTCTGTGATTTTGTTTTGGTTACACGAGCCAGGTATTTATTATGAATAAAATAGTTTTAATTCGAGTCACTAGTCATTCGGGTAATCTTATCGAAGTAAATAAATACGACTAAGATTAAAGAACGATATATATATACATGTCGATGTCCTATTACAATTTGCTCGTCATATCTGCATATACGCTGTTGCTCCCCTTATCTTGTTTTCATTAGGTAAAACTGCGTGAAGGCCAGAGCTCTAGAGATTACATTCAGTTGTTGCATTTTTTATTATTCAAGTTATTTCATATCTCAGATATAACTTTTTCAAATACAAAACTCAGGATTGCCAGAGTTCAATTTTTAAAGAACTTAAAAGCAAATAATAATAATAATGTTCGTCAATCAAATATGATTATAACCACAAAGTTACTTCATCCAACAAACAAAATGTAATATCAGTCAATGGACACGTAGGTGACTTGTCAGTCCGATGCGTGCCTTGAAGATCGTGGACATGTGGGCATGAGATTGTTGCTACAGTCTGGGACTCGTGTGCACTGGCCTTTCTCTTTGTCTACGCAGTACTGATACTGCTTGACGTGCTGCCTCACATGATTTTGCACCCTTTCGTAGGAGTGAACGCCAAGATGTTCGGTCCCGTGCAGCTTTTTCCCAGGTATCAATCTTGATTTCGAAGGATTTTAGAGAGGACTTAAGCGTGTCTTTGAATCTCTTCTTTGGCCCCTCGGAGCGTTTGCCACTCGACATTTCACTGTAGAATAATATCTTTGGCATCCTGTGATCAGGCATGCGGACGAGATGTCCAGCCCAGCGAAGTTGGTGTTTCATAAGTATGGTGTTAATACTGGGAATACCCGCTCTGTCAAGAACAGTGGTATCTGGGATCTTGTCTTGCCACTTGATTTTCAGCAGCTTTCTTAGACAATTTGTGTGAAAATGGTTCAGCTTCTTAGCATGACGGGTGTAAACAGTCCATGTCTCACTGGCATATAGCAGTACTGGGAGCACTGCTATATGCCAGTGATATAAGAAGCCAAATATTGTCTCAGGGAAATTACAGAATATAAATAGTTTTCTATATCATTTTCCCATCTAAAGATTTCAAATAAAGTATCAAAGTGTGTGTTTTCAGTTAAAAGTTAACAACACTGTAACAGGGCATTCACGGGTGTGATAATTCTCATTCGACAACATGTCAAAAAGTATGCACCTTCTTGTTTCAGAGGAATTATAGGTGTATAACCCGCGCAGTTATCAGAGGACTGTCATCATAGCACTCCGGACATGTTCAGAATAGATTCTCCGATATCCGTCACAACAAATCTAGCAGCTTCCAGTTGCCCAACACGCCAGTTCGATGTTGATTAATCAATCTCTTTGCATATTTGGTATGCCGTTCTTTTCGGACTGTACCAATATTAACACCCATCTCTAGCAATCTTGTCAGCTACTGGGATTCACAACACTGAAACTAGTATGTTTGGAAAGACTAGCTAAATGTGCTAAGAATGTCTTTTCTGTCCATTGCTTCTCCCTCTGTAATCGTAGCCATGCCAGCCAATCTATCAGTTCGTTCATTACTCCTGACTCCTACGTAACAAAAATGAAGGTGATTTCTCTTACCCCTGTCTGTACCAGTACCTCGACCCAGTTTCGCCTCACCATTCGCCGTGTGTTGTCGATGCTCGCAAGTGGAGCAAAGAATAGCAAAACTGCAACCTACAAGGCATGTCTTAAGAAGCGACTGAGTTACGGATCTAGGGAATCTACCATAGTAAATAAAAAGCGTTGCAGAAATTGGATGTGCTGACCTACGTGTAGGCGCATAACTGGCACAATCACTCTTAAGCTCAGATCACATACAAATCATAAAGAGATATTTAACAAGGGGTCGATATGGAGCGTTCGAAAAAGCGTCACTATTTCTGTTTCGACTTTACGAATCATACTCACGGAATCACTGCTGCACTGAGTATGAAAACACGATAGTTAAGAGATGTTATCACGTCATCGCGCCTGTAAACGTCCATTGTCAAACTTATCGCGTAGGTCCCACTGACCTTTTTAAAATTTTTGTCACCGGAGCGTGCTAAAAGGCCAACGCACATCGCTGTTGATGAATGACTGAACCATCGGTGTAAATACCTACATGTATGTTATTGAAGTCATTCTCTCTCGCGTCGTTCTTAAGCCGTTTTTATCATTCTATATAAACAGCCAAACATCAGAACGGGATGTACGTACACAGCCTTCAGTACCAATTGGAACTCAGGTGCTTATCTTTCGGTGGTGTTCGGTTTCAACCAGCGTTTGTGTACGGTTCGCTCTCCGCTAGAATTTTGCTGTCCCCAGCTAAAACCCACAAGGCAGCAGGTTGCTATTGTCTCTGAAAGGCAGCGAACCGTAGACGACCTGCCCTCCCGGGCTGATGAACGTCATCTGCCCAGCTATACTAGTCTTGTTAATGGACTGCTTGGTTTGCCTACCGTCCAGTTTTGTGTACGGTTTGCTCTGCTAGACTTTGATTGTCCCCAATCAACTACAAGGCAGCAGTAGAAGTCATTCAAGGGTGCTCCAACCGCCGCGTTAATTAGTAATTTATCATGTTGTCCAAAAAGCCAATATGGCAACTAAATAATTTGCATGCAAAGTGTCTTAAAAAGTTTGAAGCACAAAATCTGAAACGAAAAGTTCACTTCATCTATAAAATAATTATATTATGGAATGAATAGTATAGTACGATAGTACACATCATACTAATATTATAATATTATATTGAGTACATATGTTTAGCATGGAAAGTGTGGTGAGTATGAGCACTTAAAATATGTTATGATCATGTTTTTTTAAAACTCCTCCAGATGTTATGTTCAGAATTATATGTAATATAAATAATATAAAATATTTATTATTGATATTCATTTTAATTTTATTGCACCTGATTGATTAATGATTGATTCATTTTTAATGTTTATTTTTTAAATCTATTTTATCGTGTGATGTGTCAATCAAATGAGACAGTTGACGTTGTTGAGACAAATCAGATTTGGGACTCGGTGTCAAAGTAGTTAGTAGAGCTAAGAAGAACTGAAGAAGACTAGACGTAGAATGTAGTGTAGTCATGTATGTTGACGTTGTCGTGTGTGTATCATTCATTGATGCTGGTGATAGTATCAGTCATCTATGATAGTAAGATGGGTACTGGTCATGGTATTCAATTGTCATCATTTGTAACAATGACAATGTAATCAACAAAACTTGCGCCTGTGTGAGTACGACCAACTGACTGATTCTTATCATTCTCTTTGTTGTATTAGACAATGAACATGCGCTAATGCACCATCTGTGGTTGAAAAGATGCCAGAATAAATCTAAGACTAATAGTATTCATTTAATTAATACACTTATTAATACAATACCAGTGACTCGAAAGTGATTCGACTCAATTTGTGTGATGAATGATGATAATAACAGATTCATTTAAATGAATGAACTGGGACTCGTTTATTCTTTGTGAGTAACTAAGAATCTAAGATTGAATGGGGCTTACATGTTAAAATGAAAATTGCACTGATGAATGTAAGTGACAATCAGGCTTATACATACAGTATTATAATATAGCTGGGGTCTCTGTGGCGAAGTAGTTACACCCTTGCCTTGCGAGTTGAAGGTCGTCGTTCGAATCCGGATCGTGCCATTCTGTTCACAGGTGCATTTTTTCAAAGACCCCTATGATTGTTGTAGGAGCTGCAGAGTTTGTGCTTTGTGCAATACGCTCGGCAGGCGGTGTGCCATTTCTGCGGAGAGGGACCAAGCCATATGGGGTAAAACCCAATGAAGATAATCTTTCGGCTTTAAAATCCCTATAATACAGCTGAACAGAATGAAGCTTACAACCAAATCTCATTCCATGATGCAATATTCTCCAGAATATGAAATCTTAGGTAGTAGTTGCATTTGTGATGTGGCTTTCTGAGACCCAATTAGTCAGAACAGTTATCATGTCAAACTCGTAGTCAGTTCTTAGCTTAAGAAGATCCTGAACTTATGTCAAGGATGAGTGAATAACATGATGATAGTAGAGCTCAAACTTTCAGCTTCGGGTGTGTAAGACTAGTGTTCTAGACATTCAAATTATCAACCTAGACTACTCAGCAGCTACTGTATACTTGCCTTGCAAAATGTATATGGAGATCCAATTCAAGCAGGAGACTTGTTATGATGATTGACCTGAAGAATGCGTATAATAAAGTGGACTTTTCAGTCATGAGACATGAAAAAATGCTGTGAAACCTATGGACTGATAAAATGACTACGTTGATGTTCTGAAAGGGGTCAATGCACAGAGAAAAGCTCATTAACATAAGATAGAGAAGGCTATAATTTTTCGGAGATAGTGAGGAGGAGATCTGAGTACTTTTGGATTAATTGGTTCGAAGTGCAGTGATGATGATCCAACAACTAAACTAACATTGATGTTGAATCAATCCAGCGATTTAAGGAGTTTGAAATTACACATTGTGCAAGTAGAGCTGGATGCTTGAGGAAGGGGGAGAGGAGTGTGTTCAGCAACGAGCCATAGGAACCGTTAGTATGCATACTATTCAACATCTGTTGAGAGAGACTGAGGACCTATGGGTCTGCCCAGAGTGCTGTGACGTCTGTTAAATAACCAATAGTTCCCTTGCGGTGTCAAGTATAGGTTGTGAGATAAGCCTGTTTTATATGCTTTGTATATAAGAGATGTTCAGGGACTATGCTATTCCATCAGTTCAGTGCATGCATGGTCGCTATTCACCCCTATTTCCATTTATTTGGTTTATCATTGCCTGCTGTGGTATACCGTTTGAATGAAATCAAGTTATATAACTGAACCATTTGACCTGTTGTCTCCGGATGAATTCTACTACTATTGTTGGATTTTTAGACTAGACTTTATAATTTCTGAGTTTCTCCCTTCTTAATACATTATCCTCCTCAATATTCTAATTTCTATCATTGTAATTTTTCAGGATTTTGCAACTGATGACTTAACATACTGTTTGCTTCTTCTTCCATCAACTGTTATTGTGTTTGTCATTGCAGTCTTCTTGAACTGGTTGGGCCTCAAATTTTTCACTCACAACTGAATTTCCAAAAACATCAGGTAATTTTTTTTGCTGGGTACAATTAACAGTAAGAGTAAATTGGTATAACTTTATGTCAAGGGCTGTATATGGTCATTGTCATGTTAATTTCTTTTATTGAACAGTCGGGAAAAAATGTCCCCATTCATTTGCTGTCATTCAGTTTTTGCTTTTGCTGTATTAAATTAAAGGGATTTCCCTCCTGTTGATTGCTATCAAGATACTGGCCAGAGTCCTCCTCAATCATTTAATAAATCATCTGAAACAGGACCTACTCCCTGAGACCAAATATGGCTCTCAATAAT
This sequence comes from Arion vulgaris, assembly GCA_020796225.1. Lineage (NCBI taxonomy): Eukaryota > Metazoa > Mollusca > Gastropoda > Stylommatophora > Arionidae > Arion > Arion vulgaris. The sequence goes on from CM036756.1 coordinate 33,678,824, forward strand.
TTCATAGTGGGCTGTAAAACAGCAGACATGATAGTTGCAGCTCATCAACTACTGGAACAATTTAGAGAGCAGTAATGCAATCTTTATGTGATCTTTGTTGATCTGATGTAAGCTTTTAACACAGTCAACAGAGATGTTCTGTGAAAGATCATGGACAAATTTCTATGTTCAGTCAAATTCGTTAAGATTTCCAACAGTTTCACAAGGGCATGATGGAGCGTGTACTTGATGATGGGTGGGGCTGTCGGAGGCCTTCCATGTCGGCAACCGCATCAAACAGAACTGTGTACCGATCCCAACACTCCTCAGCCTGATGTTTGCTGGCATACACATGGTTGTCTTTTTGGAATATGATGAACATTGGTAAATATTAGATACAGGACAGACGATAATCTATTCAATCTCAGGAGGCTAAAATCCTCCACCATCAGGAAAGAATCAGCCATCTCAGACCTGTTGTTTGCTGATGACAGCGCCTTCGCTACCAACTCTGTTGAAGATATACAGATCTACATGGACAGGTTTTCCATGGCCTGTGATATGTTTGGCCTTACCTTTAACACCAGGAAAATTAAGGTCATGTTTCAGCCTGCCCCTAGAGAACAGTACCATGATCCAGTCATCACTATTAAATGCCAGTCGAAAACTTTGTCTAACTTGCCAACAGCCTATCCATGTCGACAAACATAGACGCTGAGGTTAACAATAGAATATTCAAAACCAGTGCTGTATTTGAAAGGCTGTATGGGAGTGTAGGGGGTAATCGTAGCCACAAAGCTGAAAGTTTACACAGTCCTACTGCCAACCACGCTGTTGTATGCCAGCGAGACATGGACAGTGTATGGCAGACATGCAAGAAAATTAAACCACTTCCAACACAAGTTTTCTACACAAACTACTTAAAACAAAATGACAAGACAAAATTTCAGATATGAAAGTCCTCATAAGAGTCAAGATTCAAAGTGTCAGCTCCCTGTTGCAGAAGGCCCAGGTGATATGGGCTGGTCACATTGTTCGGATACCTGATAAACGCATCCCAAAAAAGTTGATGTATAGCTCAGTCACATATCTTTGCTGAACAGGTTTGGAACTTGTGTTCAATGAAGTCATTCCTCTTCTGTTTCCATGAAGAGAACTCTGACCATCAGTTCATCTTTCATATGTCCAAGTTTAAAACTACAGAGTGATGACATGCATATTATTCCACCTGGAATTGTAATGCATTCACAACCTATCCTTTTTGTACAGTTTGAGAGAACAGAAATTATGTGATATAATGCAATAGGTCAGCTTGGCAACTGTGTAGTATAAATTTTGACTGTTCCAAATTTTGAGTATGGAGGTTGACTAAATTTTATAATATTAGTATACACAGATTATTATAAAAGATAAAGAAAGTATTTGGATTGAGAAAGTTTTGACATAAAAATTAAGAACTGAGGTAGGAAAAGTGGAACATTAACAAAAATCCTGAGTGAAAGAATGGCATATAAATATGTGAGATATGATTTTGATACCAATTAATTTTTTTATTTTATATTGTACCAGGTTTAGTTAACTAAATGATTGAGAGGAAATGAACAAACCTACGTGGTCACAAGTACAATATGGTAAGAATTGCAAATCTGTATTAGTGAAAATGTGTCTATAATTTCTGTATGATTTACAAGTCAGTTATTATCAAGTATGGTTATCACACTGTGTGTGCCGGGCCGCAAGAAGAACAAAGAATAGTAACACAGTGACCTACAAGGCATGTCGTAAGAGACGACTGAGGTAGGGGCCTAGGCAAGCTACCCTAGTAAATAGAAAGCGTTGCAGAAATTGAATGTGCTGGCCTACTTGTAGGCGCATAACTGGCACAATGTACAATCACTCTTAGGCTCAGATCACAAGAGTGGTTTAACAAGGGGTCAATATGGAGCGTTTGAAGAAGAAGAAATAATATAGCATACACATTCTATTGTAATTGTAGAATTTTGAACCTATCAATATTTTATTGTATGTGTAGTAATGAAAATATTATTTATGCCAATAGAAATCTAATTACTTCCATATTTATAATTTACAACAGCAGTCTCCACTTTTGCCACTGGTCACAAAGCCTCAGCACTTCAGCATACATTCTTTGGTTGGCAACAAGATTCTGTGGCCTTTAATTTTGGTTGTAGAGTAAGTATTTAGTTATGACTCATTTCAATTTGTTTTAACCAAAATACATTGAAAATGAAAACTGGCGTATCCTTTGACAGATATCACCATCAACAATACTTGCATAACAGCATCGATTGTTGGGGAGTTGAAAATGGATAAGGGATATTCTTTGTTTTGATTATTGTTGCCATGAAATCTAATATCGATATTATAATTCAAAGCGATCTCCCAGTTTGGTTACTCGGTCAAGCCTCAATTTGCATCTTTTTGGTGGCAAAAGATGGGCCTTTAATTTTGTTGCAAGGAACCATTTAGTTCATACTTATATTCATGTTGAATGAGCACCTAAGTCTGCGAGTGAAATGAAAAATCAGTTCTATTAACAATATCACCATCAATAGTAAACGAGTCGTTGATTTTCTAGACATCACATTTACTTTCAGTAGTTTTGCGTTGCTTTCTGAACGGTGAGGTCTATTTTTGCCGTTGGAAAATCTGGAACAAATTTGCTTCCAAACTGCTGGCCGAGGAACTTGAACCAGGTACTCTTGGGTTGTGATCGAGCTCACTACTGCTTAGCCGCAGATGCACACTGAGATACATTACCCAACACAAAATAAGAGAGAGACTTAAAAAAATGATTAATATTATTTGTCATCTACCTCTGAAGTCGGAGAAGGCTCTCCTGAATGGCGATGGACACTAATGATAGGGGAAAACAAGCCTTCATGCAAAAATCAGTCAGAAGCACCATACTGGATGCCCTGACTATGCCTAAATTCATAGCAGGTGAACAAGAAGAAGAAGCAGAAGATTTGTCATCTCATGTTTTTTAACTACCATATTTTATGTTACTTTAAATACCATGTGTTTTAACTCTTTGTGGATCAAATGCCACATTACATGACTTTGAGTTAGACACCTTTTTACCAAGAGCCACACTAAAGGGCCTTTTTTAATTCTAAAAACAAATGGCTTGTAAAAACATGGCTTTTGCCCTGGTCCACTAAGAGTTAATATGAAGTAAGATTTATTTAGTTTTACTCATACACTTGTAATATTCATCCTTTGATTATTGAAACAGTTGCTGTGTCTGTGATGTCTGGTATAGGACCATCATCTGTATTTCGATTTTTTTTATCCTTTGCTTGGTAAAGACCTTTTGGTCAAAACATTGCTGTTTCTCTTATTTTAGTTCTTTGTAATACTACCTTACTTAGTTTTTCTGTGTTTTGTCTTTGGTACATAGTTTTACTGCAGTCTTCCTTAAATAGATAATAATGTGGGTGATATTAAACTAACTACTGTATCTAATCTTGAATAATCAATATTTAATATGGATGACATATATGTGCTTTTGAATATAAGTGTTACAGAAGAGTCTTCCGTATATCATGGACAGAGAAGAGAACAAATAGATCTATCCGGAAAGGACTCAAAATCAAAGAAAACTAGCTAATACTACAAATAAGAAAGAGAAAATTGAGATATTTTGGAAATATGAAAAGACACAGGGCTGGAGAAGACCATCATTGAAGGAGGCATAACGGAGAAGATGGATCAGGATGTAACTGATGGTTTGAACACGACGGCTGCAGAGACGGGACATCAGGCCTATGGGAGGGAGAAATTCCAAAGGACTATTAAGGTGGCAAAGTTCTGCTCAGGAAAAGCTATTTGATGATGATGATGACCTATTCTTGAATTATCAATGCCACCTGTCTGGTGCCGGCCCCCCAAGGGAAGCAAAGAATAGTACCACTGTGACCTACAAGGCATGTCGTAAGAGGCGACTGATGTAGGACCTAGGAAGCTACCCTAGTAAATAAAAAGCATTACAGAAATCGGATGTGCTGGCTACTTGTAAGCACATAACTGACACAACGTACAATCGCTCCTAGGCTCAGATCACATACAAATCACACAGAGTGGTTAGCAAGTGGTCGATATGGGGCGGTCAAGAAGAATTATCAATGCATGATGTGGGTGACATGAAGTTTTACTACTGTACCTAATGTTGAATTATCAAATCCTAATGTATGTGACATGATGAAGTTTTACTACTTACCTAATCTTGAATAATTGCAAGCATGTCTGTCATATTTGTAGGTGGAGTTGAGTATTGGAATTTAGGCTTTACTTTGCTATTCACTTGTTTCAGGGTTTTCATATATAGCTCATATGGCATTTTTATCAACTTGAGTCGAATAGATGGACATGTTCAGTATCAATCATCATCAATGGTGCTCAGTACAGAAGCAATGAAGGTAAACATTTACACATTTTTTCATCTGTATAGGTCAGCATATCTTCTCTGCGATCGCTATTTTGATGATTATACAGTCAGACATGTTCTTATGATGAAGTTCACTGTTGTCTGGAGCTCATCTCTAGTGCCATGTAGTTTTGAATGTATTGTGTGGCCAGCATCCTTTCTAGGGAGGATATACAGGGACAGCCTTGCAGGACATGTTCTGTGGTTTGATCAGCGGTGCCACCGGAACACATAGGGGATGGAGACAATCATAGCCTGTATAAGTATTTGTTCAGTCTGCTGTGTCCTGTGTTGTCAGTATCTAATGTCCTTTGTCAAAAACAATTTTCCTCTCCCTTGGTCTTTTATACACCTACACTATCCTCCCAACTTCAACCATCCTTTTGTCTAGCACAAGTAATATACTTTGTTTTCTTATATATATATTTTAGAAGCCATCTCATTCCCACAAATTCCTCATTGTCCACGACAGTATGGTCATGTAAGACTCTGTAGGTTGGAAACATATCATTTATATGCTATCTCTTCTTCTCTTAACTCCCCTTAAAGCATAGGCACCAACAAATTTCCTCCAACCAGATCTGTCTTGAGCAAGCCAGCGTAGTTCATTCCAGGCCTTTCCCGTCTCTTCTCTTTTTCTGTCTGCAGTTCATCTCTAGGTCACCCCCTACTTCTCTTGCCTCCTCGATTCCATTTCAAAGCCACATGTTGGTATCTGATCTTCTGCATTTTTAATGTATGTCCCAACAACTTCCTATCTCCTCCTTTTTATTTCCTCATTGATATTGTTGATGTCTGTGCACCAGGTGATCTTGGTATTTTGTATTCTCTGGTCCTAACAAATTTTGAGAATTTTTCTCAGACATCTTCCCTCAAAGCCTCTTATAAGACTTTATGCTATATATTATATGCTATCTCAGATCAATGTATTGATAAATGAAAAAACATCCTTTGTGCAGAGTAAGTTAAGATTAGAATATAAACACCGGATGTTAATTAGGAAAATCTATGTAAACTAAAAATAGATATACTAACATTGACAAGTGGATCTGCAGACGATAACCTGAAGGCACCTTTACAGATGATGGATCATGGGATAGTTTTCAAATATGAAGTGTACTTATGAAGTTAGAGAAGGCAAGCCTGTATGGTTGGGGACACTGATAATAAGGAATGCAGGCCTTCACGCAAAAATCAGTCAGAAGTGCCTGGCTTGCCAGATTTCATAGCAGGCAAGAAGAAGAAATATGAAGTGTCATGAGAGATTTGAAACCAGTCTGATAAAAATGGTCAGTTCACTTACTCATTCATTTTTCACATCTCAAACTCTGGTAGCCATATTCCAAGTTCTGGATCATGTTTGACCTGGGGAAGTGAACCATGTCTCATTTGGTTTAAAGCATGTGCTCTAACCACTTGAGTACTCTAGCACTAGGTTTTACCATACTGTTCATTGAACATATAACATTATTAACTGCAGGAAAATTCAGCAGTTTAGAGTTTTTTTGGCACCACTAATTCTCTATTTCCCTTCTTTAACTCTGCGGTTCAGGCACTCGTCTTTCCAGTTTTGTCTACTGGATCGTATCTGATCTGGTAAGGAAACACTGCCTCATTTTATTGTGAAGCATGTGCTCAAACCACTTGAATACTCCAGCATCAAGTTTTTAACTATATTGTCTGTTTGTCATCGAACATGAAAATTTCATAGTTTATTTATGAACAGTTTCTCTGAGCACTAATGATGGCACAACCTGATGTAGTTAACTGTGTCTTTCCCTTCCTATCTATATCCTCTTTGAGTCTCATCTGACATATACAGCTTGCGCAAGAGATTTTCATTGTTGCTGTTCTGCCGCCTTTCTACTGTTTCCTATGTCAGGCCACAATCACTCAACTCTCTTTCTACAGTTATTCTCTATGTTTCCTTTGAGCATCCAAGCCTTTTTCCCACCCACTCTCCATCGGATAGCTGTCCTAGCCAATGCCCCTACTGGCATACAACATAGTACATGCTCAATCCACTTCCATCTTTGCCTTTTAATGATGGTCTCCAATAATGCACAGTTTGTTTGTTTTAAAAATTCTTCATTTGCTATTGTCAGCATCTGTAGCTTAAACGGTAGTGAACTCGATCACAACATATGCGTACCTCTTTCAAACTCCATGACAGGCAGTTTGGAAGCAAATTCTTTTCTGTGGGATTTTTATGAAAGGTAAAAATAGACCTCACCGTTCAAAAAGCAATGGCAAACTACCGAACGTATAAGTGGTGCCTAGAAAATCAATGACTCATTTACTATGGTTGATGACTACATCCTGTAAAGGATATGCCACGATTTTCATTTCATTTGCTGTTGTATTATTTATTCACAGTTTCTCTTGGCACTAATGATGGCATGGCCTGATATAGTGAACCATGGACTCCCCTTCCTAAAACTTCGAAGTGTACTGCAATTCTTTATACCAGCTGCCTGCTATTGTATCAACAACAACCTGGCAGTGTTTATGCAAGACCAGATGGATCCAGCTACCTTCCAGGTAAAGAACTATTTACTAAGGACAAAGATTAAATTTCACTGTTTGTATTCTCTAATGGACTTTCATTTAACACATCTTTTCCATGAGTTGAGGCGTGTCTGGCCGAATGGATTAGAGCGCTGGCTGCCATTTGGGAGACCCGGGTTCTATCCCCGGTAAGGCAGATGAGTTTTTCTGTCGGGGGCATAAAATATCCTAACCTGAACAATTTCGCTGCATCTGCACTAGCCATGCACCCATTAAATTCCTCAGGTTGATGTCCCCCCCTGTCCTATATCATCCTAAAAGTGGTATTACAGGCAGTAAAGATTCACCTCCACCCCCCACCCATCACAAGTTTGATGTAATGTAAATATCAATAATCTCATGTTAATCTAGAGACAATGGATATCTCCATGCAAAGTTTTTTTTATTTCGTTCACCCTTATGAATTCTGGCATAGTCATGGTACCTAATATGGCACCTGTGGTTGGTTTTTGCATGAAGGTTTGCTTTTTTGTCACCAGTGTCTTGCCATTAAATATAAATGTATCTTTTCTGTAAAACAGTTTGATTAGATCTGACTTTCTTTAGAATAGTTTTGTTAAATGTATCTGTTCTGAATAAAACAAGGATGGAACCCAGAGCACAACAGCATAAATAAACTAAGCAGAAACGAGCAGCAATCTTCAGACTTAGAACGGGACACTGCAGTCTCAATGTACAGCTTTATCGAATGGATCTCATTAACTCTACTGTTTGCATCTATGGAGCACCAAAGTAGTATCCAGTTCATATTCTACAAGATTGCCCCAGCTGAACAACATGAGAACAAAAATCTGGCTAACAGAAACAACCTTTCAGAACAAACTATGTGGGACCAGTGACAACCTCAAGCGCATCACCACCCTATTTATAACCAATACTGGAATAGATGCATAGCATAAGTTGATCATAGAAGATGATGTTAGCATTAGTCAGATATGACCAATCAGATCTTATACCATGTCACAATATAACTCCAGATGTGGTACTTAAAAGTGGGGAAGTTCTCTTTGTAAAATCTTAGTTACCCATCTGTACAAATATCTGTTCTGTTCATAAATATGCATACACTTTGACTGAAATTTGGATGTGCCTGTTCTACATGTATTCATGTTCTTGACGCAAGCCACATAGAGGAGCTAACTTGGTTGATAAGAACAAACCACACAGAGCCCAAAGAGTGGTTAACTTGGTTGATAAGAACGAATGTACATAAACAAGCAGAAAAATATAATATGTATTTTTTCTGTAAGAAACTCTTATTAAGTGTACATTTTTTTTGGCAAGATTTTTGTCAAATGTATATCTTTATAACACCATTTTTATAAAGTTGCATAACCTTTTTACTTATTTTCTTTTTAATGTATTCTACATTTCAGGTTTTATGCAATCTAAAAATAGCCTCCACAGCTCTACTGTATAGGATGATTATGAAACGGTATGAAAATGTAATGAAACGGTAGATTGTGTAAGCAACTTTTGACGTGATGTTTATTAATGGTGTCTTTGTTGTTGCATTGTTGTTAGTGTTTCTCGGCATCTTACACTATGTGGGTTGTAAATACCAAGAGTCATGCCAAGAACTGCAAGATGTATTTTGCTTACAATCTAGGGTGAGTGCAAAAGACCACTTTAGCTAAATTTTATGCGTCTGACAGTATAATCATCAAAATAGCGGTCGTTCATAAAAGAAAAATACCAACTTGTTTAAAAACACTGCCACTGAAATTAATTTACAAATGTCTCCTTCATTTAATAAATTCACATAATCAGACTATCAATCATGACAGAAGGGATGATTGATCGAAACTAGGTGTGTTCGCGGTGGTGGATAGTGGGCACCCTTCAGATGTGAAGTGCCAGCTGCGTTCTAAGCTAGTTTAAACTGTATAAGTAAGCTATCACGGAATTAGCAACAGTGCTTGCTCAGTATGATGGAATAAGGGAATAGATGGCACTCGTTTTTCTATTAAAATATCCCATATGTTCAATAACAGAAACAATGTTACGAACATTTCAGCACTGAGTTCCATTAGGAATACTGAATTTTAAAACTAATATAAATGTTTCAGTCCTGATATCCATTGGGAAAGGAAATGTTGAAGAGAGAGAGAGAGATATAGAACATATTAGCAACATCACTGACTAAGAGAAAAGGAATATGACGAGAATAATTTTTTTTAAATTAATTTATATCAGCACAGTCTGACATATGGCTCTGAGATAAAACTTTAGATGCAGGAAGAAGACCAAAGAGACAGAAGTCTAAGTAAAATATGAAACTCCCAAGTTAAATAGATTTAAAACACAAATTTCAGTTTCATTGTTGTCTCAATCCTAAGATATGCGAGCAAGAGTTGGAAAATGACTAAAGATATAGAAGTTGAATACATTTGAAAATAGTTGTCTGAATAAATAATTAACATAAAATGGGATGAATTCAGAAGTGATGAAATCAGAAATATTTGGTCAATCACTAATGAAGTAATTAACATTCTTTGATTAGAAACGTTTGTATGTAGTTGTCCATATGTTTTTTTAATTTGTCAATCCTGTTGTTCGCTTGGTTGATAAAGGCCTTGTTGGTCGAAACGCTTGCTGTATTTTGTCATTGTTTTTGTAATTTGTAAAACTACAATACTTTGTGATTACGTGTTTTGCCAATCAAATAGTTTTACTGCAGTCTCATCTATTTTGTCAATCACTAGTGACAACTGTTATAAAAAAGTTTAAAATTGAGATATTTTTAGCATACTTTAAGAAAAAGGATAAAGAATCACAAATTAGCATTGACATTGGAGGCAAATGGTTCAAGAAAGGACATACTAGGGAAACCCTAAAATGAACTTTCCTGAGAGAATGAATATTGACTCAATTTCATAGAAGATAAGGAACAAGCTGCCCAGCATAAATCGGTTTGGAGAAAATGTTTGCAGACCCTACATAACATATAACTGTACGAGAGGAATATTATAATATAGAAACTGAGCAGAGCAGCAAACAGAAGAGATAGTTGTCAACAAAGCATGTTGAAATGGGAATAGTTTTCAGTCTTTATACTGCTATAAAGTAATTTGATTAAAATTAATAGTACAGGATACCTATATTTAGTATTAATAAATGACATATTTATGATGCATATACTGTTTCTGTCACAGCACTGAAATGTTTTTCATAAATAATGACACTAGTGCATTGAATAGCATTTTAATTTTATGTTGTTTGTTTCAGATGTAGTAGATAGCTAGTGGGTTTATTTAATATAATATGTATCATATTTAACAGAAATACATTCTTTTTTTAACAGAAGATTGACAAAGTTTCAATGGTGTGCTCTTGGTCTTCTTACTCTGGCTGGTGGACTCAACAGGTCAGTTGACAGCAAGAAATGCCAAATTATATGATTATTTATGCTTCAATGCAGACCACATCTCAGATATAAGGATATCTGCAAGGCATAAATTAAGAACTTTTCCTCGGTCCAAACAAATGTGAAAACTGTTGACCGAGTTATATGGAAAACAACATTACGCAAAGAGAATGAAGTGAAACGTGGAGGTGAGCTTGAAGCAAAGAAAAAAGCACAAACACAGAAAACATCACAGTAACACACATGCCATCTGTGAAGACGATAAAGACTATCAGTATTTATTTTAAATTATTTCTTTTGTGTGTAGTGAATCTAGACATGGTGTCATATGAGCTGTCAGAGCTGACACATACCAATAGTTAGGAAACTGCATTTTATATTTTATTATAAATTCTGATTGACATTTACTTCATTAATTTGTATTAAAAATTTTTGTTACGGATTTAAATATGTTTGAAGCATGTTACATACTGTTGCCGAAGCTACGGAGTGCTTTGTGCAATACTGTCGCCAGGTGACGTATCATTTCTGCGGAGAAGGACTTAATACTTGAATACCCGATGCAATGAAGTTAATCTTCAGCCTTTAAACACCTTTATGTGCAGTTCTTTGATGCACTAACTTTGCAATAAATAGAGGATCTTATTCCTATGTCAGAGTGCTTTAGCCCACCCAGCTGTAATTGTGTGTCTTACTCGCTGAATCAACAAGGTGAAAGATTGGTTATTTCTGCCTTACACATACGCAACCAGACATATTGACCACTGATTGCTTAATCATCTGCCTCAGGTCATGGACAAAGGAAGGGATTGTAAGTTGCCTCTAATGTTTAATGTCACAACATGATATTTCTGCTCATCTTGTTTCAGCTATAGTGGACTCACAGAAGAAGTATTATCCTTGCAGGAGATTCACATTACCATGCATGGATTAATTATGGCTCTACTTTACTGCATCATATCTGGCTTTGCTGGAGTTTACACAGAATATATCTTGAAAAAGGACATGAAAGTATGTTTATATAAATGATTTTGTATCTATATTTATGGTCTGGAGTGTTGAAATTGTGTGGTTTGTTTTCCTTAAAATGCTTGTTTTAATTCTTCATTATCTGCTTTCATTCTTCTTCTTCTTCGAATGCTCCATATAGACCACTTGTTAAACCACTCTTTCTGATTTGTATGTGATCGGGAACTAAGAGTGAATGTACATTGTGCCAGTTATGCACCTACAAGTAGGCTGGCACATCCGATATCTGTGAATTTTAAGTATGGAGTGATTGAAGATTGTATCTTGCATATGTGTTAGAGACCTCCTGGGAAGAAAGTTCATACTTAATAAGGATTTACCGTAATAACGAGGTGGGTAACATATCATACACTAATAGTAAAAAACGATAAATAGAAGGATGTGTAGAGGTTTGGATACTCTTGTCTACTGAAGCATTTCTATAAATTCCTTGATTTACATGCACAAACTAGTATAATCTATAAATAATATTATTTTGAAAAAGTGGAAGATGAAAGTAAAATGCTTAGTCATATCAATTTCTTCTTCGTTCTCTCGAGTCATATCAACTGAAAACACAAGCAGACACAAGAATTCAGATTCTGGTCATTCCTTGACCAGGCTACCCATCATATCCATGGAAAGTTTGAATTAAGTCTGTAGGTTATGCACTGGTTGTCACTAACGTGGATTTAGTTTATTTTGGAGGATTTGTTAGATGTGATAATGTAGCTTGGTAGAAGTAGATAGTAAACTGTTGTAATTGTAATGATGTGTGTTATTCTATATATATTTCATTATGTGTTGTTGCGGTTGGTTTGTTTTGGACTATTGATACAAATGTACTATTTTGGATGTTCAAAGTGCAGTTTGTTGACAACCATGCAAGAAAGAAGATTGAAAGTAATTGATGAAGAAGAAGGCAATGATATGTGTGGAAATGAAACATCATAAGTAAAAAAAAAACTTTTAGAGTGAAGGCATGTGCATAGTCTTTGGCTGCACAAGAGGTACTCCCATTGTGAAAATGAGATATGTGCTTGATCTTTTGTTGCTATGTTCCCGACGTGCTATCGTCAAAGCATATACGCAAGTTACTGTGGATCAGAGACATCCACTGCACAAGAATACTAATGATGTTAAGGGCACGAGAATCAAGCATGCCATGTCCTGTATGGCCCAGACTGAGAGAACAATTAGCGAGGTGACCACAGTTGCGACCCTACCAAAGGTGGAGTAATGATCCAGATAGATTGCATGACCAACTACTGCAATGCTTTCATTACTCTTGAAGGGAATGTAGAGGTTGGGACAACAGGAGGGCTGAACTCGCAGTTAAGCAGCTGATGGCAGATAATGCAAGGGATGATGATGGTGTTGTTTATACTGATGTGCCTGTGCATCATGGTGAGAAGTTAGGCTGGGGTTTCTTGGCTAGAGCACATGGTAGGGTTGTTGCTGAGTGAAGCGGAGCATACAGGACAACTACTTATTGTATGAGGACGGAGGTTGAGGCCATTACTGCTGCCCTTTAACGGAACTCTGTTTACTGGGTCTATTGTTGTCTCTGACTCTCAGTTGATGCTCCTAAAGGTCCAAAATGGCATGCTGCAGTGTGAGTTGATGTCATCTATTGAGGTTTTCAACCTCCAGAGACATTTACATGGATCTACTGTCCTGGGCATGTGGGTGTTTGCGGCAATGAGAGAATGGACAGGCTTGCATCAACCGTGTTGATTGTTGAGGATGGATAAAGGGGATGTTTTTCTGTCTCTTTACTCCTGCCTGTTGGCTGAAGACACTAAAATAGATGTTGAATACATACGTAATTTAATGATTTTGGTGTTACACATCGGAGAAGTAGAACTGAAGGCAGAGTGTCCGTGCCCAGCTGTTCGTAGCCTGACTGTGGGTGATGCCCTGTGTTACGGTTCAATCGTGGCAGGCAGAAAGCCACAGATTCCAGATTCACGTGTTCGTGCAGACGAGGGTTACGATGTCCATGGCACCGGCAGAGCTGAAAGCTCAAGTGCTTCTGGACGGAAAAAAAAAAAAAAAAGAAGGGCAGAGTGGGTGTGTTTAACAAGCAAGCCACAGAAACCATCAGTATTCATACCTTTTAACATCTGTTGAGGGAGACTGATCACCTAGGGATCTGCTTGGAGTGCTATGACATTGGTTCAATAACTAAAAACCCAAGTATAAAAAAAAAAAGTGCATCATCAAGGCCAAAGAAACCACCAAAAATGTAGGAAATGTGTTACAGATTATCTTTGCAGATATGTCACTTCATCTATTCTGATTTAACAAGTGATTAATAACTTTTTTTTCAGATTTCCTTGCCACTTCAGAACTGCTTTCTGTACACCTTTGGGATTCTTTTAAATCTGCTGATGTGGTTTTTTCAGTCTGGTAGGTTTATTCATTTTTTTAAAACTTATAACTTATCATTCTGTTGTGTCCTGTTCAGAGTGTGTGTATAATCATTTGTTCTTTACATGATATTTGGTGGTAGATGTGTTTCAGGTCTGCAGTTGGGTGATTTTGGTTCCATTGTGTTTCTTAAATTCTCCTTTCATCATAGTTTTAAAAAAATGTATTATATATGTCATTTTGATCTGTTTGAGTGATCAATCCTCCTTTGCCAAGAAATAAGCATTTAATTTCCTGTTATGCCGCAGTGGGCTGGAATCCATTGCAATACTGTTTTTTGCATGTGCTGCTGATTTTCAGTAAAGAGGATGTGAGTTCATTCATGAGACTATTTTTAGAATCTATGAGCACATGTACCACTGATGCTGGGGTTGCCACGTTCAGAGTCATTATTTCTGTTTTCTTCTTTTTCCTACTATTTCAGGTCATAGGTTAGGTCGTCAGAACTGTCTCTCACTCATAAGTGATATGGGTATAAAGAATGATATACCTTACTGAACGTAATATTCTTTTTTTTTTTTCTTTTGTTCAAATCTGCTTTTTGGTGCCGTTAGGCATAGCAGGTTTAACTGATGAACGTAATATTATTGTATGACTTATTTTTGTTTTCAGATGAGAATCTTAATTTTTTCCATGGTTATACCAATTTTACTTGGGCTGTGATTCTGTCTCAGGTATGTATGTTTTTCTAAAGAAAACAAACAGTATATAAAAGTTGCATAAAAGCTTCTTTCTTTTAAAGTTTATTGGTGAGTAAATATTTTGCGGTTCTTTTTTTATTTGCACTATTTTATAGCAACATTCTCTTTTGATTTCTGCTCTTGATTGTAATTAACTTGTTTAAGATTTCCCACCAAAGATATAATCTTTAGGAATCGAAGAAGAAATTTACTTGTCAAGTGAGGACAAATAATGGAATTATTCATGACTACTGCCACTGGGCAATTTTTCACAAGATTAATTTTTAGCGTAACCTTCAGGTGCTGGCCAGCGTAGGCGATCATGAATCTTCACAAATCTATGTCTCTAGTGTTTGCTATCATCTCAGATGTTGATGCTCTTCTGAGCCATGAATTCAGGCTGTCTAAAATTTTCTGTCTTCCTCTGTCTCGTTTGCCTTGATTTTACGGTTGTCACAATGTGTTCTAAACCTTCCCTTATCATCATTTTTTTAGCATATGGAAACATAATCTTCCATTAGTGGCTTGTATTTAGTATGTTCAAGTTTTTTTTTGCTACACACATAAATTTCAATACGATGTTATCCATTGAACTATGTATTCACAAACTGATTACTAAATAACTGTTTGTATTCAAGTGTTTCTGGAATAATGTGCTAACATAACATAATGGGAGAATACTAACATAAATCCTGGTTTAATTCAATTCACTGTTCTGTTTCTCTGCTTATTCTCTTGTAGAATTTTTGATTGCTTGTATATTATTTCATATTTACTGATTGTAATGCTGTGATTCTTTATTTTTCTATATTTCTTCTTCACCTCTGGTTGTCAGCTCATATTATGGTATATCTCCTCTGAAGTGGTCTCCTAGTCATCTGATCACTTCTTCACCTCTGGTTGTCAGCTCATATTATGGTATATCTCCTCTGTAGTGGTCTCTAGTCATCTGTCAATTGGTCACATGTTTAATCTTACTATCTACTATTTAAACCATAGGAAGGGACTTACTTTTTTCATGGAGTGTGAAATTGATGACACTGGTCTATTCAAAGCAGCACAATTTGAAATGTTAACACACATCTACAAACATTTACGTTAGGAACAAGAAGACCAGATATAGCGTATTATTTCATTAGTAGTTTCATTTATTGTGCATTTGTATAGATAAATGTATGTCTATTTTATGTTGCATTTGTTGTGTATGTTCACATTCTGATCAAAGTTATCTTTTATAAAATGTCATTGTAGCTCATAATTGCTCATCATTTTTAACAGAATTCTTGTGGATTTTTTTCTCCATAACTTATAGGCTGTCAATGGACTGGTCATGTCGTTGATCATGAAACACAGCAGCAATATAATCCGCCTGTTTGTCATCACATCTGCAATACCTGTAGCCACAGTTTTATCTATATTTATATTTAACTTACAACCTGGTTTTGAGTTTCTTATAGTTGTTATCCTAGTCGTATTAGCCCTTTACATGTACAATCATGTACCCAAGTCATGAACAAGCTGTGTTCTTAGACTATCATTTGTTTTTTTGCTAGCATTGTAAAATCACAGTATGGCATTGTATCAATTGTAACATTTTATAGTAATAAGTCTAAAGCTGAAGGATTGACTTCAGTGCACCAGGTTTTACCCCATATAGCTCTGTCCCTCTCCACAGAAGTGACACACCATCTGCCGAGGGTATTGCACAAAGCACGAATTCTGTAGCTCTGACAATAATCCTAGGGTTCTCTGGAACAAAATGCACCTGTGAATTGAATGGCGCGGTCCAGATTCGAACCCACCACCCTTGGGGTGCAAGACAAAAGCTTAACCACAGAGACCCCCACAGTAGCAAGTGCTATAGTTTACTCCAGACTGTCCATAGGTGCTATGATCTCCTTCGCAATATCTTAAACAGTGACTAACCATACCTGTTCGATGTTGATTGATGAGCCTACTCATATACCTGTTGTGCTGTTCTTTTCTGGACACTCAATCTTCAATCTCAAGTCTTGCAATTGATGTGGGTTGGTTTAAATGAAAATCCTCTTTACGGTCACACTCTATGAGGGTGTTCAGAATGTCAGCTCTATCCATTGATGAGTCCCTGATATTGTGGCAGAGTCAGCCAAGCCAGCCTGTCTGCTCTCATTGCCATCGACTCTCATATGTCCCAGAACGAAGATGAATTCATTTTCAGTCACTGGTGTAGAAAAAGAGAAATGTGTACCAGTAAAACGTTACGTGATACCGTATACCAGTCTACTGAACCTTATACAATGTACAAAAACACTCCTAATACCTGATTCAACAAACGAACACTCCTAATGGCAACTCCACTCACATACATCAATACACGCTCTAAGAAATAAACAACAAAAGAACTAACACCAACGTCACGATTCAAGAACAGTAATTATAAAGCATCTATTGTAGATTGAAATTTCACATAATCGTTTCTCATAAACATAATGCACAATAATACAATACAAATAAATTCAATTTCACATAAATCAACTTATTGAACATTGCCAAATTTAGCAGCTAATAATATTACCTTAAATTAATCCCTGGTCATATCCTTTGTCCTTCGTAGTACAAGAGCCTCACAATAAATTTCAGTCTTGCAGAACTTTAGGATCACACAGTGGCCTAAAAAGTACAAAAATCACGCTGTCAACATCTGTAGAATAGTGACATCACAGCCATTTCAGTCTTGTAGAACAATTAACATCACCCAGATGCCAAAACAGTAGAAACGATGTTGTCTAACCAAAAGACAGTGACTCACAACGTTTTCAGTCTTGTAGAATATATAACATCACCCAGATGCCAAAACAGTAGAAACGACGTCTAACCAAAAGACAGTAACTCACGGCGTTTTCAGGCTTGTAGAATATAATACATCACACGGATGCAAACACAGTAGAAAAGACGTTGTCTAACCAACAGACAGTGACTCACAACGTTTTTCAGTCTTGTAGAATATAATACATCACACCGATGCCAAAACAGTAGAAATAACGTCTAACCAAAAGACAGTGACTCACCACATTTTCAGTCTTGTAGAATATATAACATCACTCATGCCAAAACAGTAGAAAACTAACATCATACAGATGCCTATACAGTAGATAACGACGTTGTCTAATCAAAGAAAACCATCACGACCGTCTTACCCCTTATCCATTTCCTATGCCCGTCCTACTGTCCAGTCCCAGCCTCAATCATAAATCGACTACCTCAACAGTACTGCTCGCTGTACTGTCCCAGACTCAATGTACAATCCATCTGACCACCCACTCAAAAGTATCAAAAACCCTGAGTTCGTTCACAACTCAGGTAATCTCCGTGACAACTGATGAGCTGTCATCACAACAAAATAAACAAAAGGGGAATAAACAACTAAAATATAATCAGGAATTTATCCCCCAGGAACAGTAATACTGTTACAAATGAAGCAACAGATTTATCCAACAAAAACTCAGAATTTAAGAAAATTGGTTGAAGAGGAAAATAAAATTATGCATAGTGAAGTACTTTGGACACATAACGAGACAGGAAGCTTGGAAAAGTCAGTTACGAAGGGAAGCATTCTGCGTAAAGGAAGAAGATGATGGATACAGAATGTAATAGTTGTCTTGAACATAGCAACAACACCGGCAAGACATCTGGACTGATATGATGGCAACTGCTTTCACATATCTTGGAAGTTTATCCGCCACGAAGGAGGAGATGAATCAGATATTAAATGCAGACTGAGGCATGAAGTGCATTCATCCTGACGGTCTGGAAATCATCCAAATACAGCATCAGAACAAGATTAATATATACGCACTGTGTTTATTATCTGTACAATATGAATCAGAATGCTGGATAATGACAGAACAAGATATGTCCAAATTCCTCATACATGTGATATGCATTGACTAACTCTGTCATGAAAACTGCACTGAGGTGGACACCAGAGGGTAAACGAAAATGTAGAAGACCCTAAACAACCTGTAGGAGAACAGTGAAACAAGAACTGACAAAAATGAATCATAGCTAGAATACAATACAGAGGATGGCCAAGAATAGAGAAGAATGGTATGCATTTGTTGTTTCTCTCAGCGCCAGAGGCATCACAGACTAGAAAGAGAAGAGATATGGTGACATAGTTCTATACAGAACAAGCTACTGGATGATGATGAATGAAAGGAAATGTTTCATTAAATAAGCTATACTATTAAAATTGTGAGATGCAATATAGATATAAGCATAAGATATAAACTGATATTCGTATAATTATAAATTTATGTGATCAAATTCTATTTAATGAAGTCATGTAAATTTGAAATGTCCCATATTTATATAACTGGTTGTGCATTTTCTACTATTTAGTGAGCATGCACACATCGATTAACATGGTGAGGGATAAATGAATTAAATGTTGGGTGTAGCACTATAATTCTTAGAGCGTTCCATATTGCTCACTTGTTAAACCACACTTTGTGATCTTTATGTGATCTGAGACTAAGAGCAATTATAAGTTGTGCCAGTTATGCGCCAACAAGTAGGCCAGCACATCTGGTTTTGTACGCTTTTTTATTGACTAGGGTAGCTTCTCTAGACCCTAGTTCAGTCGCTACAACATGCCTTTTATGGGCATAGTGTTACTATTCTTGCTCCCGTGTGGGCTCCGGCAACATACAGAGACACCAAAATTTGAGTACTAATCCTTGTTGTTATTCCTCTCCACTCCTCATGGAGCATAGGGTCTCAACAGTTATTCACAACTTTTCCCAGTCTCTGTTTTCTTTATGCCCTCCCAGGATAGTTGAACACCCTTTATTTCCCCAAGAAGACTTCATCTGCAGGTCTGTTTAGGACGTTCCGTTTTCCTTCCTAGTTTCACTCAAGTACTTCTCTAGTGACACTCGATTCTGTCTTCCATAGCATATACCCGGCCGACCACCATTTTCTCCTCTTAATCTGGGTCATCATGGGTTCTTGTCCTGTTATTATTATCAACATATCTGTGTTTGCAACTCTGTCATACCATCTGAGTCTAAGAATATGTTGAAGACATCTGTTAACAAAGGTCTAAACCTTAGTTAATACTAATCCTATGATATAAGAATTATTGGGACATTATTGTTGATAGAAAATCGATACAGATGCCAAAGTTAATTCAACATGATGACAGTTGGCACTGTTACTCAGTACCCAAATATTGACCTGAAAATGAACTGACGTTATAAATAGCATATTTGTATCATTCCTCCGCAGCTGATATCAAACATGAACCCTTACTAAGACAAGAGAGGAACATCGCAATGTATGAGATGAAATGCTTGAGAAAAGCTGTTGTTACCGGGAAAAGATATGGTATGATAGCATGAAAGAAGGGCCCTTTCTTGAAACCTGCAGGGAAAGCAAAAGAGAGAAAACCTAGAAATACATGGAAAAGAGATTGGGAGACAGATATATATATAACAAAATGGAAGGAGATGCAAGAGAGGTAAAGATAGGAAAACTTGGCATAGGTTGGTTGAGAGTCTATGTCCCGACTGGGGTTAAAAGGGCACAAGAAAAAAGAGAGAGATGATAGCTAGAGAAGCACAAAGAAACAATGGATAGACAACATGAGCTCAACAGCAACCGCTGCAACACACTTGGCTCTAGAACTTAAACTTCCCACTATACTTCATAGTATAAGTGGCTTAACAACAACATTATAGGCAATGTGTAGTGAGATATTTCACTCATTCCACAGCTTCATTTATTACCAAGATTTGTCGCTACCTGTTTCATTTTAAGGATTATGCAGTTTTAAAATGTTTTATGAAGACATATGCAATTTAACAAAATTATTATTATTGTACCAGCAGTATTTGGACTCTTGTCCTTCTGAAAATTATTTTATTCGAAACCTCCCTTTCTTATCACATGCTGGAAAAATGATGACTTTCTCTTTCGTATATTGATAACAGTCGAATTTTCTATAT
Organism: Arion vulgaris; assembly: GCA_020796225.1. Taxonomy (NCBI): domain Eukaryota; kingdom Metazoa; phylum Mollusca; class Gastropoda; order Stylommatophora; family Arionidae; genus Arion; species Arion vulgaris. The sequence goes on from CM036756.1 coordinate 33,699,299, forward strand.
ACCTTGACCTCTTTCAACACATCAACATTAGTAATTTTTGCAGTTCATCGGATCCTTAACATTCTTCTGTAAAAACTATATCTATGGCCTCCAGAGATTTTGCAATCTATTTATTTATTGTTCTAGTACTCTAACATCTTTATCATTCTTAGCATAGTAGCTGGTTGCCTATATGCTTTTGACTTGCTAAGCACTTCAGTTTTATCTGCTCACACAAATTATACCAGAAATTTTCATGGAAAAGTTGACAAAATGTAATGTCTTTATTGTCTGGAGAAATAGATTCGGGAAAGTTCTTTGGACCTATCTTTTCCACAGATGTTGTGTCTACTGTAGGTGTAGGTCTGAATATATTATCAGGAGACCAGCCTGTATAAAATTTGCTTATATGTTATGTGGGACATGTCCCCATACACTCCCATATGCTGTAGTATAACCAACAGAGATAACAGATCTAGTTTATATGTTATGTGGGACATGTCCCCATACACTTCCATATGCTGTAGTATAACCGACAGAGATAACAGATCTAGTTTATATGTTATGTGGGACATGTCCCCATACACTTCCATATGCTGTAGTATAACCAACAGAGATAACAGATCTTGTTTATATGTTATGTGGGACATGTCCCCATACACTTCCATATGCTGTAGTATAACCGACAGATAACAGATCTAGTTTATATGTTATGTGGGACATGTCCCCATACACTTCCATATGCTGTAGTATAACCGACAGAGATAACAGATCTAGTTTATACGTTATGTGGGACATGTCCCCATACACTTCCATATACTGTAGTATAACCGACAGATAACAGATCTAGTTTATATGTTATGTGGGACATGTCCCCATACACTCCCATATGCTGTAGTATAACTGACAGAGATAACAGATCTAGTTTATACGTCATGTGGACATGTCCCATACACTTCCATATGCTGTAGTATAACTGACAGAGATAACAGATCTAGTTGATACGTTATGTGGGACATGTCCCCATACACTCCCATATGCTGTAGTATAACCGACAGATAACAGATCTAGTTTATACGTTATGTGGGACATGTCCCCATACACTTCCATATACTGTAGTATAACCGACAGAGATAACAGATCTAGTTTATATGTTATGTGGGACATGTCCCCATACACTCCCATATGCTGTAGTATAACCGACAGATAACAGATCTAGTTTATACGTTATGTGGGACATGTCCCCATACACTTCCATATACTGTAGTATAACCGACAGAGATAACAGATCTAGTTTATACGTTATGTGGGACATGTCCCCATACACTTCCATATGCTGTAGTATAACCGACAGAGATAACAGATCTAGTTTATATGTTATGTGGGACATGTCCCCATACACTTCCATATGCTGTAGTATAACTGACAGAGATAACAGATCTAGTTTATACGTTATGTGGGACATGTCCCCATACACTCCCATATGCTGTAGTATAACCGACAGATAACAGATCTAGTTTATATGTTATGTGGGACATGTCCCCATACACTCCCATATGCTGTAGTATAACCGACAGAGATAACAGATCTAGTTTATACGTTATGTGGGACATGTCCCCATACACTCCCATATGCTGTAGTATAACCGACAGAGATAACAGATCTAGTTTATACGTTATGTGGGACATGTCCCCATACACTTCCATATGCTGTAGTATAACTGACAGAGATAACAGATCTAGTTTATACGTTATGTGGGACATGTCCCCATACACTCCCATATGCTGTAGTATAACCGACAGAGATAACAGATCTAGTTTATACGTATGCAGGACATGTCCCCATACACTTCCATATGCTGTAGTATAACTGACAGAGATAACAGATCTAGTTTATCAGTTATTTGAGGACATGTCCCCATACACTCCCATATGCTGTAGTATAACCGGCAGAGATAACAGATCTAGTTTATACGTCATGTGGGACATGTCCCCATACACTTCCAATACTGGTAGTATAACCGACAGATAACAGATCTAGTTTATACGTTATGTGGGACATGTCCCCATACACTTCCATATGCTGTAGTATAACCGACAGAGATAACAGATCTAGTTTATCGTTATGTGGACATGTCCCCATACACTTCCATATACTGTAGTATAACTGACAGAGATAACAGATCTAGTTTATACGTCATGTGGGACATGTCCCCATACACTTCCATATTTCTGATGTAAACCGACAGAGATAACAGATCTAGTTTATACGTATGTGGGACATGTCCCCTACACTCCCATGCTGTAGTATAACCGACAGAGATAACAGATCTAGTTTAACGCCATGTGAACATGTCCCCATACACTTCCATATGCTGTAGTATAATCAACAAGATAACAGATCTAGTTTATATGTTATGTGGGACATGTCCCCATACACTTCCATATGCTGTAGTATAACTGACAGAGATAACAGATCTAGTTTATACGTTATGTGGGACATGTCCCCATACACTCCCATATACTGTAGTATAACCGACAGAGATAACAGATCTAGTTTATACGTTATGTGGGACATGTCCCCATACACTTCCATATGCTGTAGTATAACCGACAGAGATAACAGATCTAGTTTATATGTTATGTGGGACATGTCCCCATACACTCCCATATGCTGTAGTATAACCGACAGAGATAACAGATCTAGTTTATATGTTATGTGGGACATGTCCCCATACACTTCCATATACTGTAGTATAACCGACAGAGATAACAGATCTAGTTTATCGTTATGTAGGACATGTCCCCATACACTTCCATATACTGTAGTATAACCGACAGAGATAACAGATCTAGTTTATACGTTATGTGGGACATGTCCCCATACACTTCCATATACTGTAGTATAACTGACAGAGATAACAGATCTAGTTTATACGTTATGTGGGACATGTCCCCATACACTCCCATATACTGTAGTATAACCGACAGAGATAACAGATCTAGTTTATACGTTATGTGGGACATGTCCCCATACACTTCCATATGCTGTAGTATAACCGCCAGAGATAACAGATCTAGTTTATATGTTATGTGGGACATGTCCCCATACACTCCCATATGCTGTAGTATAACCGACAGAGATAACAGATCTAGTTTATATGTTATGTGGGACATGTCCCCATACACTCCCATATGCTGTAGTATAACCGACAGATAACAGATCTAGTTTATACGTTATGTGGGACATGTCCCCATACACTTCCATATGCTGTAGTATAACCGACAGAGATAACAGATCTAGTTTATACGTTATGTGGGACATGTCCCCATACACTCCCATATGCTGTAGTATAACCGACAGATAACAGATCTAGTTTATATGTTATGTGGGACATGTCCCCATACACTCCCATATGCTGTAGTATAACCGACAGAGATAACAGATCTAGTTTATACGTCATGTGGGACATGTCCCCATACACTTCCATATACTGTAGTATAACTGACAGAGATAACAGATCTAGTTTGAAGATCAACAGACTCCAACATATCTTCCAAATGATCATATTATTCAATTTTAATGATTTTCAAAATATTGTCTAAATGTTCATTCATTGTTCATTTGAGGATCATTGGACATATCCATAATTGCTCAGATTTCCTCCCAAGCATGTATTTCAGTGTGTTTAGGCCAACAACTCCCGTTCTGTGTTGATTGATGTATCTACTGGGGTTTCTCTCATCGTTTTCCCATCTTGCCGCACCTATGGGTATGCGCAACCGAGATAGAGAATACACTTTATCTTCTTCGTTGAAATCTTCAGAGCGTATGTTTTCTCTTAGAGCGTTGATGACATCGCTTTTGTCCATAAAAGACCCATTCTCGATCATAGCATTGCTCGCCAGTGCATCCACTCTTTCATTGCCCTTCGCCACAGCTTGACCAGGGACAAAGATGAAGGTAAGAATCTGGATTGTAGCATTTTTAATTAATTGCACCCTTATGATTTAAATATGTCTAAATCTATTGAGCACTGAACTATTGAGCACTTTCAATAACTTGTTATATTTGTAGGATTGTTGTTTTTCCTGGATGTCAAACATCCCTTTTGGTCATGCAAATACGGGAACAAACTGTGAAATGTTTTCAATATATTGTGTGTGCCATTTTGCTTGCCAATCTAACAACGCATGTGTTATTTTCGACATCACATTTCTAAAATAAAATGCATTCTCTGATGAGGATTTCCAGAGCACAAAAAGAGGAGCTTGAAACATGACAATTTTATACACTGCACTAATTTTCAGAACCTCATGTTCAAGTATTTCAACTGTGATCACTTTATGTGTCTGTGTTTAAATCTAGCAGATTTTCACAGAATGGTATCTTGACTGGTTAATCTAGCCATGTTTAAAAGGTTTGAGGAATTTGTGAGTAGTTCATAACTGTATTTACAATTTTATCAGCAAGGCATATGTAGGTTAGCTCTGACTGCCACCCTATAACCATTCAGATATGATACCATGCTATAGTATAACTCCAGATGTGGTGAAGCAAATATGGATTTTTCTGTTTGTAAAATCTTAGTTAAATGTCTGTACAAATTTGTGTCCTGTTGGATAATATTCATACACTTTGGGTGAAATTTGGATGTGCCTGTCATACATTCCATAGGGACCTAACAGTAGCACAAAGTACGTTATTGGTGCAAACCACACATTTATTACGAAAAGTAGTTAATTTGGTTGATATGAACAAACGCAAACAAACATATGTAGGGTGAACACATTCGAGATTTATGAACATCCCAAAGCACATGCCAAGTATATTTTCTTTATCAATTTTGTTATTCAGCAATGAGAGCCTTCTACCTCTGAAGTCAGTGAAGGCCCGCCTGTATGGCAAGGGACACCAGTCAAATGGTAAAGCAGGCTTTCATGCAAAAATCAGCAGGCGAGCCATACCAAGCGTCATGGCTTAACACCTGAATTCACAGCGGGCGAACGCAGAAGAAGAAAAAGTCAGCCTTCTACAGTATAATAACAATTATTATTCTTCTTTGAACACTCCATATCGACCACTTGTTAACCATTCTTTGTGATTTGTATATGATCTGAGCCTAAGAGTGATTGTACATTGTGCCAGTTATGCACCTACAGTAGACCAGCACATCTGATTTCTGAGATGCATTTATTTACTAGGGTAGCTTCCCTAGGCCCCTACCTCAGTCGCCTCTTACTACATGCCTTGTAGGCTGCAGTGTTACTATTCTTTGCTTCCCTTGGGAGCCTGGCAACACATGGGTGTAACAATTATTCTACTTCTTTGATCATTTTCTACTATGCAATATTCCAATATGGGCCATAAACATGTCAGTGCCTTGAGGTCTTCACAGGTTCCCCCTTATTTTATTCTGAAGGCTTGTTCCTGTTGGCCAGATTTTGTTTTATCACGCTGTCTAAACAAGGCAATCTTGCATGATGTACTCTGGTGACTTTTTTGGCACTCCACAGATGCATGTGACTAAGACCGATTTGATTGTGATGTGCACTGGGAGCCGGCATCCAGTATTCTGAAGATTGTGGTCTGCTTATTTTTATGTGTGCTGTCGTGTTCTCGCTTGTATCTTTTAGTGGCAATTATAACTTATAACATTAAAGTGTGTTCTATGTATACTAATAATAGCCATCCATCGCAAATGATGATAACAGTCTCAGACATGTGTTGCTGCACCTCTCTGGTGTGTGCAGAGGTGACTAAAGTCCAATCTCCTACCACAGATGGAGCATACATGATCGAGGTTAGACTTGTGTGTTTTGTCTTTTCACACAGCTGACTTTCTCTGCACTTCAACAGTATGACGATTCTCAGCTATGCCAGTTCCTGTAGCCCACATTTGGCGATCTTGCACAAGGTATTCCCAGAATGTGGTGTCTATATTGAAGCATTTTAGAGACACTTTAAACATATCTTTAGAGCCTTTTTCTGTCCACCAACTGATCATCTGCCTCCTTCAAGATCGCCATGCATCAGCTATTTTGGGCATACTACAGTAGTGTTAGTGCATTCTAATTATCAATGAATTGGAAATTGATATGTCACTGCACTCAGTCTCCCCCGTTCCCATCTAGGTGCTCAGTCCCTTTCTGTACTGATAATGCCATAGCCAGAGTGCTTAATTCTTCTTCGAATGCTCAATATCGACCACTTGTTAATCACTCTGTAATTTGTATGTGATTTGAGTCTAAGAACGATTGTACGCTGTGCCAGGTACGGGCCTACAAGTAGGCCAGCACATCTAATTTCTGCAATGTTTTATACTTACTAGGGTAGCTTCCCTAGGTCCTACATCATGCCTTGTAGGTCGCAGTGGTACTATTCTTTGCTGCCCTTGCGGTCCGGCACCACACAGGCGGAATGCTCAGTTCAGAATTATTCCTTAAATCAGACAATTGGGTACCTATGTTCAGACTTGTGAACTGGAAATTCAGCCATACAAGTTTGAAACCCTACATGTTTTTTTTTGGAATTCATTGTATTAGCCTCTGTATATAATTAATTATCAAAGATGTATTAGTGCTGGCCAAAGACTGAAAGAATTGTCAGCCTATTGGGTTCTTCGACACCTCCCCCTCACCTCCTTCCCATTATTTGTGTATCTTGTCTCAGAATATACCATTCCATGTATATAATATAAATTATAACCAACTGTTTAAAAAGTGAACCTATCTGGGTTATTCATATATTGAGTATGAAAATAACAAATCATTACAATTTTTTCTGCTTTCTTAACTCTTAGTGAACCAGAGCAAAAGCCATTTTTTTTACAAGCCATTTGTTTTTAGAATAAAAATGCCCTTTAGTGTGGCGTAGTGTTAACTCCACATGGAGTTAATATGACAACAAATTATTCTACAAAAATTGTCATGTTTCAGATTTACAAGCAGTTAAAAAAGAAATGTCCAACAAGATAATTTATCCATAAAAAAATGTCAACTGCAAATAGTGCGAACATTATAAATTTATATAGGGGGAACATATCGAAGTTACTCAATCACAACTTGTTGGATGATGACACCATATTTGATTATACTGTGCTGCTATTATGAGATTGTTGAAATTTGAATATAACAGGAGAAGGCAGAGTTGCCTAAGAGGACAGATGGAAAGCTTGTAAGCTACATGAATAATAGCATACACAATATTTATCATCTGATGACCTAGATTGCCCCTATCTTTGTTATCTGTTTAACGAGAATGATTTCCTGCCCGACTTTCAGTAACATCAATTCTAACAATCAATAATCACTGAATTCTATTAAAAACCACAGCTGCTGTGTTATGCCTGTTATAATGATATATCTTGCTTCCAGGTATACATTTATTAGTAGTCATATTGTCTGTATAAAATGTGGGGGCAGTGTGCATTTGCAGATACAAAAGTGCTGCTTGTTATAGAGATCTGCATATATAATTTTTAGGCTTGTTAATGTTATTTTTGCAATTGTTTGTTCACATTTTGATATCTCTATCCAATTTATAATATTATCTTCCTCTTCTGTTTTGCATTCAACCTAGTCTTCTAGTATGATTTTCAATAAAGTGCCAAGTCTCTTTTTATATAAATATAAAAAGACATATATAGATGTGTATATATATATATATATATATATATATATATATATATATATATATATATATATATATATATATATATATATATATATATATATATATATATATATATCTAACCTTTTCAGACCTTAAGGTATGAAGTCACTTCAGATTTAACCCACACCCTCTTGTGTCCAAGTCAATTGGCAAATGCTTACGCATTATGCTAATCCATCCCATGTCTCTTTATATGCAACATTTTTTTTATTTTAGTCGATTTCACTTTTCATTCGAGTCAGTGTAAACTTTCTTATGAGACTGTGAAGAGAAAGTCATCTCAACAATAACCACAATGACACAATAAACTCTCTCCCTCAAAAGGAACAGACATCAATATTCAAACACCAGAGTGTTTCTATTTCACTGAAATGAACACATATTCTTTTCTTTATCAGCATTACTAATGTCTTATTAATTTTTTCCCATATTCTTTCTTATTCATGTTTCTTCACCACACAAGATAATATATTTTACTTGATAACTTTCATTAGAAATGTGACATGTGTCTTCTTCTTCTTTCTCGAATCCTGTATGCCTCACAGCGTCAGGTCAGGAAGAGATTTCTAAAACGCCCTAGTATGTGCTTCGTAGATAGTCTCTTTCGTCGCCTCTGTTATCTCTGAGGTCCATCTTTTGCGTGGCGGCCTTTTGCTTTGTACCCATTGTATCGGAGCAGCATTGCTCTTTGGGGTGCACTGTCTGGTGGTAATCTGCTTACGTGGCGAACCATTTAATTTGTTGTTTCTTGATGAAGTCTAGTACTGATGTTGTACCCACTTTTTCCTGATGTCTTAATTTCTCATCCGGTCTCTTCTTGTTACACCCAGCATTCTGCGTAGACACTTCATCTCTGTTGTGACTAGTTTTCTTCTATCGTTTGTTGTCAGCGTCCAGGTTTGGCACTGGTAACATAATGTGGGGAGAAATATTGTGTTGAACATTGCTCTTTTTGTGTTCATGGTGACGTGTTTGCATCTTAAAATTGGCGCCATTTGACCTATCATTTGATTTGCTTTGTTGCATCTGTGTTGAATTTCATTAGTTATTCTTCCATTTGCTGAAAAATGCTCTCCAGGTATGTGAAATCTTTTACTTGATTTAGTAGGCAATTATCAATGGAGATATTGATAGTGCTTTCCTCTCTGGCGAATGTCATTACTTCTGTTTTGTCAATGTTTATTCTCATGTTGTATTGTTACATGCTAACTGGAGTCTGTTGATGTGTTGTTGACTCCAGTTAGCATGTAACGAATACAACATGTGACATGTGTCGTCATTCTAATATTGGTAAATGTATTTTTACTCATTCCAATTCCTTTCTTGGCTTATTTTTCACATATGCATTTTCTACTACCAAGTGTCAGAAATATAAGAAACATTTTATTTGACAGGGCAGACGAACGTGCTGACTTTCTTGCAAACAATGCCCCGACACAAACTGACAGAAGTATGGACAGAGACGATGTCATCAATACGGTTCATGCTCATTTATGTCATATATTCGAGTCTCAGACACTGGACCAATTGTGAGAATCAGGAGTTAAGTCCGGACATGTCGGACTCTTCATTGTTTGAAAGGTGTGGCAACACAGCAGCAGTGGAAATCTCTTGTGGAAGTTTTATATGTTAAACGGGACACAAAGAGGATATAGATAGATCTTGCTCTTAAAATGCCATGTGTTGCCGGTGCTCGAAAGGGGAGCAAAGAATAGTAACACTGCCACCTACAAGGCATATCGAAGCTACAGTAGTAAATAAAAAGTGTAGCAGAAATCGGATGTGCTTGTCTATTTGTTGGCGCATAACTGGCACAACATACAATCACTCTTAGGTTCAGATCCAAATCACAGAAAGTTTTTTTAACAAGTGGAGCATTCAAGTAGGAAAAGAAGCTCTTAACTTTTTCTGTATGCTTTCTGCTTTCCCTGTGTCTTGTTCCACCATCTAATATATTTTCTTTGTCTTCATCTTGTCTGTTGTGACTAGGTTTTTAAACACATTTTTTAAAAAGAGTACATCTAGTGAATTTTGCTTCCCTTGTTCGTACTTAAGTATTGATGTCTTCATTACAAATATTGTTTAGAAATTATATATTTCTTTGTCATCAGTATTGCTATGGTAAAGATTTACATATATATTATTGTAATCAATATCAACTTACTATGCAGTTATATTTCTTAGTTTCTGTAACACTTGATGATTTCTTAGATTTTGAGTGAGTTCATTAATGTTTTTGTTTTTACCTACCTTGTTGATCACAATAAAGAATATACACCTAGAGATTATCTGTCTTTTATACAGGTTGTTGTGCATTCAAAATAGCTGCGTTTTGATCATGTATGCCCCACCTGAGAGGAAACCATGTATGACAGAGAGAAACAATTTTGGATAGCCTGACTTCATGGCACGGTAGAGTGTCAACATCTTAGTTGATAGCAAACACCAACGGCAGAGATTTGTGGAGATCCATGATCGCCGGCAAGGCACCTGATGATGCCCCACCTGTGGTTGGGGAATGTGTTACAGGATTGGACTTTACAGTCACTTCCGCATACACCAGAGAGGTGCAACAGCACACATCTGAGGCTGTTGTCATCATCGCTTGCGATGGACGGCTATTATTATGCGTGACAACACTACTATGAACACAATCACTTAGTTGGGACAGGAAGATCCAAGAGAAACAAGATACTTCACTATTATATGTTCCTTCCTTTCGTTCGCTTGAAATATTGTCTATATATTCAATGTTGTCTCTTGTATAAACTTCACCGTTTTTTGTAGCTCACACAGAGGTCCTAGTAGGTTTCTGTCGAGTGTTGTTTCATTAGGCCAGTGAGTTTGCCTCAGTATATCATATTCAAGGAGGTCTTAAAATATGTGCTCTGCAGTCTGGTGTGCCTGTACACAGGGCTGAATTGCCAATCTTGAATTTTGTATACATGTGACTGCGGAGTCAATTGTGTCCTGTTCTAAGGCGCAGAATGACAACTTGTTCCAATCTGCTCATATTATAGTAGTAGTCTTGTGTTAGTATTTTTGGCTTTCTGATTGATTTAATCATCCTTTTCTTTTGGTGGTAGGTAACTGGCACATCCGGTTGCTCTTCTGCAGCACCTTCCTTGGCCAGTTGGTCTGCTATTTTATTTCCTGGTTTTCCACAGTGAGAAGGTATCCACTGCAAGATGACCCTGTGCTGATTGGACAGTTTAGACAGTAGGGTCTGTAGACCTGACAATGGAGTGCTGATTTTGCAACTGTGTCATATCTGTACTTACAAAATTATGTAGACTTATACAAATGTTCCAGCATTCATCAGGTATACCTCTATACCAGAAGTGAATGAGCTAGTTGATTGTGTTCTTAAAAATGCTTGTCTGTAGAGCTAGGCAATGGTTGCCATAAGAAATAAGGTTTGTGGTTTGAATTCTGTGTTTGGTAAAAGTTTTTCCCTGGTAGCCACTAACACTTGTTCACTATCTATTTATTGAAAAATAATGAATATAAAATGGAACGAATTCAGGAGAAATGATGAAATCAGAGACATGTCTGGTCAACCACTAGTGACAACTGTTATAAGAAAGAGAAGATGGAGATATGTTGGGCACACCTTGAGGAGAAATGATCAACGAATATCAAAGCAGGCATTGAAGTGGGATGCAAAGGGTTCAAGAATGAGAGGTCGACCTAAGGAGACCCTGAAACGAACATTGCTGAGAGAGGCAGGAAATAGCGGTCTCAGTTCCATGGAGGAGATTGAGCGAGTTGCTCAGGATAGGGCGGTATGGAGAAATTACTTGCAGGCCCTATGTAGCATAACGTGCGAGAGGAATTATTATTATGATTATCTATTTATTGCTCATATTCATTGACTTCCTGTGCTTTTCCTGGATTCTTGTAAAAAAAACTTGATTCTTCTGATAAAAATATAAGTTGTAGCAGTTTTCTCTGAAGTAAAACAATTGTCAAAAACTTCTTGGAATATTGAATATTCTCCCCCCTGAAAACTAATCTTAAATAAGTCACAGCTTGTTGTGTATAGAACTTTGCTGAGAGAGGCAAAAAATATCAGTCTCAGTTCCATGGAGGAGATTGAGCGAGTTGCCCAGGATAGAGCGTATGGAAAAATTGCTTGCCGGCACTATGTAAGTATAACGTACAAGAAGAATTATTATTGTTGTGTATAAACATGTTCGCCTGTGTTGCGGGCTCAAGGAGCAAAGTGGCGGCACTCGACCTACAAGGCATGTCGTAGAGCGACTTAGGTGGGGTTTGGCGTAGGCTGGCTACCTAACCAGTAGAAAATTTTAGCCACAAAATCCAACCAACCATGAACAAGTCACATAAAATAAAATAAAAACTGTGCAACCAAGAGGAAAGGAAGCTCTTCTAGAAGATGTATGAAGTGATGCAGAGAAAGCCACAAGGAGTCTGCACAGCAGATTATCTTCCTTTCACCTAGGAAAAGCTCCAGAATTGGCACCTGGAATGTTAGAAGTATGTATGAAATGGGAAAGACAGCACAGGTTGTAAATGAGATGAAATTTCACGGGATTGGCATCTTGGGATTATGTGAAACTAGGTGGAATGGTGCAGGCAAACAACGTCTAAACACAGGAGAAACAATGCTGTTCTCAGGCCATATGGAAGAAAATGCCCCCATAGTGACGGAGCGGGTTTAATGCTATCTAAAGAAGTGGAGAATGCACTAATAAAATGGGAAGCAGTGAGTCCTAGGATAATCACAGTAACATTCAGAACCACCAAAAAAAAGTATTCTTGAATGTGACCCACTGTTATGCACCTACCAATGATAAAGAGGTAAGAGAATTTTACATAAAACTTCAAAATACTATAGGTAATTAGAGAAATGGGAACATCAAAATTCTGATGGGTGACCTCAATGCCAAAATAGGTTCGGACAACATAGGCTACGAGGAGATCATGGGAAACACGGACTAGGGATAATGAACGAAAATGGAGAACTATTCACTAATTTCTGTGCAGCAAATCAATACGTCATAGGTGGAAGTGTCTTTCCACATAAAAGAATACATAAAGCAACCAGGGTATCACCAGAACACAGAACAGAAAATCAAATTGACCAAATATGCATAAACAAGAAATTCAGGTCATCTCTACAAGATGTAAGGGTTTTAAGGGGGCAGATGTAGATTCGGATCACCATTTGCTGATAAGTAAAATTAAACTGAAGCTTAAGCGATACATAACATCCAATGAACATAGACACCAATATAATATAGGATACCTCAGAAGTCAAGAAACAAAGGAACAGTTCACGGTCACAGTCTCTAATAAGTATGAGGTTTTGCGGCAATTAGAAGATGAGGTGAGTGTGGAAGAATGCTGGCAGCAAGCCAAAAATATTTGGAATGAAACATGCACAGAGGTATTAGGAAAGAAGGAGCGGAATCATAAGGCATGGATAACTCCAGAAACTCTCAAGGAAATAGAAGAAAGGAAAAAGAGGAAAGTAGATTTAAATAATAGCAAAACTAGAACTGCCAAAGCCATAGCCAGGAAAAATACACAGAAGCTAGCAAGAAAGTGAAGAAACAAATAAGGTTAGATAAAAGACTATATGTAGAAGATCTAGCAAGAGACGCAGAGGTAGCTGCAGGAAAAGGAAAACTTAGGGATCTTTACATCACTAGAAAGCTAGCAGGAAAATACAGTCCATCAAATGGGTTGATCTCCCGAGTGGTTACCGGGGCCCAAATTTGGGGTGTAAAGAATAGAGCCACTGTTACCTGCCACGCATGTCGTAGAGGCGACTAAGGAGGTTTGGCTGAAATCGGATGCATGTGTCCTAAACGTGTAGAAGTCTATGCGTTTAGGGGCCTACAAACCAATGTGCAACGTATACACGTTCTTGACAAAGAACAAACATATCACAAAGAGCGATTAAAATTGGTCGTAAAGAACGAACGCAAAGAAGAAGAAGAAGGTTGATCAAAAATAGTAGTGGGGAACTATCACTAATGTTAGAGACCAAATGGAAAGATGGGTGGAATACTTCAAGGAACTCCTGAACAGACCATCACCTACAAACCACCCAGATATCCTACCGGTAGAAATTGACTTGGACATCAACTGTGAGAAACCATCCAAGGAGGAGATTAGTAATGCCATTAAACTTTTAAAATATGGGAAAGCGGCCGGTTCAGATGGCATTCCAGCGGAGGCGGTTAAAGCCAACATAAACACATCCACAGAAATACTGGTATAAATTATTGAGCAGAATCTGGGAGACCGAAGAAATACCAGCAAACTGGAGAGAAGGATACCTGGTGAAGCTACCAAAGAAAGGGACCTTCAGAAGTGTGAAAACTATAGGGGAATAATGCTGTTGTCAGTACCTAGGAAAATACTAAGCAGAGTCATCCTAAAGAGACTGAGAGATGCCATCGATAAAAGCTAAATGGTTTTACAAAGCTAAGAGATGAACAGGCAGGCTTCGGACCAAATAGATCCTGTGCTGACCAGATAGCCACATTACGCATAATAATAGAGCAAAGTATTGAATGGAAATTCCCACTTTATATCGGATTTGTGGGTTATGAGAAGGCTTTTGACAGTATTGATAGGGAACCCTTTGGAAATTAATGAGGCATTATGGAATCCCACAGAAATTATTAACCTAATAAAAGCAACATATACAGATATGAAATGTAGAGTTCTTCATGAAGGTAATCTAACGGACACTTTTGGAATAGAAACAGGAGTGTCTTCTATCACCTTTGTTGTTCTTACTGACAATAGACTGGATTATGAAGACCACAGTAACTAACACCAGAAATGGAATCCAATGGACTCTGACAGAGCAACTAGATGATCTGGACTTCGCTGATGATATAACCCTTCTGTCACATACACGAAATCAGATACAGGATAAACTAAACACATTGAATCTAAGGTCCCAGCAACTAGGGCTGAACATTCATAAGGGAAAGACAAAGATATTGAGAATTAACCAATCAAACGACAACTCGATCTCCCTGAGTGAAATCCCACTTCAAGAGATAGAATCATACCAATATTTGGGCAGCAACGTAGACAAAGAGGGTGGAACAGATAGAGATGTTAAAATAAGAATACAGAAGGCAAGAGGAGCTTTCATTGCACTGGGAAACATTTGAAAGTCTAAAGAAATCAAATCTAGAACAAAAATTCGGATATTTAACTCTAATGTTAAAGCAGTTCTACTGTATGGGTCAGAAACATGAAGAACAACTAAAACAATAGCGCATAAATTGCAAACATTCATCAACTGGTGTCTGCGCAGAATAGAGGAATAAGATGGTATGATAGGGTCACAAATGAGGAACTTATGGAGAGAACAGACAGATTCCAGTGAACGAACAGGTTTAAAAAAGACGCTGGCGCTGGATAGGACACACTTTGCGAAAACCGGAGAGGAATATAACAAGAAGAGTCCTTGCCTGGAATCCGCAGGGACAGCGAAAGAAGGGGAGGCCGAGACATACATAGAGGCGAAATTTGGAGGCGGAGATCAACAAAGGAAAAGGCTGGAGGGCAGGAGATAGCTAGAGATAGGAAGACTTGGCAGGAGTTGGTTGAGGCCTATGCCCCAATCCGAGGTAAAAGGCAAAGAGAGAGAGATAAACATGTGTGCATATATATATATATATATATATATATATATATATATATATATATATATATATATATATATATATATATATATATATATATATATGCTTAGCATACAGTACTACCCAGCTTAACATGGGATTTATCAGAATTTTTTCGACCATAATGGCTATCAGGTCGAGCCAGCTTCAACTTGGCAGAGTTGGTTGGCTTCCCCAAACCATACAAAAAAAATAATATGGCTTATTTTATGTTACAGCTACGAGATTCTACCGCTAATGGCATGTGACAGGCCGACCCTGATCTTCAGGTCACCACTTCAATTGAGTACCTAACATTCAAACAGCACGTATCGTTGAAAAACCGCTGCATGCGTGGTCTTGCAGCTATCAATGTTATGTTAGCCGCGCACATTGAGCAGAGACTAATTGTCCTTCTGTTTCATAAACTGGTTATGTCCGAGGCAGATTACGGACTTGGCATCCTCGCGATATCAAGATCACAATGTGAACAACTTGCACGTATTCAGAATGAAGGCATTTGTATGGTCATTATCTGCACTAGATATACTTCCATTGTAAAGATGAAATATATGCTTGGCATTCTGTCACTACGCTTCCGTCTTGCAATCACCCAAAGCATATATGCGGGTTACTGTGGATAAGAGAATACTAATGACGTTGATGGCACGAGAATCAAGCGTGACATGTTTTGGGTGATTCAGTCAGAGAGAACAATTAGCCAGGTGACGACAGTTTGACTCTACCAAAAGAAAGAATGGATCCCAAGTTAGCATGGCCAACTACCGCAATGTTATCATTTCTCTTGGAAGAGATTGTATAGATTGGGGCAACATGAAGGCTGAACCCGCAATTAAACAGCTGATAGAAGATAATGTTAGTGATGATGTTGTTGTTTATACCGTTAGGTCTGTGCATTGTGGCTAGAAGTCAATATGGGGTAGCGTGCATGGTAGGGCTGTTGCAGAGCAAAATGGAGCCTGCAGTACAACTACTTCCATTATGAGGATAGAGGTGGAGACCGCTACTGCTGCCTTCCCTTGGCTCTCTGTGACTCCGTTTACTGGGTTGTTGTTGTTTATGACTCTCAGTCTATACTTCGGAAGATCCAGAATAGCAGGTTGTGGTATGAGTGGATGTTGTCTATAGAGGTTTCCAACCTTTAGACTCACGCGGATATACTGCCATGGGCAACGGGTGAACGGTTAGGTTTACATTGAAAGCATCGATTGTTGGGGAGTTTAGGATGGATAGAGAGCCGCTGTAGCGTAGTTGTTAGTGAACTCGCTTCGCAAGGCTGGTGGTCTGGGTTCAGCTCCCAATGCGCGTGGAATTTTTCTGGCTCTCATGGTGGCTGTTGCAGGCCAAATGGGCCTGCAGTACATGCTCTTTTGGGATAAAGGGAGCCGCTATGCTGCCTCCTTGGCTCTCTGTGTGCCGACGAGTCAACGAAAAATACAGGTAATAGCTGTATTGACCCATATACCAGAGGTGAAGGAGGTTTACTTAAAGCATTTTTGGACTTTTAGGATGGATATGGGGATGCTTTTCGGACTCTTGACGACCTACTCTTGGATGGGGACACTAAAATTGACGTTGAATCAATCCAGCGATTTCAGAAATTTGGAATTACATGTACAAGTAGAGCTGGATGCTTTGAGGAAGGGGGCAGAGACAGAGTAGTTTGTTTATCCAGCGATCCGCAGGAACATTTAGTATGCATACCATTCTACAGCTGTTGGGGGAAACTGATCATCTATATGCTATGGATCGCCCGGAGTGCAGTGACGGCAGTTCAGTAACCAGTAACGAGGCCAACGGTAACTAGAGATAACGGTAACGGTCAATCGAGAAGGCAATGCCAAAAACCCAGTCATCATCAGGTGCCGTGTCGGCTGGCGTAGGGATCATGGATCTCCACAAATCTCTGTCGTTGGTGTTTGCTATCAACTCAGATGTTGATGCTCTACCGTGCCATGCAGTCAGGCTATCCAAAATTTTCTCTCTCTGTCTTCCCTGTCTCGTCTACCCTCGATTTTACCGGTTGTCACACTGTGTTCTAAACCTCCCTCCTCATCACATGCCCGAAAAATGATGACTGCCTCTTTCTTATATTGATGATAAGCTTTCTCTGTGTCTTGATCTCATTCAGCACCTCAACATTAGTTATTTTAGCAGTCCATGGGATTCTCATCATTCTTTTATAAAACCACATTTCTGTGGCCCTCAGAGATTATTCGATCTGTGTGTTCATTGTCCATGACTCGCATCAGTATGTCAGTATTGGTTCTATGTAGCACTGAATAACTCGCATTCTGATCGGGATTGACAAGGACTTGTTGCAGATAATGCTTCTCATTTTCAGGAATGAGGTTTTCGCTTGTCCTATTCTACTCTCTATTTCTGATCGGCATCTGCCATCTGATGTTACCAGGACTCGAGGTATTTAAATTGCTGCACTTGTCTTAGATCAGTCCCATTTACTGTGATGGTGAATTTTGGTAAAATCTGCTTTTTCAATATGGTCATAACTTCTGTCTTCTTAATATTCAAACTGAGTCCTTTGTTGTTACTTTCTGTCACAACCTTATCTACTATTTTCTGTAACTCCATTTCATTTCTTGCTATTAAGACAGTATCATCAGCGTATCTCAGGTTATTTATGATATGTCCTCCCACAACTATTCCAGGAATATCTTTTATAGACCTAAAAATGCTTTCACAATACAGTGAGAACAGGTCTGGTGACAATACGTATCCTTGTCTAACACCTTTTTTGATCTTCTGGAAAGTTCCAATCTTTTGTCTATTCTTATAGCTGCTGTTTGCTGCCAATATATGTTCTGAATGACTCTTAGATCTTATTGTCGATGTTTAAGCTCTCTAACATTTTGGAAAAATCTTGATAGCCAGTAACGGTTTCTATTTGCTTACTCTTGCGAGCACAAAGGTAAAAATAAGATTTGCCCCATGTAAACAAATATGGCTACCTCCAGTGTGGAAACGTTAAAATGTGAAGTGAACGGGGGGAAAATGACACTGCTTGTGATTTATTTTTGTGGTTAAATGATACTACATACTCGGCTGGATTATATTAAAGTGCACTATGGATCGTGCGCATTTAGAATGGCAAAGTTAGGATTAAGCATTGATGACTACTGTAAGTGAAGTGTAGTAGTCACAGTCTAGACTAATGTAGATTGTAGTCTTACTCTTAGTTGAGACTTAATACTTACTCCTTAGACTTTAGTTAAAGTTATATTTATATAGTATTATATACTATATAGTACAAAGTTAGTAGTTTAGGAAAGTTAAATTAGTAAATAATAAGTTAATAACTTTTAACAAGTTAAATTCCAGTCCTGTTGGTTAATGAAACATTTTATATCCCGTGCTATAAATGAATTAAATGTAAATGTTAAAATCTAGCAACCTCCCGAGTGGTTACTGGGGCCCAAATTTGGGGTATAAAGAATAGAACCACTGTTACCTGCTACGCATGTCGTAAGAGGCGACTGTGGAGGTTCGGCTGAAATCGGATGCACGTGTTCGCTAGGGAATGCTGACCCAAAACAAATGCTTGCAGAAAACGGATGCACCAGGCCGTAAGGCGCATAACATGGATGGTGCAACGACCCCCCATGAGGAATTGGATAACGGATTCAACAGTCGCCAATCTGCCTCAGAGATTTAGCCACGCAGTAAGACGACAGACCTACCATCACGAGGGTGGCCAAAACTTACAGCGGGAAGAGGTTGGCACAAACGAGGAAGCAGAAATCATAGGAATTATATCCTACAGAACTGCTCCCAGTATGCAGACTTGAGAAGAAAGAGGTGGCCCACTTACACCAGCATCCAAGACAAACTGTATGGCGTGGCTGATAATCTGAGGCAGACGACTGCCTTTATTAGAGAATCCGAAATCCCAATCTAGTGAGAAGCAGAAGAAGAAATCTAGCAACATCATGCGGTCACGGTTGACTCCCAAGTTTCCGAGTATGGGCATAGACTCCAAGTAACCACCTGAATTCTCTGTCCGACCCTTCTCCGTAATGATGTTGAAGATATCAAACCTGTTCATCTCTACCTCTTGCCAATGTTAATGTAGCTGTGCCCGCAAATCTATCTGCCCATTCACTCCTCTTGCAAGTCCCTGTACCTAGTGTACCGTAGTGTATGAAAATGAAGGTTTTCTGCAGTTCTGAACTCAACAGACTCCATCCTCTGTCTATGTAGTATGTAACCAACCTGGACCTTTCTTAGTATGTTCAATGAGTCACTGAAAATGCAGACATGGATGGATGACGCTCTATCTCGAGCCAGACCATTGCCTTGGTCATGTACATAGTTTCAAGTCATTCTACTTGTGGTCATAGCAATAGCACTGTTCTCTTTCATAACAATTCTAGACAATGTGTGAGGTAGCCCTGCAGCAACCTTTGTAATAGTAAATCCTCCAATAGATATCGCCAATGCTGACTCCACCTGCATGTGGACACATCTTGATCTCCATTAAGATTTATCTAAGAAGCATACCCTGGTTAAAAAAAAATATGGTTACTCTATGAACCTGTGATTTTGTGTGGGCAGTTTTTGTAAGTACAAGTGCAAGAACATTGACAGGAAGACTCCATAATTTCCCTACCGAATATTATTTCATTTGCTGATTTTTTAAAAAAATATAAAGAATTTATCAAGCGGTCATTAAAGATGGGAAAGACTGAGCACCTATGGATCTGCTTGGAGTGCTGTAACGTCAGTTCAGTAACTAATAACCAATCTATCATAAAGTTACTTGACAATTGTTCTGTTGCAAGTTTTTCTTCTTGCATCACCCACTATGATTTCAGGCATAGTTAGAGCTCCTGGTAGGGCGCTCGTCAATAATGCAGAAGGTAGGAGGGCAATTTATGTCTGCACTTGTGGATCGTCTGGTTTTGGGAAATGAACCCACAATTATTTTTGCATCTGATTCAAAAGCGAATGCACTACCTATTGCACCAATCTGACCACAATATCAAAATTAGTGTTAGTACAAGAAATTACAGGGTAATTGGTAATGTAAATATGAAATAAAGTGTTATTTTCTTAAAAAAACAGTATCTGATTGCAAACATTCAAAGTAAATTGTATAAATATCCTATCATAATTTTTCCATTCCATGTGCTCACCTTTACGTTGTGGACCAATTTCTATATTCTCTTTATAACATAGCTCAGATATAAGGCTTTGACAAGTGATCCCCATTGCTGTTAGTCTGTTGCCTTTATCCCATCTCAGCCCACTCTTTCATTTTCCTTGCCACCATCCTTCTCCAGTCTTTCATTTGATTTTTCCTCTTTTCACCTGCTGTTCGTTTGAGAACTCTTTGTTAAAATGCTTAATGTAATTCTACATACAGGATAATGTCATCTCCATAATTCTTTCTTTGATCATGGTTGCCAGTGATGTGCAATTAGTTTTCTTCCACAGCTCCTTATTTGCGAATATTTTCTGGCAAACATATTCACAGAATTCTTGAAAGACATTTATTTTTGAAAAGTCTCTAATTTATGTGTAATGTCTGCTGTCATTTTCCAGTGCTTGCTTTTATATACCAATAATCCAATGTTACTTTGGTATATTCTTTGTATGATTTAAAAACCAAGTCTATTTGTTCTTTGTATTCTTTAAGCATAGCAAAGACATGGCTTGCTTTGTTTACTCTTGCTACTACATCCTTTGCCATATTGAATTCCCTCTGTTGAAACTTTACTTCCAAGGTATACAAATTCATTAACTTCTATTGTTTTCATTGTTTACTGTAATTTGGTTTTCTTAGTTCTGATTATTTCTTATTAGTTTAGTTTTACTGGTTTATAAACTTTAGTAGTATATTTTTGGTTGTTTCTGATAGTATTTCTGTCTTTTATTGTGCATCATCTTAGCGAATGGCTAAAAGACTGATGTCATCTGCATAGTCCAGATCCTCTAGGACATAGGTAAGTGTTGATCTAGTGCCTGTATTTCTTCTCTTTTGGACTTCTCTCATCAGTAAGTCAATGACCAGGTTGAATAGTAAAGGCGATAGTATGCATCCTTGCTGACTGTTGACTAAGAAACTCTCTGTCTTATGACTGTCAAAAGTTGCACTGCATCGAAACTCTGTGTAATTTTTTTATCACATTTACCATGTTCTGTGAAATATATCGTAATGTTGTAAGATCCTCCACATAGATTCCATGTGTAGACTGTCAATAGTTTTTGTTTCCAAACCAACAAAGACCATATACTTCTTCTTCGAACATTCCATATCGACCACTTGTTAAACCTCTCTATGTGATTCGAGCCTATGAGCGATTGTACGTTGTGCCAGTTATGCGTCTACAAGTAGGCCAGCACATCTGATTTCCGTGACTCTTTTATTTACTATGTTAGAGGGGGACTGCCTAGAGTAGTTGATAGTAGCTCGGCCTGCTAGCTGTGAGACGCCTCATAGCTCGGGTTCGAACCTACTGTCGGCATTTGTTCGAGTCCCTGGTCTTACTCAGGACGATAACGTGAGTACCTCTGAAGTCGGAGAAAATCTGCCTGTATGGCGAGGGGAATACTAATTACGAGTACATTGAGCACACGGCTGCCAGTGTAAAGTAATTTACAATGTGCACGCTGCTGCCATTGTAAGAAATTGGAAAACAGTTTTCACTGAAAAATCAGTTTCAGAGATGAAACTTCGTCTGAGTTGAAAGCGGACGAAAGAAAAGAAAAGAAAAAGAAAGAAGAACTATGTTAGCTTCCCTAGGCCCCTAGATCATTTACCTCTTATGATATGCCTGTAGACCACAGTGTTACTATTCTTTGCTCCCTGGTTGGCCCGGCAACACACGGCGCAAAGACCATATAAACTGTACTGCTCCATTCATTGCTTATTTCAAGTGTTTGGTATATCATTAAAGTGTTATTAACACATGATTTTCCTTTCATGAAACCAGCTTGTTCTTTTCAAATCTATGATAGTTTGATGATGTTTACATTCTTCTTGAACATTTTCTCTATTCTGGATAAGTTGAAAAATCCTGCAGAGAAGCCTCAACGTTTCTTTTTCCTCTACTTGCAACATCTATTACCAACTCTGACCAGCAGATCAAACAAATTTTTGTCATGCTTGTAGACCACAAAATGTGGTAGTGTTTGAGTGAAGAATGTGGAGACGAAGAAACAGATTATTAAAATTGTAATGGTGAAAGGTTAGAATGAATTTGGTTCTGTCAGAATGTGTGCGGGAGAAGTGAGAGCAGCAGTCATTTGTTTCATTGAAGTCTCATAAATGTTTCTGTTGTTAGTCATAGTCATTTTCCCAGTTACATGTTTTCCCATTGCTATTTTCCTACATGTATTGTCACTACCTGCTCATGCAAGGAAATCTCCCCAAGGATTGTTATTAGTACGACATGACTTGGAATGTCTTCTATGACTATTTACAAACTGTTATCAAAACTGTTTTTTAACCTCATTTGCATCTTCTGTTAACACATAACATACTATAATAAATAATTTGGTAAATCTTGAGTTAAATCTCATGTAGTTTAGTTTTTGTTTTCTGATCCATCAGTCATCTGAGCATTTTCCCCTCGACTTGAGGCTGCTGCAGTGAAGTTACAGGTCTGTCTGAGTTGTGGTGTGTTAACATAGAGAGTGTTTTCAACTTCTGGATATGGGAATAAGTACTTGCGGCATAGGTCACTGAGTGCAGGGCACTGGAAGAGATTGTGTGCAACAGTTTCTTCTGAATAATCACACAGAGGACATTATGGGGCGATCTTTGGTTGGATGCGATGTAGGTGAGCATTCAGGGGCCCATGTTGTGTTCTAAGGTGAAAATAATGACTTGTTCTAAATCTGGCATATAGTCATTCACTTATTTTGTATTCACTCCATCAGTGTATTATTTTCCACCTTTTGTATTATAAGTACAACTCCTTATCGAAGAAGTGTGCGCCAGGCTGACACTTCGACACGGTTCCTCGGAATGCGAGGCAGGTAGAACAGCATGGATGGAACAAAAACGGCAAAGTAGAAAGGCAGTAAAACTTCCCTCAAGTGCAAGTATACCTTGCCCACACTGTACAAGAACATTTCAAGCCTGTATCGGGTTCACTAGTCATCTACGCACACACAGACAAACATAACGCAACTACATTCCCTTGGATGAAAATTTGTGTGGTCATCATCACCGTGATGGACGAGCATCATCATCACAACTCCTTATCTATGCTTTCCAACTGTTCTGCCGTACCAAATTGTAATGTCGCCTAAGTTCAAGTTTCTTTTACCATTTTCTGTTCATCTGGCTTCCATGATGCCCAGAAGGTGAACCTTATACAAGTTCATCTCAATATCCAAACACAGTATATCCATTCCATGTGCTCACCTTAATGTTGTAAGCTGGCTTGCATGCCTTTTATGATTCATAGAGCTTCTTGTTAGTAGGTTCTACTAAGCTATAGGTCATATGTTTGAGGTCAAATAAAATGAAAACATCTTCCCCTTCTTCTTCTTCTTCTTTGCGTTCATTCTTTACAACCAATTTTAATCACTCTTTGTGATATGTTTGATCTTTGCCAAGAATGTGTATACGTTGCACATTGGTTTGGTAGACCCCTAAACGCATAGACTTCTACGTTTAGGACACATGCATTCAATTTCAGCCAAACCTCCTTAGTCGCCTCTTACGACATGCGTGGCAGGTAACAGTGGTTCTATTCTTTACATCCCAAATTTGGGCCCGGTGACCACTCGGGCGTGCCATCTTCCCCAATTTTAGGGAGTTGGGTTGGAGCTAACAATCAATTCTTGGAGAAAATTTTTTTTTTTACAGAAACTGCAACTTAAACTCAATTTGAATCTGTAAGAAATACCACAACTAACAGTAGAAAAGATCAAAGTCTCTCGTGGCAGAGTTTAAAGAAGATGGCCCAAAATAGAAATTGGTGGAGACAAAGAGTGGCAGAACTGTGTTCCACTGGAAACAAAAAATTGTAGTAGTGGTGGTATTAGTAATGTATGAAGATAAAGTTACTAACAGTTATTGCATTACCATGGTCATGTGTCATATAGCCAAGACAAAATTAGGAGGTTGGACTTCATCACAACTAAATCGTTCCTATATATTAAGAATTTATATTCTATGTGACACACAGTTTAAAATGCCGAGTATCATACTAAAAGGAAAGGTTGTGATCAATAGGAATAAAACAATAAAAGTGGGAAAGAAACATTAAGAAATGGACCAAGAACATATTGATAGAATACATAACCATGTAAACATATCATCAGGTAGGAAAATCAATAACCCCCATGTGACAGGTTGAATTTTGATATATAAAAATGATTCTATGCATAGAACTTTTTACTAGTTAACTAAATGTAGAAGCCATTATTTCCCTTTCTTAAATGGTGTTAACACTCAGATATAGCTGAAAGCTTGATGTTGCCAGCACCAGCATTTATATTTGAATGCAAAACTATTAGCGACAGATTCAGTTATCTCAATATCAGTTTTGTTTGTATGATATACAGGTGTTACGTTTCTGAACTGAGTGTGTATATACTATTGTAATGCTTTCCAAATCTGTCATTGTGTGTATGTTACTATCATTGCATAGATTTTATGTTTATGCCATAATCAGAGTGTAGGTTCTGTACACTTTTATTTCTGTGAAGCATCCCAATATTAAATAATGTTTTAAATCTGTGTTTTAAAGTTGTTTGCCTGTCGTACTGAAGGTTATGGGTTAGAATCTGGACTTTCTTCTTCAGTGATCTCTGGTCATGCGCTTAATTTACTGTGGACCACATACTGGGCAGTCAGCTTCAGAAGAAGAATCTGGACCAAGACATGTGCAATTTTTTCATGAAATTTCTAGGATTGTTGCTGGAACTACAGATTTTGTGCTTTATGCTATAACTCTTGGCAGGTAACATGTCATTTCTGCAAAAAGGGACCGGGCCATATGGGGTAAAACCCAGTGCAATGAAGTCAATCTTTCACCTTTGGACCCTTTTTGGACATGGTACACATCATTTCCATTAATCATGGACCATTACACAAAAAACAAGAACAAAAATCCTATGAATACCATGGACAGAAAAAAAGAAAGAACATCGATGTCCTGAAAGAACTGAATGTTAAAGACAATTGGCTGATAAACAACATACTATACAGAAAAATTAGATATTTTGGTCACATCAAGCATCATGACAGCCTGGAGAGAACAATATTAGAGGTCAGGGTCCTAGGACGCAGAGGCAGACCAAGAAGAAGATGGTTACAAGATATTAAAGAAACCATGAATATGACCATCGACAAAGTGGGTGAACTGACTAGAGACAGAGTGAATTTCAGATGCGCTGCAAAGAGAGCAAAATCCTATAAAGGATACGCACCTTGATGATGATGACACATCGTATGCATTGATAGCTTCAATTGGGAAAGATATGTTATAGCATTACTAGATAGGAGAGTCTAATTATGTGCTGTGTTGTGGAAACGGTTTTTGACAGATCTGTATAAGCACTCATGTTTATTTACATCTAAGTTTTTTAATGTAAAGACACTATCCGTACACCATGTTAGAAATATTTTTTGGTTCAATTTACTTGATAATTGGTTACATTATTAATTTTGTTTTGATATATAACTTCTTTTTTATCAATGTTTTCTTGACAACCAGAGACTTGCCACAGCTTTCTTGAAATATATTCAAATTGAGGCCTGAGAGTGGACAAAGAAGAAAAATCATATATTTCATTAACTGTCGTTACTGCCTGTAATACCGCTTTTTTTGGGCGGCTTAGGATTTGTGCATGTAAAATTTAATGGCTAGTGTAGCCCCCACGAAACTGTTTAGGTTATGATTTTTCTTTATGCCTCTGGCAGAAAATACTCTTGACCTTACCGGGGATTGAACCCAGGTCTCCTGCATGGGAGCCTGCTCTCTAATATATTCTCCCAGACGCCCCACTATATATTTCATTACTACTGAATTTTTGCAGTGATACCGAATTACACACGTTTTCCATCTTCAGATACGTAACAATTACATTTTACAAATGTGAAGGAAGGTTGTTGTATCAGAACATTCATAGAACAAGACAGTTCTGTATGAAGGATGGAGTTAAGTTCCTGGATCTGGACGTCAGTAATTGTGGCAGAGTGAGTTTATCATGTCTAGATGTCTTTGTAATTTCCTTTTGATTACGCTAATGATTACAGTTATTGTTGAGTTCTGTATTTAGCTGTATATAGATATATATTGAGACTTTATTTGAGCTGAGAATCATTCAATGAGTATTCATCTCTGCAACCAGATGTCCATTGCAGAATGAGAAGGGGGGTCAATGTTATAGCTGTATAATACAACAATATTGCAGAAGATATTGAAGGTTTTATGTATTGATAAAGATACAAATAAACTTGTTATTTGATTTTTTATGGTCACATAAAATTTATCATTCATATCTTGTGTAATCATATGCACTATTTGTTCTACTCTATAATATGGAAACATGATAGGACAACCTATTGCATCACAAACAAACCATTGACAATAACCAATATACCTGTTGATTATAGATTGAAGGTGAAAATTAATTAGACACTCGTCATAAAGACGCTAATAATATAACCAGACATGCTATTTATTAGAACCCACAAGTAAAAGAAAGAGTGGCTGTGATAAAGACTCTGGTAATCAACAGCCAGAAAGGATTTCCGATCCTCATGGGCCAAGCGGACAACCTGAGAAAGGAATTGGCTGGAACTGACAGATAATTGCATCTCTATTGTTAAGAGATCATATGCAATTTTTGCAAGTCGTTTCTTTTATTTTAAAAATGTATCATCCGCCCGCTATGAATTCAGACATAGTCAGGGTGCTTAATATAGCTTCTCTGGTTATTTTTGCTTGAAAGCTTGCATTTCTTATTACCAGTGACCCTTGCCTATCTGTACCACTGTTCTCATTCTCTGTATAGATGTCCTGCATATATCTGTACCACTACTCTCATTCTCTGTATAGATTTCCTGGACATTTCTGAACCACTGCTCTTATTCTCTGTATTGATTTCCTGGACATTTCTGAACCACTGGTCTCATTCTCTGTATAAATGTACTGCATATATCTGAACTTCTTGAATTTGCTCACCTTATATTTATAAAATTAGTAACTAATTTTTTTCTTTCTGAACCTCACAATATGAATAAATGATAACCACTAGTTTCAATTTGTTTTAATCTGTAATAATTAATAATGAATAACTGCTGTATGACTTCTGGATTAGCAAAGAATAAAACCACTGTGTGCTCTCAAATGTAAAAATAAACTAAGAGAGGTCCAATGGAGACAGATAACACCCAAAGTACTCATTTGATTGGACATTTTTTGTCTCTGCCTTGTGTACCATTATACACAACAAGAACTCATGATTTTGATAATGAATGGGATAATATAGTCCGATGACAACAAGTGGATATGTGTAGTACACTGAACACATACTACCAAATAATAGAAAAGAAGATCAACAATACAAGAACAGAAGGCTAACAGATGATCAACACCATTTTCATGCCTACTATGTGTTACCAAAGCCCAGACGTGGACAATGAACAAAGTACAAAAAAAACCAACTACATCTGAAATGTGATGCCTACAAAAAGTTACCTAGAACACCAGAAAAGACAGTCAGCAACATCAGCATAAGAAAAAAAGTTGGGACAGAACCTTGCTTGAATTACATTGAGAAACAAAGAATGAAGTGGTTTGGCCACTTAATAAGAATGCAACCAAACTCCACAGTATACAGAATCAACTTTAATAGAACATCAGGAAGGAAGGTGAGAGGAAGACCAGGTAAAAGATGGTTAGATGACATAGCTGAATCCTGTCAAAGAGCAAAAATAACTACCACCCAAGTCACTGGAGCAGCGCAAGATAAAAACAGAAAACCATAACACTAGGCACCAACTCGGTAATAGTGTGACAACAAAAGAAGAAGAAGAAAAGAAAATAAGAAAAATTACATGAATAGACACTCATGAGATTTTAGCACAGTCTCTGGACAAGGTTTTGTTTTTTGTTACAATATCTACAATTCACTAGCCATGGATATCCCAATTTTAATGTTTTCGTTTTCTGTTTCAAATTTTTCATTTTCCATGGTTTTCTCTGAAATATTTTCCAATTTATTAGTTAATGTTATCACCTCTGAAGTAGGAGAAGGCCCGCCTTTATGTAGAGGAAACCAATAAAATGGAAAGCAGGCTTTCATGCAAAAATCAGTCAAAAGCGCCACACTAGGCGCCATGGCTACGTCTGAATTCATAGCGAACGAAGAATAAGAAGTTAATGTTATAAATATTAGCATCAGAAGGTGTTATGAAGCAGCTCAGAATGTCACAAGATTGATGTTTGTTTAATTTATCCAAGTTATGAAGCAGCTCAGAATGTCACAAGATTGATGTTTGTTTATTTTATCCAAGTTATGAAGCAGCTCAGAATGCCACAAGATTGATGTTTGTTTAATTTATCCGTATGAACCAGCTCAGAATGCCACAGTTTGATGTTTGTTTGATTTATCCAAGTTCACAGTTGTTTTTATCATGGTTCTTATATGTAGATATGTACGTGTGTGTGTGTATAAATGATATTTTTATCAACAATGATAAGAGAACAATTAGATCTATCAAGAAAGAACTCAAAATCAAAGAAAACTGGCTGATGCTAGAAAAAAAATGAGAAATTTGAAGTAATTTGGACATATAAAGAGACACGAAGGGTGGAAAAAGACCATTATGAAGGGAGGTATCCCGGCAAAGATTAGAAGAGGAAGATCATGGAGAAGATGGATTCAGGATGTAACTGATGGTTTGAGCATGGCAGCTGCAGAGGTGGGACGTCTGGCCTATGAGAGAGATACATTTTGAAGGACTGTTAGGGTGGAAAAGTTCTGCTCAGGACAAGCTATTTGATGATATATATGTTTGAAATATATAATATGAGATCAAGTGTATATACATGTGAGAAAACCTGCAGTTATTTCTTTTCATTTCAGGGTTTTAATGTATGGGACTTATGGGATTTTGGTGGACCTCAGTAAGGTTGGTGGAGAAATACCTTATTTGAGCTCATCATTTGTTTTGTGCACAGAAATACTTAAAGTAAGTCATGTTTATCTTCTTCTCGTTTGTGTTAAGTAATGTCTACAATAGAAACCCAGTTATATGGATGTATGTTGCTGTAGTTGAAAGTTCATTAACTGATTGACTACAGAGTTTTTTTGGCCACTAGATGAAATTAATTTTGTTTAGTCCTCCCTCCCCACAAAATGCACTCGTAGTTTAACAAAACTAAACATTGGTGCTAAATATAATCTGCAATATGACTTAATATAAATCAAGTTGACGACAAATGGATATAGTTCCACAAATTATTGACCGTATTAGAAAATATAATGCAGTGTTAACTATGCAGTGTTAACTATGCATTGTTAACTATGCAGTGCTAAACATATTAGCATTCATTAAAACAAAAATTTTAATTGAGAGAGCAAAAATCAAACTTATCAGGGTCTTGATGAACAATAAGTTGAATAAACAAGTCCGACCACTCTCTTTATATTGGCAATCCATTTATGAGTAAATAAACATAAAAGCCATGATGTTATGCATTGGTTATCATTTATACTTCACTTTTAAGTAGTTTCCGGTTAATATAAAAGTCGAATAGGAACAGAAAGTAATGGATAAGCAACGAAATGGTACATGTCATTCAAGTGACATGTCATCCATGCAATAAGCCATTTTGTGCATTCAAATGACGTCTGGTATGCAATCAATTAAAACTCCCATGAACCAGTGTACATTTTGCAGTTGAATTCTGCAACCACCAAAGTTACAGTGTAAGTGCTCTGTTGCTGACACTTTCAGCTAACTAAAAGTGATGCAGATCCTTCTGTATATAGATGTTGTTTCTAATCAGTATTCCAGTAAATTATTTTGCACCTGTTGAGTTAATTTTTATTATTAGTAATTTTGCTTCCATAGTGTGCTATATTTATAATTACTAAAGAATTTGAAGGATGAGGAAGAGAAGGGAGGGTCACCCAAGAGTGAAGGTTTGATGCTGGCCTTACATACTGAAGTTTATGAGTTTGTTACCACAACAAGGTTATTCTGAAATATGTGCAACGACCCTTGAACTCAACATGTGAGATGGATTCAAAAATTGAAGGTTTTTTGTGCAAGATGTGCACCTCAAAAAGCCCTTGGAATAAGACTAGACTGTTTGCGAAAGCCATGGCATAATTTGAGATATGAAAAGTTAAATTTAATTCCTAACAAATCTTCCTTCATGGAACAGCGGGAGAGCAAACCAAAACAAAATAGCACATGAGAAAATTGGATGTTCTGGAATTAAAGACATAGATATGTCACAGCTTTACTGTGAATATTGTACAACAATTTTTTTAATATTATATTCTTCTCATACTGTTATACGTTACATAGGGCCTGCAAGCAATTTCTCTATACTGCTCTATCCTGGGCAACTCGTTCAATCTTCTCATAGAATTGAGTTTGATATTACTTGACTCTCTGTAAAGTTCATTACATGGTTTTCCTATGGTGTTTTTTTCTTTCTTGAACCTCCCACTTCAATGCCTACTGTGTGGTTCTTTGATCATTTCTTCTCTTTCTTATTACAGTTGTTACTAGTAATTTCTCCAGAGATTTCTCTCATTTCATCACTTATGAATTCATCCCATTTTATGTTCATTATATTTCACAGACGTCTATTTTCAAATGCATTAAACTTTCTATATCTTTAGTCATTTTAAAACTGTCACTGGCATAAGTTTGGATTGATACAACATTGAAATTTAAAATTTGCAAGTTTTAAAACTATATAATTTGAAGTTCCTTGTATTATTTATACTTATGAAACCTGATGTTGCTTTGACAATTATTGTACAACATATTGACACTCAAATCACAGAATCTTCTTTCTTTTGTCGTCACACTGCTACCGGGTTGTTTCCCAGTGTCGTGGTTTTCTGTTTTTGTCTTGCGCTATTCTGGTGGCTTGGTGATTATTATTTTTGCTCTTTCACAAGATTCTGCTATGCCATCTAACCATCTTTTTTGTGGTCTTCCTCTTGCCTTCTTTCCCGATGTTCTGTTGTAGAAGACTCTGTATACTGTGGAGTTTGGATGCATTCTTATTAAGTGCTTATTAAGTGGCCAAACCACTTCATTCTTTGTTTCTCAATGTAATTCAAGCAAGGTTCTGTGCCAACTTTCTTTCTTATGCTGAATCACATATTAAAATCACAAAAAGAGAGGTCTTTAAGTGGCTATAACAGTCCGGTCAAATGAAGAATAAATGGGAAACATTTTTTATTGGATCATTTAAATTTGCTTTCTTATGTGTTCCACAGCTCTTGGTTTGTTGTGTGCTTCTTTTTCCTGACTTTATGGCTGACAAATTACCATCCATTTCCTTCAGAAGATCACTGAGTTTTGCTGTACCTGCTGCATGTTATTGTATTAATAATAATTTGGCAGTCTTCATGCAGACGCAGATGGATCCAGCTACTTACATGGTAACTATGACTATTAGTACAGTTTGATTTAGAATACAACTTTATTTTGCAAGTTTTAGCTGTTTTATATTATCAGAAATGAAACAAGTCTGCGGTTATAAAGTCTTGTTTAAATTATAGTTGTCAGTTATCAGTTATATAAGGACTACCATCATAGTACTCCAGACATGTTCATAGGTGCTTTGATCTCCACCTCAACAAATCCAGCTGTCCAAAATGTTGGTTCGATGTCGATTAATCAATCTTTTTGCATATTTCGAATGTTGTTTCTTTGGGGCGGTACAAATATCAATACCTATCTCTCTTATTATAGTTGTTTTTATTGGCAATCTGACATCTCTTGCAACTCTGCTCCCTTTGGTTTGATCGTCAGGATGGAGAGGTAGGATCTGATACATTAGTAACAGCGATCCACCATATAATAAATATTCCCAGCAGTGTGTTTTAAAAAGTTCACTCCAGATTTGATTTATGGCATCGACACAACATTTAAACAGTCAGTTACCACTTGTAAGCCATTTACTTTTATTTGCGTATAGCTGAACAGAATGCTTCCTAAGGTGGAAGGAATTCTCTGGTTTCATTAAACAGCTGCAGTCTGTCTCAGGGCTGTCCCAATACAGTTCACATTCCTGACGTAATATGCTAAACACTAAAGAGCTTACCAGAAACAGATCCATCTAGTGGTATGTCATAAGACAAGTCAGACTTGAGTAGCTCATCGATATAAAGTATAATATCAAAGCAACAACTCATAGAGAATCCCCTATTGAACTATTTATCCATTCTTACTCGATTCTAACAGAATATAGGTGACAATTAGATGGAATCAGATACCTCAGAAGTCTCAGAATGCACTCCTGTTTGACGGGAACACTGATAATAAGGAAAGACGGCCTTCATGCAAAAATCAGTTAGAAGCGCCATACCAGGCAACCTGACTATGACCGAATTCATAGCAGACAAACGCAAGAAGAAGAAGAAGATGGAATCAGCAAGTCATTTTTTGAAGATCATTTATCATTTTTGTTCTTGTTATTTTGTCATTATACTTCTCATGCGTTTACATTTATTCTATTGATAAACTTCTTGGTCTCTTGATAAAATGTTGTCTTATCAACTAAAAATTAACTGCAAATATTTGTTTCAGGTTTTGGGAAATTTAAAAATATTGTGTACAGCTGTCTTGTACAAGATGATTATGAAAAGGTGAGCATAATCTGTGTTCTTCTTCTTCTTTGCGATCGCTTTTTTGATGATTATACCGTTAGACGCGTCCTTATGATGAAATCGACTGTTGTCTGGAGCTCATCTCTAGTGCCATGTAGTTTTGAATGTAGTGTTGTGTTGTAGGGCCAGCATTCCTTTCTTGGGAGGACATACAGGGGCAGTCTTGCAGGACATGTTCTGTGGTTTGTTCTTGAGCCACAGGGCACAGAGGGGTTGGGGACAATCGCAGCCTGTGTAGGTGTTTGTTCAGTCTGTTATGACCTATCCTGAGTCGGAAGATGATAGTCTGTCCTTGTCTGTCAAGTGTGTGGTAGTCATCGTTGGATGGTGTAGGTTCTTTTCTAATGTCCATGATAGCTCTTTTTTTTCAAAGTATGTGATTTCATTATCTATTTGTTCACATTCTGCTCCCTTTTTAGCAAGTTTGTCTGCCTTCTCGTTACCTGGCACTCCGCAGTGTGATGGTACCCACTGAAGTGTAACTCTTTGTTGGTAGAGATCTTGCTGAGCTCTTTTCTCAGGGATGGATGGTTACTCTGTAGGGCTTGCAGAACAGATAGCGCGTCTGTGAAAAATACCACTTGTTGGCAGTCAGAGTTATAATCTGTGTTAACACATGTGTATATTTGTGAATAAATTTAATGGTATGTTATAAGGTAAAGAAATTATGCAGCAAATAATCAAAGCAGTGTCAGCTTTTAAAAGCCTAAATAAAATATGGATTTCTCAAGTTTAAAAAAATTAAATTACAAATTTTCAATTCTACTGTTGTATCAATCCTAACATATGCCAGCGAGAGTGGGAAAATGACTAAAGATATAAAAAGCAAGTTGAATGCATTTGAAAATATATGTCTGTTAAAAATAATGAAAATAAAAAGGAATGGATTCAGAAGTGATGAAATCAGATAAATGTCTGGTCAACCACTAGTAAGAACTGTTATAACAATGAGGAGATGAAGATATGTTGGGCATACTCTGAAGAGAAATGATCAAAGAATACCGAAGCATCTATTAAGGTGGGGAGGAAAAGGTTCAAGAAATAAAGGATACCACAGTGAAACCCTGAAACGAACTTTACTGATTCAAGAAATGTCAAACTCAATTCCATGAGGATATTTAACAAGTTACCCAGGATAGAGTGGTAAGGAAAAATTGCTTGCAGACCCTTTTTAACATATAACAATACAAGAGGAATATAATAATAATAATATATGATGAGATGAGGATAACATATAGCGACAACATGCACAATTTATGACAAAAATCACAAATCAACTAACAGAGCCAAAGGAACAGAACCTAGAAATAATGTAAAGATATGCACCATCAACTGCAGTGGCACCCAAAAAAATAGAAATAACAGAGGCAGTTTTTTTTTTCTGATCCAGAAGCACTTGAGCTCTCAGCTCTTCTGCTCGGTGCCATGGACATCGTAACCCTTCGGTTCGATGCCACGAACACCGTGAATTTCGGGAACCTGTGGCTTTTCTGCCAGCCCGCCGAATTGAACCCCAACTCACAGAGGGCTAGTCACCCACAGTCCAACGCGCTACGAACACGCTGGGCAGGCGGGCAACAGAGGCAGTTAAATACACCTGTAGAAAGCTTAACGCAAGAGCATGTTCTATAAATCTCTTTTATCCTGACACTGTTGGGCAAAACAAGATTAGAGAAAAGAAGAAGAAGACAACTGAAAGATGAATATACAATGTATTCTATGAATGATATCTATGGATACAACACATTTTAATAATACCATTCATGCTCATGTTATATTATTTTAACTTCATTTCTCAAGGGCAATTAGTTCATTACAGTGGCTAGCTCTTGTACTTCTTACCTGTGGTGGAGCCATTAATAGGTATGTATTATTTGTAACTGTTGATCATCCTATAAGTTTCTTATTTTGAATTGTTAGACATTTATTAGACCCAGTTTTATTCTCCCCCTTAGTTGTTAGTGAACTTGCTTCTTAGGCTGTTTAATTTCCACAGTAAGTAAAAAAAGTAAAGGAACCCTTTCATACCTCCTGGTATATAGGGCAATACAGTGTTAGGCCTATATTTTCATTGACCGTCGGCACACGATGGGTGATGTGGTCAGCATCACGGCCGCCTTTACTTTCCCAGAGCCTGTCTGGTACCCAGTTGAGACTGGGTCGACCTGAGAGCCGTCGCGGTCTGGAAAAATTCCACGCCCACTGCGGGAGTTGAACCCAGACCACCAGCCATGAGAAGCGAGTTCACTAACAACTACGCTACCGCGGCTCTCTTAATTTCCACAGAGAGCGTGAAATATTTTTCTGACCAAACGGCTCTCAGGTCAACCCAGCCTCAATTTGGTACCAGGAAAAGTACTGGGAAGTAAAGGAGGACAGCGTGATGTTGACCACATCACCCATTGTGTGCCGATGGTCAGTCAAAAATACGGGCAAAACACCATATTACCCTATATACCTCGAGGTATGAACAAAGAATCCAATACAGTAAAGTTTACACAAGTGACAACATTCAATATCGAGACCAGTACTGTCCAATGTTTTTATATATTGGGGTGCTACTGACTGTTGGTTATAGAGATGCAGACACAATGTGATGTATGCAATACTGGTATTACTAATAATAACAATAGTAATATTCATATAGTTAATATGTCTTTCTCCATTGAAAAAGCAATGTGTGGGGGATTAGGGGACAATAAAATGGTTTTAAAAAAAACAAGACTGCAAAAATGGTAAATCGTCTCATTGGAGTGATACAAAAAAAGTGAAGAAATAACTGAAAAATAGTTTTGCTTTCTCGAAATCAAAGCCAGTGGAGTAGATAGGGTGCCATGAATGTAAGACATGGGTACCCATGGGCACCGCATTGGACATCGTGAATCTAGACTATTTCAAACAAATAAAGGAAGGAAGGAAAAATGTATTCAGTGGAGGACTACTTTACTTCTAACAAATGAAGTCATATCCACTGTCCTGCTTGATTATTATGTTCTATTTTATGTATCATATTTCAAGTTCTTTTGATTGTGTAAAGTTCTAACTCAGTAGAACAATGTATGTATTAATCACAGACAATATTTTGAAATTTTGCAGTTTATCAGATGTACTTTTCACATCTCCCTATAATTTGTTTGTTCCACACAATAGTGTAAAAGCATTGGGTGCCAAGAGCCTGTCTTTGTCTGAAATACATCTGACATTTGTTGGTCTGTGTACTTTGTGCTCATACTGCTTAATATCTGGGTTTGCTGGTGTTGTCACAGAGTACATTCTCAAGAAAGACCACAGAGTGAGTTGTATTTGTTTCACGTAGGTTACCCTCTGGGACCATTGGAACAGGTTAGCGTAATGCATAGTGTGTTCACATATCAACTTGGACACAAGGGGTTGTGGATTTAATCACACACTTGATGCTCCACACAGGAGGAAATAAATTGCCCCTTCTACATACTAGAGTGTAGAACTGGGAAGTGACAGGCACTTCATACCCTGAAGTCTGAAAAGGTTACAGGAAATTATATTTTTTATAGGTTATCCTCTATTTATTTCCAGCAATGCTTGTATTACTGAGCTTGTCTGGAACCCACAGAAAAAAGAGGATTGAATATGCCAAAGAATATCTGATGATAAAGCGGAGGTCGGAGTATCATGTTCAGAGCTGAAGAAGATGGCACAGAATAGAATTCATTGGAGAGAGACAGTTGCTGTCTTATTTTTCACTGGTAACAGAGAGGATTAATAGTTGGTACGCCTGTGTGTTGCCAGGCCGGCAAGAGGAGCAAAGAATAGTAACACTGGGACCAACAAGGCATGTCATAAGAGGCGGCTGAGGTAGGGACCTAGGAAGCTACCTAGTAGATAAAAAGCGTCGCATGTGCTCGCCTACTTGTAGGTGCATAACTGGCACAGCGTATAATTGCCTTAGGCTCAGAACATATACAAATCACAAAGAGTGGTTTAACAGGTGGTCGACATGGAGCGTTTGAAGAAGAATAGTTAGTATGACACTGAGGAAAATCAGAAGATAGGGTCCATAATACTGCCTAGTGTTGTTCTCATTACAATTCTGGCAACTCCTGTGACATCACTGATACAAACTGTCAGAAGGCTTTTCTTTGAAATACTTTAGACATGTTCTTGCATTTCATGAATGACCATGTAGCAAGGGTATAAAGGGTTTAAACCAAGAATTAACTTCATTGCATTAGGTTTTATCCTATAAGGCTTGGTTCCTCTCTGCATAAATGGCACTGACCTGCTAGAATATTGCAAAAGCACGAACTCCTGCAATAATCTAGTCTCTAGAAAAATGTGCTTTGAACAGAACTGCACTGTCAGATTGAACACATGAGCTTGGCGCATGCAAGGCTAACCACTTATCTTAGTGACGATAAATTCCCACTATATACACACTTCTCAAGCAGAGATGTTCAGTGGCTGGACACACTTCACATATGGAAGATGGTCAATTCCCAAATGTCTTCTTATTGAGATCTGCTCCTAGTAGAACCGACTGAAACCAAAATCGATATATGGATGTCTGTAAGTTGAAGGCTCTTTGACATAAATACAGGCACGTGGGAAACAGCAATCAAAGACAAATGTATCCAGAGAAAGGAAGTAGGAAGTGGACTGCATTTTTACACAGTCTGGTCAAACAAGCAGAGGAAAGAGGCTTTAATCAGGATGCCATCTCTGAGACCTTTCTCATTATTTGATGTGAGAATTGTGACAGAGACTGTCATGATATTGACTTGCAGTCACTAACAGAGCTGCAAAGAACTATCAAGCAGCACAGTTTACAGTCCATCAGAGCGAAAGCCTACTGCTACTAGTAAAATAATCATGAGACAACTTTATCATACATGTTGGAAAAGTAAGCATGGAACAACTTCACTCTATCAATGCATGTTGGAAAGTTGACTTAGTACACAGTTGTAGCAGCTTTATAGAGTAAAATAAGTTACTTCATAAACCACCACTTTCATAGCGCATAAATGTTTTGATGAAGGTTTTCTAAAAGTCTTGTTCACTGGTAGCCATATGAAATATTAATTAAAGCTAAAATGAATGGTATGATGTTTATGATTACAGTTGGAATGATTGATTGATTGATTGATTGATTGATTGATTGATAGGACCATCATCATTGACTCGTCTCGATCTCTTCTACAGGAAGATCTCAGTGCAGTTCCACAACTCGAGCATCAGCAGGTCAGTGGCAGTTCACAACTGCGAGCATCAGCAGGTCCCCAGTCTAATTTTGAAGATGATGAAGATATTTGTAGAATTTAATTTAATTTTTTCTAATGAATTTTATTAGAGTTGAGATGAAAAGTAAATAATAATACTTAATGATGTCTATTTCTTACAGATGTCTCTATTCTATCAAAATGCATTGCTGTACACATTTGGTGTCAATTTCAACTTCCTAAGCTGGATATTACAGTCCATCATTAAGTATAGAACACACAGCTCAAGTAAGTGAAGCTGAAAATGTTTGGTGCATGATGATATTTGAAAAGTTCTTTCAATTGAATATTGCTTCTTCATTTATAATTTATTGATCACTTTATGTATATCAAATTCTCAAATATCAAATTATATATAAAAATGTTTTGCATGTTGATATTTGAAAAGTTTCTTTCCAATTGAATATTGCTTCTTCATTTATAATTTATTGATACTTTAGTATATCAAATTCTCTATCATTTAGTATACCAATTGACAAATGTGATATTTTTGGTGTCTTTACTAGGTAAACACTTCAATATCTTCCATGGCTATTCTGTTTTTACATGGATTCTCATTATTACTCAGGTAAAAAATAACTTTTACTTTTGTTAATATTTTAGTTTGAAGGCTACTGTTGTGAATCGGATTAGCATAGTACATAGCGTTCTTCTGTACTCGACACAAGAGGTTGTGGTTTTCTGAGTCCATATCGACAACTCTGTTAACCACTCTGTGTGATTTGTACGATCTGAGCCTAGAGCAATTGTATTTGCACCAGTTATCGCCTACAAGTAGGTAACCAGTTATGCGCCTATTCCAATTCTTGATGTTTTATTTATTAGTAGCTTCCTAGTAAATAAAAATAAAGAAGCACTGTCTGAAAGAACTAAATGTTAAAGAGTTGGCTGATAAACATCATACTATACATAAAAATTACATACTTTGGTCACATCAAGCGTCACGTTGGCTTGGAAAGAACAATACTAGAGGGCAGGGTCCCAGGACACAGAGGCAGACCAAGAAGAAGATGGCTACAGATATTAAAGAAACCATGAATATGACCATCAACGAAGTGGGTGAACTGGCTAGAGACAGAGTGAATTTCAGATGTGTTGCAAAGAGAGCAACATCCTATAAAGGATATGCACCTTGATGATGAGCTTCCCAAAGCCCTACATCAGTCATCTCTTACAACAATCCTTGTAGGTCACCGTGGTACTATTCTTTGCTTCCTTGCAGGCCCTGGTACGACACAGGCTTGTGGGTTCAATCCCACATTCGCGTTCCATGCGTGAGGAAAAGAATTGGCTTTTCTGCACACTAGGTACTAGAAATGTGAAGTGACTTTATGGTCTGAAAAGGCTACAGGAAATTTTATTTTCATTAAACTACTGGTGCATAAATTTTATTAATAAATATTTCAATCTAACAATGACAGGAACACCCCCTTCGTTGATGGGATTTATATATGCATTTGTGGAAACATATTTGTCATTCTACTTTTATGTGGACATAGACTGACAAAAAGGTCTGTAAGTGGCATCTTGAGGGCAACAACAAAATCTCTCCATCAGTCTTGGTTCATGGCCTTCCTATGACTGTCCCATATTGTGCATCTCCTCTTCCACTGTTCTCCACCAGGTTATATTTGTTCTGTCCCTCTTTCCTCTTCCTCCTGGAGTCCACTGCTTGATGGTCTATGGATCATTTATGAGTACATATCTTATTGAATTCAGGCATCTACCTTTTATCACTGTGTACACCTCTGAGTCAGAGAAGACACACCTGTATGGCGGGGGACACTGATAAAAAGGAAAGCAGGCCTTCAAGGAAAAATCAGTTAAACCCCCTTTACCAAATGCCTGACTGCGCCTGAATTGTAGCAGGTGAACACAAGAAGAAGAAGAATCACTGTATACATTTCCTCTTGATTGCGCCTGTTAAACAGTTCCTGATTTGCTGATTTGTTCGGCAAAATATTATGGGAATTTATCTCAAAACAGTTGTATGAAATGCAGACAGTCTAAATGTTTCTTTTTCTGTTGTTCTCCAGCATTTGATCCATACAAAAGTACTGTTTAGTATGCATCTCTTCTATCGTTAATTTAGTTTTTTTGTGTTATACTGGGAAGATCTCCAAATATTATTTAGATTGCAAAAGCAATTTCGACTCTATTTATTTTGTTATTGATATCCTTGCCGACACCCCTATCTCTTGTTACTATGCTTCCCAAATATGTTAATGTATTTTTGCTGCCACTTTCTGGTTTCCAATTTTCACTGGTGTGGTGTTGCTTAAATTTATTGTCATTATTTCTTGAGGTTTATGTTCAGACTAACTTGTTCACTTTATTTGTGCATTTAGCTTGGTTTTTCTTGAGTATTTTGGTAGCTATGTTCCAGCAATGCAATGTCATATGTGTTTTCCAAATCTTTCAGTATGGAGAGCATTTCCATCAATTCTCCTAGGTGTATCCTCTGTTGTGTCTCATTACTCAGTCTATGTTAATCAAGAAGAGAATGGTTGACAGAGAAGAGAATGGTTGACTGAGAAGTGAATAGTTGACTGAGATGAGAATGGTTGACAGAGGACACCTCTGTCATAATCCCATTATTTCAGATGGTTTACTACTCTGATCAACACTGTATGTAAATTTGGCAAACACAATTTTTATAATTGTTTCTGTTTTTTGGGGAAAGTCTGTATGCTCTCAGAATTTGTCACATGTTGTCTCTATGTATGCTGTCAAAAACCTTTTCGAAATTCACAAAATATATATATAAACTTGTCTCTACCGTTCTGAGCAACTGTTGTCAGAAGGTCCATCGCCGATGCTGTGTAGTTCTGAATGTGCTGACTTAACTACTCGCGACTCTGTAGTCGATGAACAGCATAAGTTTTATTGAATCATCATATATAAGCATTAGATGCATTATACTATGGTTTCTAGTGCACTTTTTGGCCTAGTATCACAGACTTCAGCACCTTTTCAGAGGGAGAGAGGGTTCATTCCTAACATCCTTATTCAAGCTAAATCAAACATAGCATGTCGGCGGGGAAACATTGGACACCATTCTACTTCTACATGGCCATTCATCGAGAGCAATATTTCCACAATCAACATACATATCCTGCTTGCAAATTTTAAAACAAATGAACCGGCACAAACACAGGAATAGAACTGTATAGTTCAAATTCAACAGCCATGTTCTAGACACGGCCGTTAACCACCATCTTGAAACAAGTCCAAATTATTGGTTAACCTGCATTCTACTTGAATCCTTGAAAGTGGGCAGGAGGAAGGAGAGCCAATTCCTTTTCTTACATGTAGAACATCGAGTGTGGAAACTGAACCCACAACCCTCTGGTGTTCGATTCGATAAGCGAACGCTCTATGCATTACAATAATTCACTTATCACTATTTTATAACATCTTATAATTGTATCATACATTATGATGCGCTATAATAAATTGTCTGCCGTGTGTCACAAGGGAGCAAAGAATAATAACACTGTGACCTACAAGGCATGTCATAAGAGGGCCTAGGAAGCTACCCTAGTAAATAAAAAGCGTTGCAGAAATCAGATATGCTGGCCTACTTGTAGGTGCATAACTGACAGAACGCACAATCGCTCTTAAGCTCAGATCACATACAAATCACAAAGAGTGATTTAACAAGTGGTCGATATGAGTTTGAAGGAGAAGAAACTGTTTATAATATAATATATTAATTTTGCAAATGTTAGTCTTATCATGCAGTCTTTATGCTTATAATTTCCAGGCTGCAACTGGCATTACTATGTCACTGATCATGAAACACAGCAGCAACATCATGAGGCTCTTCATAATTGCAACAGCACCTTTAGTCACCACAGTGTTGTCTCTCTACCTCTTCAGTCTGAAAATACATGTTGAGTTCTTAGGGTCTACTCTTTGCATTATAATAGCAGCCGTACTGTACAGCTATAAGAAAAAAGAGTATACCCATAGAACTATTGGGATATAGCATTTTTCTTCTGTGCTGTAGAGTTTCATTTTGAATAATAAAATAAAGAAAATGCTTAAACAATTAGCTAAGAAACAATCTCTTTGCTGAGAGAGGCAGGAAATATCGGTCTCAGTTCCATGGAGGAGATTGAGCGAGTTGCCCAGGATAGAGCGGTATGGAGAAATTACTTGCAGGCCTTATGTACATTATGTGATGCGAGAGGAATTATTATTATTATTATTAAACAATTAGACATTATGTTCAGCAACAAAATAGATATTTCAGTCATATGGTATGTATCCTGACAGGTAGGGGGCCTCTCTATGGCTAAGTGGTTATGGCATTTGCCCATAATTCTGAAGGGTGTGGGTTGAATCGGACTGAGTCACATGTGCAATTTTTCATAAGATCCCTTGGATTGTTGCTGGAGCTATGAAGTTAGTGGTTTGTACAACAATAGTGTGCCATTTCTGCCGACAGGGACCTAGCCATGTGGGGAGACCGCTTCAATAAAGTCAGTCCTTCTTCTTTAGACCCGTTTTAGATGACTCCGAAAAATCAAATACAGAGCAACATAAAGTAACTATTGTAAATAAATAACATACGT
Source organism: Arion vulgaris (assembly GCA_020796225.1). Classification (NCBI taxonomy): domain Eukaryota; kingdom Metazoa; phylum Mollusca; class Gastropoda; order Stylommatophora; family Arionidae; genus Arion; species Arion vulgaris. Next base: position 33,742,316 of record CM036756.1, read on the forward strand.
TTAAGAATAGAATAAACTTCTGCTCAAGAGTGAAAATCGAGCGCTGGCTAGAAGAAGAAGAAGAAGAAGAATAGAATATCAGTTTAGATTTAGTCAAGAACAAATTATAATAGCATCAGTTTAAGTAACTTATATAAATAACTTATTAAAAAGTAAGAATAAAAGAGCAAGTGTAAATGAAGTCTTCAAGTTGCTAATCTCTTTCAGTGTTATCTTGCTAATCTCTTTCAGTGTTATCTTGCTAATCTCTTTCAGTGTTATCTTGCTAATCTCTTTCAGTGTTATCTTGCTAATCTCTTTCAGTATTATCTTGCTAATCTCTTTCAGTGTTATCTTGCTAATCTCTTTCAGTGTTATCTTGCTAATCTCTTTCAGTGTTATCTTGCTAATCTCTTTCAGTGTTATCTTGCTAATCTCTTTCAGTGTTATCTTGCTAATCTCTTTCAGTGTTATCTTGCTAATCTCTTTCAGTGTTATCTTGCTAATCTCTTTCAGTGTTATCTTGCTAATCTCTTTCAGTGTTATCTTGCTAATCTCTTTCAGTATTATCTTGCTGCCAAGACATGTTATATTGGGTAAATAAACACAATGTGGGAGGAATGATACAAAAAAACTGAGTGAGGTAAAAGCAAGATATTTAATTTGGCAGCATTGCCAGATTAGTTATTGTTGTTAGTTATTAAATATGTCAAACTCAAAGGTGCTCAGTCTTATCCAGGAGGTTTCAAAAGGTATACATACTGATGATTTGTGTGACCAGCAGGTGCCCAATCCTACTTGTGCAACTTTCAATTTCAAATTTCCTAAATCGTAGTATGGATGCAGCAACAATCAAAATGTCTGCCTCCAACAGATGGTTGAGTTACTGCATAAGGTCCTACTTATTGATATCCAATACCATGACTATAAGTGCTTTTGATGCCAGTCTATCTCATCTCTCATTACCTTGAACATCTGTATGTCCTTCTCTTCTTCTTCTTTGCGATCAGTTTCATATGCTCAGTCTAATCTATGAAGCTGCACGTCAATTGGAATTCCTTGTAGGTTCACCATAGCTTGCTCTATATGCATCTTTCTTGAGGCCTTGTTTTGTTTAGTTGATGTAGGTATTATGAGGACTGCAGGATGTGCTCTGGAGTCTTGTGTTTCAAACCTGCATATCCAGAACAGTAGATTCATGTAAAACCTCAAAGGTTGGAAGCACCTATATATAACATCCACACGTGTAAAATCTAATGTTTTGGATCTTTCGACCTGAAAGTCTGATAAGAAAGTCTGATAAGATAATTACCTTATTCTTCTTTGATCACCCACTATGAATTCAGGCATAGTCAGGGTGCTTGGTATGGCGCTTCTGACTGATTTTTTAGTGAAGGCCTGCTTTCCTTATTATCAGTATCCCTCCTCACACATGTGTGCCTTCTCTGACTTCAGAGGAAGATATTTGGCTGATAGATTTTTTTTTTCCGATCCAGAAGCACTTGAGCTGAAAGTTCTTCGGCTCAGTGTCATGGACATCGTAACCCTTTGGCTCGGTGCCACGAACACTGTAAATCTGGGAAACCTGTAGCTTTTCTGCCAGTCAGCGGAGTTGAACCCGCACTTACAGAGGACTAGTCACCCGTAGTCCAACGCTACGAACAAGCGGGCTGGCTGATAGATAATTACCATAGCAATTGGAATCTCACAAGATGGCATCTAATGTTCCTTGAGCGTCTTGGACAAACAAGTGTTTCCTTTCTGTCCAAACAAGTGCTTCCTTTGAACATATTCAAGTTGATGCCGAGAGTGAATAAAGAGGAAGAAGAACATCACAATCATTAAGTTTAATACAAATTTGTAATGGAACAACTTCTTCATGTGTCATGCCAGCTGGGTATCATGAATCTACACAACTTTCTCTCTCTAGTTATATCTCAACTCTGGCAACTTTCTGCCATGATGTTAGTCTACTCAGTCTCTTCTCTTTAATTGGTATCTTCTCTTTGCTGGATAGATCTGGGGAGTACAAGAAATCCTTCTTACAGGATTCTTTATCACTAGTTAGAAAAATAATGGAAAAGTAAATGTTTATTTGCATTTGCTCTTATCGACCAAGTTAACCACTCTTTGTGATCTGTGTGGTTTGTGCCATGAGCGTGAGTACGTTGCACCTCAATTAAGCCCATACATCTGGCCCCAGAACACTACATTCAAAACTACATGGCACCAGAGCTGAGCTCCAGACAACAGTCGACTTCATCATAAGAACGCGTCTACCGGTATAATCATCAAAATAGCAATCGCAAAGAAGAAGAAAAAGCCCTACATCACGGCACATTCTAATTTTGGCCAAAATATATGCATATTATCCAAGACCCAATTTTTTACAAATGAGTAACTTAAGATTTTACAAACAAAAAACCCCACATCTGTAGTTATACTGTAGCATGGTATCGATCTGATTGATCATAATGAAGCTGTCAGAGCTGACTCAAACTATAATGGTAAAGGAGACAGAAGAACCTAAAAAGATCAACCAGTCATGAAACAAAACAGTAAAGTATGTAGCACACAGGAGATATGTTTATGACTGACAGAAATATTCAAGTTGCTAGCAGCCATAGAAAAGATTAGGATCACACAATTTGTATCTCACAGCTAGTCATAGATACAATAGTTATAAGGGAAATTATAACATAAAAGGATGAACAAATTACAAATTAACCGAGTGTACTACTATTGAAATCAACATAAAATGTTTTGAGAACTGACATTTTATTATGGCACTTAATATTCAATTATAAGGACATATTCTGATACTTTTAAATGTATACAGCAAATATGATGCTTGAAGTTTTCTTGAATGCTGACATGTGTCTAGCCTATTTTATTCTTTATTTCTGAGCTCTGTCTTCCGTTGAGTGTTATTAGAGTTACAAAACATTTAAATTAATGGCTTGTTTTAGAGCAGGGCTGTCCAGTGGAGCCAGCAGCACAGTGGTGCTGTGTTGTATGTTTCTGCTACCCAAGTTACTCCACCGGCTTTAACAATAATCAGAATTTTAAGGGGGAAAAGTAATTTATGAATAACAGATTATTACATTTTTTGTCTGAGAATTCCTGAGAATGCCGTCTTACTACCTTTACAATCCTGTTTTCTTTGAGTAACCATTCTACTGTCCTTAATCACACCATTTGTTTTTTGGCTTTTTCACTGAAGAACCAACATTTTCTCAGCTTGTAACATATATACAGTGTAATATTTCACAATGGAAGTACAATATTTATTTTTTAAATAAACGTCAGGATTATAAGTTAGGATTACATTTTTCATATGTTATTAATATGTTTCAATATTACTATTAATATCACTCGATTACTATTATTTGTATTATTATTGCAAACTCTGCATGGTGCCCACACCTACCTAGTCATCAGTCAGATGCGCCCCAGTATACAAAAAGGTTGGCCAGCACTGCTTTAGAATGTCTCATTTACTTTGATTCTTCATTATGGACAATTCTGTTATTGCAGATAACCATCTCCATGTTTTTACTATTTGAGCTGTAACACTCTTTCTTTTTTTCTATCACTACCATATCAATCATAACATTGTAAATTGTTCACTTTTCACTGCTAAGACGTTGTCATCAGCATATCACAAATTGTTTTTGTTATGTCCAATGACTGATATTACTAACATATGATCTATAGAATACTGTATTTTTTCAACTGCATGGATGATATTTCACATCTGTTATTTTATGAGCTAAAACTGTTATCTTCACTTGTGTGTATCTGCTGTGTTGCCAATCATTTTTTTGTCTTCATTATTCAGGCTCTCAATACATAATCTGTATGACATTTGGATAACAAGGAAATTGATACAATAAATAACATATGATGATGAACAAAGATTAATCATTTACCATTTTCTTTTAATTTATCGTGTCCCTCTCTATAATTGGTTTCTTTCGTTCCCAATTCAACATAAGGCTGCAATTATCTCTAACATTTATATTAGTGTTTTAATTTGGTGTTCCTTATTGAACATATTACTGAAACTTGGAGGTCTCTGTGGCTAAGTGGTAATGCCTTTGCCTTGCGTTCTGAAGATCGTGTGTTCGAATCCAGACTGCGCCTTTTGTTCACAAGTGTATTTTTCAGAGACCCCTAGGATTGTTGTCGGAGCTACGGAATTCGTGTTTTGTGCAATACTCTCAGAAGGTGGCATGCCATTTTTCAGGAGAGGGTCCAGCCATATGGGGTAAAACCCGGCACAGTGAAGTCAATCCTTCAGCTTTAGACCCTTTAGATTACTACTGCCTTGTAGTTAGATTGGGGACAATCAAAGGCTAACGGAGCAAACCGTACACAAAACTGGACGACAGACAAACTAAGTAGTAAAAAAAAAAGACTGGTAACCTGGGCAGATGACGCTCAACAACCCGAGAGGGAAGTTATCTAATGGTAGCTACCCTAAAAGAAAATAGTAGCCTACTGCCTTGCAGGTCGGCTGGGGACAGCCCAAGGCTGATGGAGAGCGAACCCAGTAAACGCTGGCTAAAACCGAACACATTGCCGAAGGATAAGCACCAGATGGCTCCAAATGGCGCTAAAATGTGAGAAACACAACCATGCATCAGTCTGCATGAATCAGATTTCCACATGAATGAGAATTTATAGAGAAATCTGGTAAATCAGTCTAAGTGGGGATCATGAGAGAGAGACCCTTTAGATTACCAGAACTGATCCTAACACTGTCAGTTATTCAGTGCATTTTATATTACAAAGCAATTTTTATAGATGGAAACTGTTAGCAGTGACCCAACTCCTGATGAGCTAGGACAACATTGTCCATCAGGACACATATTTGTACAGATAGGTTACTGATAAGATTTTAGGAATATGAAACCCAAATTTATATACCACATCTGCCGAGTTATACTGTAGCATGGTGCTTTAAATCTGATTGACCATAGAAGAGATAGTCAGAGCTTCCTCATCCCGGTTTTTAATAATGAAACAATGTTAAAGATGTCTTTAATAGTTCTATACATCAGTTATATGACTATCATCATAGCACCCAGGACACGTCCATTAGTGCTCCGATCTCCACCTCAACAAATCCAGTGGCCCAACACCCCAGTTCGATGGATGTTGATTAATCAATTTTTTTGCATATTTGGTATGTTGTTCTTTTCGGGCTACACCAAAATTGATACCCATCTTTCTCAATCTGGTCAGCGAGTGGGATTCACAGCCCTAAAACTCTGTTCGGAAAGACTCAATACGTTAAGAATGTCTATACATCAACTATTTGCAAAAATAAGGTATGCATTGTGAGTCTTTACATATTAGTTGTTTATTTCAAAACAAGTTGCATGACGTGTGTATTATATTAATGCCTATATTATTTTTGTTTATTCTAATATCTGAACATTATCTAGTCAACTATTATTTGATTTCAGCAATGTTGTATATTTTCTTTTTTTTACAACACTGCATGATCCACATTTACACATATATTTTCTTATACATACATGTAATACTCACCATTTTAAACTATTGATTTCATATGTGCTGTATAAATATTACTAGCATGATAAATGATTACTTCGTGTCGGATAAAGATACTGCATGAAAATGTTTAATCGTGCATTTCTAAGTCTATATAATTACAAGAACTGTATTATTGTCAATGTTCTTTGTTATTGATTCTTCATGTTTCATTAGCGATCAAAATAACTAACAAAAACAGAACAATTATTTCAAGTGATGGAGTTTTTGTTCTTCATTGATGATCTTTCATAAATGTTTGTTATTTTCAACAGGTTTGATTTTTTAGTAGACCTATACTTCTGAAGTATTTTTTGGAGACTGAGTATTTATTTCTTCTTTTGCATTCTCACTAGATTTGGATTTCGGATTCTCTAATAAAGGCAGCCGTCTGTCTTAGATTGTGAGCCCCGCCATACTGTTTGTCTTGGACGCTGATATGGTTGGTCAGATGTTCTTCCTGCGTGGCTAAATCTTCAAGGCAGAGCGGCGCACTAGAATCCGATATCCCATTCCTCATTGTGAGGGTCGTTGCACCATGTTATGTGCCTTACGGCCTAGTGCATCGGTTTCTGCAAGCATTTGTTTCGGTTAACATTACCTAATATTTATTTCTTGAGAATCAGTCCACTTTCTTATTGAATTTCTCAGTTACTTCTCATATACTCTGGAGTGTAGAGGTTAATCAGAAAGAACTCAATGCAATTCTATCGGTTGTGAGAAATTTTTTCCTACTGTAATGGTTCTCTGGTCGCCCCACCTTCAATTTGGGTACTAGAGAAACACTGGAACATAAAGGTGGCTTTGGAATGCTCATCATATCACCCACTATGTGCCATAGGTCAAAGAAACATACAGGCCTAAAACTGTACTCACCAATATACTACATGGTATGAAAATGGATTCCTTTACTTTTTTTTCATTTATAAATTGGATATTCCATTTTGTTTTACGGAAATTTTTTATTAAAGAAATTTATGTTTGTACAATAGAAAAATGCACAAAAAAATTAATTTCCTCATGTGTTTTGATAATCAAAGAAAGTTTCATATTTTCAATTTATTTATTGAAATCCCATTTCACTAATGGTTCAACTATGCTTTCCCTTTTACCACTGCCAATTCTCAGTGACCTAGTGCAATGACTGACTGAGCACACTATGAAATGTAAACAATTTTTAACCAACTTAACTAATTCATAACTTGGTGAAGAAAACATGTAAAGAGTTGAAAATAGTCCTGTTTAAATACAAATTTTATGCTGGAATAAGCAGCTCAAATTTCATGATTTCATAGTTTGACATTCTCAAGTTTTTTCCTGTGACACACAAATAGACAATCAGTTTTGTAATTAAGATTTCAATATTTAAAGTGATCTATCAAACAACAGACAGCCATGATAGCATAGAAGAGAGTGCACTTGCTTCCTAGATGTGTGGTCCCAGGAACAAATTCTATAGTTGAAGTGAGAATATTTCCGACTTACAACTCTCATGTTGACCCAGACTCAATTAGGTACCAGAGAAACACTAGGAAATAACGGTCTGGCATATTTTCACGTATGCCATTGGCCAAAGAAAAAATATGTACCTAACACTGTATTCCCACCGTACTACTACTTTTATTATCCAACAAATAATTTCAGTATTTAAAAAAATTTTGAAATTAATAATTTTAGCTTTAAAACATGGTATTTTAGTTTACTAATTTAATTATTTATGTAATATTGCACAAGAAGTCAGTATTACTGAATGTGTTCATTTTGTTTCAGTAGTTGTGTTAAGATAGCATTGTTTTTGAAAGATATTAGCATTGGTTTTTTTTAAATATCAACCCTGAATGTCTATACATCATAACATGTGTTTACTCTGTATATTTGTGTGTTAGTTATCTGCAAATCCTGCCATGATTGAATTGAAAACTCAATGTTTCAGTTATACATATCTGCAAATTTCTTTGAAATGTTCACGATTTCTAACTTTATTTCATAACAGAACATGTAATGTAACAGTCTTATTGCTGTTGTGAGTTTAATATGGTACAATAAATGATTCAGAATGGCAGGTTGTGGTATGAGTGGAAGTTATCTATAGAGGTTTCCAACCTCCAGAGACTCACATGGATCTACTGTCCTGGTCATGCGGGTGTTTGCGGCAACAAAAGAGCGGACATGCTTGCATGAAAAGCATTGATTGTTGAGTTTAGGATGGATAAGGGGAATGTTCTTTGGTCTCTTGGCAACCTGTTGGGTGAGGACACTTCTTCGAACTCTCCATATCGACCACTTGTTAACACTCTGTGTAATTTTTATGTGATCTGTGCCTAAGAGCGATTGTACATTGTGCCAGTTATGCGCCTACAAGTAGGCCATCACATCCGATTTCTGCAATGCTTTTTATTTACTAGGATAGCATCCTTAGGTCCTACATCAGTCACCTTGTAGGTTGCAGTGGTACTATTCTTTGCTTCCTTTGCGGACCCCAGCACCACACGGGTGGGATGAGGACACTAAAATTGACGTTGAATCAATCCAGTAATTTAACGAGTTTGGAATTACATGTTGTATAAGTAGAGTTGGATGCTTGAGGGCAGAGGCGGAGTGTTTAACTACTGAGCCACAGAACTATCAGTATCCATACCCTTCAACATCTGTTAGGGAGACTGAGTACCTATGGGTCTGCCTGCACCTGTGGCGTCAGTCCAGTAACCAATAACAATAAATGAATGAACTGTCAGGTTGATAATTCATTTTTGAATTTTCTACCTAGTAGAATTGACATCTCAGTAATTACAAGCCTTTAAGAATCCAAAATATCAGAGTGGTATGTGTGCTGATAAACTGACTAGATCAACCTACAAGATGCCACAAAACGTGCTGGTCGCTGACTGATTTGTTGATCTGGGTCCAGCGAAGAAGAAGAAAGCAGCCTAGACATAACAGATTAAGACTAGGAGAGATATGAAGAATAGATTTAAATCATTGTTTGTGATTACAAAATGTCATGCTATTGCTGACGCAGTATGGGTATTTTTGTGCATTATTTATTTTTAACAGAATGTGTGCTTTGTGATTGTTTTCGCTCTGTTGTGAAACAGCATTTGTGACAATTATGCATCCTAACTTCCCTCACTTATGTCGGTTGATGAGATATCTGTTTGTAATGATGGTATCTGTCTTGCTGTTGTTTCTTTTTCTTTGTTTATATTTTTGTGAAGCAGTTTATTCTGTTGTTTTTTGGTGAAGCAGTTTATTCTGTTGTTTTTTGTTAAAGGTAAATCAAAATTATAAAATAAAATAGATGTTGAATTTCACTTTTTTTATTGCTGTTTGAATGCTTTTTTAAAAAATATTGTACAGTAATTATTAGCTGACGGCATTGTTAACTTTTGACAAGTATTTGTATTTTATGATTTGGTCTACAAGGTGTATTCTGCCCCTGGCTCTGCAACCAGCAGGTTGGGGTCAGCTAGTCTCTCTTGAGAAGGGTAAAAATGACTTGTCTTCTGATGACCCATAGACATACCTTCTGATGACACAAGCTAACCCCACCTCCCAGCGGTGTAGACCAGGACACTTTAACTGCGAGGTCCAAGGCTAACCTGAGTCTGGCTCACCTAGAGTGATGGACTCCCATAGGTTTTTTAGTTTTGTCTATTACTTAGGGAGGCATAACCGAATTTTAAAAAAACATGCAGAAACCAGATATGCTGGCCTACAGGTTTATAGGCACCTGACACAAGGAACTCCTGCTCTAAGGCACAAATCCCATACTGACCACAAAGAGTGGTTTAGCAAGTGGTTGGTGTAGAGCGATGAAGAAGAAACCCTATATCGGGAAACATCCACATGTGTTATTTACCCATGCTGAAATTATAGCTTATTGGACATTTCGAATCCATTTCGGTTTGGGTTGAGAGTTGGAAACTATATCTGTCTTTAAAAATCCCTTACCTTAATTGGAATATGAGAACGTGGATTCGAATCCCAAGTTAAGTCATGAGTTTTTGTTTCTGCTGATGATGCAAAATAAAAATCACATGTACACTGCTTGATGACAGCTTTAGCATAGCTGTCTTTCAAATCTCCAGCCTATAGAAAAAGCCTCTATCTAACCCCCTAACAGATGATATGAGTTATACAACAGTTTTTTTGTGTACGACAGTAAGGATGTTCGCTATTAATAGTTAAAGTAGTCTCAGAGAACTAATGAATGGTAGAAGTACCAGCCTCAACAACTTTGCATTAGGTGACGATCCTGCTACTGAGACTGGCAAGAAACTACAAGCCATAGTTCACACATCATTGACGGTCTGACATTGGCTACAATATCAGAGGGAGCTGCCATGGATCAAAATGACATTCTTCACGCATTGAGAGAGTCTTTCCGAACAGAGGAGTTTCAGGGCTGTGAATCCCACTCGCTGACCAGATTGAAAGAGATGGGTGTCAATATTGGTGCAGCCTGAAAAGAACGACATACTAAATATGCAAAGAGATTGATTAATCAACAACGAGCTGGCGTGTTGGGTTGCTGGATGCTGCTGGATTTACTGAGGCGGAGATCGGAGCACCTATGGACATGTCCGAGTGCTATGATGATAGTCCTCATATAACTGATAACTGCGGCCTAGAAATCAGCCCAATTCAGCATCAGAACCAAGATTAATATACACTGCTGCTATGTGCTATCAACTTTACTATAGGGATCAGAATGCTGGAGAAGGACTGAACAAGATATGTCCAAACTCACCGCCTTCCATACAACTTGTTTTTGAAAGATCTTTTTTGTGTTCTGGTCAAATACTATCTCTCTAATGAAGAACTACTTGAAACAGTGTCAACAGGAAAATATGAGCATCATCATCTAATAGAGATGCTGGAAATGGATTGGACATGTGATACATATGGAAACTAACTGTCACGAAAACTGCACTGAAGTGGACACCAGATGGAAACGAAAACGAAGAATACCTAAAACGATCTGGAGGAGAACAATAGAATACGAAATGAATCACAGCTGGAACACAATATAGAGAACGATCAAAAATAGAGAAGAATTGTGTGCATTTGTTGCTGCCCTACGTGTCATGGGCGTCACATGCGAGAGAGAGATAATAAACATCACAATGCACATGCTCATCTGTTTACAACAGTATAGTAGATACTAGAGATGTGTATTAATAGTAATAATTCGTGACTCAACTGCACATTGTTGCCTGAAACCGAAAACAACCAGTATGATCTAATACAATTCTTTACAACTACTAAGTAATAGTGTGACCACTATTCGTTCTGTGGCAGCGTTAGTGATTAGCTTTACGTCAGTTATAAGATTTGTATCGGTAATTTTACTTAAGATGAAGGAATATCAAATATCAGGACAGTGCGATATATTTTCTCAGTATGGTGCAAGTCTTCGAAATGCCGCCCCTTAAATGTTTTTTTTTAAAATAACCTTCAGTTGTGATTTTCATTTCGTTGATTATGCCCCCTCCTTACGGTTTCGCCTGATGCGGCCGCCTCGCTGTATGATAGCACGGCACTGTCAAATATTGCCGTGCACGTGCGGACCTACCTCCAAGTCGATGCTGACACGCATGATCCACTGCACAAGAAAAAACGGAAATTGATACAGGCTAAAAGAGGAAAATATTGGATGTTTCACGCCGCGAACTGCATTCAGCAGGTGTGTACACTTGAGGACATTGAAACCGGCGCGCCCGAGTGGTTACCGGGGTCCAAATTGGGGTGTAAAGAATAGAAACACTGTTACCTGCCACACATGTCGTAAGAGGCGACTAAGGGGTTAGACGTGGGGCTAGCTACTCCACACTGTAAAAACACTAGATGGCTACAGAATGGAGAGCGAACCGAGTAAACACTGGCTGAAACCGGACACATCGCCGAAGGATAAGCACCAGAGCTCCAAATGGTGCTGAAGATGTGACGTAAAAATACGTTCTTAGCAAAGGCTGTTTATATATCACAATAAAAATGATCAAAAGAACGATCGAGCGGAGAAACCGGCGAAGAATGGATGTTAGTGTCAGGATGAATTAATTTCAATCTTTTTCAGTACGTATCAGACTTGAGAGAAAATGCAGACAAGAAAACAGTGGTCGTGAAGGCAGAAATTCAGGCGCTTGTTTATGAAAACTTGTCTGTGGGCAATGTGGTCATTTATACAGATGGGAATGTCATGAGTCAGTTATGAGTCTCGCTATAAACAGTCGGATCTGATACCTTGCTAAAGTATAATTCCAGATGTCGTTCGTACTTTAAAATAGTATTTTTTCCTGTTTGTAAAATCTTAGTTACTTGTCTATGCAAATGTGTGTCATGTAGGATAATATGCAGCCTCTTTGAACGAAATTCGGATGTGCCTGTCCAGAGCCAACTATAAACTTATGGGCCTTCGGACTCAGGTAAGAATATGGGAAATCAGACCACAGATACACCACGTGACCTCGTATTTCAGTATTGTGTATATAGACGAATTCGTTTTAATATCAACACAAAATGCTAACTCGAAGTTACATTATGCAACAAGTTAAGTTTAACAAAAAGGAATATCAATATTATGAATATTTTTCACCAATAAATAACCATAGACTCACAGATTTGAGTAAAATTGCAAAAAAGCGTGCAGCGCTCTATCAAACATCTGTAATTTCCAGATCTCTTTTCTGATCTAGGTCAGGGAATACCCAGTCAGTTGTCTGGCCTAGTTATCTATAGTTGGTTGTGGCATATCCTACATTCCCTAGAGGTCTAACAAACGCACAGTGGTTGTGGCGCCCGCGGAACTCATGTGTTTTCATTGATATTGTGAAGGAAGACAGTCCCATATACTTTTATGGTGCCTATTTTGATAGAGTGCCTTTTTGAGACGATTATAACTTGTCTTTTTTGCTATTCGTATTTGGGCCTTTGTTGTTACTTTCTGTCCCCACCGTATTAAATAGTTCATGAAGCTCTCTTTCATTTTTCACTACCAGCATAGTGTCTGTTGTAAACATATCTCATGCTATTTATGTCTTCCTGCTGTTATTCCGGTCATCACATTTATTGATCTCAAAATATTTTCGCTGTACAAATAGAACAAAATCTTGCTACTTCTGGGCGCTCGTTCTTGTTAACCAAATTGATCACTCATTGCGATTTGTGTGGTTTGAGCCGATAACGTGTACGTTGCGCCCCGGTTTTATAGGCCCCAACGCATGTAGGGCAGACGCATCCGATAAAGGTTCGGCCTTACTATTTCACTGCTGACTTTTAAAATAATTATGTTATACTTTTAAAAAACAACCATTCTTCCCCCATTTTTATGGGATTAAAGCATCTTTAAGCAGAAATACGCATTAAACCTAGCCGCAAAGAGAACTTTTAGAGGATAAATTAGCAAATTGAAGAGCCAGAAAAGAAGTCACCAGTTGTATACGTAGGCTCATCAATTAACATCGAATTGGTACGGTTAGTCGTTGTTGGAGATATGGCGAAGGAGATCGGATCCCCCATGGATATCGGATATGTCTGGAGTGCAATGAAGATATTTCAAACTGAAACTAAAACGCATTCATTCAACCTAGAAACCAACATTTTTTGGTTATATCAGGGCGTGTAGACCAACACACGTAAGAAAATAACTAATTCCTTGCGGATAATATTAACAACGATGTATATCAATCCATATTCTCTGTTGATTAAGTCCAACATATTACACCAATGTTACATACGCACGCACACTGATAACAAGAGTTTACATGACGAAGTGTGTATGAACTCTACACTAGCTATGCATGTTCTGGAATTATCCGTTCCAGTTCTAGATTTTGAATACCCAGACATGCGCACTTCTGTTATTTGAGGCGTGTGATTGACGTCTTGTTTTTCCGTTTAACTTTAACCGTGAGGTTTGTTGTGTCTTGAATATAAAATATGGATTCGTCTGCGAATGCAACGTAAGTATAGATGTTTTAGGCTATTGATGCAAGCGTACATACATTACTGGTATATTTTATGTCTCAGTGAGCACCCAATCTTAGGCGACATGCCTTACTCAGTTTAGTCTGTACTGAACTGACTCGGTCAGTGTCACTGTCACTTCAGAACTGCCTTCACTACTCTTACTAAGTACTACGAGTCACTACCTACAGTGTAGGCTACACACTAACACACCGTTACACAGTACAGTACTACACACAAATTCACAACACTAATTCACCGACTCAAGTCAACTACTGCAGACTGCATGTACAATCATTGTACAGTACACTGCCGTTTAGCCTCTAACTTTACATTGCTTGCAGTTAAGACTAGAGTATTGACTGACTACTAAGAGTAAGAGTAAGACTACTTCACTTGCAACTTTATTTAACTCTCAGTGTACCTACAAACAATTGGTTAGGGATTGTCACACTAGTCACAGTCAGTGCTGTTGAGTACTGTTGTGTACTAACAGGACTAACACACTCTTCACTCTGCTGTTACTGTAACTCATTTCTCTCAGCTAGTAAATGTACATACAGTTACAAACGAAACTTTAGCCTGCCCCAGACCAACATATCATACAATACATTACAATGAATACATTCATTATTCATTAATACATTCATAATACTGGTAACAAAAAATCGACAGAACAAATGTCGAATTATTCTATTCGACACCAGTTGAGTATATTATATATAATTTATATATATAGGTCTTCTTGCCCTAGGAGGCATAAGTCCACAACCAAAGCCTTCCAAGCACGCCCATCCAAGATGATCTTTTCCAGATCTGAGATCTCTCCCCATTTTCTTGCCATGAGTCCCTCCTTGCGTGGTCTATCCTCGGGTGGAAAGCTATGAATATTCCAGGTTGTGGCTTTTGTAGCTATCCAGTGATTTTTACAGGGTGGGGTAGCTAGTCCCAAGCCCAACCTCCTTAATCGCCTCTTACGACATGCGTGGCAGGTAAAAGGGGTTCTATTCTTTACACCCCTAATTTCAGCCCCAGTAACCACTCAGGCAATATATATAGGTAGGAATCACATATGAAATTGAAACCGAAAGTGCACAAATTACAAAATTAAGTAAATGTCCACTCTGAAGACTGAAAGTAAGTAAAAAAGTAAAGGAACCCTTTCATACCTTGTGGTATATAGGGCAATACAGTGTTAGGCCTATATTATTCCTTGACCGTCGGCACACGTTGGGTGATGTGGTCAGCATCACGCCGGCCCCCTTTACTTTCCCAGAGCATGTCTTGTACCCAGTTGAGGCTGGGTCGACCTGAGAGCCGTCGCGGTCGGGAAAAATTCCACGCATACTGCGCGAGTTGAACCCGGACCACCAGCCTTGAGCAGCGAGTTCACTAACAACTACGCTACCGCGACTCTCGAAGACTGAAAGTAAACCCCATCAAATCTGGAACAGTAATGAGTATATCATTATCACATTGTGTATTCTGTGACATTCTGTTAACTCATTCAGCACTACTCAGTACTACTGGTGCCAAGCAGAAGCTGTATCAGCCCATAAGAAATAAAGGTTTGTGGTTCGAATCTTGTGTTTGGTAAAAAAATATATATATAAATCCAGTGACCCTTAATTAATACTTGTTTTACGTAATAAAAGTTTACTGTCTGGGTCTATTTATGACTGTATCATCCTTGCTGTTCCCTTGAATTTATCAACTGTTTAGAGAGGAGAGAATTATTGCATGGGCATCAGTGGTCTTTCTTATCAGCTTGTCCAAAAAGCACACTGAAGAATACACTCCAGTTTCATCTCAGTCTAAACAAAATCCCACCATGGGTGGGTGCTTCATCTATCGTTTCTCAGCACTAACAGGAGGCCATCATGTGTATCGGTAATCATATATAATAATTAGTATTTCTCATTCTAACTTCACCTTTCAAATAGGGTCAAAGGATTAAAACTGTTAATCTTGTCCATTAACTCATTCACTACTGAAATATTTGCTAAAATTTGTATTCCATTGATATATAAGCAAATTAAGCTCTATTTTTCTCAGTTTTCAACGAATTGTTATGTATTGTTTTGTAGATACTAAAATTATGGTATATGCAGCTGCTGTAATAATTTGTAAATTGAATGTGATTTAACACGCACAAAAATTGTGTAAAAAAATTAATCTTGGCATTAGACAGATTTTATTAAACATTTAATGACTTTCTCATGATGATAATCATGTATATCTAATACCAAACTGGGAAAGCATCAGAACACACAGACTCATTAGTTATATTATTAATAATGTGTTCTGAAGGTTGTAGGTTTGAATTTGGACCTTGCCCTGGTGGTTACCGGGGCCCAGATGTGTGGTGTAAAGAATAGAACCACTGTTACCTGCCACGCATGTCGTAAGAGGCGTCTAAGGAGGTTTGGCTGAAATCGGATGCACATGTCCTAAACGTGTAGAAGTCTATGCGTTTAGGGGCCTGCCAAACCAATGTGCAACGTATCACGTTCTTGGCAAACATCAAACATATCACAAAGAGTGATTAAAATTGGTTGTAAAGAACGAACACGAAGAAGTTATTGCAGCTGTTTCTGTTGTGTTAATTTTTCGCTTGAAGCTGCATGCAAAATAAATTATTTGTACTTTCATTTCAGGTATCTGCCTCCTCCACCAGTAATTTGGGCGCAACGGAAGGATAAAGTGTTGCTAACTGTACAGCTGGAAAATGTTAGCAATCCTAAAGTTACACTCAAGGATAGTGATCTATATTTCCATGGGAAAGGTGGAACAGCAAATACAGACCATGAAGTACAAATGGAATTTTTCAAGGAAATTAATTCCAGTGTAAGTCTGTCATCATCATTTGTAACTTGGGTTTGAAAGGGGAGCAAAGAATATTAACGCTATCTTGTCATGTGTGCTATAAGATGCTGCTAAGGAAGGTTGGACATGGGGACTGACTACACCATCCTGTAGATAAATCTAAACCAAAACCTCAACAAATGGAAAAAGTACAAATATAATAAGAAATAATTTACAACAGTCACAAGGAAGGTCCTGCTTGGAAACACTTGATGCAACTTGGAGAAAACTGATTGGAACCAAATTTACACGTTCCTTCTCTTTACTAGAAAAACCTCAGAAGTTGGTACCTGCAATGTTTAAACTTTAAATAAACAAAGACCGCAAAGTTGTAGGCAGAAATGAGAAATTACAACATAGGAACATCTTAGGAATATGTGAAATTTAGTAGAACGGAATTTGAAGAATTTTTTTTGTTCCTCGCTACAAATTTAGGCAATCCTTACTCTCACTTCAGAGGTAGTGCATGTAGTGAGAAAGAGATGTTTGAAACACATAGGGACAACCAGTAAAATCAATGGGAGGTAAAAAAAAAGAAGATGATAGGATATAAGAACAATTATGTTCTTTCTGCACACAATTTGTTTATAAAAAGCATACCTGTAACCAAATTAATTTTTGACTTTTCAGCTATGATAATTCTTGTATTTATGTGCAGGCTTCAAAGTATAGCACCACAGGCAGGGGAGTCACCTTTGTCCTCTCGAAAAAGGAAGAAAATTTGGGATTTTGGCCACGTCTTTTGAAAGATTCAAAAAAGGTATTTCTTAGATAGTTAGATTTTTGTTTATTAAATACAATAAATTAATACATTAGCAATGAGACTCATTGAGTGCTATATATATTTTTGTATTTCTCTATTTGTAGAATCATGAATTCTAAACATGCTACTAGAAGATGCACTTGACCCCTTTGAGGTGCAGATGTACTGAAAAAATGTGATTATTTCATAGACATAGAAAGAAATACTCTGAGCAAATTAGAATGGAGAGAATAATTATGCATCATCATAATCAGGTGCAGTGCCGGCTAGCATAGGCGATCATGAATCTCCACAAATATCTATCTTTGGTGTTTGATATCAATTCAGATGTTGACGCTCTACTGTGCTAAGAAGTCAGACTATCCCAAATTTTCTCTCTGTCTGTCTACCCTCAATTTTACCTGTTGTTACAATGTGTTCTAAACCTCCCTTCCTCATCACATGTCCAAAAATGATGACTGCCTCTTTCTTAATATTGATTTTTCTCTGTGTCTTGACCTCATTCAACACCTCAACATTAGTGAATAATTATTACAGATGTAAAATGGGTCCAAGATGCAGTGATTTAGATATGATGGTACCTCTGAAGTCGGAGAAGGCATGCCTGTATGGCAGGGCACACTGATAATAAGGATTGATAGGACCATCATCATTGCACTTTGGTGAATGGCCATGTGTGCTCTGATATCTTTCTTACACAGGAAGATCTCGGCTGCTGAGCACGAACGCCTAAGCACCTATGTATTTTTGAAGATATGTTGTAAGAATTTTATTTTAAATCTTGAATGATTTTTGCCTGGTCAGCGGCTTTCCAGCCTGCTCTTCTATATTTGAACTTCCAAGGGTTCTTTTTCGTGCTCAAGTTGAACATGGGACCCATGTTTTATCATTCGTCTCCGATAGGACTAGAAACTCGATCTCACCTACACAAGATACAGGATCTTTGGGAAAATATCCAGATGACTCCACGAGGAGCGAGCAGTACCTTTGGAATGAGAGGTGAGCACCTAACCTCTATGCCACAGAGAACCCCTGATAATAAGGAAAGTAGGTCTTCACGCTAAAATCAGTAAGAAGCAGCATGTCAGGTGCTCTGACTATGCCTGGTTTCATAGCAGGCAAACGCAAGAAGAAGTTTGATGGTAATAATTGGACTGCATCCCTACATAGACACATAAGCAAGTGGGATCAAGAGGAATGGCAAATACTATCTAAATACATTCTGTTGACGGTGGAAGTGTTAGGCAGACATTGCAGCCTCACTGTAAACTTCCTTTTTGGGGTGGACAATGATGAAAAATCCATAAAGATAAAAATAAAGTGGCTTGGACACATGAATAGAGCAGAGCACTGTTTAAAATCATACTATAAGGAAAGGTTACATGCAAGAAGAACACAAAGGTTTAAACAGGAAGGAAACATTAAAGATTGACAGGAAACAGTTTGACGGAATGTACTACCATGTCAAGAGACACGAAATGTTGAAAATTTATTGCTGCTTATCTTTGATGTGGTGTGCTGATGATACTTGAATTGAATCTCGCCCAAGTGGTTACCTGGGCCCAAATTGGGGTGTAAAGAATAGAACCACTGTTACCTACTAGGCATGTCGTAAGAGGTGACTAAGGAAGTGGCCATGGGGCTAGCTACCCCACACCGTAAAAAACACTAGATGGCTACAGAGACGGAGAGCGGACGGAGTAAACGCTGGCTGAAACCGGACACATCGCTGAAGAATAAGCACCAGAGCTCCAAATGGTGCTGAAGATATGACGTAAAACACACCCATGCTAGGGCTGCATGAATCAGATTTCCACATTAATAGAATTTATGGGGAAATCTGGTACATCAGTCTGGGCGGTGATCGCGAGAGAGAAAATTGAATCTCTTATTAGAAGATCACAACTGAATGTTAGCTCAATAGAAACAATATTACATTATATACTACTTATGTGTTACTTATTTATCAGCTTTGGGGACTTCTCGATTTCACTCATCTATCATACTGTACAGTAGATACAAAGCAAAAGGCTGTCCACGGTGGACCTCAGAAATAACAGTGGCAGTGAAAAACACTATTTATGAAGCGCATACAAAAGCCTGTTCCAGAAATCTCTTCTTATCCTGACGCTGTGAGACAAAACAGGATTAGAGAAAGCAAAGAGTTATACTGAGCCCTGGATTAACCGTAAGCAAAATAAACCTGTGATTAGGGCACGAAGGGTTACCACAGATTGTTTTTCCCTGTGCTGTTGCCAGATGCAAATGATGCAGCTGAACCAAGACCCGCAATTGGGATAACACAATAAATGACAAAACAAACATACAAACACATGTGTAACAAGAATATTTACAATAATAAAATATTGCTGCACTAATATTAGTATATAATCAAGTATGTTATTATACTAACTGCATCGTGTTTTACAATAAAATTCGTTTTTAATTGACGTTAACTCACTC
This sequence comes from Arion vulgaris, assembly GCA_020796225.1. Classification (NCBI taxonomy): domain Eukaryota; kingdom Metazoa; phylum Mollusca; class Gastropoda; order Stylommatophora; family Arionidae; genus Arion; species Arion vulgaris. Next base: position 33,761,913 of record CM036756.1, read on the forward strand.
AGAAAAGTTTCTTATTTACTACAGATAATTCTGTTCCCAGCAACATGGTTTCTTATCTTTATTCAAGCTAAATACTTGGGTACTTTGAGATATTTTTCAAATGACTAATAATATCATTTTATTGCAAGTAAGATTATTGGAAAACAGTTTATAATATCACTGTCAGTAAATCACATGAAATTCTTTTAACTATATATTATAATCTCTAAATGAACATTCTTTCAACTTGTAATAACAGAAGTAATTTATCTTTAAAATGATATAAAAAACTGTTCACATAGAATCAAAATATGGCATAACTAATAAACTGTAGTCTTACAAATTGTATGTACAAACCCTAAAATACAGCAAAAAGAAAGTTAGAGGATTATTGAAAAAAAAATGCAGTTTTATTTATATGTAATAAAATATACAGATTTGCTAATAAGTGTGAAACATAAGGGGCAAGGCAAAAAAGTGACCACATTGTTTGGTTGTTTTTATGAAACTCACATTACCAAGTCACAGCTGGATCTCTCGATCGATCGTTCTTTTTCTGCCATTTTGATGATTCTTATTGTGATATATAAACAGCCTTTGCCAAGGTTTTGTTTTACGTCACATCTTTAGTACCATTTGAAGCCCTGGTGCTTGTCCTTCGGTGATGTGTCTCCAATTTCAACCAGCGTACAGCTGGATATAATACAGTTTACTAGTATAGAAGTAAGTTTCTCCACCCTTACCACATGAAAACAACTTGACTACATGGCAATGTATTAAAAAATTACAATCTTATTGTTTAGGTTCATTATTTGAAGACAGACTTTGAAAAGTGGAGAGATGAAGATGACTCTGAAGTGGATGACCGTGATGATTTAAACCTTGATGAGGTAATTTTGATATTGTTTTTACTTCTTTGTTCTTCATTATATTTATTCAGCTATGTATTTGGTGTAATATTGTATTGTTTTGTAATTCTTGACTTCAAGTATACTATAGAGAGAAGGGTATGTGGAGATAAACCAGTCAGATCAGCCTAGAGGTGAATCAGTTTATATTTGTGTAGTACATGACAAACTCAAGTACTACAATCTCTGATACGTACATTCATGAAAGTTCTCACATGCTTTACTATGCATGGTAGTGTCATTGCAGGGCATACATGCAACTACTTCCTGCTGTCCTACGGTGGCTCCTTGGGATTCTGTTTGCTGGGGCCATTGTTATGTTAGACTTTCAGTCAATGCTTCAGACAGTTCAAAATAGCAGGTTGCAGTATGAGTGGATGTCGTCTAATGGGTTTTCCAGCCTCCAGAGATTTACTTTGATCTGCTGTCCTGGGTATTCAGGTGTTCATGGAAATGAGAGAACAGACAGGCTTGCATCAACATCATCAATTGTCTGGAAGTTGAAGATGGATTAGGGGGGGAAAGATATTTGTTAGTTACCGCCTGTTGGATGATGCGCTAAAATTAATGTTGAATCTTTTATCTAAGAGAGTAGTATCTCTTATATTACTGCATTTGTCTCTTTGCAAAATGTACCCACATTATTTGTAATCTCTGTGGTGCAGATTTTTTATTCTACTGTAATTTTTATGCTCATTTAGATGATGCAGTCAATGGGAGGCTTGCAAGGTGGAGGTGCTCCAGATTTAGGGGTAAGTTTAGTTATAGTATGTTTTTCATTATGAATAAATGAACAATTAACCTTCTCACTAGATTGAGAATTCAGATTCTTGAATAAAGGTAGCCGTCTGACTCAGATTTTCAGCCACGCCATACAGTTTATCTTGGTCACTGGTGTAAATGGGCCACCTCTTTCTACGCAGATCTGTAGGATATTCTCTGTTGTCATACTTGCTAAGCCACATATCTTTGGTGCCTATCTTGAATTTAGTTTACAGGTGGTGTCTCATTCTGTTGTGACCCGCCCGGAGGTGAAGTATGACAGTCTGGTCCATTCTGGATAGTTGGTAATATCCATCATCCTTGATGTGTTTTGGGTGTTCTTTATCTCACTTTGCTTTGTAGTGCCCTTTGACGATGGTTTTTGCTTTTGTAGCTGACCAGGTTGTCATCTTGGGGCATTCCTACTCCCTCTTTAGCTAGTCTGTCAGCATCTTCATTCCCCTTGATTTTGCAGTGTGAGGGTATCCACTGAATTACTACCCTCTCAGAATCATGGGACAACGAACAACATGACCACATTTGCAATCTTACCAAAATGGGAATAATGAATCCATATAGATTAAAGAATGACCAACTTCCCATAATGTTATCACTACTTTTGGAAGAGAATATAGAGATTGGGACAATATGAAAGCGGACCTCACAATTAAGTAAGTAGCTTATAGCAGACAATGCACATAATGATGTTATTGTATATATAGGTGGGTCTGTGCATCATGGTGAGAAATCAGGCTTTCCTAGCTAGTGTACAAAAGTAGGGTCATGCCCAGTATCCATGGAATGGTTTTTATGACACTTGTAGTTTGTAAGATGTATCCTCCACATAAATTTTGACAAGGATTAGTATAAATCTTTTAACGGATGAAAGAGGTTTCTGGACTCCACTATATCCACATTTGTAAACTTTAACTCTGATTGGTTTATTTAACATTTGCTGTGAACCATTTATGTTTGCTAGTTCTGTTTATTAGACTGCCCTAATTAACGGCTGAGAATACTCCTATTCTGGAATAAACTCACAGTGGATAAAAGAGTAAGGGCAATAATGTAAAAATTAAGCTTGAAATGCTGGTCGGTGCAAATCTGTTAAGCGATATTAAAAACATGAATTTAAAAGAAATATCTTTTTTTTTGTGGTTGGTTTAAAAAAAAAATGTTGGCACTTGTTCTTTGTTTTTAGAAAGAAAAGTAATTCATTTGCACTAAAGTTTAGAATCACACACATACCTTGGTAGCACCAACATAGACACAGAAGGGGGAACAAAAAAAGATGTCAAGATAAGAATACAAAATGCAAGGGGAAACTTTATTGCATTGAGTAAGATATGGAAGTCAAAGGAGATCAAAACAAACACAAAGCTGAGAATTTTTCAATCAAATGTGAAGTCAGTGCTATTCTATGGCTCAGAAACATGGAGGGCAGCAAAAGAAACCACCAGAAAACTACAGATCTTCATAAATGGATGTTTACGTAGAACAGAAAGACTGAGATGGTATGATAAGATTTCAAACGAGGAACTCAGAGAAAGAATTAAGCAGATACCATTGGAGAAAGAGCTAAGGAAGAAACCTGGCGATGGATCACGACACATTGAGAAGACCGACTGGAAGCATAGCAAGACATGCACTATTTTGGAACCCGTAGGGAAAGAGGAGTAGAGGAAAGCCTAGATATACCTGGAGAAGAGAGCTGGAGACTGATATTGAAAGGATAGGTAAAACTTGGAAGGAATGGCAGGAGAGAGGAAGAGCTAGAAGAAGTTTGTTGAAGACCTGTGCTCCGTTGGGAGTTGAAAGGTGAAGAAGAAAGTTTAGAAATAGTTTCATGTAACTAGAACCAAACTTTGTTTCCTATTATCTTGTATTGTCATTCTCAATCAATTTTCTTCTGTTTTGTCACAACAGGATAATGAAGACAGTGATGACGAAGGTAAGTCAAACTATTTGTATCACTGATATTGACACCAATATTGCCGAATTTTATTCACTTGTAATAATAACCATCCATGGCAAGTGATAACAGCTTCAAACATGTTTTTTCTTCATTTTTGTGTACGGAGGTAGAATTTAAATTGTGCTTGCATTTGTTATCGTTTTTCTAGAATAATAACCACTTTTCTTTGTGATTTGAGACAAGAAGTGCAAGTATATTGTGCTGTGTTTTACAATGTTTAGGCTGTGATATTTTGCTTCTGTAGACCTAGACCATGATAGTCCTCACAATGACTACAGGCCACGACTTGCTGCTCATCTCAGTAGAAGCAGTCTGTAACACTATTTGGACAATATTTTTCCTACTGAAATGCATTTCTGGAAAATTAAACACCAAAGTCTTTAGACATGTTATCTGTGTCTGGTTGCATGCCAGGTCACCTTTTACATTTCTTTGGTTTTAGTATGATCGCCATGGCAGTCCCCAGGTACTAAGCCATTTCCCCCAAGAAAGAGCTCCAGTGTATAGATCACCACCAGTCATTGGGACATAAACTGCTTGCTTCTGGTTAGCAACAAAGATCACCTAGGTCCAGTCATATATCAAGATCACAACAGCAGTCCCGGGTACTAAGACATTTTCTCTAAATAAAGTGCTTAAAGAACATGACCACTACCAGTCATTTGGAGACGGTATCGATTTCCACACTATTTTCTGTTGGGACATGGACTCAGCAAGCAATTTGTAGGGCTTATTAGCATGACACTTGTAAATTATTAGTATTGAAGTAAATACCATGCCTAGATGTCTATATTGTAACTAGTATTTTCTCTATTGTTATTCCTGAGAATAGATCATTGGCACTGGCAGACAGGAATTCTAATATAATTGTTATATGATGGGTATAAAAAGGCCATGCTTTGTATCATGCTATTTTTAAGACTGTTATGTCATGAAGAATGCAGTGTTGTAAAGATAGTAGTTTATTGTGTTAATTTTTGTGTATTCCCTCCAGATTTGCCTGACCTTCAATGATGACAAACACACGCAAGAAAGTTTACAGAAATGCGTGGAAGTATTTTGGTGCGATATACATTGGATGATGAATGAATGAATCTTAAGGATGCATGGTGCATTATATTATGAGATGAATTGTCTGTACATCCATCAATAGTTACATGTTTCTTTTCATTGTTCATCACTTGTAGGGTGCATCTAATAGATGCTCTTTGCAAAGTTAATTCAAGATATGGCCTTTCATGCTTTCTTTGCCCTTGACAACATAACACTATCGCTCAAGTGTTTTATTACATTTTTTTAATGTTTTAATATGCAGGAATGTTCATTTATATTAAAAAAAGAGATAAACTTTCGGCTTTGATCTTAATATCGTAAATAGTCAATAATTATTATCGGGTATGTCAAAGAGATGCATTTTCAAATATAATGGCAAAATAGTACATAGGAGATTGTGTTACCTACAGTTTTTAGGACAATATATATATATATATATTGCAAACTTGCCTTCCATCATGGGCATGCTCAGCAGTAGAAGACTAAGATGGTTAGGACATGTGAAAAGAATGAACAAGAATAGAACAAGTGTTGTTCTGTGAACTTTCAGAAGGGAAGAGGTACCTTCTTCTTTGATTCCGTTCTTTACTACCAATTTTAATCACTCTTTGTGATATGTTTGATCTTTGCCAAGAACGTGTATATGTTGCACATTGGTTTGGTAGGCCCTAAACGCATAGACTTCTACACATTTAGGACATGTACATTCAATTTCAGCCAAACCTCCTTAGTCGCCTCTTACGACATGCATGGCAGGTAACAGTGGTTCTGTTCTTTGCACCACAAATTTGGGCCTCGGTAACCACTCAAGTAAGGAAGAGGTACCAAAGCAGACCACTGTCCAGATATAAGAATGTCTGCAGGGCCTCAGTAAGAACTTTTCTATCGGTCCCAACAAAGGAAAAAACTAGCAGATGACAGAGTTATATGGAAAATAACATTACACAATGGTACAGAATCTTTTGAAAAGAGACTTAGGGATGAGCTGAAAGGCAAGAGAGACAAGCGCAAACTCAAAAGTTTACAGTAAAATACTTGCCAATTGAACGTCTGTAAAGATGATTACGGCCATGTATATAACTGTACATATGTGTGTGTATAACCATAAACTAACTAAAGATTTGTATTAATGATGTGAATTTAATATTAAGGTGGAAAGAAATTGTTCTCATACTATGTGGTATTTTGGAGAATACTGTATTAGGTGCATATTTTTTATTGAACCAGCAGCGCATGATGTTGGTCAACATCAAGAATGCCGTCTTTACTTCCCAGCGTTTCTCTGCAGTCAGTTTCATATGCTTGGTTTAGATTATGAGATGGGCTGACTGTGTGAAGCTGTGCACCAGTTGTGTTTAAAAAAAATCCTTTTCAGAATGTCACTTTCATCACAGTCAGCCTGAAAAACTGGATCTCTAGTCAGTTCTTCTTAGCCCCCATCATCATCATCATGTTCAAGGTTTCGTTAATGTTCTGGATCTCCTGCCTCGTCTTCCAGAAAACATACCCTCCGTTATTGCTTTCTGGGCAACTTGACCAAAATATTTAAGTTTCTGATAATGTTTTTAAGTCAATGTTCCTCAATGATCATGTCTTGTAGGATCTGCTCTTTCCGGGGCATTGAAAGATTTTGTTTCTGTAGCACTTTGTTTTAAAAGATTAAAATTTGTTCTTTAATTCCTGTGTCATGGTCCATGATTCCCATCCCTATCTATTGTCTTTCCCAGGTGGATGATGGAATTGGTTGTCCACTCTTGCCGTTAAGCGTATGGGTGGGAGCTTTAATTTGCGTTCTATGGTAAAATGAGTCACCCTTGTTGTGTTATATCCGTGTTTATGTAGTGTGGTCTTGATATTGGCTATCCATCTTTTTCTTGGTCTTCCCTTGGCCTTAGTACCTGATCTCTTTTTATTGTATACTGTTACTGGTGGTTGGTTGTGTTCTATTCTCATAAAATGTCCAAACCACTGCATTTGTTGTCTTTCAATGTATTCGGTGCATGAAGTTATGCCCACTCTGTTTATGATGTCCTCATTGATGATCCCTATGTTGCCACAGGAAAAATATGTATCTGCATTCATATTAAGGAAAGCAGTAGTGTGCCAACAATGGCATATATATATATATATATATCTCCACAGAATTCATTTTTCTAGAATGCCACAGTTGTTGGTACTCTGAAATATAACTTGTAATTCCTTATTAAGCTGGTAGCATTCATGATTTTCATGTGGCATCAGTGTTCTATTAACAACTTCAGTTGTTCTGTTATATATCTGCTCTTGGTCTCTTCAGATGGTATGCCTTTGTCAGAAGTTGAGCACATTTCAAAATGTTTATCTCAGTGCTGGGTTGTGTAATCTCTTACATACACTATCATTTACAGGATGTTCATGTTTTTTCTTGTTCAGTAATGGGGCATCATGCATTCCGTTATGCCACTCATTGCTTGGCTTTGTACTCAAGGGTTTGTCACATCCATCTAACCTTCATATGTTCCCCTTTTGGTGCTTGCAAGTTATGAGGTATGATTTAAACATGTATTTTAATCTATTCCTACCAGCGATGATATATTCTTTTGAAGTTCATGCCATCTGTTCAAGATGAAACCTGGACTCTAGTATAGCATATGTATATAACACAATGTAACATACATTATGTAAGACTCAAATTATAAATAAATGTGAGTTACACAGTAAAGATGAGTGTAAAGGTAGTTGAACCTTAGTTAAGTTGCAACAGTGTGCAATTTCAAGTGCTTGATGAGCAATGTAGCAGCTAACAGATGATAGAAGAGGACCTGGGACTAAATGCACTTCAAGAGCAGATGATAAGCACAAATGTGTTAAAGCCAACAGAAATGTACACCATTACTGTTCAAACTTTGGATGGTTAGTCTGAATTACACTCCAATAAAAATGGAACAAAGAGACATTAGATGATCTTAATTAATTGCTGTGAATCTCCAGTGTGGTGACGGGGTCTGCGAGGGAAGCAAAGAATAGTACCACTGAGACCTACAAGGCATGCCATAAGAGGCGATTGATGTAGAGGACTAAGGAAGCTACCCTAGTAAATAAAAAGCATCACAGAAATCGGATGTGCTGGTCTACTTGTAGGCGCACAACATACAATCGTGCTCTTATGCTCAGTTCACATACAAATCACACAGAGTGGTTAACAAGTGGTTGGTATGGAGCGTTCAAGGAAGAAGCTGCGAATGATTCTCCTCGTAGCAGGATAATTAACATCTCAGTATTGCACATCCTACCTAGGGTGAAATCAGTGGATATTTTTAAAATCTTGATACTTTTTAAAGGGTGTCTGTATTGAAGATAAAATCTCCATACTACTTAAAGCTAGCTGATGCAATGCAGTTTGTTGATATGTATTGCTCACCCAAATGAGAACTCAAGACTTTACAGGTATTCAAGCATGTGTCCACACACTCCTAAGCATCATAACTAAACAAGTTCTTCATTGGCTTCCAAGAGTAGCAAACGTTAAAATGTGAATATGCAGAGGGAAAGATCTTTATTCTCAAATTGGGGCAAAGTGGCCACTTCTGCTTTACTGCCTGCTTGCATACCTCCCTATGGTACTCCTCGGAAACGAACTCATCTACCAAAGCAGGGATCTACATTGAGTCATATGAAAGTACCCTTATAAGAATAAAACTATCTAGCATTCGGTCTACCATCTTGTGAATCGAACAGCCTACTTAGATTTGAAATAACAGCCAGAATAGCTTCAAGCCAAAAGTACAAACTGCATTGAACAGGGACCAAGTATAAATTCATACTCGCTCAAAAATATCTATATTTTTACAAAATTGGCATTTCCATGATGAGAAATAGCTCAAACTTGTTAAAATCAATGGCTAGGCTATGCACTTACATGATAAACCGTGCAATATTTCTTAATTTGAGGTACCCATTTTCTGCTGAGTGGACTAGTGAATTGAACCAACACACTGCCATTGTGATATGTGCAATTCTAGAAAATATCTCAAATCAGGCTAAACTTATTTTAATTTATGGCTGCCAATGTTATCAAATAGAACTATCTATATTGTTTTTCCTACTTGTCCATCAATCGACAAAGCAGCCAGTAACCGTCATGTCCATAGAGTAGCAACATTCTTTGCCCATCCTTCATTTCATTCATTGGCAATGTTGCCACTGCTGTTACTTATTTACGTTCTTATCAACCAAGTTAAACACTGATTTGCACCAAGAACGGGAATAAGTTGCGGCTATTCATAGTACCCTACGCATGTAGGATAGACGTATCCGAAAACTTCTTTAGAGTTGTTTCTTACCTCTGAAGTCATAAAAGGCACACCTGTTTGATGAGGGACACTGATAATAATGAATGCAGGTCTTCACACAAAATTTGTTCAGAAGCACCATATCAGGCACCCTGATTACATCTAAATTCTTAGGTGTGAATGCAAGATTTCATTGTGCTGAATGGCAACTTTATTCTAATCTGTTCATAGTTTGGTTGTCTTGTGTTGGTGGATTGCTGATATGTAAGCAGTACATTCATGTGCTTATATGCAACACCTTACTTATCCAGTCAGTATGCTGTCTGATTTCCTGGTATTTCATAGTGACATAGTACAAACTGCCTGGAGAGTGCTTTTTGAGCATTTTCATACTCAGTCTCTACTGACTTAAAATATGACAAGTTTGCATGTCAAAAAGGTGTTCTGTAGCCATCATCATTTTCTCTCCTCTGGCCATGTTTCCTCAGAGAGTACAGTCCTTGGCTGGTGATTGTTATGCAAGACATGACAGACTTATTACATCACATGACATCAAAATAACCATGCAATGGATCCCTGGACATTCAAACACACCTGGAAATGACAAAGCAGATAGGTTAGCCAAGAAAGGGTCAACACAGGAACAACCAATCACAGCAACAACTCTCCATACAGCAAAGCAAATCCTAATGACAACAAATAAAGAAATTTGGCTGAACAGATGGGCCTTGGGAAACACAGGAAGAGAGGTGCAGCCATATGGCCAGCCCTAACCTTAATGACAACATCAACCACCTTACAAGAAGAGATCAGAGCACCATTTTTAGACTCCAAACCCAACACATAACACTTAATAATCACTTGAACAGAATTCATCCACAACACACTCCAGAGTGCTAACTGTGCGCACATCATCATGAAACCGTTCACCACCACCTCTTCAAGTGTCAAGCACTAGAAGACATCAGAAAGACCCTCCTTCCTCCAAGGTCAGATAAATGGAACACATTATACGGAACAAAAGAACAACTTACAGACACATGCAGATACCACTACATAGCATTGGGCCGAAGGGCAAAAGCTCAAGTGCCGCTGGATCATTGAAGAAGAAGATGCAAGATATAAAATTTGGGAGGGAGAAGAAATGGAGTGGGTAGAATGTGTAGCGTGAGAAAGATGCATTTAGAGAACAATACTTCTCAAAATCGCCTATGTGGTACCACAGCGACCTACAAGGAATGTTGTAAGAGGCGACTGATGTTGGACATAGGGAAGCATCGCAGAAATCGGTTATGCTGGCCTACTTGTAGGTGCATAACTGGAACAATGTACAATTGCTCTTAGGTTCAGATCACATACAAATCACACAGAGTGGTTAACAAATGGTCAATATGGAGCGTTCGAAGATTCTCTCGCAATCCCCGCCTAGACTGATGAACCAAATCTTATGAATTTTACTGTGCTTTTAGGGCCTCCGTACAGCTTTTCGCGAAGCTCTGTTTTATCGGGCCAAGTTTCTTTTCTCAGGGCTGCTAACAGCTGGCAGTCTTGCAATATGTGCTCTGCCGTCATGTCTGCCTTTTCACAATGGCACAGGCTAGTTGTGCCAATTCTGAATTTGTTAAACAAGTGGGCTCGGAGTCTGTTATGGCTGGTACGGAGGGGGAATATGGCAACTTGTTATCTACGGGACAGACCATAGTACCCATCATTGCTGTTGTTTTGTGGGTGGTCTTTTGACAATTTTTTATTGTACTGCCAGCCGATGGTTGTTCTAGCCTCATCATAGCTGATCTTGTGATCAGTCTGCGGTAGTAGCCCACCTGCTTTTGCTAGCCTGTCGGCTTCTTCGTTACCGCTTATGTTGCAGTGTGATGGTATCCATTGAATGACCACTCGTTTGAGTGAGTTTACTAGTACACCGAGGATCGCTTTCAGTTCAGGAACAAGATTCTCAAAATCTGCCAATAGATCGAGTGTAACAGCAGTCAGGAAAAATAATTTAGCTCTCTTATATTTAGGAAATGTAGAGAAATCCATGTCTGTGTTATAACAAACAAGTTTCTGCATAAAATGAACAAACTAATCTCTCTTGATACATACATTCATGCTCTCAAATTTCTAGATTACATGAACAATCTAGATGAACACATAAAAACAACACAAACTGAACTCTGAAAGTTAGTTTATTCCCAAAAATGATTCGGATTCATTCTTTGCTGGCAGCTGTAATATCAAACATGACAGGAGCACAAATAAAACATTTAGCAAAGTAAATATAATTTAGAAAACACTGAGGGATGCGAGCATATATTACGAGTTGAACAGCTGATACTTTGTTCTCATGATCAGTTTTTCTCAAAAATAAAGGATGTAATGTCAAATTTTTATTGACATTCCTGGGGTGTTCTTTCATTAAAGATGTGGGCAATAAATAATAATGGTATATGCACAGATATTCAGAAGGGTACTGTACAACTTACTTGAATTATGAATCACAATGCACGTTTAGGTATACCGACATAAATGTGACGAGAGGAAGAAAGATTGCGACAACGAGATATTATACTGTTTTAACACCAAGGTACAACAATCAATGGAAATAATACTGGAGGGATAGCACCCTTACCGTGGAGAGTGTGGGGATGTTGAAATGTGGTGTTTGTCTATTGCTTTAATAGTACAGTATTTCGATAGTCTTGTGGAGGAGAGATCAGTCTATTTTATACTGTGATCACAGACCATAGTTTCATTCTGCGATATTACATTTCTCATCCTATTAGAGATAAACCATAGGTACAGTGTTCAAGTTGAACACATGAAAGAACTCCTGGCAATTGAAAATCAATAAGACTAGGCTGAAAATCCCCTGGCAAAAATCATTAAAATTTCAACATCCTCAAATTTACATATGGACTCTTGCTGGTACTGCAGTTTGTACACTGTCGACGAGATTTTCTTGTGTAAGAAACAAATCGGAGTACACATTGTCCAGTCAGTCATTACTAAAATCACATCATTGGATGCAAGGAGATAACTGAAGTGGTGGCCCCAATGCTGTTTTGCACCCAGAAAGGAAGGATAATAACTGGAGATTTATATAAATGCTTACACTGGTCTTTGTAACAATAGTTCAAATGAGTAGTAACTATTCATATTGCACAGCTTTATTGACATGGACTGAAATTGCAGCAAAATATGTAATGAACCAATTACTTTGGTTACAATTTGTGCTTCTTACAAAACTGGTACACAAAATAGCATCTGCTCAAATGGCTTACAAAAGGGAACTATAGCATATTGTTGTGTGTCAAGAGTGGAGGTATTAAACTACCTACAGAATTTTTAAATTGTATTTCTGATAATACATTCCATTATTGAAGTATCAAAACTAGTTGATTTGGTTCTGTGAAGGTTTTAACTGCCAACAAAATTATCTAGACCGATTTTGTGACTTTTTTTAGAAATCTGTCAGTATTGGACTGATGAACCGCCCGTATGTTACCAGGGCTCACAAGAAGAGAGCAAAGAATAACACTGCGGCCTACAAGACATTTCATAAGAGGCAACAGAGGTAGGAAGCTACCTAGTAAATAAAAAACTCGCAGAAATCGCATTAGGTGCATAACTGGCACAATGTACAATCGCTCTTAGGCTCAGATCAAAGAGTGGTTCGTTCAACAAGTGGTCAATATAGGCGTTCAAAGGAGTAGACTGATGAACCATATTCCTGGAACAAGAAGCAATGCTCAGACTTATCTAATCATTGAACTCGATCAGTTGCTGACCAACAACCCCACAGTATAGTTATTTCTGTTAAGAACAGGGCATGTTGAACTGAATTACCACTCTAAACAGAATAAACCCAACACACTGTAGAAAGTGCAGTCATTCATGTGAGACAGTACATCATATCTTGCTTGAATGCCTGAATTACATAAAGCTAGACAAGAACTCCTTCCACTACACCCATCTGTTCATAATACCCTTTACACTAGTCTTCCACAATTACAGAACACATGTAGATTCTACAAATTGGCATTGGCTGCCAAGAGTGAAAACTCACAGCTGTAGTTAGAAGAATAGTTATTTCTGCAAATGCTGAAACACATTTAGATTGGAGCAACGACTTGGAAAAATATTTTTAGATTTATTCTCAAAGCAGACAACTTTTATTGAAAAACTTTATAACTAAGAACTGGTCATTAAAATAAAATATTGTCTACACTTTTATCTGTTATACTCTGCTGGCACACTTAATTTTAAGTTGTGCAGAGTATGCTAAGAGCATATACAAATATGTCAAGTTTCAAAACAAAAGGACAGATTTTTGAAGACTGACAATTTCTAATGCCAAAATCCAGACAAATAAAAAAATATTTTTTCACCCCAATAAAAATCACCCTAACTTTTATTAAAATTTGTTCCAAAGACACAATCAATACCCTGTATAGCATTTCTTGTTCATAAAAATACTTATGATCAAACCTCGTTTTGCAGTTCATACAGTAACAATATCAACCATTATTTCTGACATATGATACTAAATATTTGCAGCTGAAAATTTTGCTTGGTGGTATGTCATAGTTTGTTCAGAAATTCATGCCCACTGTCTTGTGCGGCTGCCTCTATAACCCACTGATGTACTGCTGTGATTTTGTGCAAGCAATCATATTTTTCATGTCCATGAAATTTTATAATCTATAATTTTGCAAACGTGAAATGTCCTAGGAATCAAATTCCCTGGATGTGTCTGAAATTTTACCAAAGAGCATCAACATTTTTAGTCTGGTATGTCAATATGATTCAGGTGTAATTTTTCATTGCAGAAGAGCAAAAATCTCTAAATTTCACATGGGATTTTGTAAATTTTTCAACGTAAAGAATTAGAGAGAATTCTACAGCTTTTCACAGAATTGTTATTTAAATTTCAATATCACATTCTGAATGTAGTCAACTTTCAGTTTGTGGAGAGTAACAAGTTCATTTGTCGTAAACATTTAAAAATCTAGCGCTAATAACAGCAAGCATAGGAAAAGTCCTTGCATTTTTCTTCGTTTTTCCGTAGTTGTTTTTTAAAATTAAGTTAAGTCTATCAACCTAGTTCTATTACACCCAACGTCTGCTGTTCTCTTGTGGGCTGCACATGTCATGGTATTTTTTTTAAAACCGATCCAGAAGAACTTGAGCTTTCAGCTCGGTGCACTGGACATCGTAACCCTTCGGTTCGGTGCCACGAACAATGTGAATCTGGTAAACCTGTGGCTTTTCTGCTAGCCTGCGGAATTGAACCCGCACTAACAGGGAGCTTGTCACCAGTAGTTCAACACGCTGGGCAGACGGGCATGTCATGATATAAACAACCTCCCTTAGCTTCTCTCTAGAAGTATCTGTACAATTTTAAAATGATCTTTTGAATAGTAATTAGTGAGGATTATCATCATTGCTCTCTGGACATGCCCATAGATGTTAAATCTCAACAGTTCCATTATAAAGTGACTGATCACTCCTGTTCGGTTTTGATTAATCACATGTATTGCACATTAGCAAAGTGTTCACAATTTTTCACTCTCATCTGCTTTAGTCTATATACGGATGAAGATTCATGCAAGTCTGTTTTAAAAAAAAATTATCTATTGAAACTCTCTCTTATGGTATTTATGTCTGACCTATCCATTCTTGACCACTGATCAGCTGGCTTGTTTTTCACACCTGCATGTCTCAGTATGAAAGTAAAGATGATATGGAGTCTGCATACATACATGTGTGCCGAGCCAGCTCAAAGACATTATTTCCACCGTGATGCTACTTGCTGTCACAGCAACAGCATCACTTTCCTATTGAGCTTGCTGTGAAGGCACATCATTTGCCTCAAATCACTGAACCGTCTGTGTACACGGCAGCATAGCCATTTTTGTGTTTTCATGTATTTGTGCTTGGACCTTGGAATCAACCAGAGCAGGAATTTGTTCTTTGCAGCTTTCCTCAAATGTGGTATGAACCGAAAAGGTGATGTTGGCATACAAAGGTACCGTTACCCACGATTGATATTTGTAGGACTACATACCAGCTGTATGGCCAATCCATGATTTTGTATAATGATGAATGTACAATTCATTTTGATTATGAGGTAACATATTAGCCCTTCAACCTACTACTATTGCTGTGTTTCCCAGAACACACGTTTTCAGATCAAGCATTGCAATATGTACACAAAAAAAGTCCAACCATGCATGTCATTAAAAAGACCCAACAAAATTTTATTAATGGCATGGATATCAGTAGCCAACATATGTCAACTTTCAATATATTCTGTCAATTGGCTGTAAAATTAAAATTTCCAAAAGATGGGACACACATTTCTGAACGTACCAAAATATCAAACAATGCTTGACAGTGAATGTCACAAGTGAGGAGTATTCACTGGCACCGGGAAGAGGAGAAAAATTTTTCACAATATAACTATGGTTAGTTAAAGCTACTACAGTTGCTTTCTGTATAGTTTCTCACAGATGAACTTTTTTTTTATTTTATAAATGCCATGTTTTTTTGAGGGGGAGATCATACTTAATGCTGTAAGATGAACAATATAGATTTTTATAAGGGGCACTTACACCACACACAGGAACTAATAGTAAGAAACAGGTCAAATTGGGGGAACTATTTATCAAATGTATGTGACAATATGCCACAAATTCTATAACCGTGACAATATGTCACAATTTCTATAACTTAAACTTTGGACAAGAACATACTGATTTCAGAAGTTTCCAGCTAAAATGTGTAGTTTTGAAGTATAATGTATTACGTTACATTTTTATAGGAAACTGCAGTGGCCATTTTAATCATGTCATACCCTGAAAAAAAGTGTCTTATTTTTCTTGTAAATGTAAACATTTTAATGTCTGAAAAACCTAAAACCCCAAACAAGTAAACGTATGGCATCATGTCAACAAATACCAATCATGCTTTTCCTAAATCATTATCCTTGAAGTTTGGCATTCTCCTTATGAGTCTCCTTGATTAAGTGCTGTTTGTAGGAGAAAATGTCACCTTCCCATTTTGTAACTGCTCCTTTTTCACACACCCAAATTTCATCTGTCACCTGGATAGAAAAGTAACAAGCAAAAATTAGTAACTTGTGGTTAGTGGTGTATTGATAATATTTTATAAAGAAAAAACCCACTGTTACTGAGTTTCACTGTAAAACAGCGCAGTGCTAATGTTATACAATTCTGCCTGCTTTAACAATTATTTTTTTTTTTTTACATTTCTCAACAACAGTATGTTTTTGTTTCTTCATAGCCATCTAGGCATTCTCCATTTAGGAACATGGTCTTCCCATTTCTACACAATCTTGATTTCTTTTGTAAGCATTCGACTGTCCCATAATTCATAATTTACTTTGTTACTAGAGAAAGAGCAGACATCAAGATGCGTATCCTTTATAGGACGTTTCTCTCTTTGCGGCGCATCTGAAATTCACTGTCTCTAGCCAGTTCACCCACTTCGTCGATGGTCATATTCATGGTTTCTTTAATATCTTGTAGCCATCTTCTTCTTGGTCTGCCTCTGCATCCTGGGACCCTACCCTCTAATGTTCTTTCCAGGCCATCGTGACGCTTAATGTGACCAAAGTATCTAATTTTTCTGTACAGTATGTTATTTATCAGTCAATTCTCTGTAACATTTAGTTCTTATATATATAAAAAGGACAGCGCAATGTGAGATCTGCTTGGTTAAAGGGCATCAGAGCTGAGTCCAAAAGAGAATGTTTACAAGATGTTACCAGTACCATTTCATGATTCCATGCTTTTTGGAGATAATGTCTGCATTACAATGACCACTGTTTTTGTAAGAATACTCCAGCAAAGTATGTCTCATAGACATATTTGTGAATGACCATTACAAAAAAAATGTAAATGAAACAGTTCAATGCAGATTTACTAATAATATTTATGTTCTAATTGCCGAGATAGAATAAATGAAAGGTAAAGGCCGGTTGGAAACAAAGACAGGTATCACGGACTGGTAACTTCTATGAACACTCCGTATAGACCACTCTTTGTGATTTGTATGGGATCCAAGCCTAAGGGCAATTGTACGTTGTGCCAGTTATGCGCATCCAAATTCTGTGACGCTTTTTATTTACTAGGGTTACTTCCCCAGGTAACCTCAGTCTCCTCTTACGACATTCCTTGTAGGTCAGTGTGTTACTATTCTTTGCTCCCCTGAGAGCCCTGGCAACACACAGGCGTTTTAACACTAATTAACCGCCACAGTTCTAAACCAAATATATAGACTAATTGAGAAATATTGCAGCAAGTCAAGCTCTTCATGTAGAACATATCCAGTTCCTGTTTTGACACCAAAAAAAAGTATTTACTTTTGACCTCTCAATTTAGAGTAGTGTAGTCATCTGAGACATAGCCTCTGATACTTCCATTATAATACAGAAAAACCACCTATTTCAGACTAGAAAGGAATGACTAACTTATTTGCCTACCTGTGAGATAAGTCTGAAGTCGTGGCTGACGAGAATCATGCCGCCTTCAAAATCATTGATGGCATCTGCCAAAGCATCAATTGTCTCAATGTCCAAGTGATTTGTGGGTTCATCCAAAAGTAGCAGATGTGGACATTGCCACGCCAACCAGGCAAATGTTACACGACAACGTTGTCCATCAGACAAGTTTCGAATTGGACAAACCTGAAAAATACAAGCATTCTTTGCTAACATTTATTTCCTAAATCATCATCAAATGATCTATCCCATATAATTGTAGGTACTTGGAACTTTCTGGAATGGGTGAATGCTAATAGCTTTTGACAGACTGTATTTCACATTCTTGTGGTTGAAAGCAGTTAATTTATTACTTTGGGAAAATTCATGTCTGTCAAAGACATCTAAAAATATTTGATATTAAAGTTTAACAGATTGGCTCTATCCGCAGCCTCACCATTATTTATTTGTTATAGAATGATCTTAAAGAAAATTCATTTACCTACAAAATGGTATATTACTCATTATTTTTTTTAATCATTAAGAATTTGCTGAATTTGTACATACACTTGCATGGAAAATAGGACCTAAATGTAATTAAGACAACCCGATTTTCAATTCAGTGGCTAATCAGTTAAAATAATACAAGCAATCACAATAATTTCTCATGGCAAAAAAACTTGACAACCAACAAATAGTCACAGCAATGAGAACAGTCATACCATACCTGTTGCATGCCAGTCAGCCCAAAACGTCCAATAATTTTTCTCATTTCCTCTTTTTCTTTGACATCTGGGTAAGATTTCAACATGTACTCTAGGGCAGATAAACTCAAATCGAGTTGATCAGCCAGATGCTGAAAAGAAAGAAATAATTATTAAACCAACTATTTTTTTATTACTACCATAACCCTTTCACACCGTAATTATATTCACCTCTATATGCATTTATATTGCAATGTATACTGAAATAGCCGGTACACTGACCGTAAAATGTTTTTAAAAATACCACAAGCCAGTTTATCAGCTCAAAGGATGATGGGTTTTAAAACTAAAACAAATTATAAATACAATTTGTTTCATACATTGCCTGCAATATTGCGGAGAAAAGAATCAATATGCTTTGTTTGGAGAGAAGAGAAAGATTATATCAACTTGTATTTTCGGCTCTTGTCAGGCTTCTGCAGAAAAATTTATTTTTGGAGTCCAATATTAATTGGCAATTATATTAACGACAAGCGTAGTGAGCTCGATCACGAACCTAGGTACCTGGTTCAAACTCAACAGTGGGTGAGTTTGGAAGCAAATTCGTTTCTGTGGGATTTTCACAAAGGTAAAATAGACTTTACGTTCGAAAGCAATGGCAAACTACTGAACGTATAATGGTACTAGAAAAGCGACTGTTTACTGTGGTGATGGTTACGCCTTTAGGGTATGCACAATTTTCATTAAAGAACACAAATTTATAAATTTGAAACTGCATTCAGGAACACACAATTAAGCGAGTCTTAGACAGTAAACAAACAGGCAATTTAAAAATAAGGAGGCCATGGATACATGGTATTTGTATAATTGGTAATTGAACTGATGTCACAGCACTTTCGGTAGATCCATAGGTGCTCAGTCTCTCCCCAGCAGCATGCGTATTGATGATTTCTGACCTACTGGTTAAGCACTTCTTTACCACAGGCATACAGTTGTTTGTAAAACACGTCATTACAAACACATTAAATCACTTAATTCAATATCAATTATAATTTTATTAGGCCAACAAATAGTTGCAGACGTTGCCACCTCTCCATCTTCAGCTCCCAATGATTGGTGTTGATGCAACCATATGTGCTTTCACACTGCAACGAACTCCTGCGTCCAGGACAGTGGATCAACTTACGCTGTTGTGGGTTGGTAGCCTTTATTGTGACATCCCTTCCGTACAACAACCTGCCATTTTGGACCCTCCAAAGCCACAGCTATAAGTCGGACACAATAATGGCCTCAGTAAACAATTACAGGTCTTACCTATTTGGTATGCATAATTTGTGCAACAGATATAAAGATTCACATCAGTAAAGCGGTAGTATAGTATAGCATATAATAAGTTTATACTTTTATTAATTAAATAAATCGAGCGAGTAAAATTTATACTATTTACTTAAACAGCATTATTTTACTTAGAAACTATTGACAGTAATGCATACCTGGTGATACCTCCCTATTTTCAGATGAGAGTGTCTGCGAATAAGACCATCTGAAGGAATCAGCTGAGAAAAAAAGTGTACATACAATCATATTAGAAGATGAAGTGCTATTTAATGATTCTAGTATGGCTAGTATTTGCAACTAGAATATGGCATTCATTTGATTTCTTCTTGCATTTGCCTGCTATTAATACAGGTGTAGTCAGTGTGTCTTATATGGCGCTTCTGACTCATTTTTGCATGAAGGTCTGCTTTCCTTTCTATCGGTGGCCTGTGCAATACAGACAGGCTTCTCCTACTTAATATGCAGTTCGCTATCAAGACTAGCTTCCCACACCTCTGCTTAATAAAAGGTAAAGAGAAGGTCACTCATAATACCTCTGATGTGTGGGCAGTATTAGGATGCTCAAGATAATGAAGAAGAAAACATAACATTTCCCCACAGAAAATGGAACATGTCAGCCTTAAAATGGAGTTGATATCCAACAATTATTATACACTTACTGACTATGCTCAGATATCTTTCAAAATATGGGACTGCCACTATATCTCATCACCAACTGGATTATGCTAGGCAAATCATCTCTCTAGTTAAAGAGTTTCGAGAATAACAAATTTATTACAGAAGAAACTCCTTTTATAATTTGCTCAATTCAACATCTTATTCAATTTTTAAAGTTGCATGGGCATCAGTAACAGGTCTTCTAACTATTTGAAAACAGGATGAGTTAAAAATAGGAACCACTGCATTAAATTATAAAATAATCAATTACCTCTGCTGTGATGAGTTTCAAAAGAGTTGACTTTCCAGCTCCATTGGGACCAACTAAGGCCACACGTGTGTCTAAATCAATGCCAAAATCGAGATTCTTGTAGATATATTTCTGTGAAGAAAAGCACAAATAAACTTATAATTGTGTTTACCCTTGATCAGATCTGCACACACTAGTAAATTAATGTATTGCTTGGCATAGCAGTACCTAATCTTATTTTGTATCTGTGTGGCTAGCTTTCTCATTTACATATGTTAAAAATTAACTTCCTACACTCATCATACAAAAGTCAATGCTGACTTGCTCCATGGATCTACCCTTGTTGTCAGTTTGGTTTCAATATATATATATATACAATTAAGATCACAGAGAAGTAAGCTGAGGAGACGACAGAACTCTCTTGTATGCAGATGATATAGTGGTGCACAGACAGAAAAAATACAGAGCCAGTATCGTTTAAGAGCTACAAAAAGAATTCAACGGGATATCATTGGGGTGTGTACTGTAATATACGAGAAAAATATATTTGCACTCATCTATACATACACCTATATGTCATTCCTATTCCATTACAAGTAATAGTATTATATACTGTTGTTACGGTATTTGTCTGCAGTCTATATGCACTTGCAAGCTAAATAAAGTATATGATCAAAGTGAAAAAGACACTGCAAGTCTCTTATAAACTAGTGGTTTTTTTCCTCTAAACTTCAATCCAGCATCTCTACTATATAAATTAAAACTCTTACTGCACTAATTAATACACACCTGACCCTCTGAGTATCTGAAGCTAACATTCTGGACCATGATGACAGGCGGTGGTATAGTACCGCAGCTTGGGAAGTAGAGAGATACAGTCTGTAAATAAGATGAAAAAATGTGTAGTTAGCAATAAGCACAAAACAGTAATTATCAACTGTAACAGAAAACAAAAATTGTTTCAAGAAAATAAGGTGATGGAAGATTATATGGAACTGCTCTAACCAGAACAGTGCATTAGAGCAATAAAAATAAAAAATTATTTACTAAATTAACAAAAATAAGCGGGGACTGCCTAGAATAGTTGATAGTAGCTCGACCTGCTAGCTGTGAGACGCCTCATAGCTCGGGTTCGAACCTACTGTCCGGCATTTGTTCGAGTCCCTGGTCTTACTCAGGACGATAACGTGAGTACCTCTGAAGTCGGAGAAAATCTGCCTGTATGGCGAGGAATACTAATTACGAGTACATTGAGCACACGGCTGCCAGTGTAAAGTAATTTACAATGTGCGCACTGCTGCCATTGTAAGAAATTGGAAAAACGGATTTTCACGCAAAATCAGTTTCAGAGATGAAACTTCATCTGAGTTGAAAGCGGACGAAAGAAAGGAAAATAAATAAAATAAAATGCAGGCATATCTGATACATTTCAAAAGTAGATCAATGAATAAATTTGGTTATAACCTTATCAGATGAAACTCTTTCTGTTAAACCACCGTCAACCATTTTCTTGAGTGTCTTTTCTTTACTTTGGGCCTGTCTTGCCAGTTTGGCACTTCCATGACCAAACCTTGCTATATAGTTCTGAAACAATGTGAACAATAATGTAAATAAACTGTTGAAAATAACAAAAATAACACATCATGTGAAGTTAGTTTTCAATTTAGATCTATATTTCATAAGATATTAATATTATACGATGTACTGAATGTACATTCAAATGGTTTTATTCTCAATTACAACTTGGTTATGGTGACCATAACTCTTCACATCATCCTGGTGCCGCTTATTAATTCTGTTCTTGACTTTTTCCAAACCAAACAATATATCAAAACAACAAAACAATGTCTAGGTTCTGCACCTGGCTTTGTAGCCAGCAGAGTTGGAATCGGCTAGTCCCTCTTAGTCAGGGCGGAAAGAGAAAAATAAGTATCCCACCTTCCAGTGGTGTAGATCAGAAAACTTTGACAACAAGGTCCAAGGCTAATGGGGCTCTGACCATTCCCATCTATCATAACACACAGTACGAAGATACAATTCTCATTCATGTGAGAGTGTGCGGACCGAAAGGCACTACATACACACTGCCTATTAAAACTAACATCATGCAGTACTGACAGACCTGCAGTCCTTCCGAAAACAAAATGAAGCCAATTATCACCATTGTTTTAAACGGTATTTCAATGTCTACAATGAATGTCAATAAACAAATCCAAAACCAAGAATACAAATAACGAAATAAATTTTACAAAAGACATGCAAAATTGTTATATAATTGTTCATTGTGCAGATATGAAGGACATTGAAGTTCATAAATAGACTGATATAAAAGAAAGCTGCTGGGCAGAGGGTACAGCGAATTATTAGATGATGTATCACCAGCCCTTGTCTAACCTGTTAGTAAATCTCTATATATATGATAACTCAAATCAGGCAAACCTTCATATGTGCAATTTGATCTTGCTCCCATTTGTATCTTTTCATTTGATTCTCCTCAAGTTCTTCTCTAGTTTGAATATATGTGTCATAGTTGCCCTGTTGAAGACATCATTAATAGATTTTCAGCTATACAAACTCTATAAATATGTCATAAATAAAAATTAAAAATAAGGTCAAATTTGAAGGGAAAAGTCTATTTGTCTTTAAATTGACATATACTTAGTTGCATGTAATTATATTTAGATAATATACTTTAGTTCAACTAACTTACGCCTGCACAATTTTGTGGGGTAAAAAATAATTCCACCCATGGGTTACATAAAAAAGTGAATCAGTAAAATTGAAGTGAAAACACAAGGGTCTATTTGATACATTGGTGATATCAAAGGTGATTAAACGTAATATAATCAGTATCCGACTGAAATATATTTATGATATAGTTAAAATAATAACTGACCCATTAGTTCATAAGAAAAATTCATAAGAAAACTTACACCAAAGCACTTAAGCTTTTTCAGGTTCATGTGTATGATATTTGTACAAACACCGTTGAGAAAATCCTGAGAGTGAGATATGACCACAAGAATACGTGGGTATCTGAAATGAATAACATAACATTGTACATATTGAAATAGTAAATAGTCCTTGTTTAGAAATTAACAATCCTAACAAAAGATACTCAAGCATCTCCCTTTCAGCCAAACAACAAATGATCAAAAGCATCTTCATTTCTACTTTATGCTACCATTGCCAAACATGGACAAAATATAGCACAGGCACAGAAAATAACGACATCTTCTTCGAACGCTCCACATCAACCACTCTGTGTGATTTGTATGTTGAGTCTAAGAGCGATTGTATGTTGTGCGTCCACAAGTAAGCCAGCACATCCGATTTCTGCGCTGCCTTTTATTTACTAGGGTAGCATCCCTAGGGCCTATATCAGTCGCCTCTTACGACATGCATTGTAGGTTGCAGTCGTACCATTCTTTGCGTTCCCTTGCGGCGCCACGGTGACGACATGTTAAATGTGTTGTCTTCGAAAGGTCACCAACAACACAAGAAGAGACAGTCGCAGATACTAGCATCAGAGAGAAGGTTGGAACAAGATTGTATTTAAACTACATTGAAAAACAGAAGGAAATGGTTGGACTACTAGTAAGAGAGCAGCCAGACCACACTGTGTAGTCTTCTACAAAAGAACACCAAGGAAATTATGGATAGATGAGTGTCTATATCATGCCAAAATATGCACCAATCCATCCTAGAAGCACATGACAAACACAGAAGACCATGACACTGGGCTACAACCCACAAGTAGTGTGACAACAAAAGAAGAGTGAAGAATTGTATACATTGCAATAGTAAGCAGTTCTTAACAAAGGTTATAAATGAATGTGAAATATTTTTCAACATAGTATTGTACATACTGACATAGTAAGCAGTTCTTTACAAAGTATATAAATTGTATACATTAAATATATAATAATATATATGAGAAACGTAATCACTTCCACATAGTCTGCCTCAGAAAGGTGAACAGAAAGTGAGACAAATCCCATGTGCCACAGTCCTTGATTTTTAAAATTTTTTTGTCGCTTTCAACTCAGACGGAGTTTCATCTCTGAAACTGATTTTGCGTGAAAATCCGTTTTCCCCAATTTCTTACAATGGCAGCAGCGTGCACATTGTAAATTACTTTACACTGGCAGCCGTGTGCTCAATGTACTCGTAATTAGTATTCCCTCGCCATATAGGCAGATTTTCTCCGACTTCAGAGGTACTCACGTTATCGTCCTGAGTAAGACCAGGGACTCGAACAAATGCCAGACAGTAGGTTCGAACCCGAGCTATGAGGCGTCTCACAGCTAGCAGGCCGAGCTACTATCAACTACTCTAGGCAGTCCCCACAGTCCTTGATAAAACAGGTCTCCCTAATAAAGACAAATTCTGATACACTCACAGACCCATTGAGCATGTCATGTAGTTCACGTGCCAGATCATCGGCTGTCCAAAATGACGCATATGTGGTGGAACAGCAGAAAGGTAAATGATCCCACATTGGCCAAAAAAAAGTGTTTCAAAGATGTGACTTAGATAACACAAAAGACTTAGTTTAAAACAGTTGACATGGGAGATACCACTTAGTAGTATCATTAAGTCTATTTAGGTAGTTAAATATGTGTCAGACTGGACAACAGTATCAAAAGCAAATACTGATCGCCTAACTAATGTACTTCTTCGAATGATCCATATTGACCACTTGTTAACCACTCTTTGTGAATTGTATGTGATCCGAGCCTAAGAGCAATTGTATGGTGTGCCAGTTAGCGCCTAACTGGCAATTAGGGGTCTCTGTGGTTATGCTCTGGCCTTGTGAGTCGAAGGTACAAACCCAGACTGCCATTCTGTTGACAAGCACATTTTTTTCCAGAGACCCCTAGGCTTGTTGCCGGAGCTACGGAGTTTGTGCAATACTCTCGGCGGGTGGCATGCCATTAGTGCAATGAAGTCAATCCTTCAACTTTAAACCCTTTATTTTATAAGTTTATTTTACATGCATCTTTCAGGTTTCACAACTGTAATAAACAATGTACACATTTTTACAACATTGTAATTGTACCTTTTGGTACCAACCATACCCAAATCATTGAAGAAAAGAAACTTACGTGCTTAGTTCTTCTTCCAACCACACACAAGCATTCAGATCCAAATGGTTTGTAGGTTCATCCAACAACATCAAGGACGGTCGTATAAAGAGTGCACGAGCAAGAGCTATTCTCATTCTCCAACCTCCAGAAAAGTCTTTGACCTGTCAATGACACCCAATAAGTCAACCAACAAATACGCAATAAATTACTAAATTAATTGTCAACACTTTTGTTTGTATAAGCAATATTTCCCTTGATATTTATAGCATGTATGCAGAAGAGAATAAAACATTGCAAGGAACAACTAAATAGACACAGATGCACACCATGGAGCATTATTTCAGTAGCCCATTATGTTAAGAGTAACCATTATTGATGAAGGTTACTATTGTTACAGAATATGGTTAACAGCCTCCCCCACAAACTGAGTTAAACAGTAGAATAAAATCTATTTAAAAAATGAATCACAGCTAGAACACAATACAGACTGGTAAAGAATGAAGTGTATTTATTGATGCCCTAAGTGCTAAGGACGTCACAAGCTAAAAGGAGAAAGTAACAGTTAATTTACCTTTGTGTGCTGCATGGCCCGAGTGAATCCCAAACCGTGAAGTATATATCCTGCTTTGGCTTCAGCTTTTGAGGAGTCTAGATCATCAAGTCTTTGGTAGACGTCCATAAGTCGCTCATGTGCCTCTGTAAATAAGTAATGGTAGAGTTGGAATATGAAACCTTTGTATACACTTGGATTTTGTTCAAAGATTGAAATCCTCAATTCTTCTTCTTGTGTTCGCCCACTATGAACTCGGCATAGTCAGGTGCCTGGTATGGCACTTCTGACTGATTATTGGTGAAGGTATGCTTTCCCTTTTCATCAGTGTTCCCTGCCATCGCCATACAGGGGGTCTTCAACTTCAGAGTTCATAATTACATTTGACTTTAAATAACAAGATTGTTATAACAAACGGAAACAGAAAATAGGGAACAACACTAACATTGTCCAACACATGATAAGTACCTGGATCTTGGTTGTGAGCCAGTTCCTCTGCCTCCCTCTCTAAACGACGTCTCTCCTCATCTACCTCCACTACAGCCAGAAGAGCTGTTTTTTCACTTGGAGGCATTTCTCTCCCCAACAAAAGGTATCAATATGATCAGGTACTGGAACCTCCCGTGCAGACAGAGCAGCCAATAGAGATGATTTACCTAAGGATTTGATAAACGACAACTTTAGCAAGCAGAAAGAACTATCATTGATACGTTTACATTTTTTTTGCTATTCATATACTTCCTTACATTTACTATTTAGTTTCCAAAATGAACATCAAATAAAAACACGTTAGCATATGGTAAAACAGAAAAAAAAACTATGTAAAATTTGTTCGAACATACCACAGCCATTTAAGCCTATGAGACCATATCTGCGTCCAACGTTAAGTTCTATAGTGGAGTCCATTAGCAGTTCTGCTCCATGAAACAAGATGGACACGTTATGTATATGAAGATCACGGCTGTTTGGGTGAGAAGCTAAGACACCTGTACATGAACGGTGTTTAGCAGCAAGTTCCATTTCATCCATAAGTTCAGCAACAGAAGAGACATCTGAAGAGAGATCTGAAAGTGCAAAAAATATATAACAATACATAACTTTAATCATAGCTGGAACACAATACAGAGAAGCAGCTCATCACTACGTGGAAGAATGAGTGTTCTTTGTTAACTGCCCTAAATGCAAGGGGTAACAGGCTAAAGAGAAGAGAGATAACTTCAATCTGATATATCCTTTTTTTATAGACTAACCACAAGAGAAGAACAAACTCAATCCACTATTTTACGTTGGCATTGAGATATACAGTAAAGTATCTATGTTCATACTTGTGCCCTAGTGGGGAATACAGTGTTAGGCCCTTTTATTTTTTTACCAACAGCATATGATGTGTGACATAGTCAATATCATGCAGGTCGCCTTTACTTTCTAGTGTTTCTCTGGTACCCAAATGAAACCAGATTGTCATGAGAGCTACTTGTCAAAAAATGTTTACACAAGCTGGGATCACCTTGTTTATAAAGCAAATGCACTAACCACTGAGCTATTGTTACTATCAGTGTTAAGACATGTCCTTAATAGTTACCTAGAGTCTTAGATCCATTGAGAAATAAAGAAATATGGCTGAACAGATGGGCCATGGAAGACACGGGAAGAGGTTTACAGACATATAGCCAGCCCTAAACTTAATGACAACATCAACCACCTTGCAAGAAGAGATCAGAGCACCATTTTAGACTTCGAATACATAACACTTAATAACCACTTAAACAGAATTCAACCACAACACACTCCAGAGTGCCATCTGTGTGCACATCACCATGAAACCGTTCACCACCACCTCTTCAGGTGTCAAGCACTAGATCATGTCAAAAAGATCCTCCAAGGTCAGACAAATGGAACACATCATACAGAACAAAAGAACAACTTACAAACACATGCAGATACCACTACATAGTTTTTGGGCCGAAGGGCAAGAGCTCAAACGCTGCTGCAGTATAGAAGAAGATGCATTGAGAAACTCTTCCTGAACAGAGAAGTTTCATTTCAAGGTTGTGAATACCAGTCGCTGACAAGATTGAGAGATGGGTGTCAATATTGGTACAGCCGAAAAAAATATTTTTATTTCCTATGGTAGCTTCCTAGAGCCTACATCAGTCGCCTCTTATGACATGCCTTGTAGGTTGCAGTGGTACTATTCTTTGCTCCCTTGCAAGTCCCAGCAACACACTGGCGTCTACTTCAGTTATCTGCACAACAGATGGAACTTTTTACCTTTGGCTGGTATATGTACTAGCATACTAACTTATAACTGTGTGAGCAGATCTCTACGTAAAGCTGCTGCTTCTTAGACTTCTGCAGAGAAATACTAGGCAAAGCATTGATAGATATCGACACTTCTACACAATAACATATAATTTTAATTAATTAACATACATAAATCTCATAGTTTGTGAATCATCAAGTCTATTGTAAAACATTATGGATGCCAAAAACTACAACTTTAACAATCTAAATTAGGTCTAGAGAAACATAGTAACCTGGTGCACTGTTATGTTCTCCATTTTCTTCTTGCCCATTTTCTTCGTCATTTAAATCAGGGTCTTCATTTTCATTTCTGAGAGACTTTTTGCCTACACGAGATTTCGCTGCTTCTTTCTTCTTTGCATCTCTCTTTTTCTTTGCATCTGAGGGCATTTTGTATATTGCTCCAAGCTGAGAACCAAGTTACTTCTGAAACTACAAATGAAAAAGAAAGATATTAACAAATGATATTCACAATAAACACCACTGGGCCACAGTGGGGCAAAGAATAGTAACACTGTGACCTACAAGGCATGTCGTAGAGCGACAGAGGTAGGTGTCTAGGGAAGCTATCCAAGTAAATAAATGTAGCAGGAATCGAATGTGCTGGACTACTTGTAGTCGTATAACTGGCACAACATACAATCGCTCTTAGACACAGATCACATGCAAATCACCAAGAACGGTTAACAAGTGGTCCATATAGAGCGGTCGAAGAAGAAAATAAACTCCAAGGTCTGGCTGAGAAAGGGGGAGGAATTTTGACTGAGTGCTTTTACATCTAAGGAAGTAGCGGGTACAACGGCATGAAATGCAGAATGTGGGACAATCTGCATGTAAACAACACTTACACCATGCAAAGGCATAAACGGTCAATCATATGTTTATCTGTGAATTGTTGACGTTTGTAGTGATTCAGTCCATTGTCTGAGCACCACACCAGCCCCCATCTTTCGGACTCGATGAATCACCCAGAATGCACGCATGAGCAGTTTTGTGACTCCAGCCAGAGCAGTGCCTTAGTCACCGCCAGTACTTCCATTGTTAAAGTAAATGCCCCACTGGCTTCCTTGACCTTTCTGCCATTATGATTCCTCTCTCTGCAACCTTTGTCGAATTTAATGATGGTCAAAAGGGGTTCCCTTATGTCGAAAACACTGGTATCCATTAATCCTGTGGGCTGCATACAGCTGATATGTGTCTGTAGTACAGCTAATCCATGGCTAGCCCTGCTTTCCAATACTCTTGCTGAGCACCTTGTGCAATGGATGATCGTTTTAGCACTTACTTTGAAATACACATGTGCTCTAGCTATCTTGAGTCTATCCTCCATGGTTGGGAAATCAAGGCGGAACATCGTCATGCAGGGTGTATCCGTAGTGCAACCCAGGATGATAGCTCCATTCTGTATTCTCTCCAGTCGCTCAATTTGCGCCTTACTAACAGTAAGGATGGCTGCTACTGTGCATTCGATGATTGAAAGAACCAGCGCCTGATACAGCTAGACAAGCAGCCGTTGCTCAATATTAGCAGATGACAAGACTATCATCGTCGTCAGACACCTATGTGCCTTGACAATGACATGTTCCCTGAAACACACGCTGGGTAAAATTTCAAACTGAAAAATTGCAACGATTTAGCTTTTGATCTATAAAAGCTGTCTCTCAACAGGTGTACATGCGTTAACCCTATGATTATTAAGGGAGAACCATATTACTGCTGCTTTTGTAGGATTAACTAGATGTTACAATGGATACAAGCTTTTCTCCAAAACAGGACAATTGGAACATCTTTTAGTGGAACAATGTCCTCCAAGAGAACACTAGAGGAAGGCCTCCCACAGGGCTCTGCCCTTAGCTGCACCCTTTTCCTCATCTTCATCAATGACCTCCCATCCCTTCTAAACACACAGAAAGCCCTTTTGCTGATGACCTTGTAATATGGACAAGCGAGAAATACCCTGTACTAACTCGGGCTAAACTTAATAGAAACCTTGCCATAATCTCAACATATTGCAACATATGGAAGCTTAAAGTCAATGAACAGAAAACTGTGTATACTACATTCTCCTGCAGCCCCAAAACAACTCAAAGAACCTTTCGGCTTACAATGAATGGAGCACTGCTGAAAAAGAGGAAAACCCGACTTACCTGGGAGTCAAGTTAGACAAACAACTGAGGATGACAGAACACATTAACAACATAAAAGAAAAAGCATCTAAAAGACTCAACATGGTTAAAAGACTTGCTAGCACCACTTGGGTGCAGACAAGAGCACACTTAGGCAACTATATCTTGGCTATGTAAGATCTACAATGGACAACTGCCTTCCTCTCCAAGCTATAGCAAGTGAGCACATCACAACATCCCTGGACAGAGTGCAGAATCAGGGTCTCGGGTTTATATGTGGGGGAATGAGAACGACCCCAACTGCTGCTTGTGAAATCGACGCCAACATCGAACCACTAGATATTAGGAGACGAAGGGCACTAATAGAAGCAGTCGAGCGATATAAAAGAATAGAAAAAACCATCCCAACAGACAAACTATTGACAGGTGGAAATCCAATCAAAGAATCCAGCAAAATCATTGCTGGAAGTTGGGAAAAATCTCGAAGAACATTACCATCTCCCAACTGACAGAGAACCGATCACAAGATGCCCGGCCCACCACCATGGCTAAACATAAAACAACCGGTAATCCAGAAATACCTCCTTGACAAAACTGTAAACAAAGCAACAATTGCACCGATCTTAAAAACCTGTGCACTGGAGACAATAGACAGTTATCCAACTTCCTCTATCACGCCTACACTGATGGTTCAGCTTTCAAAGCCACTACTTACGCTGGCTTCGGCATATACCTGAAATATCCAGATGGAACTACCTATAGTTACTGTGCTCCTTGTGGTAATATATGTTCCAACTATGAGGCAGAGATTATAGCCATAAAGACCGCTGTAGAACTAGTCCACCAGCAGTTTGAACTTGGAAAGAATATTGTCCAAGACATGATAGTATTCACTGACTCACAGTCCACACTACAAGCTTTAGAAGAACAGCAGAATCAGTCAAGTGAGATCCAGTCATTGGCATTAGTCATCCACAATCTGATTTCCTCCTTTGATATTAATGTCATTCTACAGTGGATTCCTGGGCACACAAATATCCCAGGAAATGACAAGGCAGATCATCTGGTCAAACAGGGATCATCAAAACCACAAATAGACAAACCTGTTAGCATACAAAGTATAAAACAGATTCTGAAAAACAACTCCAGAGAAGATTGGCTGAACCGATGGGCTATGGGGACGACTGGTCGGGACATGTATGCAGAGATGAATAGACCAAACCCCAAGGACAATATAAATCTGCTACAAAGAAAAGATCAAAGCACTATCTTTCAGTTAAGAACAGGACATGTTGGACTGAATTACCACCTACACAGAATAAACCCACCACACCTACCACACTGTAGAAAGTGCAGTCACTCATGTGAGACAGTACAGCATA
The DNA here is from genome assembly GCA_020796225.1 of Arion vulgaris. NCBI lineage: Eukaryota > Metazoa > Mollusca > Gastropoda > Stylommatophora > Arionidae > Arion > Arion vulgaris. Next base: position 33,793,765 of record CM036756.1, read on the forward strand.
TCTTGCTTGAATGTCCTGGACTACATAAAGCTAGACAAGAACTCCTCCCACCACACCCATCTGTTCATAATACCCTTTACACTAGTCTTCCACAATTACAGAACACATGCAGATTCTACAAACTGGCATTGGCACCCAAGAGTGAAAACTTGCAGCCCTGGTTAGAAGAAGTAGGATTAACTAGTGCTCCAGAGAAATCACACCAGTCTATGATGCTGCCTTTTATAAAAAGCCGCAATGCAGACTAACCCTTCTACCAGATTGGTCTCTTGCATGCCAATGTTGGTACCATATAGGAGTTTGTCGTAGACCTGTCATCTTTGCTTCATACTAGCACAATTCTAGCACATGATGATTGTTTGACCCCCGCCTATTCATGCGATCTCTGTTGCGAGGCAGAGAATCCATTTCCACGTTAGAGACTGGCGGTACTGCAGCCCACTGGCATGTGGACACACCTTAAACTTAGGATTGATTTGCTTGAAGCATCGCTCTAAATACAAGTGTGAAAATGTGTTGATATCCGTAATGGCAAAAAAACGTATGCCATTTTTGTTGACCCCTGCAGTGATCTAAACTTTGCTGCCAAAGCCAGGAACTACCTACAATCACATTCCATAGTAATCAGTAGCATATATTAGTGATCACCTCTTGCTTACAAAGTTTGTCTCATATCTTTTAATTGTACTTATTTTCTATGCTACTGTGAGTTCACACCCAGTATAAAAATAAGTAATCCACTGGTTCCTCTTCCGTTCACCCGCTATGAATTCAGGCAGTCAGTGTACCTGGTATGCCATGGCGCCTTTTTTTTCTGCGAGGCCTGCTTTCCTTATAATCAGTGTCCCCGCCATACAGGCGTACCTTCTACTTCAGAGGTTAATCCACTGGTAAACTAGTTAATTTTTCAGAATAAACTTTCCAATCCATATGAAGTCAGCAAATAATAACACACATACTCGCTCAATGTTGTAGTTACATAGTCCATTACAGTCATTATTATCAACTTTAGTTTTACTTAAGTTAACTATACTTGTAAAATGTTTCCTAATCTGTCAGCTGATTCAGTACACATTTGCTATACTACGGTCACCTGTGAGGTGCCTGGGCTGCAAGGGAAAGAATAGTACCACTGATGCGACGTACATGTAGGACTTAGGGAAGTTACCCTAGTAAATAAAAACATTGCAGAAATCGGATGTGCTGGCCTACTTGTGGCCCAAATCACACAGTGGTTAACAAGTGACCGATGTAAACAATCCCCTGACTCAAGCAGGCAGAAGTATGGACAGAGCCGATATCAATGTGGTACGCTCTCAATTATAATTATGTGACATGGGCAAGTCTCAGACATGGAAATAGTTAGAGAATTAGGCATTAAGTTTGAACATGCCAGACAGTGTCATCGTGGTAGAGAAAGAAGATCTAGTAATCAACTTCTCATTGGTACGGTGAACAAATGGACTTTGGGAAGCGTAGGACAGAGCAGGAACAGGAATGCCCATGTGCTACGACGTTGATCGCATAACATAACAAAAGGGGTCAATATCAGATACGGAGTGTTTACAAAGAAGCTACAAACTACAAAAGAAGCTTTAAGCGACTACAGAAACTGGCGGAGCGTGTTCTTCCAGAGTCACAATGTGGATTCAGAGCTAGACGGTCAACAACTGACATGATATTTACCCTTCGACAGCTACAAGAGAAGTGCAGAGAGCAGCAGCCTCTATGTATTGCTTTCGTGGATCTGACTAAGGCATTTGACACAGTCAGCAGGCCAAGTCTTTATAAAATATTGAAGTATATTGGTTGTCCCCCAAAGTTGCTCCAATTGATTGTTTCAACGACGGAAATACTTCTCAAGGACCTCCTTTTCGCTGACGATGCTGCCTTAGTCGCCCACAGTGAGACTACACTGCAATGTCTAATTAATAATTTGTCAAAGGCATGCGACCTCTTTTCTCTGACAATAAGTGTCTCCAAAACAGTTGTATTATGTCAGGAGGTAAGACATCAAATATCACTTTAAATGGCAAATATCACTTCAAATGGCAACCATCTAACACCAGTTCACAAATTCTGCTATCTTGGGTCCACGGTCACTGCCAGCCTTTCTCTTGATGAAGAAATCAACGCTCGTATAGGAGTGCGGCTACTACATTCGGCATACTACTATCAAAGCGAGCGTGGGACAACAAAAATTGACATTGCAGACGAAGACTCAAATATATCGAGCCTGTGTATTAGTTCTTTACTATATGGCTCAGAAACATGGACAGCCTACTCAAGACACGAGAGGAGACTTAACATCTTTCACCTTCGATGTCTCCAAGATTATGAACATCAGGTGAGTACGACAAGATAACCAACTCTGAAGTACTACAACGTGCAAATCTGCCTTCCATCATGGGCATGCTCAGCAGTAGACGACTAAGATGGTTGGGACATGTGAGAAGAATGGAAACTTATTGCATACCAAAACAAATGTTGTTCTGTGAACTTTCGGAGGAAGAGGCACCAGGGCAGACCACTGCTCAGATATAAAGATGTCTGCAAAACCTCAATGAAAAACTTTTCTATAGATCCCAGCACATGGGAGGGACTAGCTGATGACAGAGTTGTGTGGAAAGCCAAATTACGAAGGGCGCAGAGTCTTTTGAGAAGAGACTTATGTATGAGCTGACGACAAGAGAGAAAAGCGAAAACTCAGAAGTTGTCACAGTAAAACATTTGCCTATTGACCGCCTGTAAAGATGAAAAGGGCCATATACAAAGAAGCTATACTTAACTATAGTGTTATACATAATACTATAATACAGTATGGTATATATATTGAATATACTCAATATAGAAAAAAATTGTGTTTATCCGTCATTAATTTTAACTATTCCGTTACATTCCATTACGTGCACTAATTAACGTTTTTTTAATAGGACTCATCATTATCATCAGGTGCCGTGCCGGCACTGCCGGCTGGCGATCATGGATCTCCACAAATCTCTGTCGTTGGTGTTTGCTATCAACTCAGATGTTGACGCTCTACCGTGCAATGAAGTCAGGCTATCCAAAATTTTCTGTCTCTGTCTTCCCCTGTCTAGTGTCTCGTCTACCCTCGATTTTACCGATTGTCACAATCTCATCACATGCCATGATGCCCGAAAAATGATGACTGTCTCTTTCTTATATTGATAAGCTTTCTCGTGTCTTGATCTCGTTTTATAGGACTACTAGACTTTAACTTTAAGTCTTAGTACTTTGTTGAAATTTGATTCGATAGTGACGAGTGCTGTTTAAAATTCCGTTTATCTGAGTAGTATAAGTAAAGTAGTGGGGACTGTAAGTGACAAGTGATCAATTATTTGGTCAAAATTATTTACAATCAATTTTATTTTCTCTACCTGAACTTTTAACCTGTAACTAATATACACAAAAATAGATTTAAACAGTTAAAACAGTAGGTCGGTCACTTCAGTTTGAGTTCATCATTACTACCTACTCACCACCCGAGTCACTCAAGTCATTTACATCACTACTTAGTACTTACTAAGTAACTACTCTACTCAATTAGGGGTCAGTGCAGTGCAATTGTATAATTATCTGTTAAATAGTCATAGTGGATAGTTACGTTGAACTAAATTTAAGGTTTCTTTACTGAGGTTTTGAATTATCCTCACCATTACGCCGGATAATCAAAAGCTTGTAATATTTTCATAAATTGTTATGATAAAATGTCACAAATTAAACATGTATACACTACACTGTAGCACAAATGAGATGAACTTACTCAGTAAGGTATGTACCACTGATTCGATACTCCGGTTAAATTGCGCTATAGAAAGCATGTAAAGACCGGAAAAGGAAGTGTGACGAAAAGTCTAATTTTAGCACTGACAAGTATTCGCCCGAGTGGTTACAGGGGCCCAAATTTGAGGTGTAAAGAATAGAACCACTGTTACCTTCCACGCATGTCGTAAGAGGCGACTAAGGAGGTTTGTCTGAAATCGGATGCACATGTCCTAAATGTGTAGAAGTCTATGCATTGAGGGGCCTATCAAACCAATGTGCAACGTATACACGTTCTTGGCAAAGATTAAACATATCACAAGAGTGATTAAAATTGGTCGTAAAGAAGAACGCAAAGAAGAAGAAGAGAGTTTGTGTTATAATTTATCGTTTCCTTCTGTCCCCCGTGTAATCTTTCCTTGCTCATTTAAAATTCTAACATTGTCAGATACTAATTCTGGCTTTTTTTTGCAGAGGAAATGTTTTTAACTTATGGCGCACTTCTGCATGCGCTCGGTTGTGTTAAATTTCTTTTTGTGGGAGGACCTACTTCTGAACTTGTTCTTGATTTCCTCTTCTTCGTACGATCCATATTGACCACTTGTTAGACTACTCTTTGTGATTGGTATTTGATCTGAATCTTAGAGCGATTGTACATTGTGCGAGTTATGCGCCTACAAGTATGCCAGCACATCTTATTTCTGCAACGCTTTTTATCCCTAGACCTCTAATCTAATTGACGGAAATAGTGAGGTAGGCACTAAGGCAGAGCGAGAACGCATGCGGATGATGCACGGGTGGGACCATATGGGGCGAAACCCCAGGGACAGCCCAGGCAAATGTGAGCATAGTGGGAATTGACGGAAATGGTGAGGCAGGCACCAGGATAGAACGTGATCGAATGCAGATGATGCACGGGTAGGCCCACCGGCGGGCAGCAAAAGCATGGCATAGCATGCACGAAAAGCGCGGCGGACACGGAAGGCACGGCAAGCGAGGCATGCGCGACAAGCACGGCAGGCAAGAGGGTGTGCAGACCACCCGAAATGTGCAGAAAAAACTATAAATCCCAGCAGATGCTAAGCCAGTGAGCGTTTCTGATCGCAGGGAACTACTGCCGCCTTGTAGTTTGATTGGGGACAATCAAAAGCTAGCGGAGCAAACCGTACACAAAACCATGGGGTCCACAAAACGACCGGTTCGCTGGGCAGATGGCACCCATAAGCCCGGGAGGGCAGGCCGTCTAGGGTCGCTGCCCTAAAAGAAAATAACACCCTGTTGCCTTGAAGGTTTGGCTGGGGACAGCAAAAGGCTAACGGAGAGCGAACCCAGTAAACACTGGTTGAAACCGAACACACCACCGAAGGAAAAGCACCTGAGATCCAGTAGGTACTGAAGGTTGTGCACGTACATCCGTTCTTGATGTTTGGTTGTTTATATATCACATTAGAATGATAAAAACGACATAAGAACGATCGCGAGAAGAGACCCTACCTCAGTCGCCTCTTACGACATCGCTTGTATGTCGTAGTGTTACTATTCTTTGCTCCCCGACAACACAAGGGCAGCATCGTCCTTACGTTTCATCGTTCAATGTGCGATTACGCTACACCAGCAGTATTTTTACCCACCAGCTTTATTCAGTTCCAAACCCCACTCTAGATGTCTACGGAACAAAAATGTAAGCTTCCATGATTTCGAACATGGCATTTTTGTCCATGGCAAAATATCAGAGAGAAACTATAAATTGAACTCATCTATAGATATCTTCTATCTATTAATCTTAATAGCGAAAAAAATCTTTCGGATCAGGAACTGCAACTAGGACACGATAAGTGAGAGTCTCAGAGAGCAATTTGAGGGTGACAGAAACAGTCTCAATTTACTTTCTTTTTCTGCAAGTAAATCCCAAGCAAGTACCATTTCTCTTTTTTCTTCGACGCAGATTTGGTGCAGAGATATGAGAGCAGATACCAACAATATTACGTACGTAACTACAGTCAGACCACACATCGTACAAGCAATACATTAAAAATAATCAGCTCCGCCCCCACCCTCCCCCATTTTGATACGGATCATTTTTAAGTATTGAGAGGACCAAAAAAAAACCAGTCTGATCGAATGACAGAGAAGAGCCATAAACTTGATATATATTTAGGGGTCTTTATGATATTTCTTCTTCATCTTCTTCGAACGCTTCATATCGACCACTTGTTAACCACTCTATGTAATTTGTATGTGATCTGAGCATAAGAGCGATTGTACGTTGTGCTAGTTATGTGCCTACAAGTAGGCCAGCACACCCGATTACTGCGACGCTTTTTATTTACTAGGGTAGCTTCCTTAGGCCCCTTCTCAGTCGTCTCTTCGACATATCTTGTAGGTCACAGTGTTACTATTCTTTACTCAAATTGAGCGCTCCGGCAACACATGGGCGAGAAAGATTTACAAGTGCCATTGGAAGACAAACATTTATGAGACACCGAAAACACATAAAGGCGGACCACTGTTTTCTTTGAATATATTAAAAGTGACATATGAGATTGGGCGACGAAAAAGGCTTCACGCCAATTTGAAACTTTCGGTATATTTCGACTTCCTCGTCTATTGTGAATTGCTGGGTCTGAAGTAGTGGTCTGTTCTATGCTCTATGAATAAGCACTAGACTAAAGGCGGGTGCATTTGATAAATTAATTATTAAATTATCTTATTGGGAAAGTCTTTGATGCATCATATGACATACATTTCGTCCCTACTAGTTTTATACGTACTGCTTGTGTTTCATTTGTTCTGGATTACTCGTTGACATAACACCGTTACGGGATCTAACATTTTTATGCACCGTAACTGTTTTCTTCCCAATGTCCACGATCCAAAGGACCTGGACCGTTCGTTCGTAGGGTCGTACATTCCAATATTACTCTGTATACAATTCTTTTGAATAAATATTGAAAGGGATATACACAACAATGTTGTCCACAGGCATACTGAAACTCAAGGAACTTACGGACAAAGTGTAAGTCAACTAGTTGTATAGCATGTTGAATTATGTCAGCTTCCGGCTTTGTTGAGGGAGTGTGATAAAATGATTGAATTGTGACACGAGTGCAAGATACAAGACTGATGATGATTGAATGATTGTCATTCCCCTTGTCAACTGTCACATATAAGTGCTCTATTCTTTTAGTTTAATATTTACAAAATGTCCTAAAATAATGAAGATACGTCACTTTAAAGAAACTATTGTTGACGTTGTCCCTGTCGTTCTTACTAAGTATTAAGTAATTATAAGTAATACTAGTAAGTTGCTCACTGAGTCACTGGAGTGACTTAATTCACTTATTTTTTTACTTGCCTCTTTCCTTTAAACCTAGTTATTGTTAATAACCTAGCATTCAGAGCAAATTGAATAAATGCAGCTCAAGTAACTACCAGTATAGCACGAGTAACAAAGCTAACGTTTAATATCTGCTTAGTAATAGTACTAATAGTAAGTAATAGTAATTAACACTCCGCTTATGTGTGCCTCCTTGTAGTTTCAGTTTGTAGTGTTTGGAAGGCTTACATGCTCCAATAATGCAGTGGGCTAAACCTTATGTTCATGGCAGGTTCACCCAGGTCGGACAGGTTACTGAGAAGGGGTCAGACTTCTTCGAACACTCCATATCGACCACTTGTCAACCACCTGTGTGATTTGTATGTGATCTGAGCCTAAGAGTGATTGTACATTGTATCAGTTATGCGCCTACAAGTAGCCCAGCACATCCGTTTTCTGCGCTGCTTTTATTTACTAGGGTAGCATCCCTAGAGCCTACAAGTTCAACAAAGCGATCAAGTTAGCTGGAGAGAACATATTGGGATACAGAAAATTGAAAAAGGGAGAATGGATCTCAACAGCAACATGGGATAAAATAGAGCAAAGAAAAGGTTACTAAGTACAAAATCACTGAGGCTAAAAGAGAAAATTGCAACATAATTTTTGCAGAAGAACAGAAGTTAAATCAGGAGCAAAAGCGGATAAATGGTTGTATGTTAAAAAGCTTGCAGCCGAGGCGGAAGAGGCAGCTAGTAAACACAATATTAAATCTCTGCATACCATTACCAAAAAGTTGAGAGGAAATATGTTAGCAAATCAAGATTTGCCCTTTAAGACAGGGAATGGAAAAACGATCTCTGGAGAGGAGAAAATTGAAAGAACATTTTCAACAGTTATTAAATCGCACGTCCGGCGCTTGCTAATATTGTGGAGGCAGGGAGGATTTGGACATAGACACCCAACCTATCTCAGAAGCAGAGGTAAAAGAGGCCATTAGGGCACAGAAGAAAAATAAAGCACCAGGCAAAGATAGAGTATGCGCAGAAATGCTTATGATGGAAGAAGCAGAAACACTAAGACTCCTGTGCAAAATTCTAAATGATATATGGGATAAAGAAATAATTCCAGAAGAATGGAGAATAGGCTCTATTATTAAGTTACCAAAGAAAGGGGACTTAGGAAATTGCAACAACTGGAAAGGAATAACCCTGTTATCATTAACAAGTAAAATATTTAGTAGAGTGATACTTCAAAGAATGAGAGTAGCACTGGACAACAAAATTAGGATAGAGCATGCAGGTTTCAGGAAGATCATGCATAGACCACATTTTTGCACTGCGACAGATAGTAGAACAAAGCAATGAATGGAATAGCTCCATCTACATGGTTTTTGTTGACTTTGAAAAAGCATTTGATAGCCTGCACAGGAATCACTATGGAAGATACTCTGTCATTATGGAATACCAATAAAGATGGTCAGTGTGATTAAAGCATTATATACGGGCTTTCAGTGTCAAGTAGTATGCAATAGCCAGCTGACAGAGTGTTTTGAGGTCAATACAGGAATTAGACAGGATGTATTATTTCATTATTCCTGTTTCTTCTTCTTGTGTTGTTTACTACCAATTTTAATCACTCTTGTGATATGTTTGATCTTTGCCAAGAACGTGTAGGCAATTGTTTGGTAGGCCAACGCATAGACTCCTACAGTTAGGACACGTGCATCGATTTCAGCCAAACCTCTTAGTCGCCTCTACGACATGCATGGCAGGTAACAGTGGTTCTATTCTTTACACCCCAAATTTTGGCCCGGTAACCCTCTGGCGATTATTCCTCTTTAACCTTGCCATGGACTGGTTGATGAGAGAAACCATAACGGGTAACAACAGAGGCATTCGATGGACACTTACATCAGTTCTGGAAGATTTGGATTATGCTGATGATATTGGTATTTTGCCAGCAGATTAATGAGGATGCTTAAGGAGATTAATATACTTTCCATAATAGTCAAAAAAGGGTTTAAAATTAATATAGCGAAAATGAAGGTAATGAGAAATAATCATAAATTTGAGAACCCAGTTGTATTACAAAATGAAGTCATAGAGAAAGTCCAGAATTTTGTATACCTGGGAAGTACAGTATCGCCAGATGGAGATTCAGAAAAGGATATCATCGAAAAAAGTCAAGAAGGCAAGACAAACTTTTGACGCTCAACAAAATTTGAAAACAAAAGGACTAAATCTTAGGACAAAACTTAAAATATATAGAAGTAATGTACTGGGAGTGCTATTATACTGTAGTCTTTCTTTCTTTCTTTTCTCCAATCCTGTTTGCCTCACAGCGTCAAGTCAAGAAGAGATTTCTAAAATGGGTCCTTGTGTGGCTTTGTGTATACAATAGTGAATGCTGGAAAATGACCCAACACATAATACACAAGTTAAAGACATTTCAGAATAAAGGTTTAAGAAGAATTCTGCAAATTTTTTGGCCAAATACCATAACAAATGAGGAGCTTTTGAAATGAACAGACTGTGCATCCTTGAAGACCATCATTAAGAGACGAAGATGGAGGTGGTTTTGGGAATGTATGTATATGCCAGTGGGGGCATTGGCTAGAGACAGCTCTCAGATGGACAGTGGATGGGAAGAAAGGCCTGGACGTCCAAAGGAAACATGGAGAAGAACGGTGGAGAGAGAGTGTGGCCTGACGTAGGATACGGTTGGTAGAAAGGCAGCAGAACGACAACAGTGGAAGTTCTTCATGGAAGCCTTATGTGTCAATCGGGACACGAAGAGGATATAGATAGATCCCTAGGCTACATCGCCTACGATTGTAGGTCAAGTGTCTGATCTTGCTTCCTTGCAGGCTCCTGCACACATGGCAAATTCTGCACGAACACTACAAAACAAATTGCATCTTTTGAGTCTATTGTCTTAATCAAAAACTTATAAATAATGTCTTGAGATTTTGATGTTATTGTGATCTTTGGTGTGGTCATAAAATTGAGTTATATAAAATAAATAATAATAAACAAAATAATAATAATTTACAAAGTTATAATTTTACATTGCTCTTAAATTAAAAAAGTCTCATATTACTGTCTTGGACCCGTACTAGGTCCCTTGGACATCTTAACTAAGTAAGATTCATGGACATGCAAGGATAAAAATAAAAAATTATTGTAATTGACATGAATGAATTATAACAAGTTTAAAAAGTTAAGTTTCCATTTCAAAGTTTCAAACCCACATTAAAATTATTGTGAGACTTGGTCTTGTGATGTCGACTCTACTGAGATTGGTAGCAGCTTGTCATTTTGCAATTAAAACCAGGGTTATGTCGAACGGGGATGAGAGTCACAATAAATCACTAATGCTTGATGTGCACCAGGTGCAGTTAGTCAGCCCCTGAATCCAGTATAAGAATGAAAATTAGGACTGGTCTTGTCACCCTCAAATGACTCCCTGAGAATCCATTCATTAGAGCAGTTATTGTGTCAGACTCACAGTGCATGTTTTGTCAGGCCAAAAACAATCAGTTTTGTTATAAGTGGATGACATATATACATACCTTCAATCGCATTAGTCTTACTTGGATGTTATAAAAGTTTTCTGGTTTTTGCTGTAACAATAAAGCAAATAAAGGCATATGACAAATGGCACCAATTTTGAAATGTAAATATGTTACCATGATCACTATAAGAGCATTGTACAACACAATATTTCTTCCATTATGCTATCAGTACCTTCTTCTTCTTCTTGATTGTTTACTGACCAATTTTAATCACTCTTTGTGATATGTTTGATCTTTGCCAGAACGTGTATACGTTGCACATTGGTTTGGTAGGCCCCTAAACGCATAGATTTCTACAAGTTTAGGACATGTGCATCCTATTTCAGTCAAACCTCCTAAGTCACCTCTTACTACATGCATGGCCAGTAACAGTGGTTCTATTCTTTACACCCCAAATTTGGGCCCCGGGTAACCACTTGGCGGCTATCAGTACCAAATCGGGAAGCTGACATCAAACAATAGAAGAAAACTAGTCATGACAGAGATGAAGTGTCTATGCAGAATACTGGGAGTAACAAGAGACCCGTTTAGAAATGAAGACATCAGGAATAAAGTGGGTACAGCATCAGTACTAAACTCATCAAGAAACCACAATTAAATGTTTCGGCCACATAAGCAGATTACCAACAGATGGTGACAATGCAATAACAAAAAAACAATGTCAAATAACAATGTCAAATAACAATGCCGCCTGAGTGGTTACTGGGGCCCAAATTTGGGGTGTAAAGAATAGAACCACTGTTACCTGCCCACGCATGTCATAAGAGGCGACTGAGGTTTGGCTGAAATCGAATGCACGTGTCCTCTAGGGAATGCTAACCCAAAACAAATGCTTGCAGAAAACGGATGCACCAGGGCCGTAAGGCGCATAACATGGTGCAACGACCCTCACAATGAGGAATAGGATAACGGATTCTACGGTCGCCAATCTGCCTCGGAGATTTAGCCATACAGTAAGAATGTCAGACCTACCATCACGAGGTTGGCCAAAACTTACTGCGGGAAGAAGTCGGCACAAACGGTGAAGCAGAAATCATAGGATTTATATCCTACAGAACTGCCCCCAGTATCCAGACTAAAGATCTGACAGAAGAAAGTGGTGGCCCACTTACACTAGCGTCCAAGACAAACTGTATGGTGTGGCTGACAATCTGAGGCAGACGGCTGCCTTTATTAGAGAATCTGAAATCCCAATCTAGTGAGAATGCAGGAGAAGATATAGTCCACTTACACTAGCGTCCAAGACAAACTGTATGGTGGCTGATCAATCTGAGCAGACGGCTGCCTTTATTAGAGAATCTGAAATCCCAACTAGGAGAATGCAGAAGAAGATATAGCAATGCACTCGATACAGTGGATACAAGCAAAGGCGCACGCAAATGGTGAACCTCAGAAATAACAGAGACAATGAAAAACACTATTTATGAAGCGTACACAAAATCCTGTTCTAGAAATCTCTTCGTAGTGTGAGTCAAAACAGGATTAGAGAAAAGAAAGAAGAAGATAAAACCAACTGGTTGACTTTGAAAGCACATATTGTAGTGGTGTTGGAGATTGATAAGTGAAATGTGCTGCAGTTATTAGTGACTACCTGTTGCTTGAGAACAAAGTAATTGATAACACATCTATTCTGTGACTGAGGGAATTTAAAAACAATCAGTGCATAATTAAGACTTTGCACGTGACAGGTTACCTGGATTTTGCAGACGATCTGGCATTACTGTCCCACAATCACACACAGATTAAAGATAAAATGAATATTCTAAATAATAAATCTCTGCTACTAGGTTTGAAAATACACAGGAAAAGACCAAGGTCATGAGAATAAATGCAGTAAATGTAAACCAGATTATTCTGGAGGAAACAGCTCTACAAGATGTAGAATCATACACATACCTTGGTAGCAACATAGACACAGAAGGAGGAACAAACAAAGATGTCAAGATAAGAATACAAAGCAAGGGGGAAACTTTATTGCATTGAGTATAAGATATGGAAGTCAAAGGAGATCAAAAGAAACACAAAGCTGAGAATCTTTCAATCAAATGTGAAGTCAGTGCTGATCTATGGCTCGGAAACATGGAAGACAACAAAAGAAACTACCAGAAAACTACAGACCTTCATAAATGGATGTTTACGTAGAATAGAGGGACTGAGATGGTATGATAAGATTACGAACGAGGAACTCGGAGAAAGAACTAAGCAGATATCAGTGGAGAAAGTGCTACGGAAGAGGCGATGGATAGGACATACATTGAGAAGACCTAGCGGAAGCATTACAAGACAGGCACTGTTTTGGAACCCGCAGGGAAAGAGAAGTAGGGGAAGGCCTAGACAGACCTGGAGAAGAGAGCTGGAGGCTGATATTAAAAGGATAGGTAAAACATGGAAAGAATTGGAAGGAATGGCAAGAGAGAAGAAGAACTGGAAGAAGTTTGTTGAAGACCTGTGCTCTGTTGAAAGGTGACGAAGACGTGACTGCAGGTATGTCAAGCTGAAGGTCCAGTTTGTAGTCAACAGTTAATTGAGAACATGACCAGATATCGTCAAACAAGAAGATAATAGCAATAAAAGAAAAACTTCAGTGTCGCTGTGATCATGAAAAGGTCATGATAATGCAATAATGCTGTCTACACTCATTTGATTGGTTATTGACTAGGCTCCATAGCACTATGGGCAGATCCATATATATATATATATATTTCAGGTTGTTTCAATAGCAGGCAGCCAGTGGTTACGGCCAAATTTGGGGTGTAAAGAATAGAACCACTGTTACCTGCCATGCATGTGTAAGAGCCTAAGGAGGTTTAGCTGAAATCGATGCATGTGTCCTAGTCAGTCTAGTGCGCTTAAGGGCCTATCTAACCAATGTAACGTATACACGTTCTTGGCAAAGATCAAACATATCACAAAAAGTGATTAAAATTGTATATAAATAACATAAAAGAAGAATAGGCAGGCGATATTATTCAGTTTACTTTGAAGTTTACTATAGAATTAATATAGAAGGTTCTTGTCAAAATTATTTTATTATGTATACTCCTTGTATTGTTATACTCTTGACCGTTATAGGGTCAGAGCAATTTCTCATACTTCCCTATCCTGGGAAACTAGTTCAATCGCTTCTATGGAATTGATTCCCAAATTTCTTGCCCTCTCAGTAAAGTGTTGCAGTTTCTCTAGGGCATCCTTTCTTTCTTGAACCCTTTACCTCCCACTCCAATGCCTGCTTTATGATTCTTTGATCATCTCTTCTCAGGGGTATGCCAACATATATCTTCTCTTTCTTTAAAAATTATTTGAATTAAAAAGAATGGCACCTGTGAGGTATTTGTCCTATATTGTTGTTATATTGATCAAATATAATCTAGCTTGAAGCTTACTATAAAGAACTTGAATATCAGGATCTACTAGCTACCAAGTTTTCCTCAATGTAATTTAGATGTGTTCTTTGTTTTTCCAGGACAAATGTGGTGATGAACTACTCTGATGTAGAGACCAAGGTTAGAGAAGCCACAAGCGATGATGCCTGGGGTCCTCATGGATCTCTGATGAAAGAGGTTGCCACATTCACATTCACATATGAACATTTTCCAGAAGTTATGGGCATGCTGTGGAAACGGATGCTTCATGAGAACAAGAGAAACTGGAGAAGAGTTTACAAGGTATTTTTACCCTGTGTCTTGACTGTAAAGTTCACCTTAAAATATATTTCTACTTTTCTTTGTTGAAGATGGTATTAAAAGAAAAGGTAACTTTTGACGTTGCCCAATCAGATGTAACAATGGTTGGAGACTGTAAACCCCCAATTACCTGTGACAACTACCATGAGTGTTCCACATTGACATAGATTATGTGTAGTATGTAATGACTTTTCCTATACTGAACAAAAGTGTTATGTTAGTTACATGTGGTTGTAAATGTACGCTCTTAAAACTTGGTATTATGTTGATATTTACATTATATTTTCAATAAATTTGAAGAAAGTAAATACATAGTAGAGTAATGAATCCTCGTAAGTTACATAAGATTTTATGGTGCTTGTTTGTAAGCATAAATTTACAAGTATGGTTGCAAATCCCTTATATATAAGAATGTACCAACCAAACTTAAATAAGCAGCATTTAATTTGTAGCCTGGAATATTTCAATTTTTGAGAAAGATTTTAGTTTTATTGTTGTAGAAAAACCTTATTTAAATTGCATTGTATGATTTAACTACTCAATAAATTGAAGTTAACTTACACCTGTATGTTGCCAGCTCCCGCAAAGGGAGCAAAGAATAGTAACCCTGTGACCTACAAGGCATGTTGTAAGAGGCTACTGAGGTAGGGGCCTAGGAAGCTACCTAATAAATACAAATCGGATTTGCTGGTCTACTTGTAGGTGCATAACTGGCACAGCGTACAGTCGCTCTTAAGCTCAGATCACATACATATCACAAAACGTGGTAAACAAGGGGTCGATACGGATCATTCGAAGAAGAAGCTAACTTAAGGGGGATTCTGGTCTTGAAACTTTTTTCATTGCTTTGGTATTAATGTAGAATTTGTATAACAATTTTGAAAGATTATGACTTAGAATAGTAGAAAAAAATTAGTAAAAAAGGCACTGTGTTGCCATGGAAACAATAAAAGATGGCCACCAAACACAAAATTTCAAATCCCTAAGGCTCTGAAGTTAATGAATATAAACCGCCCGAGTGGTTACGGGCCCAAATTTGGGGTGTAAAGAATAGAACCACTGTTACCTGCCACGCATGTCGTAAGAGGCGACTAAGGAGGTTTGGCTGAAATCGGATGCATGTGTCCTAAACGTGTAGAAGTTCTATGCGTTTAGGGGCCTACCAAACCAATGTGCAACGATACACGTTCTTGGCAAAGATCAAACATATCACAAAGAGTGATTACAATTGGTAGTAAAGAACGAACGCAAAGAAGAAGAAGAAGAAGAATGAATATAAATGAATTATGTTTTCACTCTAAGGTGAGCAATTGTAATATCTAAAATTTTACACATGATTTTTAGGATATATTAAATATTACATTTTTATGAATTTTTGGGTAAACACACCCCCCCAAAAACAGCTATATTTGACCGAATTTTGAGGGAATTTTTACCAAAAATTTATAAAAATTAAATATTTAATATATCCTAAAAATCATGTTTAATATTTTAGATATAACAATTGCGCACCTTAGAGTGAAAACAGAATTCATTTATATTCATTAGATTCAGAGCCGTAGGGATTTGAAATTTTGTTTTGGTGGCCAT
Source organism: Arion vulgaris (assembly GCA_020796225.1). Lineage (NCBI taxonomy): Eukaryota > Metazoa > Mollusca > Gastropoda > Stylommatophora > Arionidae > Arion > Arion vulgaris. The sequence goes on from CM036756.1 coordinate 33,809,711, forward strand.
TTTGTATTGTTTCCATGGCAACGCTTTACATTTTTTTACTAATTTTTTCTATTATTCTAAGTCATAATCTTTCAAAATGGTTATACAAATTTTACATTAATGTGAAAACAACGAAAATAGCTTCATGATCCCCATACCCCGAATCCCCCCTTAAAGAGATGATAATAAGTCCATGACATTGGGCTGCAACCTGGTAGCAGTGTGACGAGAAAAATAAAGAAGAATAGATAAAACTGCATCAAATTTCAAGCAAAAAAATTGCATTAGGAAACAATTGTTGACAATGTAAAAGTAATTGAAAAACAAGTTATTTTAAATCTTCAAGGGCAAACATAATGAATAATGATTATCAGCAAAGTGTTTTCATGATTCATTTTGAAAAAAAAAAAAACCAAACAGGAAGAGATGTGATACAGCTATAGACAGATTAATTAAAAGTTGCTGTTCTTGAGAGGCATTGTACACATTTAAGAGTGGTCATTAAAAAAAGGTGAACAATATATCAAAACACTTTATTTAATAGATGTCAAGTTTATTTTATCTATTATTGTGTTCAAATATTTTGTTGAAAATTTGTTACATTTAAGAATACAAAATCTGGATATGTAGTTAACTAAACTAACTTTTTACCTAAAGACTTTAGCCGTATAAGTTATGGATGTTGTCATGTTCTAGTAAAACAAAGCTAAATCACATATCCTTGCTGAACAGGTTTGGAGCATGGGTTCAGCAAAATAATTTCTCATTTGTTTGCATGAACTGAGCTCAGACCAGCAAGTCGTTCTCGTTGTCAAAGTTATTTAGTATTGGTGACACTCATTTTACATCACTGGAGTGTCTACAAACTATCCTATTTATAGTTTCTAGAGTTTTAGAAGACATAAATTGTGTGATAAGTACCTCCAAATGAAAAAGGTCAGCTTGGAAACCATTTAGTGCAGATTTGGACTGGTCCAAACTGGATATGGCATGTTTGGATTATGTTTTAGGATCTAACTATATAAAGCAATTGTTGCTGAACTAAGAGAATTTTCAAAATTTAATTTAATTTAAATAGTGTTCGTTTTGTATGTCTCCTATGCTATCTGAGTCAGATTTGCTTATCAATGAACTACTTTTGATATGATCCTTCTGGATATCATGCACATTATAGATTAAATTGTTGTCTCTCATTGATAAATGATTTATTGTTCATCTTTGAACTTATCAATGAAACTATTTTGGTAAGTAGATGTACAGCCTGGGTGTTTATTATTGAGTATGGTTATATCTGTTGGTAAGTTAGACAGATAAATCTCATTGTGGATTATTGGTTAGTTTCAATAGGTTATTTATCTAAATGTTCTTATTATTTGATATGGCTAGTTTTGTTGGTTAACTAGATAAGCGATATGTATGTTGCTTATTGGTTGTAACTTGTTTAGATCCTCAAGTAGGTATAAGATCTAAATGTTCATGATATGCGATGGTTAGTGTTTGTGTAGTAGATAAGTAGATTTGATGCTACAAATAAGAATAGAAAATTAAGATTTGGATATATAAAGAAACAGAAAGTGCTGGTGAAGTCCATTATGAAAAAGGCACCGGCAAGAGAAGATAAAGACCAGGAAATATGGATCTATAATGTTAAATGGTATTAGAGGAATATATATATTTTTTTCGATCCAGAAGCACTGAGCTTAGCTCTTCAGCTCATGGATCGTAACTTGTTCGTGCATGAACACGCAAATCTGGGAATTGTGGTTTTCTGCCAGCCCGTAATTGAACTCACTCACAGAGGGCAAGTCACCCGTAGTCCTACGAACACCCTGGGCAGGCGGCAGAGGAATATTATAGTCTAGTATAGAATTTTCATTATATTCCATATCTTTTGTAAAAATATTTACATGTGGTTATTATTCCTGGGTATGTAGGATTTTAAAGTGTTTATTGCAATATTTGTTTCTTCTGAAAAAGTAGATGAATATTGCTAATTGAATATGCATTATTTATTGATAGTAATCAGATATAATGTTCAGTATCATCATTGTTCATTACCTGTTCATTGTTTGTAAATATCTGTATTAGATATATATAATTTGTTGTTATGTCAGGACATTTTTAATAAATTGAAGAAATATTTCAGGTTACATATTTATGCACAATTAAAGTAATGAGAGAGCTGCAGTAGCGTAGTTGTTAGGAACTCACTTTGGCTAGTGGTCGGTTCACCACAGTGGTGCCAATATTTACTGACAACGGCTCGACCCAGCCTGAAATGGGTACCAGGAAATGCACTGGAAAGTAAAGGTCAGCGTATGTTGACCATGACCATCAAGTGCCAGGTCAACAAATACGTCAAACACTGTATTACCAGATATCTCAAGAAATGAAAGTTAATTAAAAGTAATGAGAAAGATTTATATTTCTTCATAGTAATCATTTTGTGTGTGTGTACATTAATATATACACTGGGAATGTAGTTTGTTTAACTTGAATTCATGGAGCGAAAGTTCAGCATATCTCTTCTTTCTACATGCACACTACCAATACTCACTATTTATAACAAAAGGTGATCAATCTAAAACTGTTGATATCTCAAATAAGGCTAAGTGGATGAATTACTACTTAAAACTATACACACACAAAGAACATTGTTATTATTTTACTCCAAATTATCATTCTAAATACTGAAGCACTGTGTGTTGTCTGGGCTTGCAAGGGCAAAGAATAGTAACACTGCGACCTACAAGGCATCTCAATGAGGCGACTAAGGTAGGCCTAGGATGCTACCTCAGTAACATAAAGCCACAGAACGGTGTTCTGACTTACTTGTGGCGCATAACTGACCATCAGTACAATCACGACGCCAGATCACATCGAATCACAAGAGGGTTTAATAGGTTCATTAGGAGCGTGAAGAATAAGACTCGGTTTGAAACTATTTTAAAATTTGTCGTTGATAATTAGTTAACAAATATATATAACAATTTCCATGATTTTTCACCTCATTTGTAGTCATTGGTATTGCTCAACTACTTGATAAAGAATGATCAGGCGAGTGGTGACTAGCACAAGGAACACATCTATGACCTGAAAGGACTAGAAAACTATTCATTTATTGATGAGCAAGGCAAAGACCAAGGGCTGAATGGTAATACTATTGTTTTTCGTGCAGAATTATGCTCGTTGTCAGGTATTCTTTGGGGACCCAACTCTGTTTGTTCTTTGCAACATGTTCATATGTCAGGATATATATTTAGCATATGTTGCCATACATCATAGATTGTAGCATATGTGACCACGTAGCAGAGTGATAGCAGAGAGTATGGTCTCACCACAGAGGGTGACAAAGCAACAGACAAGTTTATGACAAAAAAAGGTTTATTAGTTTTCTGGAATTTTGTACACCTGTCACAATGTATCAGGAAAACATATTTTATTTTTTGTCTCTTACTCACTTGGTCTTCGTGATCATATCTAGTAGTCAGTCTATACTTGTCATGTGGTTGATATGACTGAATTCAATTCTCAATGTTCTCTGTCTATCTGTGCTTCAAAGCTCAGATACTGTGGTACATTAGAAATGACCCTGCATGTGCCTCATGTAATGTACCTGTTGGTAACTACCAAAACTCTAGTAAAAACACAAAATATTGTTCTCTTTAGAATATATTCACAACTATATTAAATATTTCTTTCTGTTAACTGAGGCTAGGTTAATGAAACCTCTGACCCGTCTCATTAATAATCTTTTTCTTTTCTCTAATCTTGTTTCCCTCACAATGTCAGAATAAGACGAGATTTATAGAACAGGCTTTTGTGTGCGTTTATAAATAGTGTTTTTCTCTGCCGCTGTCTTCTTCTTCTTTGCGTTCGTTCTTTACGACCAATTTTAATCACTCTTTGTGATATGTTTGATCTTTACCAAGAACGTGTATACGTTGCACATTGGTTTGGTAGGCCCCTAAATGCATAGACTTGTACATGTTTAGGACACGTGCATCTGATTTCATTGAAATCTCCTTCGTAGCCTCTTACAACATGCATGGTAGGTAACAGTGGTTTTATTCTTTACACCCCAAATTTGGGTCCCGGTAACCACTCTGGCATCCGCCTCTGTTATTTCTGAGGTTCATCTTTTGCATGGACGGTCTTTTGCTTTGTATCCACTGTATCGGAGTAGCATTGCTCTTTGAGATGCACTGTCTGTTGGTAATGTGGCCGAACCATTCAATTTGTTGTTTCTTGATGAAGTTCAGTACTGATGTTGTACCCACTGTTTTCTTGATGTCTTCATTTCTAAACTGGTCTCTTCTTGATACTCCCAGCATTCTTCGTAGACACCTTGTCTCTGATGTGACTAGTTTGCATTAATAATAGTCCTGAAAAAAAGAACGCTACCATCTCTCACAGACATTCCTGCTACAATTATACATGATAGATTGTAACACATTGTTGATTATGCCTATCACACTGTCTGACTCACAACTTATTCTACATATTCATCATGGTGACATGTTGCAAACATCAGTCACATGTTCAGTGTCAATTTGTTTTTTACAGTTCGCCACAAAGTCAAAGAGCTTCTTGACTTTATTAATGATGATGAGAGGTTGAGAGAAGAGAGAAAAAAGGCAAAGAAGACAAAGGACAAATATGTTGGTGTCTCCAGCGATGCTATAGGTGGGGGTGGAGGAAGCTCATACAGTAAGTTTCTAGTTTGAATTTACCATTGTTCATTTCATGATCATCTTCATCGGACATGTCCATATCTTCATCGGACATGTCCATATTTGCTCCGATCTCCTCACAAGCTTGTATTTCAGTGTGTTTAGACTAATAACTACTGTTCTGTGCTGGGGTTTCTATCATGGTTTTCCTGTTCCCGGTATGCAAAACTTGCGCAACCGAGATAGAGAATACCACACAGTACTGTTCTTATTTCTCTGCCAAGTGTAAACATCTCCAGTTTCATACTCTCTCTGAAGTTGCACAATTTTGATTCTTTGGTACATTGTATTATAAATACTTCTTTCTTGAAATATGGGTTCTTTTTCTTCTTGTTTGTCTCCTATGACTTCAGGCATAGTCAGGGTGACTAGTAGGGCACTCTGAATGATTTTTGTGTGAAGGCTTGCGAGCCTTCTCCAACTTCATAGATACTTGTAATTTAAATTCGCAAGTCCACACCCATGTGTTGTCGGGCTGCAAGGGAGTAAATAATAGTAGCACAGTGATTTACAAGGCATGTAATAAGAGGCGACTAAGGTATTTTTCTAGGGAAGCTAGCCTAGTAAATTTAAAAAAGTAGTAGAAATCGGATATTCTGGCCTACTTGTAGGCGCATAACTGGCAGAACAAACAAGCTCTATTAGAATCAGATCATATTCAAATCACAAAGAGTAGTTTAACATGTGGTTAATATGGAGTGTTCGAATAAGAAGATCCCCAAGTAAGGATCAGTGACAGGGAACCCTTAGTCTTTTTTTTTCAAGACTATTATTAATGACAACTAGTCATGACAGAGATGCAGTATTTACACTGAGTTCTGGGTGTATCAAGAGAAGACTGGTTTAGAAATGAAGACATCAGGAAAAAAGTGGGTACAATATCAGTACTGAACTTCATCACAAAAAACAAATTAAATGGTTCGGACACATATTCAGATCACCAACAGACAGGGCACCTCAAAGGGCAATGCTACTCCAATACAGTGAATACAAAGGGAAAGATGGACCACAGAAGTGACAGTGAAAGACACCATGTATGAAGTCTTGGAAGTCTTTTCTATCTTGATGCTGTAGGCAACCAATTAAAGTAATCTCTTTTAGATATTGTTTATATAAAATTGTATCCATGAGTGAGTGAATCTTGGATCAACAATTGGTTTATGCCTCAGGCTAGACTTCACAGCATTTTTAGAAAGGACCGTATTACCAATCTCATTTCCAGTAATGCAATAACTGGTATGTATTTTCACCCAAAATTTGGCAATGAGGACATCAGAGCAGAGTGTTAATCTTATCATCAATACATCTGAGACAAAAAGCCAGAATTAAAGAGAAAGAAATCAAAACTTCATTAATCAGCATATCATATAAAAGAATTGTTACTGACTCCATGGGATGCAGAGATGGTGAATATAGACCATACCCTAACAAAATGGTTTATTTACTAACAAAGGGCTGTATCTAGCAGAAGCATTTTAAAGGACCTCCGTATAACCAATTATTCCAGTGAAGCTAACTAATCTTCCATGGATTTAGACAATCAATTGTAATGTGGGTAGGGAGAAATGAAACAAGAAGAAAAATCAGTGTTTAGAGCCTATGTTTTTCCTTGGCAACATGTGGTTTGAGACATGGACCATTGACAAAGCTGCAGGAAGATCATTAATGCTTTGAATGCAAATGCAACAGAAGAGTACTTAGAATATTATGGACAGAGAAAAGAACAAATGCTTCTGTTCTGCAACAGCTTGATATTAAAGAGAGTTGACTATTGAAGAGCGTAAAATCAAGGAAAATTAAATATTTCGGACACATCAAACAACATGAGTGCATAGTGAAGATATTATCTGTGAGGAAATGGTGCCTAGAGAAGAAGAGATGAAGACCTTTTAAGTAAATATATAAACCTGTTACTTACTCCTGAGATGATGTGCTGACAACATCCATTACAATGAGTTTTTTCCAGGGCTGTGATTTTTGAGAAACAGTTTCTTGAAGACAAGTACTTTTAACCAATTACTCTATAAACAAGACTTAGCATTTGTGCCATCTATTTAATGTGGTGAAAACTGAACAAAACATCGTTTTATTGCGTTTCCTTGCACTATGGCATGACTCCATTCAAATGGTGAAGCTTGCTTTGAATGATGATGAAGAGCTAGGAATATGACAGAAGAAAAAATGTTGCCCAACAGATAATCTAAAAATAGATTAAGAGAAGGAAAATTAAATATCTGAAACATCAATGACATAGTATAGAAGATTTTTGAGAAATTGCTAAAAAAGAGAAAGACCTAGAAGATGAAGTTGACAACAGCTTTGACATCTGAGAAACAGGGTGACCAAACTTTACAAATAGAGTTTCAGACTGCTGTATTTGGAGCCATTTTTTGATGAAAATTTTCACTCCTGTTATATTTGGGCTTATAAGGCCTTTTTTGGTTGAAAGCCTGTTTATTTTTATTGGTTTTTGTAATTTGATTAAAACTACAAGCTACTTTGATGATTAAGGATATGCTCAATGTACAATAGATAATCTACACACATATATAAAATCAAATATTTTTGCCAAACGAAATATGTAATGTACATGATGCTGTTGCAGGTGATCGCTATGATGAAGAGCCTCAAAGTTATCACACTCATAAAGATAAACAAATGGAAGAGATTGATGATTGGGATACAGGAAAAAAGTCAGTTGTCGGTGAAGCTATTGACAAGGCTAAAGATTTGTGGAACCGAGCCCAGGGCAAGCAGCAACCAGATGACATGTATGACCAGTATGTTTTACTTGGCATGCTGGTGCACGCTTTGGATATGTATTTATTATAATTTTTTATTCCCTATTTGTTGTATACACTTTTAGAAATTTCTTTGAATTTGATTATCTACTTTTTATCTAAATATAAAAATATCTAATAGTACTGTTGGACTGAAACATGCAAACTCAGTTACTTATGTGATTTAGGATGCAAACTTAGTCTATGATTTGTTTAATATTTACTGATTCAGTGTTAAAAGTGTTAATATCATCAAGTAGCTTGTTCTTCTGGAACCTGGCTCCCATGACAGCAGTCCTGAAATACTCTCTATTCTGTGCAAGTTGACCGTGTCAGCAGCAGTCATTCTCAGATCGTCAATGACATCTTGCACCCATTGTCTTCTAGGTCTCATTCTTCTTTCGAGCACCATTTCCTCCAAAATTATCTTCACTAGGCACTCATGTTGTTTGATGTGTCCAAAATATTTAATTTTCCTTGATTTTATGCCCTTTAATAGTCAACTCTCTTTAATATCAAGCTGTTGCAGAACAGAAACATTTGTTCTTTCTCTGTCCATTATATTCTAAGTAATCATCTGTAGCATTTGCATTCAAAGGCATTAATGATATTCTCCGCCACTTTGTCAATGGTCCATGTCTCACAAACCATGTTGTCAGGGAAAACACATGCCTCTTAAACACTCAATTTTTGTTCTTATGTCAGTGTTAATATATGGATAAATAATACTGAAAGAAAGAGTGATAAGATAATCAGTAGTAACTGAAACATATTTGCTACATAAACATATTAACTGGAACAGCTGTGTAAATGTAATCTTTGATAATATCAACATTATATAACAGATATATAAAATAGTAATAATAATAAAATGTTCACTCTCTCTGCATCCCAAGTCCTCTACAAACCATAATTATATATATATATATATATATAGTTAAAAGTAAAGATCAATACTAATTTTCTGTAACAGTTATTGCAACTTCAGATGTCTTCACATCACATATAGTGCCCCTCCCTTCCCCACTATCCTCCATAGATAAAAGTGTCTGCTATACTTACACAGTAGCACCGATGACAATTCTGAATTGTCTCTCAACTCATACAGTCTGCAGAATACTGGATAATAACTGTTGCTGGAACTTAAACAGTATACACTTGTTTACAAGAGTTGCAAATAGCACAGTGGTTAGTGTATTTACTTTGTAGATGCATGATCCCAGGTTTGTAATACTCATTTGAAGTTGAAGTTTGGGTACTATAAAAACACCAAAAGTAAAACGGTTGGTGTGATATTGATCACACCACCTATAGTGTTCTGTTGGTCAAAGTAAAATACAAGCTTAATGCCGTATTTTCCAATATACCACATGGTATGAAACAGGTTCATTACTGTATTAATCTTACTTCTTCACAAGCCTAGCTGACTGCCACTGAACTTTGTGATTTAATAGTACTATCAACATTTTACCAGTAACTTTCGGCATAGTTGACAGTCTTTGTATTGTTCACCCGGGCTGACATCATTGCACTTTGAGCAGATACATAGGTGTTCAGACTCCTCAAGTAGAAGCTGAAGAGTTTGCATGTTGATTATTCCCATGACTCACTGGCTAAGCACACTCATTGTTCTCCTCAGGCATCCAGTCCCACTCATATAACGTATGATTCCAAACTTCTTTAACATTTTGTAAATGTATAAATTCAACATCAATACCAGTGTCCTCATCCAAGTGGTTGCTTAGCAACTGGATAAAGTCCCCATATCCATTTGTAACCCATCATTGATTGATACAGTTTGATATGCTTTCTTCTTACTGTGAAGACACACATATCCATGATCATATATATATATATATCATATATATCATAAGTCTCTAAGGTAGGAAGCCTTGATAGATGAAATTCTCAAATACCGCAACCTGCATTAATATGAGCAGATTGGAACAAGTTGTCATTCTGGCGCCTTAGAACAGGACACAATCGGCTCCACAGCCACAATAATACAAAATTCAAAATTGGCAATTCAGCCATGTGTACATGTGGACAGGCACACCAGACTGCAGAGCACATACTTCAAGACTGCCCCGAATATGATACACTGAGGCAAACTCACTGACCTAATGAAACAACACTCAACAGAAAACTACACAGACCTCTGTGTGAGCTACAAAAGACAGTGAAGTTCATACAAGAGACAACATTGAATATATAGACAATTTCAAGCGAACGAAAGGAAGGAAGGACCGCAGCCTGCTGTTTTGGACCTCCAATGCATGGACTCATAGAGTTTGACACAATCATTGCCCTGGTAAACATAATCTCAGAAAGCCATTACAGAGCAGTAGTAATGGCTCAACCTTCATCCTCATGCTGGAAGTGGTTGTCCTGTATGCTCAAAATGGTAGTATTAGAAAACAACCCTAGCGCAAGATATAAAACTCAAGCTTGATTTCTCACCATCATACACAGACTCATTCGTTCACAACTTAAAAAAAAATTAAATAATATAGATATCCCTAACATCCTGTGATATAACTAGGTCTGTGTTAGCTTCAGATTGTATTACTGAACTCTTCCCTGCACTCATTTTGTTCAATGTTTTGTGATGATTGTTAATTTTGCATGGCATGTCTTAATTTTCATGGACTTAATTCCTTATTTCATTTGTGAAAACTCGTTTATCAAACCCTGTTTGGTTTTGAAGATTATATCTGCAAGAATTAATTCAGTATCTCTTGACTTTTATCAAGTATACAAATATCAGGGCAGTCATTCTTATTTGTCAGTGATCTGTCGTTTCATATGAACACACTTAGTGTTTCATTAACTCTTAGTGGACCAGGGCAAAAGTCATTGTAGAGTAAATACGCCACGTAGTATGGCTCCTGGTCCACAAGGAGTTAAAAGTGTTATGCATATTTTGTTTTCTATAATTGTTGATGTTGTAGTGGTGTTTGGTTTTATTCCTTGTTTGTTATGTGTCATTTCTTTAATTTTACACATTGTATTCTAATTAAACTCATTTTTATTAATTCATAATTTATTGTTTCTATATACTAAGATACATTGTTATAAAGAAAGTTAAAGGCAAAGTTACTCAAGCTAAATAAGTTGTTTTCTGGTGTGAATTAGTTTCTTTAACCAATAGATTAATAGATATTTGAACTTTAAAGTTAATACAATGTAAAAAAAACAGTTCTTCACATTTTTTAGTAACTAAGTATTATAAACTGACATTATGTTTGCTATCTTTAGTCCTTTGTATTGAATTGCTCTAGTTCAATGTTTTATTTTGAGATGATGATGTTGAAATTAATATCTGTTATTGATTTTGACTTATCCTGTTGTCGTTTTAATATTCTCAAGTTCAAATCCTCTTCTTTTTGTAGCAATGGTGGTCGTTTTGATGAAGAATACAACAGAGAGAGAGATTATGAAAAACATCGAGAAAAGGATAGAGACGATTCGGATAGACATTCTGGAACCAAAAATAAGGACAAATATGACATAAAAGATGATGATGAGGAATACACAGTTGAGAGAACACACACTACAAAAACAGAGAAGATTACTACAAACCGGAGAACAAGATCAATGGGCAAAACCGTTGGTGCTTCTGGTAGTCTGGGCAAAGATGGAGATGCACAGGTAAGCAGTGAAATGAATGTTGAATTACATGTTAAATTTGTGTTTGATTGATTATGAACATTGAAAAATTGACTGCCTGGCCGCCCGTGTGGTGTCAGGGCCCACAAGGGAAGCAAAGAATAGTACCACTGCGACCTACAAGGCGACTGATGCAGGACCAAGGGAAGCTACCCTAGTAAATTAAAAGCATAGTAGAAATCGGATGAGCTGGGCCTACTTCTAGGCGCATAACTGGCTCAACGTACAATCGCTCTTAGGCTCAGATCACATACAAATCACAAAGAGTGGCTAACATGGATCGGTGTGGAGCATTCAAAGAAGAATAAGGAAAAATGCAGGTAACAAGAAGTTTCACAATCCTCAGAATTTAATGACAATAATTGGAAATTTTGCTGAAGCTTTTTTTACTTAGAGACTACATTGTGTTATCTCATTCTTATCATAGAGCCAGACATCTTCCACAGTGGATAGTGGTCCAAGTTTATTTGATTTGTCAGATCCATCTGAAAATCAGGAATCATTTGCAGATTTCTCAAACTTCCAAGCTGCCTCTGTTGGAAATGATGAATCTAGTCAACGAGGTAAAGTTTTATAATTATATTTTATAATCAGTTTTATTGTCATATTTCTTCCTGTATTTCAATCTTGAAATAGAATGTATTTAGGGGGAATCATTTTCTCATTTAATTAGAAATTAAAAAAAAAAAATGATAATTCAAAATACAATATCCATTCCCAGTATACATTTTTTCTTCCTAGTTCGAAATTCAGTTTTGTCTTATACAGTTTTCTTCTGCATTGGCCCGCTGTGAATTCAGGCATTAGCAATGATGCCTGGTATGGCGCTTCTGACTGATTTTTGCGTTAAGACAGGTGTAATGTTTGTTTAATCAGTACTTTAACTAGCTTTTTAGCCCTAATGTTTGCAGCATTAATAGATACAAGTGTCCCACCTCTTTTACTGTTCATGTTCACATTGTCTATCACATCTTGTGTCAAACTTCACCTTGATCGTCCTTTTTCTTCTGCTTGTTACCAATGAATCCAGATTTTAGTTGTTTGCCTGCTATGAGTTCGGCTAGTCATAGCGCCTAATATGATTCCTGTGATTTATTTTTGCATGAAGGCCTGCTTTTCCGTTTTACCAGTGTCCATCGCCACTCAGGCATATTTTAGTTTGACTTCAGAGGTACTTCTAATTTAGATCCTCAAGTGACTCCAGAGCACATCCTGCAGTCATGTTCATCATACATACACCAACTAAACGAAACATGGCCTCATGAATAAAGCTTACAGAGCAAGCTATGGGGAACTCTTGAGAACTCCAACTGACATGCAACTTCATACAGGCAACCCATCTCATTGTTTAGACGAGCATACAAAACCGAGTGCAAAGAAGAAGAAGATCCCTAAGTAAAGGTTCAGGGTCTCTTGTAGTTCAACCATGTACCATATGCTCTCCATGAAAACTTAGGCCACAAGCTGGCCTTAAAGCCCGGAATTTGCACTGCTTGTGGTTACTAGCACAGCATGTTATTAACTTTGTTATCGGTGACCCCAATCAAGATGTTAAAAACTATTCACTCATTTCATTTACTATTTCCAGACAAAGTTACATCACCCTTTGTTATGTTGGATAAAACTACATGACATATCTTCACTGAACTAGTTTGCAACATGTTAAACAAAATAACGTTACATGTTAGAATCATAGTAAATACACAGATGTGTGTGTGTGTCTACATGCTGCTTTTCCCTCTTTATTGTCATTAAACAAATGTATTTTGTTTTTGTGTATTCTTAAAGCTCGTGACAGCAGCAGTGATTTTGGTGACTTCAGTCAATTTAGACCAGATGCTAACATTGCAAGGTACGTTTGATTAGTACACTCTATGTGTAATTTATACCTGTCAGTTTTGTGAAATAAAATGTGTACATAAACCAAACTAAAAATAATATCTGTAAAGTGCTTAGAAAGAAAACTTGTATAATTTTTTTCTGTAATCTAAAAGTTCAAGAGTGTACAAATATATGGCAAGTAAGCAAGAATATCCGTCTCGCCAGCAGATGTCTCTGCTGGATACTCTATATATAAGATTGTCAGACTCATGCCTGTGTGTTGTAGGGGCCAAGAAGAGTAAGACTGTGACCTACAAGGCATGTTGTTAGAGGTAACTGAGGTAGGGGCCTAGGGAAGCTACCATAGTAAATAAAAAGCGTCTCAGAAATCGGATGTATTGGCCTACTTCTAGGTGCATAACTGGCACAACGTACAATCACTCTTAGACTCAGATTACATACAAATCACAAAGAGTGGCTTAACAAGTGGTTGATATGGAGCGTTCAAAGAAGAAGACTCAAGTAAAGTAAATGTGTAAATTATTATTAAATTATATTTTATAACTAAATATAAAAATATTCACATTTTAAGCATGATATCTTTTTCTCAGCAGCAATGGTGGCTTTGCAGATTTCAACCAGTTCAGTTCAGTCACAGTATCATCTCCAGCCTCACCTACATTTTCAGCTATATCTGTTAGTATACCACCATCAGCAACAACAACAACCTCTGCTGTTAATGACCTTTTTGATGTCTTCTCTACACCTACTGCTCCCACTCTTACTCCTATGCAACTGAATGCTGGCCTGATGGGCAACTCCATGACCCCAGGCACTGGAAACATGGGAATGATGACTGGCATGCCTTCAGGCATGAACAGTATGGGAATGTCAACTGGTATGGTCATGACTGCTGATGGTATGGGTGTACAAGGCCATGGAATGAATATGGTGAGTCATTCTTTGTATTCTTCTTTGCTGCTCTTTACAACCAATTTTAATCGCTTTTGTGATGTTTGATCTTTGCCAAGAATGTGTATACGTTTGCACATTGGTTTGGTAGGCCCCTAAATGCATAGACTTCTACACCTTTAGGACATGTGCGGGGGACTGCCTAGAGTAGTTGATAGTAGCTCGGCCTGCTAGCTGTGAGGCGCCTATAGCTCGGTTCGAACCTACTGCTCCCATTTCTTCGATTGCTCCTGGTCTTACCTCAGGCACTGATAACTGGGAAGTGACTGCTGATCAGGAGAAAGATCGCTGTCACTGGCAGGAATACTACTCTGATGGTACATGGTACAAGGCCATGGAATGAATATTGATCACTTTTATTGCGTGCTGCCTTTAAAAATTGAAAACGATTTTCAGATATTGATCTTTCAGAGATGTATAACGTTCGCTGAGTTGAAGGCACTAAATGCATAGAAAACAGGACATGTGCATCCGATTTCAGCCAAACCTCCTTAGTCGCCTCTTAGACATGCGTGGCAGGTAACTGGTTCTATTCTTTACACCCCAAATTTGGGCCTCTGTAACCACTCGGGCGATTCTTTGTATTTACATAGAAACACAACGAAGCATACAAGAATTATTTTTGTTTGTTGAATACCTGTTCTCCAGAAGGAGTAGTAAAAAAAGTAGAGTAAAGGAACCCTTTTTTATACCATGTGGTATGTAGGACAATATGGTGTTAGGCTCATATTTTTCATAGATAGGCAGCGGCTAAAACAGACCAGAGACTTTAAATATTTAAGCAGCATGATTGCATCCAATGGAAGAATTACAGCGAAAATACAACACTGATGTAACAAGGCAAACCAGATTATTGGAAAAATGTCAACAATTTTTAAAACAAGCATATGGCAATGGATACCAAAAGAACAATGTTCAACAGTTTTATATCAACTCTGTGCTATCAATGTCAGACCTGGACACTGACAACAGATGAGAAAAGAAGAATCCAATGACAGAGATCAAGTGTTTACAAATTCTAAATGTAACAAGAAAGGGGTAAAAATCAGAAATGACGTAAATCAGAAAAAGTAAGATCTTTTCATGTACTACAATATATTAACTCTTAGAATACGAAACGCCACCTGACAGACCATAAAGTTAGTTTCCATTTTACGACAAGCCACTTCACGGACCATATGGTTCTAACCAGTTGTTAATATATCGTAGAGGACTTTAATGCTTTAAGTGTATTTTTAAAATTCAAATACAGCAAGTGAGTGTTTGTAATAGATCTTTCAATTGTGCACATTTTGGTGTATGCAGTTTGTCTCTGCTGTTGAATGTAAGAAAGTTATAACAAATTTTGTAACGACATCTTCTCCTTAAAATTTGTTCCTCAAAAACAGTGCGTAAAAAGGCTGTTTTAGTACACGTATTGTAAGAGTTAAGAAACAACAGGCTAAATGGTTCGGACACGCATCAAGGTTACCTACCACAAGACAGTCTCCCACAAAGAGCACTAGCACTCAGTACAACGGCAACAGACCAAGAGGACATCCATGTAAATGGTGGATTGGCAGAATAACTGTGTCACTGAGTTCCACCTTGTTCAAAGCACATAAGAAGGCTCGCTCCATGTCCAGACCTGATGTCGAGAAACAAAACAAGGATAGATGATAGGTAGGCAGATCCACACCAAGTGTTAAATTAACTTCGGAAGTCATAGTAGTTCTGTATTCACACTTACAGACTAATTGGTTCGACATGCAGTGATGATAATCCGACGAATAAACTAAAGTTAAGCAATAGTAATCTTTGTCACATATTTTTTTACAACTAAAATTCGTTCAGCATGATTAACAATACAGGCAAAGTATTTAATATGAAGATAAATTTTAGTAAGACAAAGTCTGTGGTAATTGTGAAACAAACAAAAATAAATAAATGTGCATATGTTGCTGAATATTCACGCCCATTTTTAAAGTGCACAAACATTGAGAGGTCACAACCAATCTCAGGCTTCCAATCTGCACGTGCTGAGAGATATCGGTTTTTGATTTGTCATGTTCTTAGAGAAATGACGTTACATATACTGTGTGAGTGCCATTTAAATACATTTATAGTTTTCCCCTGTTGCGAGTCACCAAGTTAAATACTAATAAGTTTCAGATCTTTGTCAACGGATGTCTTCTGCGGTTTCTCAGACTGAGATGGTATGGGGATTGAGAGAGAGAGAAACTGAGATGGTATGACAGAGTTGCAAACACAGACCTGTGAATAAGAACCGGACAGGAACCCATAATGAACCAGGTTAGAAGGAAAAAATGGTGGTGGCTCAGGCATACCCTACAGAAGACACAGTCAAGTTTCATTAGATAAGGAAAACGAAAAAGAGGGTGTCCTAAACAGACCAGGAGACAAAGTCTTCTTGAGGAACTGAAGAGTGCTCAACTATCGTGGGAGACCATAAAGAAAACAGTCAGAGACCGAGAAGAGTGGCGAACAACTGTTGAGGCCCTATTCTTCATGAGGAGCAAAGATGAATAAGTAAGTAAATATAGTTTTCCCAGTAAAATATAAAGTCCTAGCACATCTTGTCCAGATTTACTGTTACCAGATAGGATTACTTTTTGTAATTGCTGTATCTTTTACAGATGTACACAACCGTGCCAATGACAGCTATGCCAAATATGATGCATCAGGTAAAAACCAAGTTAATTTGTATGTGTGCTTTATTTGTTGCTTTATTTAGTCATAAACCAAGTCTATAGTAATGGCATGTGGTCAAGTACATCTGTTATGTTGTGTTGAATATTTGAATGTGCTATCACTAGCTTTCAGCAACATAGGTTATGTGTCGCTTTCTGGAAACAGCTTCTATGCTGATGAATTAATGTGAGTGTGTTAGATTTGAACTTTACGTCAATTTATCCTTATTATTACAACTCTCTGCAGTGGGTACCATTTTAACAGCATTTCACATGTCGTTGAAATCTCCCAGGGCCTAATTAATATCCGTTTCATGTTGCTGTTTAATAAGGTGATAATAGACATCGCAGGCCAGGAACGGTGCTATGGCTGCCTTTGATTGCATTTACATCGTCATTTGTTATAAAAATCCACATAATGGTCTCCTCTCTCTCTGCCTTTTAACCAGGATTGAGGTACAGGCCCTCAACCAACTCATGCCAAGTCTTCCTATCTCTAGCTATCTCCTGCTTGTTATTAATGTCATTCTACAGTGGATCTCTGGGCACACAAATATCTCAGGAAATGACAAGAAAGACCATCTGGCCAAACAGGGATCATCAAAACCACAAATAGACAAAGCTGTTAGCATACAAAATTTAAAACAGATTCTGAAAAACAACTCCAGAGAAGATTGGCTGAACCGATGGGCTATGGGGCAACTAGTCGGGACATGTATGGCAGAGTGAATAGACCAAACCCTAGGGCAATATAAATCTTCTGCAATGAAAAGATCAAAGCACTATCTTCCAGTTAAGAACTGAATTACCACCTACACAGAATAAACCCCACACACCTACCACACTGTAGAAAGTGCAGTCATTCATGTGAAACAGTGCAGCATATCTTGCTTGAATGTCCTGGACTGCATAAAGCTAGACAAGAACTCCTTCCACAACACCCATCTGTTCATAATACCTTTTACACTAGTCTTCCACAATTACAGAACACATGCAGATTCTACAAATTGGCATTGGCTGCCCAAGAGTGAAAACTCGCATCCCTGGTTAAAAGAAGAAGAAGCTATCTCCTGCAGTTCCCTCCAGAGCTTCTTTATATTGTTGATCTCTGCCTCCAAACCTTGTCTCCATGTATTTCTTGGCCGCTCCTGCTTTCGCTGTCCGTGTGGGTTCCAACATAATGGTCTCCACAGTTGGTAATATCACAAAGAACTTTCCAAGGCTCAGGACATCCTTATCAGCCATGTCCATCTAAGCCATAAAACATTAAAGGAACACCCAGTGCATTTTCTGCCTCTGTTGTCAATAGTGCGCTTTCAAGTCGTAAAAAAGAGTTAACTGATTTGGATCTCTTTTTTCTTATTGTTACATATTCTTTCTTGTGTTCCAGTTTTTATCTTACTTTTGTAAAATTTTGAGCCATAATTTCTGTCAGACTCCTGGTTAGTTTTCTGAGTGACATTTTTCTTACTGTGCCATTATATTTTTCTATTTTCTGTATCTTGCATTCTTAGCTTGATAGGGACCTTTAGGTTGAAACACTTAGTTCTCCCCACTGTGACGGGCCAGGCAAGCCGGCAGTGCGTAATATTGCTAAATTGATTCTTTTATTCCCAATATCAAGACTACACTACATAAACACGGATACAACACAACAAGGGCAACTCATCTAGCCCTAGAACGCAAATTAAAGCTCCAATCCCCACGCTTAACGGCAAGAGTGGACAGCCAACTACATCTTCCACCTGGGAATAGACAATAGACACTTAGTTCTGTTTTTATACTTTGTAAATCTAAATTGTTTCGCATTTTGCTGTTTCATTGTTAGAAATGAATGAATTAGGTGAACTATATCCAATGCAAAGAAACAATATAGAATTGCAAACAACATTAGGTAAAAAGGAGAACTACAAAAAGAGATAAAAATGACACTA
Organism: Arion vulgaris; assembly: GCA_020796225.1. NCBI lineage: Eukaryota > Metazoa > Mollusca > Gastropoda > Stylommatophora > Arionidae > Arion > Arion vulgaris. The sequence goes on from CM036756.1 coordinate 33,828,289, forward strand.
ATAAATTATTTTGAACAACTACATTACACTGTATGGAAATGTTGAAGACAAATGGTCAAGAGGATGACAATGCTCTACAAGAAAGACAAAAACAACAGAATTATTATAAATAAAAAAATTGTACCTCTTGGAAATAATAATATGAGAAATCCATTATAGCTGATCTTTAATGCCAAGGCAACATTGGATGTAATCTTAATCTTTTTTTTTTTTAAAAGGCAGCTATAAGCAATGAATTCCACCAATGTTCTTCCATTTATTAATTATATTTGCACATTTGCTTGCATGAACGCTTGTGTGTTGATTGTTTTTATTCCAACCAAATTTAAGTTTTGTGTTAGAATCTAGATGGTGCATATATTTTGTCTATTTTGTGATTTAAAAAAAAAAGGTGCGATGAAGTTTCTGTTGACCTAAAAACTTAGTCTTCCTTATAATGACATCTCTGCTGTTGCTGTGTGCGGGATTGGTAGACAGCTTGAAGATGTGTTATTGTTCTTTGTTCTACAGCCAATGATGATGCAGCATCCAGGAATCATGAACCCAGGGGTGGTTGGGTGGGGGTCAGGGATAAACCCTAACATGCAGGTAACAACATATACTACTGTTAGTAATCAAATTATTGCTTGCTATTTACAGTTTGTAATGACTTCGGAAATTGTTAACAAATCATTACTGGTACATCTTAATGCAAATCTAGGTCTTATGATTACTCTATCAGTATCAGCCTACTCAGAGTCTTGTTTTTGCTTTTCTTATTTCTTATGGACTTTGCTTGTCTTCTTCTACTTTGCTTTCGTTCTTTACAACCAATTTTAATCACTCTTTGTGATATGTTTGATCTTTGCCAGAACGTGTATACGTTGCACATTGGTTTGGTAGGCCCCTAAACGCATAGACTTCTACACGTTTAGGACATGTGCATCTGATTTCAGCCAAAAAATCTTGTCTTGTATTTACTTCACTCTCTTCACATTTCCACTCCCAACAGAGCACATGTCTTCAACAAACTTCTTCTAGAACTTCCTCTCTCTTGCCATCCTTTCCTCTCTCTTGCCATCCCTTCCTCTCTCTTGCCATCCCTTCCTCTCTCTTGCCATCCCTTCCAATTCTTTCCACATCTTGCCTATCCTTTTAATATCAGTCTCCAGCTCTCTTCTCCAAGTATTTCTAGACCTTCCCCATCTCCTCTTTCCTTGCGGGTTCCAAAACAGTGCTTGTCTTGCAATGCTTCCGGCGGCCTTCTCAATTTGTGTCCTATCCATCGCCAGCTTCTCTTCCTTAGCATCTTTTATTTTAGGTCTCCGTTATGCTTCTTATTTCCTGAGGTTTTATTGATATGCAGATTTGTAATACAGTACATCATTTTAACATAAGCCCAATTATATTACATAAATGCAAATGAGAGCAGACGTTCACCAATAGGTCAAATATATGAAAACAATACAGTTAACTAATTGAAATTTATAATATAAGATTCATGAGCTTCAGTTAAACATAAACTTTCATTGGTTGTAAGAGCTGTGATAGTGTAGTAGTTAGTGCACATGCTGTGTTGGTGCCTGATCCCAGGATCAAATTCCTCAGTTGTAGTGGAATTTTTTGTAACCTTGGCAGCTCTCACGTTGACCTAATCACTTATGAGTACCAGAGAAACACTGGTAAGTAACGGCAGCAGACTTGAAGTTGACCCCATAACTACATGCTTATATTTAATTAAGTTGGTATAAAAATATGAATCTGGGGTTAGAGCATAAGACAGAAGTCAAAGTAAAAAAAACAAAAGCTGACCAAGACCATACTTCACTTTCCCCCTCCAAGCAGTGATCCTGGCAATAGACTGCAGTTTGTCCATAATTGATCTCCAATATTTTCTGTGTTTTATCATAGTGATAAAGTATAACAAACTGTGATTTGTTAATCTCTTGGTGTTTCCTTCTCACTAATAATTATCTTTCCCCTTTCTTGTCCTTTTGCCTTCAAAATTCAAATATGGTTTTCAACATTGTGTCTAAAATAATTTCTTTGTGTCTTTCTTTTCTCCAATCTTGTTTTGCCTCACAGCGTCAGGATAAGAAGAGATGTCTAGAACGAGCCCTTGTGTGCGCTTCATAAATAGTGTCTTTTGTCCCCTCTGTTATCTCTGAGGTTCACCTTTTGCTCGGCCGGCCTTTTGCTTTGTATCCATTGTATCGGAGCAACATTGCCCTTTGAGGTGCACTGTCTGTTAGTAATCTGCTTATGTGACCGAACCATTTCTTTGTGTAATTTGGTTAATCTTGTTCAGTATAATCCATATAAAATCTATATTTGTTATTCTTACCTCGTTATGTGTTTGCTCTTGTTTACATAGAGTATTTCTCACTTTCTTTGTATAACAAAATGTCAGGTCTTGGAGGTCTCTGTTAGGTTTCTATGGTTAAGCTTCTATGGTTAAGCCTTTGCCTTGCGTTCTGGAGGTTGTGAGTTCTTCTTCTTCTTCTTCAGCGATCTCTGGTCATGCGCTTAATTTACTGTGGACACAAACTGGGCAGACAGCTTCAGGTCTGTCAGGTTTCCCCAAAGCTTAGTTTTCAGGTCGACTGGGTGTGGCCACATGTTGCTTCTCAGCTCACACAGAAGAGGACAGTCTTGCAGCATATGCTCTGGTGTCTGTTCTGCCTGCTGACACTGGCAGAGAGCTGTTTGACTTATTCCTAATCTGTATAAGTGTTTGTTGAGTCTGCAGTGTCCGGTGCGTAGTCGAAATATAATGACCTGGTCTGTTCTGCTTAGGTCTTTGAGGGAGTCTTTTCCATAATCATATCCAGTGTTTGTCTTCCAGTCTACTGCAGATTTTCTGTATGAGGGTTTTGACCTCTTGAAAAGACAAGGGTTGGTAAATTTGCTCTTTGGCACTGCCCTCCTTAGCTAAGACATCAGCACTCTCATTGCCTGCAATGCCACAGTGAGATGGAATCCACTGCAAGTGAATTTCTGCCTTTTCTGAAAGCTGAGCAAATTCTCTTTGTAGTTTTTGTACTGTGCTGTCAGTGGATTTAGCCTCCAGGGCTTGTATAGCTGACAATGAGTCTGTAAGAAATACGGTTGTGAGTTCAAATCAGGATCACGCCATTCTGTTCCGGAGTGTATTTTTCAGAGACCCTAGGATTGTTGCCGGAGTTTGTGCTTTGTGCAATACTCTTGGCTGGTGGCATGCCATTTCTTCGGAAAGGGACCTAGCAATATGGGCTGAAACCCGGTGCAATTAATTCAATCCTTTGGCTTTAGGCGCTTTAAACAAAATGTCAAAAGCTTTAATTTTGTTTGGCAGCTTTATGTTCAATGTTCTTGTTTCTGCACAGTACTGCAAAATAAAATATAATTATAATTGATAGGTCTCATTTTTTAATCTATTTGTTGTCATGTTATCTGCATGAAGTGTGCCACTTATTCACTTCTTGTTCTTTGCTGCACACAACAAATCATCCATTTTTATATTTCAACAAGTTATAATACATCATAGCTCTTTACTCCTTAAGCAATTTACTTTCTCTGTTTTATAGGTTCCTGCTTAGTGTCACCTAGACTTGTGTTGCTCCTATATTAAATATAGAGCAGTTTGATGATTCCTATTATTCTTCTCCTGTCCTTGGCTGTTAACTCTTAGTGGACCAGAGCAAAAGTCGTGTTTTTACAAGCCATTTGTTTTTTAGAATACAAAACGCCTTTTACTATGACTCCTGGTTAAAAAGGCGTCCAACCCAAAGACACATAGTGGGGCATTTGATCTACAAGGAGGTAACCAATGAAGCTGTCAGTGATAAAACCACAGATTTGTTTGATCTATGGTTAATGTTGAAGAGTGTCTGACTGAATGGATTATAGCGCAGGTTCACATTCGGAAGACCCGGCTTTGATCCCCGGTAAGGTCACAATTTTTTTTATGTCGTGGCATAAAGAAAAAATCCTAACCTGGACAGTTTCACAGTGACTGCACTAGCCATGCAACCATTAAATTCCTCAGGCTCATGTCATCCCTGTCCTACACTGCACTAAAAAGCGGTATTACACAATCGTTAAAGACAGGTTTTTGTGTGTGGTATTTTTGTCAGTAATTAATATTGTCTAATATTGTGCACAGATTTGTCTAATATCTCTTTTTGTCTTTCATAATTTGACTAATCTGTTCATGCTACTGCTTTTCATGTTAATTGTATATAATTTAAAGAGGGAAGAAAAGGTTGAATGTAGTATCTTGAATTGAATAAAACGGACTAAACTGTAGCGTAGCCATTTTGTGTACAGTATTAATACCTAGAAATATGTTAACCAGGTAAGAGGAGATACAACAGTCACCCAGGGTCAGAGTTCATTCTCAAACATTACTTCATCTGGGAAGAGTGTTCAGGTTTGTTCATGGAACTTGCTTATGGAACTTTTTTGCCATATCAGCTTTCTCTGAATTTCTGGTAGATTGATTGTGTGTTGCTTTGCTGCATTACCCCATTAATATACCCAACCTCTGTGTTTTGCTTATGCAACTAATAATAACATTTATAGATGCAGCTTTTTTCTATCTATTAATATAATATTTGTGAGCATCTGTAGCTTAAGTGGTAGTGAGCTCGATCATAACCCAATAATACCTAGTTTTCTCTCTCTCTCTCTATCCCTTCTTTTCTGCGATCAACTTTGCTATGCGACTACTCCGGTATGTGTCATAAACAGGGCGGTGCGCTTGAGGTCTTCACCGGTTCCCCATAGTTTGTCTTATAGTGTTGTTTCTGTTGGCCAGATTCACTTCAATATCACTGACAACTGTCACTATCAGCTTGACAGCTTAGATAGTACTGTACTCACATTCGCCAGGGTTGGAAGGGTTTAGTCACGGATGTAAAAATAGACATCACCATTCAAAGCATTCAATGGCAAACTACTGAATGAATAAGTCCTAGAAATCAATGACTCATTTACTAGTTAATGGAGTCCTGTAAGGATATGCCACGATTTTCACTTTTCAATATAGGGTCCTATAGCTTTTACAGACTTAGGGTATAAAGTACCTGTCACTTCACATTTCTAGTCCCTAGTGGTTAGGAGGGTCTAGTGGTTAGGAGGGTCAATCCCATAACTTTTACAGACTTAGAGTATAAAGTACCTGTCACTTCACATTTCTAGTGGTTAGGAGGGTCAATTCTTTTCCTCGCGCGTGGAACGCCAAATGTGATTGAACCTACAACCTTCTTATGTCCAGTCGATACGCTAACGCTTACGCTAATCCATCCTACTTTTTGTTATCTACTGAAGTTAACTGTTATATAACTTGGTGATATAACTTGGTGTACTTATTCCATGCACATAAGAAGATTTTTGAGTATCAATAAAACTGATATATTTTAGACTTACATAAGCAGAATGAAACAAATATCATCATCATCAAATAGCTTATCCCGAGCAGAACATTGTCAGTGTTCCTAGGAATTTCTCTCTGATAAGCCAAGTGCCCTGCTTCTACAGTCATCATGCTCAAATCATCAGTTACTTCCTGAATCCATTTATTTCATGGTCTAGAATAAAAAGGAACTACCCTTTTCCATTGATTTTAAATATAAATAAGATTCAGTTTCAATAAGACTGTCATATTTCATAGAAGATTCAGTTTCAATAAGACTGTCATATTTCATAGAAAAATTAAGTTATCAATAAGACTGTCATATTTCAAGAAAATTAGTTATCAATAAGACTGACATATTTCATAGAAGATTCAGTTATCAATAAGACTGACATATTTCATAAAAGATTCAGTTATCAATAAGACTGTCATATTTCATAGAAGATTCAGTATCAATAAGACTGTCATATTTCATAGAAAAATTAAGTTATCAATAAGACTGTCATATTTCATAAAAGATTCAGAATCAATAAGATTGACATATTTCATAAAAGATTCAGTATCAATAAAACTGATGACACATTTCATAAAAGATTCAGTATCAATAAAACTGATGACATATTTCATAAAAGATTCAGTATCAATGCTGCTGATATGTTTCATGAAAGATTCAGTATCACTAAGTTTGCCATATTTCATAGAAGATTCAATATCAATTAGACTGACATATTTTATAAAACAATTCAGTATGATTACTGCTGAAATATTTCATAGAAGATTAAATATCAATAAGTTTGAGATTTGTTATAGTGTATTTATTGGTCCTATAAATAGTGCTGATACAAACATATCCTTCTCCAAAATATCCACATACCTTACAGAAAAACAGAAGAATGAAAACTCTGTATTCCTTGAGACTCAGACAAAACCAGTCCTAAAACTGACCATATCTCAAGTACGGAAGGTCTTCAAGCGACACAGTGTACATTCACTCTTTGACTTAGATCAAGTATAAGACACAAGAAGAGACTGAAAAGTGGTCGATCCTGCGCAAATCAAATAGAGGACATAATAACTGGTCAAGACATTGTTATTCTAGAGTAGACACAGACAGTGCTCATAGATTCTTCTTCTTCTTTGCGTTCGTTCTTTACGACCAATTAAAATCACTCTTTGTGATACGTTTGATCTTTGCCAAGAACGTGTATACGTTGCGCGCTCATGGATTAAAACCATAAACAGGTCTACCAAAATAACAAATTACTAAGATTATTTTCCCTGTGAGCTAAATCATTCACTAAGTCGCCCGTGTGGTGCCGGGACCCACAAGGGTAGCAAAGAATAGTACCACTGCGGCCTACAAGGCATGTTGTAAGAGGAGACTGGTGTAGGACCTAGGGAAGCTACCCTAATAAATAAAAAGCATCGCAGAAATCAGATGTGCTGGCCTACTTGTAGGTGCACAACTGGCACAACATACATTCGCTCTTAGATCACATACAAATCACATAAAGTGATTAACAAGGGGTCAATATGGGGCGTTCAAAGAAGAATTCACTGAGCATGGTATGATACCTCCGACCTTGATTTTCCCAAAATGATGAATCTACTGTTTAAATTAAGTCATCTTGCATGTCTGGTCATTATCCATATCTATGATGGGAAAGTTTATACATAAAGAGAACATATTACGGTTATATTCAGTTTTTAATTGAAGTTGTTACTAATCATCAAATATTTGTCTGCATGCTCAAAAGTTAGTTCATGAATAAGTTAATTTTTTAGTCAACAGTAGCTAGAGAAACTAGCTAAAGGGTAGTATAAGGAATGTGTTTAATCAGCTAGCGGCAGGAACAATGAGCCTTCATACCCACAGTCATCTGCTGTGAGATACTAAGCACCTGCTGTTCTGCCTATATTGCAAGGAGATCATGCTCAGTAGCCAATATATTAGCATAAAATGTATCCTAAAACATACAATGTTTGTAAATATTGATTATCTGTCCATTTGACCTGTTTTAGAAGTCAAACACATGGGCAGATGCTACTGCAAAAGTGAACATTAATCTGGATGAGCTGAGTCCAAGAGGCAAGCAGAAGCTGCCACCTCAAGGACCATCACTCAACCAAATTTCTGGAGGACAAGTGCAACCTATGGGTTATGGTAGGTTGTGATTTTTCCTGTTTTATTTTGTTTTTGAACTGGTTGGCACAGCTCTGGAAAACTTCTAGCAACCATAACGATTCTCTTCCCAGGTGTAAGTAACCGAATGACTTAATTTTAGTATCCATATAAAGAGCTGCAACATAAATGTTGTATTATACAATTTGGGAACATCTAGAAGTTGCTTAGTTGAATCATAATTACAGATCTTATTTGAATTTTCTAAAATCACTAAATCATGTTGTTTTAAAGATACTCTGATCTTTCAGTCTTCTATCTTTAGTGATTATTTCTAAATGAGAGCGGTTGACCGAACCGTTAAACACGGGGGTTCCCTAATGGAAAAATTCTTTCTTCGACCCCCTTCTTCTTAAAGGAACCCTTTCATACCTCGTGGTATATAGGCAATACAGTGTTAGGCCTGTATTTTCATTGGCCGTGGCACACGATGGTGATGTCAGCTTCACGCCGGCGCCTTTACTTTCCCAGAGCATGTCTGGTACCCAGTTGAGGCTGGGTCGACCTGAGAGCCGTCACGGTCTGGAAAAATTCCACGCACACTGTGGGAGTTGAACCCAGACCACCAGCCTTGAGAAGCGAGTTCACTAACAACTATGCTACCGCGGCTCTCAGTTGACCCCTGGTACTGTCAAAAATTTTTATGTTGGGGAGAAATCATTATCAAGAGCATGTATGATGGCTCACAATGTTCATTACGCATTGATGATGGTCAAAGTGATTGGTTTATATGGTTGAAAGTGAAGTAAAACACTGTTATTTTTCATTGTCCGAGGTGTCCATTCTGAGTAGGTGATGAGAAAAGGTTGCAGGGGCAAAACTGGCATCATTTAGGTGGAAAACAGACAATTGGAAGATTTGGATTTTGCAGATGTTGCCCTTTTAAGTAAAAAAAAGTCATGCTAACAAAGAAAACGGACAACTTATCATCCATAGCGTAAAACGTTGGACTACAGATAAGATACGATAAGACAAATATTTATTTTATAAGTGCTACCATTTATAATTGAGGTAATAAACAACTTTCAGGAGTGGGAATGATGTCTCCAGGAATGGTTGGAGTCAATCAAGGAATGTCCAACATGACATTGCAGAATTCAGGAGTCAGTCCAATGATGGGAGGTAACATGCAAATGATGGGTGCACCCCGTCTAGGGATGAACAACATGGGTGAGTACATATATATTTGAAGAATTAAAAAGAAAATGAGTAGACTGGCATCTTAGAATATGTGACGTATAACAATGAGAAAGACATCAAAATAAATAAAAGACATTGATATTGAACTAACTTAGATGGATAGTATATTGTTTGTTAAATATGGAAGATTAAACAGAAAAGAGCCTCAGAGAAATATTTCTTTTTTTCTGTGGATGAATAAGCATTTGCAGACCAAATAGTGATGCATTGACGCATTCCCATCAGGATGTGGTGTGGCAAAGAAGTGACCACCAGTGTTCACAATAAAATATTTCATTGGTTTCTTCTTTGAATGCTCCATATCGACCACTTATTAACCACTCTTTGGAATTTGTCTGTGATCCGAGCCTAAGAGAGATTCTATGTTGTGCCAGTTACGAGCCCAAAGTAGGTCAGCACATCCTATTTCTGCAACGCTTTTTATTTACTAGGATAGCTTCCCTAGGTCCCTACCTCAGTCACCTCTTACCACATGTCTTGTGGGTCGCAGTGTTACTATTCTTTCTCCCTTCAGGCCCTGGCTCATTGGTTTAATGATAGGAACATCAACAAGAAAGAGTTGTTGTAAGCTCTAGTCACAGGTAAGGTAACCTCGGTAATGAAACCTGCTACCTTGCAGACACCATTGACAGATGGTAATCTTTGAGAGAAAGCCCAGACAAAAAAAGCAACCTGATATGCCCAAGTCTTAGTATGTCAGATCTGATGCAGAAAACAGAATAAACCAGAGAACACACAAACAGATACAGAAACAGAGACATGTCAGAATCTTGTCAGTTACAACCAGGAATGATGAAACTGGTTGCCACCTGAACCTGAGATGATTGAAGACTTTGTTATTGTAACTAACACTGTGATCTAGCATAATCAGTGACCTCAATGAGAAGTGGAAGAATACATCAGTTTGAACATTTTTAAAGATAACTGTGGTCAATCTAAGAATGTTGACTTCTCCTTTGAGTTTGTCCTGAAATGTCAGCTACAGATGCTACCAGAAAGGGAGGCAGCGGAATCTACATCACTCACCCTCAAGGAAACACACTCTCTGGCAGCAGGAGAAACATGCACCAACTTTAGAGCAGAGGCAACAGCCCTTCTTGCAGCCATACAGATTCTCAACGACCAGCAAGTGTCAGCAAAAATATTGCAATCTTTAGCGATTCAAGATCCGTTATCCAGGCTATCTCTTGTCCCAGACAAGACTAGCTCATTCAGGACATACGGCAAAATATCAGCTTGTTGTCAAAAAATCCTGAACTAGTCTTACAGTGGATACAGCTCACTGTGGCATACCAGGAAACGAAAAGGCTGACAAACTCGCATGGGCTGGGGGGAGCCTAACACAACACCACCCAACACAAAGTTTTACAGAAGCAAAGACTATCCTGAAAGAATTCAGGAAAATGATCTGGAGAAAAACAAATGGAGGATACAACCCAGAGCACGACAGTATAAATACACTAAACAGAAAGCACAGACCACAGTCTTCAGACTTAGAACAGGACACTGCAGTCTCAGAGCACACCTCCACAGAATGGGTCTCAGGGACTCGGCAGCCTGCACCTGTGGAGCACCAAAGCAGTCCCCAGAGCACATCCAGCAAGACTGCCCTAGTATGAGAAGTGAGAGATTGGAGATCTGGCCAACAGAAACAACACTACAAGACAAACTATGGGGAACCGGTGAAGACCTCAAGCGCACCGCCCTGTTTATGACACATACCAGAGTAGTCGCATAGCAAAAGTTGATCGCAGAAGTCCTGAAATGGGCCTGGTGACTGCCGTGTAAGCTAGTGACCGATCCTCAAATGTAAGGTATTTTGTGATAGATGTTCAACTGTTAGAGAGAGTGAGAGAGATCAATTAAAGTTTAGTGAAATGAGACAGATGGACGCATGTAATCATTTTCTTATGCAGCCAGTTAGTCAAGTGGTCTCTGTATCGGGGAAGTGTAGTGCTTGCCTCTCCATTCCAAAAATAGTTGGTTTGTTTCCCACGTGGAATGATTGGTAGATTTTCCTAGTTGATCCCTGATCTCAGAGTAGGTGAGATTTCTGTTGGAGACAGATGAAAAAATGTAGGTCCTGTGTTCCAGATGTTTACTTAACCCTTTAGCTGCTAAGGACGTATATATACGTTTTTCCCATTAACTTCTAAAGACGTATTAACACGTCTGTTATTATCTCTCCTCTGTGGGCTAAAGACGAGTTAACACGTTATACATTGCTACTGTCACTGCTATAAGCGTAAATTTACGTTTGTGACCTAGAAACAAAGAGTAGCTATTTTTAGCTCGGCCTTTGGAAAGTATGTAGCAGCGAAAGGGTTAAAATAGCTATTGACAATGAAAAATCGATAGATGTAAGCTGGAAAGCCACTTCACAGGCAAAATTAATTAAACATTAAAGTAAAATTTGACAAATTTTACCATGCTCAAAATTATATCTGGGACCCTTACCAGGGCTGCGGAGTACATGTATGTTCTCTGAGATCTTCCTGTGTAAGAAAGAGCTTGAAGAACACAGGGCTATCCCCCATGAGCAATGATGATGGTCCTATCAATCAATCAGCCATTGGATTAGTGACATTTATAGATCGATAATGTTTAAACAAAAATTTGTAAATCTTGTCATCATGATTTCTACTATAAGTTAAAAGATAACCAGAAATTAAAACTGCTTTTATCATCTCTTAAAATAAAATGCAAATAATTTATTCATGATTGTTTGTTTTACAATCTTTAGGTGTAGGTGTCGGTCAACCTGCCATGATGGGTGGAATGCAGATGACTATGACATCGAATATATCTAGCAATACAAATTTCCAGAAGAGAACTGATACAGCATTTTCTGATTTTGGAAATGTGAAAAAAGGTTTCTAGAAATTTTCAGACATGTTTAATGAAAAAATGGAAACAAAAGTACAGTGAAACCCCACTTTATGATACTAATCAGTTTAAAAGGACTCATCTTTCATGTAATATTGCTGCAGAACTAATCTATTTTATTGCTCTAAAAGTTAATTTTTATGGTGTCAATATTGGTTGCATAGAATTTTAAACAAATGAATATTAACGCTTAGTGGACCAGGTCAAAAGCCATGTTTTTACAAGCCATTTGTTTTTAGAATTAAAAAAATACCCTTTAGTGTGGCGTTTGGTCCAGAAGGAGTTAAAGCATAACTTTAAAGAATAAGAAGAGTTAAATAAAAGAGTGAATAAAATGCTGATGTACGTTCGTTTACTAATATATTTAAAAAAAATTTTGAAATATGTTGCTTAAAGTAATAAATGCATGTTATGCAAATTTTTAAAAAGCAGGATAGTTTAACATTTTCTGTCAACTTGAAAAGCTGCTTCTTTATGTCAGTGCAGATGTAGAATGCATTAATGGTGCATAGGTTACAGCTTTGAAGGTGAATTGCTTCCCATCAAGATAACATGATACCTGCAAGATATGGCATTCTTTTTGTTCCTTATTGTTTGAAATCTTATCTAAAGTTGATTATTGAAACTTATTATTTTTATACATTTTTAAATTAGCTTAGTTCCTCATGTTTAGATCACACAGGGAGATGAGTTGTCTCCATGATTCCAGCAATTATCCACAGTTGTAGCACCACTCCTTGTAAGATAACCTCAGCATACTCATTAACTGTGTGGATGTGTACATGTCCTGCTTCCGATTTTGGGTATATACAACTGTTAGGACCAACATATTTTATCTTTAGAAGGGGGGAGTTATGGTCTCTTCCTGTCCATGTTCTTGCAGTGTGCTGGAAGTGTTATTATACAGTAGTGAGTGCTGGAAAAGACCCCAAAAATCATACACAAGCTGGAGACATTTTAAAATAAATGTGTAACAAGAATCCTGCAAATATTCTGGCCAAATACATTAGAAAATGAAGAGCTTTTGAAATGAACTGTGCATCACTGGAGACCATCATTAAAAGGCAAAGATGGAGGTGAATTAGTCATGTATGTTGTATGCCAGTAGAGACATTGGCTAGAACATCTCTCCTATGGACAGTGAATTGGAAAATAAAGCCTGGACATCCAAAGGAAAACATGGAGAAGAACTATGAAAAGAGAGTTGAAAGATTGTGGCCTGACATGGGAAACAATTGGTAGAAAGGCGGCAGAACGGCAGCAGTAGAAACCTCTTGTGGAAGTTATATGTGTCAAACAGGACACGAAGAGGATATCTCTCTCTTTGCCTTTTTACCCCGGGTTGGGGCATAGGCCCTCCTCAACCAACTCATGCCAAGTCTTCCTATCTCTAGCTATCTCCTGCAGCTCCCTCCAGCTCTTCTTTATATTGTTGATCTCTGCCTCAAATCTCGTCTCCATGTATTTCTTGGCCTCCTTCTTTTGCTGTCCCTGTGGGTTCCAGGCAAGGACCCTTCTTGTTATATTCCCTCCGGTTTTCGCAAAGTGTGTCCTATCCAGCGCCAGAGTCTTTTTTTAACCTGTTCGTTCACTGGAATCTGTTTTGTTCTCTCCATAAGTTCCTCATTTGTGACCCTATCATACCATCTTATTCCCTCTAGAAGAGGATATAGATAGATAGAAATTTGGTGGCTAGTGGAGAAGCAGAATATTAAACTTGTAAATCCGAAAGCAAATGAAGAAGTGCATGTTCAGTAAAATATATAAAGTAATCTTATAGTATACTTTTTCTATTTCTTTATGCACGTAAGCTTAATGTATGTATATGCTGGATCTGTGTCAAAACTCCCCAAAACTGCATGGCATGAATTAGTGTTTGGGGGACACACACAAATGCAATATGTAACACACAAATGTGTTGCGATGATGCAGAAATGTATTAATTCAATACACATAGCCAAGATATTAATAAATATTGATATTGACTGCAAGCTATACAAAAGACATATATTCACACCTCTGACTATCGTACAAACACTTTATGCTATCCATGTGTTTAAATTATAAATAGTAACATATTTATTCATCGCAAAGTATGTTGTTATCATATAACAATTCTTATTTTGGTCTCTAGTCCATCACAAAGGAGTTTTATCATATGTTGAGCCATTCGTAAAATGAGGATCCACTGTACTGAGTTTTTTCAATAAATGAGCATGAATGTGAACAGTGAAAGGTTCAAGTAACAGAAGTCATGAACATCTTAATCAAACTGTCACTTTGAACATTTCTACTTTAGAAACAGTCCTATTTGCATCTCTTTTCTTCTGTTCTAATACTATATCTAACCCAGCCTTTATATCATTTAATATTGTGCACATAATTTGGAACAATCATTTATAGCAATGACTTGAGTATTAATGTGTAATCCATACATCACAAATTTATATTAAAACATTCCATTTATATTTTAATTGTTGTAAAGATAAAACCTTTTTTTAAAAAAAATCCTGTGTGTGTTTGTGATTTGAAGGATATCCTTCCATATCCACTCTAAATGGAGTACAAGTCAAGTGACTAGAGCAGATGATGTCCCAGCAGGAGACCTGCACTAAAGTTTGCATGTGTTTTTACCAGTATTATTGTCTGTAGCAACTTATTTTTAACAATGTGGCTGTGACAGTTCAGTGGTGTTACATGTTATATGATGCCAGTAAATAATTTACATGGAAATCTTTTAAAACCAGCTTTGGTTGTAGTTAGTCAAATTCAAAGTTCATGAATTTTGTTCCATAAGCTATAAGATTTTTTTAAGTTTTAAGGAGGGTTTTAACAAAAGTTCAACTATTCTTAGTAAAGGGTTTTTAAAGGGTTTTAAAGCTGAAGGATTGACTTCATTGTACCGGATTTTACCCCATATGACTCGGTCCCTCTCTGCAGAAATAGCACGCCACCTGCCGAGAGTATTGCACAAAGCACAAACTCCATAGCTCCAGCAACAATCCTAGGGGTCTCTGGAAAAACTGCACTCGTAAACAGAACGGCGCGATCCGGATTCGAACCTACGAACTTCGACTCACAAGGCAAAGGGATCAGAGACTTTAGTAAACATTTTAACTTGAATGATGGCAAAGGGATCAGCCACAGAGACTTTAGTAAACATTTTAACTTGAATGATCCACTTTCATTTGAAATATTACATGATTTTCTTGGTTATGTTAGTGATGGAAAACATTTATGAAAACTAAAGCATGAAGTATGTTGGTTTTACAAACTACAAAAAATTAATTCAATGTTTTGATAAAAATGCCTTTAAAGTGTAACTTTAAGATAGAAATAAAATATGATTGGGACATTTTAAAAACTGCCACTAAAAGCTAATATTGTCTGTCTCTATTTCTTTTCCCATCTATGGTTCCTAGAATTAGCAAGGCCAAAAATATTAATACTAAATACATAAATTTATTTTTATTGCATAACACCTACACATTCTTCTGGTTCAAATTTTTGTGGTCAATTTGATTACTCTTCACCATTATAACCCATAAATACTTCAGATTAAGAATTGTACCAACTATTAGTTACTGAAGAAGAATCATAGTGCCCTAGACAGACCCATAGATGTTTGTCTTCCCCAGCAGATGCTGAAGAGTGTGCATGCTGGTGGCTTCCATGGTTCACTGGTTTTACTGATTCTGTCCCTCAGTTTCTGTCCTGGTTATATATATAATCATGATTCCAAACTCCATAAAATGCAATAGATTCAATTAATGTGTCCTGATTCAACAGATGATCTCTGGGCAACCAAAGAACATCCTCCTTATCCATCTTCAGCTCTCTAAGAATTAGTGCTGTTTATGTAAATCTGTCTGTTCTCTCATTAACTAAACCAACTGCATCCAGGACATTTTGTTCAATATCACATGTTTGTTGAAAGCATTGATATTTGACATCCAATCTTACCGCAGCTTGTTGTTTGATACCTTCCAAAGCATAGTACTGTGAGGTCTCTAACATTGCACCTATATGACATGCTATGGGATTACATTTCATCAGTCCTCATCACACCCAAGGGTACATAAGACAGACAATTTCCACTGAATTAAATATTGTTCCCTTCCTTCTACCTCAAACCGTAGTTTTATGCACCACTTTGAGCTCTGCTTTGAATTTTCGCTTCCATGTTCTTTCTCTTCCCCCCCCGCTGTATGCATTGCATGTCTTTGGCTTCTTTCTTTTCTCATTGTGAAAACATGATCAATCCATCGCTTTTGTATCTCTTTATTTATGTCTTCCGGACCAGTTAGTATGGGATTTAATTTACTTGTTTTATTTATCCAAAAAATGCTCAGAACACTTGAGAAAAATAATGTAAAAAATTTGAAGAAATGCAACCGAATGTTTTCTGACTTTGGGTACAGTAAAACTGAGAGGAAAGAAAACAACAGAGGGCATAAAAGACGGAACATAACAAGCAAGTCGGTCTTTCATGTTGGTACTGTTATATCATGCATTTCCACGAAATCAGTAACTTGCCAGTTTTTTTTATACAGAGTATACTATGACAGTGAACATTTAGTCAAAAACAATTGTGATTATGAAGATCTATATTAAATTTTGTATGCACTGGGGAAGACCTGATTTCTAACACTTGGAGTCAAATCCTATTGAAAGAATATCAAGTTTCTGCACTTGTCTATCATGTCTTTTTTTCAACACTATGATTTGATAGCAGAGAGATGGGATGTTTTCAATGTGAAGTTTAAGTTTTCTTTAGTATTACATATTCTGATGAGTTGCGGTTTTTGTGATGTCACATTGCTTATGTTAATTTCAGTACTATGTTCCATAAGTGCTGAATTGAAAAACTAATATAAATGTTAGTATTATGTTGCAACTCTGTGTTTCATTGATAGTAAAAAGGAATAAGATAGAAGAGAGATGTTGTTTAGTGTAACTTTAACAAGCCTAAATATCTTCTTCTACCTTGTTCGTTCTCAACAATATCTGTGTTATTTCTGTAGTTCCTCTTTTGCGTGGATGACCTGCTTTGTATCTGAATAGTGTTGCTCTTTGAGACACACTGTCTGTTGGTAATCTGCTTATGTGATCAACCATTTAATTTGTTGCTTCTTGGTGGAGTTTAGTGCAGATATTGGGGGACTGCCTAGAGTAGTTGATAGTAGCTCGGCCTGCTAGCTGTGAGACGCCTCATAGCTCGGGTTCGAACCTACTGTCCGGCATTTGTTCAAGTCCCCTGGTCTTACTCAGGACGATAACGTGAGTACCTCTGAAGTCGGAGAAAATCTGCCTGTATGGCGAGGGAATACTAATTACGAGTACATTGAGCACACGGCTGCCAGTGTAAAGTAATTTACAATGTGCACGCTGCTGCCATTGTAAGAAATTGGAAAACTGATTTTCACACAAAAATCAGTTTCAGAGATGAAACTTCGTCTGAGTTGAAAGCGGACGAAAAAAAAAGTGCAGATATTGTACCTACTTTTTCTGATGTCTTCGCTCCTAAATTGGACTTTTCTTGATACCACCAACACTCCATAGACACTTCCTCTCTGTCGTGACTAATTTTCTTCTGTCGTTTGATGTCAATATATAGGTTTGACACATATCATAATGTTGGGCAAAAGTTAACGTTGTACAACTCTCTTTTAGTGTTCATGGTGACATGTACGCATTTCAAAATTAGTGCCATTTGTCCTATGATTTTATTTGCTTTATTACATCTATGTTGGATTACTTTATTCTTCCATTTGCTGAAAAAAAATGCTCCCCAGATATTTAAAGTCTTTAACTTGTTTTAATTGATGTTTGCCAATGGGGATATTGATAGTGCTTTCCTCTATAGTGAGCGAATGTCATTACTTTGGTTTTGTCTATATTGATTTTCATGTTGTTGTCATCACATCTGACTGACTAAAAAATGGATGTGAAAGTGAATTCTTCAAGCAGCACAGGTGAATACAATAGATGTTTTGTTAAACTTTGATTAGAGTTCTCTAATTCAATTAATATTCTACTATATGGTTGAGCAAACCATTTAATCATGTTATAAGTTATGTTATGAATAGAACAGTTATTTAAATCTTGTGTCTGCATACAAAAATTGACATTTCTGCTATATGTATGTCTGCAACAGACAATCTTGTAACATTTAGTAGTTTAATTGTTTTTTTGGTGGTTGTTTTGGTTATGCTATAAATGGTTGTAATGAAAATAAGGTATTTTTATGACACGGATAAGTTGTATTATTCAAAAGTTGAAATATATCAAGATATTTTTACTTGTTATTTGCATAGTATTTGTGTGTGAAAAGAAGAATGATTCTGATAAATAAATTTTGTCTGTTTGTTGATGTTGTTATGTACATGGAGTAATGGTAAGATGAACAAAATATGAAGTATGACAGATGGCAGTTAACAAGCACAGTTTTTGTGTATACCTAAAACCCTATATGATCTTTAGGAATAATAGAATGAATTTGATTTCTACAATATTTGTGTGTCATCTAATAATAATAATGTTCGTCAATCAAATATGATTATAACCACATAGTTACTTCATCCAACAAACAAAATGTAGTATCAGTCAATGGACACGTAGGTGACTTGTCAGTCCGATGCGTGCCTTGAAGAGTCGTGGACAGTGTGGGCATGAGATTGTTGCTACAGTCTGGGACTCATGTGCACTGGCCTTTCTCTTTTGTCTACACAGTACTGATGCTGCTTGACGTGCTGCCTCACAGGATTTTGCACCTTTTCGTAGGAGTGAACGCCAGGATGTTCGGTCCCGTGCAGCTTTTCCCAGGTATCAATCTTGATTTAGAAGGATTTTAGAGAGGACTTGAGCGTGTCTTTGAATCTCTTCTTTTGGCCCCTTCGGGAGCGTTTGCCACTCGACATTTCACTGTAGAATAATATCTTTGGCATCCTGTGATCAGGCATGCGGACGAGATGTCCCACCCAGCGAAGTTGGTGTTTCATAAGTATGGTGTTAATACTGGGAATACCAGCTCTGTCAAGAACAGTGGTATCTGGGATCTTGTCTTGCCACTTGATTTTCAGCAGCTTTCTTAGACAATTCGTGTGAAAATGGTTCAGCTTCTTAGCATGACAGGTGTAAACAGTCCATGTCTCACTGACATATAGCAGTACTGGGAGCACTGCAGCTCTGTATACATTTAGCTTGGTCTGAAGATTGATACCACCCTGTGCCAGACATTAGCGTACAATCTACCAAACAAACTGCTAGCCATGGATATTCTGGAGTTCACCTCATCATCTATGTTTACATTTTGTGAAAGTGTGCTGCCCAGGTATGTGAACCTATGTGCAGCTTTCAGTTTGGTACCATTTATCATAATCATAGGTTCCTTGTAGACGTTGCCAGGGGCTGGTTGATACATCACTTCAGTTTTCTCCGTGTTGATTGTGAGACAAAAGTTTGAACATGCTGTGGAGAATTTATTCATGAGATTTTGCAGTTCGACTTCAGAGCCGGCACTTAGTGCACAGTCATCAGCGAACAGAAGATCTCTGATGTTGTAGGTTTTGACCTTTGTTTTAGCTTGAAGCCTCCTTAGATTAAACACTTCGCCGTCGATGCGGTACTTGATGTCGATTCCTGTACTCCCGTCACAAAAGGCATCGGTCAACATGTGTGTCATCTAGTAATTAACCCATTCTCATACAATGTGGTATTTTGGAGAATACAGTTTTAGATCTCTATATTTCTATGAGCAAATACACATGCTGGCTGTATTTACTTGCCAGTGTTTCTGTGGTTTCAACTGTTTCAACATGAGAACCATTTATGATAGGTAAAATCCCACTCAAATTGGGGATCAAACCAAAACTACCAGTGCAGGAAGCAAGTGGACTAATCACTGTGTTACCATTGTTCTTCATGCATCATGTGCTTGCTAAAACCTCTTTGGTTGAAACATCAAATTTTTTTTCATTTACTGTACTTGGTAAAACTGCTGTACTTCATGTTATGTTTATCTCTTATCATTGGTAACCAGTTATACTGCAGTCAGTCAACCCTATAAACCTAGCAATGCAGTAGGTATAAATATAAATGATTAATTTATAAATTGTGCTATGGAAAGGTTCTGTTAAAAGATTTCCTCTATGGGGAATTGTAGACAAGTGGAAGATCTAGGGACCACTCTCTTCATTGTATAAAAATGTGTGCAAGAGGGATATGCATGATACAAGGATTGAAGGGGTTGTGAATCCCAGTCACAGACCAGATTGAGAGAGATGGGTGTCGATATTGGTACAACCCGAAAAGAATGACATTTCTTCTTCTTCTTTTGTCGTCACACTGCTACCGGGTTGTTGCCCAGTGTCGTGGTTTTCTGTTTTTGTCTTGCGCTGTTCTGGTGGCTTGTGTGATTGTTATCCTTGCTCTTTCACAGGATGCTGCCACGCCATCTAACCATCTTTCCGTGGTCTTCCTCTTGCCTTCTTTCCCGATGTTCTGTTGTAGAAGACTCTGTATACTGTGGAGTTTGGATGCATTCTTATTAAGTGGCCAAACCACTTCATTCTTTGTTTATCTATATAATTCAAGCACGGTTTTGTGCCAACTTTCTTTCTTATGCTGATGTTGGTGATTCTGTCTAATATCTGTCTGATCAAATATGCTAAAAGATTGATTAATCAACATCGAACTGGCGTGTTGGGTTGCTGCTGGATTTGTTGAGGCGAAGATCAGAGCACCTATGGATATGTCCGTAGTGCTGTGATGATAGTCCTCATATAACTGATAACTAAAGGATTGAAGTTGATTTATGGGAGCTGTAGGCTATGGATTGCTGTACATGAAAGGGAAGATCAGGAATGGGATTAGGAGAAATGTATTGCAGAAAGGTTAAGAGTTGAATGCGTTAATAGACACACTAGAACACTAGTGTCCCTGAAATCCCAAGCAACAGTAGTGGAAGCCTTTTCATAGCACAGATTTGACTTGCTAGTCATATTCATCATTTTCATGGATTCATCATTTTACCTCTTTGAACTACAAATTAAACACTATCATCTGCAAATAAGGAAATGTGCCAACCTTAAATATTGGGACTATTACATTCCTTATGTACTTGTGGTTCTTTACGTATGATATAATACAAGAAATTTTAAATTAATATTACATTCAGCTATGTACAGGAGTGTGTATGTGCAGTTAGTATTTGTAGTATGTTAGGCCCTCTCAGTTTCCTTGCTCAGCACAAATCTAGTAGTTTGTTACACCACTGATTATAAGGGAAAAGGGCAGCAGTGTTTTTTTTTCTCACCTTTATGCACATCCAGTTTTATCTGTTTAGAACTTTTTAGCTAGACTAACCTTTGCTTCAATATTTACCATTCTTCTTCCTTTTTTTTTCAATAGAAGCATGGGGTAGACCTATTTCTTATATACATAATATGATAAAGATGATGACCTCATGCACTACTTTCTTTAGTCACTATTTATAGAATACTTGATCTAGAGTTCCCTGTGAGAAAAATGTTAGATATTGTCCTAAGAACCAGGGGATCGGCTGGAACCAAACAAACAGAAAACAACTGATAGAATGATTTGTCGTTCCCTCTAGTCCACCTCCAGAATCTGGTAGCAGACTACACTGAAATACCAGACATGGGTAGCCGATGAGTAAGTTAAATAGAATTTCAGTAGTTCTCCTGACTGACATGGGAAGTGAATGTGGGGCACTGCAGTTTTAAGCTTTGGCAATTATGCAGTGCTGAACTATTATATATTTTTTAGCCTATGCTGTCTTTCTTTTGGGGTCAGAATATTCTTCCTTAGCCTTTACCTATCCAACAATTGTCCACAAGTTGGTGGAGGTTTAAGTTTACTTTCATCTATCTAGACGACTTGCCCTTTGGGGGTTAATAAGGTGCATCTGCCCAACGTCTACAATTAAGACTTTCCTTTCTCGTAGGATCATTCTAGAGTTTATTCAGGAGGATAATGTCATGGTTTTTCCAACGATATACATTCACATGGCAGAGATCTAATCCTCCATCTTTGGCAACCATTATGCTTATTTAAGGATATTATGTTTACCTTTCTTAAGCAGATGATCTGCAGAGGTACCCACTTATACTGTTATCTTCTCAGTCCCCACTAGTGAGTTTGCCTCACTCCACTTTTTAGAAAAACATTTCAAAATCTTTTTGTTAAAGCAAAAATAAAAATAGACTTTTTTAATACAACGGACAAAAGCCAGTAAAAAATTGAATGTGTCCATGTTCTTGTTTTTCCTGCAAGACTTGAATATTTTAGTGCAAGAAGACAACCATATTTGGGAGGTTATGTTTTTAAATAATGGGCTTGGAACAAAATCTGTCACAAAATTTTATGTTTTTTTAAAGGTTTCTGTATAAATTGTGTAAATATTATATTTTAATAAAGAAATTAATCTTTCTGTTAATGTATTTGGACCTGTTTGATTATATAGTATATAAATCCTGTAATTTGAAATGGGCATATCTTCTGTAACTTGGTGGTGTATGTTGGTTACTCCCAAAAATAAAAGGTGATTCATTTTTTTAAAATTGTGTATTTCTGTTGTTTTATGATACTGTCTTTAACACACAACACCCACATCTAACCTTGATCATATATGCCCCACCTGTTGTAGGGTACTGTGTTTTAGGATTGGACTCTACAGTCACTTCCACACACACCAGAGAGATACAACAACACACATCTGAGGCTGTTGTAATCGCTGCTCCGATGGACGGCTATTATCAATACTGTCTTGTAAATGAAGTTTTGGTTTCTTCTTGTGTGATCAATTTTTCTTGATCAGAAATCTAAACAGAGATGAGCTCCCCTTATGAATTCATTGATGATCCACATATGGTTCAACTATATTTGAGCATAGTCATTAACTTTATGATGTGTACATGTTCCATTTCCATTGCTGGATATCCCCACCTGTTAAGACTGACATGTTTTATCTTTGGTGGGGGAAGTTATGGAGCCTTTGTGTTATTGCATGTCCTGACACCACCCAAAGACATCAAAGAAGTTTGGAGAGTTTCTTTCTGTTTGCTTTTTAGCAGGGATGTGCTCCCTGGACAGTCTTGATGAGCCAGTGGACAAAGCATCAGCTGTACCTATTGGAGGGGTTGCTCTGTCAGAAGTTACTACATGGTTATCTCCCACATAGTATAGTTTATCCCTAAGTTCATAGTTCATAAGTACGGTTCCAACTTCACTGCAACGGGTCACCCCATAATTGTCGCTTCATGTGCCAATGAAAATCACACGAAATGCTAACAACTGTGAAATGTTTCCTGTATGAACTAATTCCAGAATGAAACACGCGTACTCACCACAAAAGCAACCTGCTCCGCATAAAATGCATATGGCCGTCGCTAATGTTATTAACCCTAGTAGATTGTGGTGATCTAGTTATTTTTGTGCCAAATGCTTGTAATTCACCAGAGCCATGGTAATAGAAACGGAACACTGGATGCAATAATCTGATCAGACAGTATGATTGTTTTGGTTGCAGACATTTCTCCTTTCTCAAATGAGACCCTTACTCACCGGCTTCTTTGTTTAACTTTACATTTCTGACATTCTGTAGATGTCAGGAAGGTGGCAATGCTTTTCTTGAAAGGAAAGGGGTACTTGTTTTGGTGGTTGCCATGTTTTGAACTTATTCTACTCTCCTGTGTTTCAGTCAATGACAATTCAAGTGATTTCAGAGTCCCAATTGAGGATCGTGAGAGAGTCCAAATTGTTTAAGGATTTGGGGCAGACTGCAGTACTATTATACAGGGTGTTCAACTTAAAAGCAGCCTATGAATGGAGCTAATCTGGCATATATGTATGGAAATGAGAAGGTTCAGTTATGACGTAGTATAGGTCAAGGTTGTGTGATGGTGTGTAATTGTAGTGTGGGAAGGGGCGATGAACAAATGTGACGTAGGACGAGCTAGTCAGAACCGGTTTAAATAGTAAATAAACAAAACGCGATAGGTTATCTGGCAACTTTCGATTTGTCAATGGGGCTGCAATTATCTTGAACACCCTGTATACCAAACTGTGAAATATAAATACATGGAGGAGTATAGTAGTTCTACAATGTACTAAATGAATGTTTCGCTAAAAGGTCTGCTGTGAAACACAGTATACCTGATACATTTAAGACAAAACACTATAGCACTGTAGGAAAATTGGCATCCAAAAATCTAATGAGAAGCAGTTCAAAGATGAAAACCAATTTGGTGATGCACATCACATGAGATACCATGAGGGGAAGAAAAGGCACAGAGCTGGATAGGACACGAAAACCAGAGAGGAATATAACAAGAAGGGTCCTTTCCTGGAACTTAGAAATAGATGGAGAAGAGATTTGGAGGCAGAGATTAATGATATACAGAAGAGCTGGAAGAAGCTGCAAGAGATAGCTAAAGATAGGAAGAGTTGGTTGCAGGCATATGCCCCAATCAGGGTTCAAAATACACACAGAGATTGTTTGTTATGACATGGTTTCATTTCCAGGTGTTATTGGTTATTGGTTACTAAACTGACGTCATTGCACTCGGGCAGACCCATAGGTGCTCAGTCTTCCCCAACAGATATCAAAAGTATGCATACTGATGGTTCCTGTGGCTCGCTGATTAAACACACCTCTCACTCTGCCTCTCAGGCATCCAGTTCGACTTGAACAACGGGTAACTCCAAACTGCTTAAATCGCTTGATCGATTCAACATCGATTTTAGTGTCCTCATCCAACAGAGAGTCTCAAAGAGACCGAAGAATATCCCCCTTATCCATCTTCAACTCCCCAACAATCGATGCTGTTGATGCAAGCCTGTCCGCTCTCTCATTACCGTAAACACCCGCATGCCCAGGACAGTATATCCACTGTAAGCCGCTGGAGGTTAGAAACTTCTATAGACGACATCCACTCATACTGAAACCTGCCCTTCTGGATCTTGTGAAGCATCGACTGAGAGTCAGATACAACAACTGCCCCAGTAAATGAAGTCCCAGAAATCCAATGGAGGGCAGCAGTAACGCCTCAACCTCCATCCTCATACTAGAAGTAGTTGTCCTGTATGCCCCACTTCGCTCTGCAACAACCCTACCATGCGCACTAGCCAAGAAACCCCAGCCGGATTTCTCACCACGTTGAACCGACCCATCGGTATATACAACAACATCATCATCCCTTGCATTATCTTCTATCAGCTGCTTAACTGCGAGATCAGCCTTCATGTTGCCCCAATCTCTACATTCTCTTCCAAGAGTAATGATAACGTTGAGATAGTTCATCATGCTACCATCTGTTGGGATCCATTCTTCCCCTTTTGGTAGAGTCGCAACCTAGTCACCTGGCCAATTGTTCTCTCAGCCTGGGCCATCCACGACATGCCACGCTTGATTCTCGTGCCCTTAACACATTAGTGTTCTTGTGAAGTGGATGTCTCTTATCCGAAGTAACCCGCATATATGCCTTGGTTTGGGCGATTGCATGACTGGAGCGTAGTGACAGAAGGCCAAGCATATATCTCATCTTCACAATGGGGTATCTCTAGTGCAGCCCAGAACTATACGCATACCTTCATTCTGAACCCGCTTCCAGGTGTAAAAGATGACAGCACTTCTGAAGTCGGAAAAGGCAGTTCTGTGTGGCGGGGGACACTAATACTAAAGAAAGCAGGCCTTCAGGCAAAAATCAGTCAGAATCACCATACCAGACGATGCCTGAATTCATGGTGGCGAATACAAGAAGAAGAATAACATGACAGTGGATGTGATGTGACTGAAACTTGAAGTTTGTTACATAATTTGGTGCTAGTAATGAAAGACATTACATGTTATAAGAAAGAGAAGATGGAGATATGTTGGGCACACCTTGAGGAGAAATGATCAACGAATATCAAAACAGGCATTGAAGTGGGATGCAAAGGGTTCAAGAAAGAGAGGTCGACCTAAGGAGACCCTGAAGCGAACTTTGCTGAGAGAGGCAGGAAATATCGGTCTCAGTTCCATGGAGGAGATTGAGCGAGTTGCCCAGGATAGAGCGGTATGGAGAAATTACTTGCAGGCCCTATGTAACGTATAACGGTACGAGAGGAATATTATTATTATTATTAATGAAAGACAAAGGCATGAGTCATCTCTGATGACTTCCCTAAATATTAATCAGATCTAATAAAACGCTACTGTATAACTAAAAAATGTGCACTATAAAGTGGGGGTATTATATTTCTAAAATCTTATCATTACCCCATCTGTAAAAATATGTGTCCTACTCGACAATATTCCTCTTGTTATTGGGGTTTGGCTTTCTTTTCGTGCTTTTTAACTCTAGTTTGGAGCATAGTCAACAAACTCATGCAGCTCATGTTGGTTATTTGAATTTTGTAGCTAAAGTTCTCTACCGGATGGGGTAGCCAGCCCCAAGCTGAATCCTACCATATACACTTCTTATGATAGACACTTCTTATGATAGACACCTCTTATGAGATACTTTGTAGGTCACAGTGTTACTATTCTTTGCTTCCCTTGTGGGCCCTGGCAACGTGTTAGGGCTAATAATCCATAAATCTATCAAATAGCTTTCTATAGGAACTGCATTAAAACATTGACATTGTGTTAGAAATGTATCAGCATTGTATTCCATTGTGAAAACTGAATTGAAAAACTAATAAAAATACTAGTTATATTTTACAGCCCTAGGTTTCATTGTGGATGTAAAAAAAATGATAGAATATAGATAGATAAAGGCAAAGATAATTCATTTCATATAATGGCGTAGTGATGTGAAGTATTAGAGACCTCACACTTGCCTGAGTGGCTACCGGGCCCAAATTTGGGGTGTAAAGAATAGAACCACTGTTACCTGCCATGCATGTCGTAAGAGGCAACTAAGGAGGTTTGGCTGAAATTAGATGCATGTGTCCTAAACGTGTAGAAGTCTATGCGTTTAGGGCCTACCAAACCAATGTGCAACATATACACGTTCTTGGCAAAGATCAAACATATCCCAAAGATTGATTAAAATTGGTGTAAGAAGAATGCAAAGAAGAAGAAGAAGAAGAAACCTCACAGTGCTAGGTTGTAGCTTTTGAAGTTGAGGTGGTCAGTTCTCTTCTTTGCTAACTTTCCCCTTTCCAAACTTGGCGGGCCAAGTACCCATTTTTAGCTAGGTGTACTGAAGCATAATTGAGAAAGGAAACAGACTTCTGATTGAGAAGCAATTACTATAAATCACTTGATTATGTTGGTGATTACAGGCAAATTCAACTTAATGTGTCTTTACAGTCTGCATTATATCTTAGAACTCTCAATAAAAACAACATATCAACACTTGTCCCTGACCTGTAGTTAAGCAGTTGCCTTGCATTTCGAAGATCGAGAGTTTGAATCTGGGCTGCGCTGTTCGGTTCACAAGTACATTTTTTTCCTTAGACCCTTAAGTTTGTTGCCGTAGCTACTGAGTTTGTGCTTTGTGCAATACTCTTGACAGGTGACGTGCCATTTCTGTGGAGAAGGACCGAGCCGTATGAGATCAAATGATGTAAATGTCAATGATGCAAATCCTCCAGCTTTAGACCCTGATGTAGGGATTGTGGCTGCTTACAGATACAAGGTTATCTCCTTGTCACTAGGCAGATGCAGATGTACAATTTGTACATGCTATAAAAATTTGTAAAGACATGTCTCACTTGTACATTCTCACTGTATATTTTCACCCTTGAACAAAACACAAATATTTTATGTATATCTTCTTCTTTAAACGTTCCATATCAACCACTTGCTAAACCACTTTTTGGGATTTGTATGTGATCTGAGCCTAAGAGTGATTGTACATTGTGCCAGTTGTGCATCTACAAGTAGGCCAGCACATCTGATTTCTGCAATGCATTTTATTTACTAGAGTAGCTTCCTTAGGCCCCTACTTTAGCACCTCTTACACATACCTTGTAGGGCGAGTGTTCACTATTCTTTGCTCCCCATGCGAGCCCCAGTAACAAGCAGGCACTATGCATATCAAACATTTATTTCTTGTTCCACTCATACAGACAACATACATATATTGATCTTAAGAAGCAACCCAACAGAACAAATATTTTCTGGGAAGTTTATGATTCTTATTCAAACAAATAATAATGCTGAAATCTCTAAAATACACTAACTAAATTTGAACTACTCTTAGAGTTAACTGCTTTCCTTTCTCTGTACCTTACTAGAAATTTAGATATATGGTGGATGCTATGTATGCATACAGACTTGTAATCCATTTCAACTTCAGTTTGTAGAAGTTATAGACATGGCGAGAGAAAACAAAATATATATAACGTATATCATTACAGTGAATACAAAGCAGATTGCGGTAAAACTGATTACTAATAGTGAAAAGTAAAAAAAAAAAATTAAGAATAGCTGTTTGGTAAAAAGCAAAAACAGATGAAATTGACAATGCAATCAAAATGTGTTTGTCAGCAAGCACTGGACACAACAAAATTAAGTCTCAATATAAGTAATTTAATTTCTGCATTTTTTTTGTGACCAATGCATGATGAAGACTTTTGGTCAAAATATCAAATTCATCTGACGCCTTTATTGTTAAACTGATAATCATGTTTTTATATTAAGGGGATTGGGGTCTTGAAAATCAAGAATCTATTTTCGTTGTTTTCATATTAATATAAAATTTGTATAAGCATTTTGAAAGAGTATGACTTAGAATAGTAAAAAAAAATTAGTAAAAAAAATGTCAAAGTGTTGCCATGGAAACAATACAAATGGCCGCCAAAAACAAAATTTCAAATCCCTAAGGCTCTGAATCTAATAAATGTAAATGAATTCTGTTTTCACTCTAAGGTGCGCAATTGTAATATCTAAAATATTACACATGATTTTAGGATATATTAAATATTTAATTTTTTATAAATTTTTGGAAAAAATTCCTCAAAATGTGGTCAAAAAAGCTGTTTTTGGAGGGTGAGTTTACACAAAATTCATAAAAATGTAATATTTAATATATCCTAAAAAGGATCAGTAATTTTGTAGATATTACAATTGCGCACCTTAGAGTGAAAACAGAATTCATTTATATTCATTAACTTCAGAGCCTTAGGGATTTGAAATTTTGTGCTTAGCGGCCATTTTGTATTGTTTCCATGGCAACGCGTTGACTTTTTTTCTAATTTTTCTACTATTCTAAGTCATAATCTTTCAAAATTGTTATACAAATTCTACATTAATACCAAAGCAAAGAAAATAGTTTCCAGACCAGAGTCCCCCCTTAATCATAATAATTAGTTATTTAATATAGTATATAGAAGTTTATACTAATTATTGTAGAAATATTTATGTATTGTATGAAACAAAAGCCATGTTTTTACTAAATAGGAACAAAGCGCAGTATGTACAAAATTAAACAATAAAATGTACTGGGTACTAGCAGTGTTTCTAAGGAAAGAAGCTAAGCTCAAATGTTTTGTGGGAAGTGTTAGGGTGTAAAAGAACATGGACTGGAAAACTCCATAACTTCAACAGATGGAACATGTTAGTCATAACAGGCATGGATACTTTAAAAATATACATATATATGCACTGTCATCATCATCAAATAGCTTGTCCTGAGCAGAACTTTGTATGCACAGATATTAATATGCTCAGATATCTACATAGAATGGAGCAGTCACTGTTGATCATCACTGAATTCATGGAGAAAGCACCCTATCTATCTTTTTCATACCTGAATAACTGATCACAGAAGAAAAAGGTCTCTTTATTTTGCTGTTGTTTCTTAGTTTACTGTATCTTTATATTGTTACTATTTTTAAGTCTTTTATTTTGCCACTGTTTTTAGGTCTTTTAACAATTTTGCCACGTTTCTTAAGGTCTCTTTATTTTGCGACTATTTCTTAGATTATTTATGTCTTTATTTTTGCACTGTTTTTTGGTTCATATTTGTGTCTTTAAGATGTTAAAAGTTTCTCTTTATACCTTTGTGGCTAACCTTATGCTGACTGTTTATCTGACTTGTCAATAAATATGCAGCTATTAGCATGAATAAAATTTCTATCTATGCCAAAATTCAGACAGTGAAACACTTATATGCTGGTTTATGTTAATCCACATCCCAAGTCACAGTCAACATCACGGAAAACTTGTTTGCAGTTAAGGGAAGTGATGCGAGGGACATCAAAAGGAGTAATGCGTTCATGCATCGACCGGAGACGGTCTCTCGTGAAGCGTTCAGATTCAAGGGCCTCATGGTAATAGCCATAATATTCTCCCCGTGGTGCACGAGCTGGTTCCATCCAACCGTCAGATTTTGGCCATGTATATAAGAACACATCACGTGGTGGCATACCATGAATATGACGTGTGTACCCATCTAATCGTAAGGCAGGTACTCCAGTAGGTTGAGTGCCGATACTGTGACCATAATAGCCTGTCAGATACAGAAAATATATTTGCTTTGAAAACATCAGGGATATGCAAAAACCAATACAAATTGTTAAAAGGCTAGAAAATCCTCACTAATATTCTGTTAAAATTGTTTGTAAAATAAAGTTATGAACAGCGAACTTCTAACAAGAACTAATTTTACATATTGAATAAAAAATGTAATTAATCTTGGAGACTTAATATTTAAAAATGATTTCTACAGAGTTCATTTTAAAACCTTCTTCTTCTTCTGCAATCTTTTCTTCTTCAATCTTCTTCTTCGAACGCTCCATATCGACTCACCTGTCAACCACTTTGTGATTTGTATGTGATCTGAGCCTAAGAGCGATTGTACGTTGTGCCAGTTATGCTCCTACAAGTAGGCCAGCACATCCGATTTCTGCGCTGCTTTTTATCTACTAGGGTAGCATCCTTAGTGCCTACATTAGTCGCCTCTTACGACATGCATTGTAGGTCGCAGTGGTACTATTCTTTGTTTTGGCCCAAGCACCACACAGCACTTCTGCGATCAATTTCTGCTACGTGACTACTCCAGTATGTGTCATAAACAGGGTGGTGTGCTTGAGGTCTTCACCGGTCCCCTTAGGTTGTCTTGTAGGTTTATTTCTATTGGCCAGATTTCTATTCTCACACTGCTCAAGCTGGGGCAGTCTTGTAGGATGTGCTCTGGGGACTGCTTTGGTGCAGGCAGCCAAGTCCCTGAAACCCATTCTATGGAGGTGGGCTCTGAGACAGCAGTGACCCGTTCTAAGTCTGAAGACTGGTCTGTTCTTTTCTGTTTAGTTATTTATACTGTCATGCTCTGGGTTGTATCCTCGTTTGTTTTTCTCCACATCATTTTCCTGGATTGTTTCAGGAGAGTCTTTGCTTCTGTAAAGCTTTGTGTTGAGTGGTGTTGTGTTTGGCTCCCTCCAGCCCTTCTGAGTTTGTCAGCCTTTTCATTTCCTAGTAAGCCACAGTATTCTGGTATCCACTGTAAGACTAGTTCTGATTTCTTTGACAGCAAGCTGTTTTTTTGTCGAATGAGCTTGTCTTGTTTGGGACATGAGATGGACTGGAGACATTTTTAAACCAAGAGTTGGATTTTTGGATGAAATAACTGCTTTCATATTAAAAAAGTGAATGTTGTGGGTATGTAAACAATTCAATGAATGAGGGTAAATCTACAACCCTAACTAGACTGCAACATCAAATCAGAAGAAGAAATCAAATGGGGTGTAGCCAGTAAAGAGCACTATACTGAAAGCCAAAGATGAATAGTAAAGCAACACAGAACTGGTGTTGTTAGTTGCCACGTGTTAAGGGACATACTGAGGAAGAGATCGGAGCATTTATGGACTAATTTGTTTGATGTGCTGTGTTGATGTTCTGTCTACTAAACTAAACATCATTTCAGAAAAAACTAATCAGACAAAATGTTAACAAAGTAAGAAAATTTATATTTTCAAGGTGTGTGAATTGTCAAATGCTCTAGATGTCTCAAACCCAGCAGGCAAAAGTCCCTGTGTTGAGCAGTAGTGAGATTGCACCCATGAATAGGCGTTGGCTGGCTGCCCAATATAAGTCTAACCTAACTCTTTTAGAGGGCCACAGCAGTGTAGTTGTTTATGAACTCGCTTCTTAGACTAATGGTCCAGGTTCAATTCCACAGTGGGCATGGAATATTT
The DNA here is from genome assembly GCA_020796225.1 of Arion vulgaris. Lineage (NCBI taxonomy): Eukaryota > Metazoa > Mollusca > Gastropoda > Stylommatophora > Arionidae > Arion > Arion vulgaris. The sequence continues at coordinate 33,860,079 of CM036756.1, forward strand.
TTCCTACTGTAACGTCTTTCAGGTCGACCCAGCCTCAATTGGGTACCAGGAAAAGCACTGGAAAATAAAGGCAGCAGGCGTGTTGTTGACCACATCGCCCATCGTGTGCCGACAGTCAATGAAAAATATAGGTCTAATGCTGTATTACCCAATACATAGCAAAACACGTACAAACAAAGTACTATAGTTTTACAAAATACAGAAACAGTGACGATAAACAGCAACGTTTCGACCAAAAGCCCTTTATCAAGCAAACGACACAACAGGAGTGTATTACCCAATACACCTTGAGGTATGAAAAAGAGTTCCTTTTTGTTCTACATATCCCTCTTGAGTGAAATGATTTTACCATCATATCAGACCAAGTTTGAATGAATCATCATGATACAATGCACATTTTTTCTATTGTCAGGTGTGCTGTTTAATGGCTGAATGCACATAATTACCCAAGTGGTCATTTCATTATATTGTCTATTAAGCACCAGAGAAAACAATTTTGACAATTGCAACTAGAGACTGAAACAAGATAAACAAAAAGTAACTTACCACTAGGTGTTTGTCTTTGACGATGATATTCAGTCCAGTCAGCTTCTACTTCATAATCACCATTGTTTTTGCGAGTAAGACGAGGATTGTATCTGACAGCTCTCAGTTCTTGCCAATGTGGGTACGTTGGCACATAATGAGGAGCACTTGTCCATATAATGGATTTATCGCGTCCATTCAAAAACACATCTTCTCTAGGCAAGTTTAATGGCTGTTCATGTTTTGTTGCAAACATATCAGATGTCATTTTTTGTCCTAATGAATAGTAAAGCATTTGTATTAGTATTCTAATTTATTATCTTTAATGAGACTTGAAGTCATGGGACAGAAAACACCAAACATTTAAGAGCTTGCCAGCGAGTTTCAGTTGCAAGTAGGCTCTGAACATGTGGTCAGAGAACTTCAAATTAAGAAAAATCACTGAAATGTCTGCAAGTGAGAAACCAACAATTCATATAAAATCCACCTATATGCACCACATCCATTTTCTTCAGACTAACAGGATGTCATCATTAGCATTATAATGAAAAAAGGATGATTAAATCAATCAGAAAGCCACAAATACCAATACAAGACGATTACTATAATATGAGCAGATTGGAACAAGTTGTCATTCTGCGCCTTAGAACAGGACACAATCAACTCCGCAGCCACATGTATACAAAATTCAAGATTGACAATTCAGCCTTGTGTACATGTGGACAGGCACACCAGACTGCAGAGGACATACTTCAAGACTGCCCCGAATATGATACACTGAGGCAAACTCACTGTCCTAACGAAACAACATTTGACAGAAAACTACACGGACCTCTGTGTAAGCTACAAAAGACAGTGAAGTTTATACAAGAGATAACATTAAATATATAGACAATATTTCAAGCGAATGAAAGGAAGAAAGGAAGCATTATGATCAGTTTGTTATATAAAATTTAAAAATAAAATTCCTACAAATTTTCTACCATTTTAAAATTAAATTGTGGACCCTCACTGGTGCCACAGAGTTTGGAGCACTGTCGCTGAGATCTCCCTGTGTAAGAAAGAGATTGAAGCAAACATGGTTATTCACAGAAGTACAATGATGATAGTCCTATCAATCAATCAATCAATATAGACTATTCAGACACCTTTGGTCAGGCCACATATCTAAACTGAAAGATGCCAGACCCCAATCAGATATGACAACAGGTGGTGGATGGTGGAACAGCCTTCAGAAATGGAAGTGTTAGCTGTAATATAAGCCAGTTTTATACTGAACGAATAAACAGTTGCAGATCAAACGATGGTGTCCTCCCATGCAGAATGGGGTGGAGTAGAGTGACACTGATACACCAACTAAAAGACCTTTATCACCTATGACAGTAGACACTGTCTGAAAAAAGTCACTATAAACTCTTGCCGCTAGGAAGGAAACCTCAATAAAACCAACCAAACCAGGGAACAGAGTAAGGCCTCATAAGGTGACAGCGCAGAAACCACCTGCGAGTGGTTTATGTTCTAGCTGCAACCAACCCACTCTCCAGTTTTGGGTCAAATAACAGTTCTCTTTCATGAAGAGTAAATATATTTTCTAGCCTTATTTTCTACTTCTATGACACTTTACCCAAGACTACAAGGATTAAAGGACACCCATTGTATCAAGGACTATAGTACCTGGCATTTTATAATCACTTAATGTTCCTCAACTTTCCTAGGTGGGCTGTGTTTAAGTTTATTGGCATGCCGCTGTATACATTCCATAATTCACATGAACATCACAATGCAGAGAGCACAATAGTTCTGTACACCTTTAGCTTTTTCTGCAAACTAATGCCACTTCTGTGCCAAACATTAGTGTATAGTTTGCTAAATGTATTGATGGCCTTGGAGATCCTGGCATTTATTTCATAGTCAATGGTGAAAGTTTGAGGAAAGTGTGCTGTCAATATATGCCATTTTGTACACTGCCTTCAGTCTATGGACCATGGCTGTTTACTGTTATGGTTGGTTCAGTATAGCTTTTACCAGGAACTGGTTTATACATTATTTCTGTTTTATCCATACTAATAGTAAGAGCAAAGTTTAACATGCTGCTGAGAATCTGACTAAACTTTTCTGTAAATGAACACTTCAAGTGCTAGCGTTTGAGAATACACAGTCATCAATAAATAGGAAGTATCTCAAAGTATCTGATGTTGCGTGATATAGCCTTGGTTTTGATTTGAATCCTTAGTAGGTTAAACAATTTACCATAAATACTATAGTAGACATCGATTCCTTAAACAACACTAAGGTTATGTATACTCACATAAAAAATTTAGATGTTTTATTATGTTTGTGATGTCCCTAACCTTCCAAGGCACAAATTACTTGTTGGATTACGTCATCAAAAGTGAGAACAAGCAAAATAAGCAGTGTAAATCGGTGAAATATTAGTTTTTCTCCCCAGTTAGTTCATTAGCGTGATTTTGATATATATATATAACACACACACAGGTGAGGCATTTGTATGTTTCGATTTTCAATACTTTACCTATAAGAAAACTAAAAGTATTTTAATAGCTAATACTAATAGTTTTGTCAAAGAACGGGCATTAATAAGATTATTAATACCGACTCAACTTAATTTGTTACAGTCTGAAAATGTTAAACCTTATTAGTAAACTGGCTTATATGTTTCAATTGCAAACACTTTCTCTACGATCTTACATTTATTAAATTTGTAGATAAATGGCAATACATTTATCACCAATAGCTTACCACGGCGACGTAGTCGTTGCTAGGCAATTTCAACTACCTGGTTAGTAAATATGAAAAATTAATCTTCAACACAAACGAGCGTTTAACAAAATTCCTCTTCTGCGTTCTCACTAGATTGGGATTTCACGGCTGCCTCAGATTATCAGCCACGCCATACAGTTTGTCTTGGACGCTGGTGTAAGTGGCCACCTCTTTCTTCTCAAGTCTGCATACTGGGGACAGTTCTGTAGGATATAATTCCTATGATTTCTGCTTCCCCGTTTGTGCCGACCTCTACCCGCAATAAGTTTTGGTCACCCTCGTGATGGTAGGTCTGACATTCTTACTGCGTGGCTAAATCTCCGAGGCAAATTGGCGACCGTAGAATCCGTTATCCCATTCCTCATTGTGAGGGTCGTTGCACCATGTTATGCGCCTTACGGCCTAGTGCATCCGTTTTTTTGCAAGCATTTGTTTCGGGTTAGCATTCCCTACCGGACACGTGCATCCGATTTCACCTAACCTCCATTTTGCCTCTTACGACATGCGTGGCAGGTAACAGTGGTTCTATTCTTTACACCCCAAATTTGGGCCCCGGTAACCACTCGGACGAAAAAGCAATTCTAATCTTTCTTTCCTCTAAAACTATTTTTCTTAACAGCGTCAGGTTTATTTATAGAACGGGCATTTGTGTGCGCTAAATAAATAATGATATTCCAACCTCTTTATTTCTCCTCCTTTTGCGTTGGCGTTCTTTTGTGTTGTATCCACTGTGTCGGAGTAGAATTATTCTTTGAGTCTGTTGGTAATCTGCTTATGTGGTTGAACCATTTAATTTGTTTTTCTTTATAGAAGCTCAGTACTTATGCTGTATCTTCATTTTTTGTCCCGTCTTCATTTATAAATAGGTATCTACTTATTACTCCCTGTATTCTACGGAGACTTGTCATCTCTGTCGCGACTAGTTTTCTTATATCATTTGATTTCATCGTCCAGGTGTGATATTGATCGTCAGAAATAATAAATTCTTTTAAGAGTTCCCAAAGGTTGTTCAATTCACTCGTGTTAGCTATTTTGCAGATTTAATCGACATATCTGATGAATAACAATGGTGGATAGTACGCATCATTGTCTTACTCCTGACCCAAAGTGGAGCTTTTCTAATAAGTTCAGTTGCGGCTCGTAATCGTTTTTGTTGGTGGGGCTAGAAAAAAAAATTAAAATCATGGTTTTGGTTCAGGTTATATTTTAGTATTTACTATTATTTGTATATTCCGGAAGCTACGTCCCTTTACTAGAATGATCTAGCATGAAAATTAGGTATATACGCTGCTTTATAAAGTAGGTCAAAACTCGTCTACGTGTCTAAACGTATTTTGTCGTACACCGATCTATATTGACGGAACGTGTGACTAACTTAAACTATTCTATGTCATAATTGTGGAATGACTTGGCCGCGTAAGGATTTCCCCACTGAATGAAAATCGAATATTTGTCTGTGCTAAGTAACCAGTCAAGTGAGAGGTCGCTATATTAACAGATGGTCTAAATAGACCACATTTCTACTGGCCCTAAAAATAGGGCGCTGTAATGCACAAAGCATACTAATCAGGAGGAAAGACGCCGAAGTTCAAACTGTATATGAATTGTTGGAAGCCACAGAGATGTGGTTTTACAGAAGAATGTTGAGAATTCCATGGACAGCAAAGAAAACAAACGTGGAGGTTTTAAATCAGGTCTGCACACAAAGAAACCTTATCAAAAGAATAAGAATCCGACAATCAAGGTTCTTCGGGCATATAATGCGAAGAGAAGGTTTAGAACATTTGGTGACTACAGGTAAAATTCAGGGAAGGAGAGATCGTGGAAGACAGAGGAGAAGATGTTGGATGGCCTGACATCATGGTTCGACAAAATATCGACGTCAGAACTGATTACATGCACCAAGCAAAGAGAGTTGTAGAGAGGCATGATCGCCTACGCCGGCAGGCATGGCACTTGATTGATTGATATGAATTGTTAACGTTATATCTTTAACTTTCAGTATCACGGTAAAAGTAATAATTAGGAACAAACAATTTTATAAAATAATAAATACACGTTTTTCAATATTTTTGGCGGTGCCTGGCCCTATTGACGAGCCACCACTGCATGTGTTTGTGCGAACTGGATGTTTATATATATGCTCCTACATAGATTAATTAAATGGTCACTAACTCCATAGACTGACAATACTTTCCATAACTTGTTCATATCTACACGGTCGAACGCTTTTTCCTGATCTACGAACGTATAGTTGTTTATCGGATACGAGTCCTTTCCACTAATTACCTGAGTGCAAATATTGTGACGGTACAGCTTTTGTGCTTCAGGAATCTCGTGTGTGTCGTTTTATCTGTGACACGATGGTATGGAGCAGCCTCTTTTCTAGTATTTTACGTAATATTTTTCCGGTGCTGCTCAGTAGCGCTATTCCTCTATATTTCGTACAATCCATTTTGCTACCTTTCTATTTCCAGATGGAAATTATTATTTCGTTCCTTCAATCTTCTGGTGTGATCCATGATTGGCTGAATAGTCTGTGTAGCCAGCTTATTGCGACCTCTTTGTTTGCTTTGAGTAGGTCGGCAGGGTTTTTGCAGAATTTATAATCTATGAAAGTGTTATACTTGGTTCTAGGCTCTGTATTTATGTTATTATTTATTACTTGAATGTTGATTTGGTCCTGTTATTGTAGAGTTCATTAAGAGAATAGTTCCATCTTCCTGAAATTGTTTGGGGTCCGTTTAGATCATGTACATTTTCTTCTTCCTTCAAATTTATTCTTTTTAAGGCTGTCTCTAGTTCCTTCTGTTCCTCTATCTTTTGCGTGGTCTTCCTCTTGTTTGTACCCGTTATACTGTTTTAGTGTGGCTCTCTGTGGTCTGTAGACGATACCAGGCCAACCAAGCCAAAAAATGTTGGAACAAAGAATGCCTTGGTATCGATAATTTAATTTTCTTGTAGAAGGTTATCGCTAATCTTTTCTGGTATGTATTCAATGTTTCGCCATAATATTGTCATGATTTTTTACCCATTCTCTATAACCTATTGGCTTTCTTTCTTGCCACCCTATACTTAGTAGCTTTCAATAAGGTCGTATTGATGTTTGCTTTTTACCCATGTGTTGTATCACGACCTACTATATTTATATTATAGAGAAGGTCGTGGTTGTATCTACAAGAATGAAGTGGTTTGGCCACTTAATAAGAATGCATCCAAACTCCACAGTATACAGAGTCTTCTACAACAGAACATCGGGAAAAAAGGCAAGAAGAAGACCACGAAAAAGATGGTTAGATGGCATAGCAGAATCCTGTGAAAAGGCAAAAATAACAATCATCCAGGCCACCAGAACAGCACAAGACAAAAACAGAAAACCACGACACTGGGCAACACCTGGTAGCAGTGTGACGACAAAAGAAGAGTTGCATCTACGCTTTTTCTCCTTTCCTGCTATTTTTTACTACGTCATTTCACTAGGATGTTTTTATCAAACGCCCACAAACGTATAATCTGTTCCTCTTCTCTCCCTTATAATGATTGATAGATAATAATTACAATCGCCGACAAGTTTGATTCGTAAATTTAATCAGTAAACTATTTGTATGTCTGCTATGTCTATAGTTTGACGTGTAATTCTTTGTTTGTTTCCGGCGTTCTATCCAATCACTTTGCACTAAATAATAGTTCCGGTAAAGTTGTAAACAGTTTATTACAGTTTGAGAAAAGACTTGTTTGTTCTAGAACCACAGAAAACGTGTTCGGTTACTAGATGTACACACAGATTTTCTCCCAAAGTTTAAAATATGAGTCAACGAAGGAGGCGCGGATGGTTCACAAAGTTCGTTAAAGTAGTAGCTTCTTTCACTGCATTTCTGACATGCACGGGACATTTAGTAAAGTGTGTTGATGGAGCAGACAAAAATTTAAATATCAACAATCCATCGGTGCAACACCTTCCTCAATTTGATGAGGACGAAGGAGCAAGTAGCAGTTGGTCAACAATAAGAGACGATGACGACATTTCAGTTGATGCAGGATCATTTTCTTTACAGTCTAATGTGGACTCCAGCTGTGATGTGTTAGTAGTATTATATAATTATTTCTAATTATTAAGTGGTATAAGCTTGTCAATGGTCACGGTGAATGATTGTATAATAAACTATAAACTGTGTGTGCTGTGTGAAGTGTGTGACACTGACCGTGTGTGTAGTTGTTTAATTGGCAGATGCACATAACATGGTGAATTGAGTGATTCAGTGAACTTGAGATAGTTAATAAGTTATAATTAACAGTGGTCTGTATGTTTAAGGAGAATGGTAAACATTTTGATGATTCTTCAATTTTCTGGTTGCACACACTGACTGATAATTAGGAGTGAGAGTCATTTAAAGTATTTTTTCCTAATTATTATATGATATGCCTTCCACTCATTATCTCTATTATTACTGCAAACCGCTGCTTGAGTGCTTGTAGCAGCATATTGTACTAGATCTTCACATTGCATCCAGGAAGCCCATTTGAGTGAAAACTAGATTCTCTGTAAGAGGCGTTGATGTTTCTGACAAGACAGATCTGGTCACATAGATGGAATTGTCACTGGATGCCTGAGGAGTGGAAGGAGTAGAGTGTTTATCCAATGAGCCGCAGGAACCATAAGCATCTGTTGGGGTAAACTGAGAACATATGGGTCTGTCCAGAGTGCTATGTCAGTTCAGTAGCCAATAACCAATTTTTTTTTCCCAATCCAGAAGCACTTGAACTTTTAGCTCTTCGGCTCGGTGTCATGGACATCGTAACCTTTCGGTTCGGTGCCACAGACACCATAAATCTGGAGAACCTCTGGCTTTTCTGCCAGCCCGTGGAATTGAACCGCACTCACAGGGGGCTTGTTACCCGTTGTACAACGCAGTACGAACACGCTGGGCAGGCGGGCTAGCCAATAACCAATAAAGCCTACTATTAGAACTCTCAGTTTTGAGGACACAGGTTCAAACCGTTTTTGATCTTTTAGAGCTAAATTAAGAAACCTGCACACTACAGGGTTAATCAGTGCAAGTGACCTTTGATCCTTCACCTAGATAGCCCTTGTAATGACCCCCTAACTTTAAAAAAGCTGTAATAAAAGGAAAATTAAGAAAGAAATAATTTATATGCATTCATTTTCTCACAGATTCTACATGATAGTGAGCACTATAGATGGAAAAGTATCAGCATTGGATTTGCAGAAAAAGGGGTCATTGGACTGGTCAGTTCAGGCTGATACCAGACCACTGTACTCCTCTAGTCTAGCTAGCATGGAGGTAAAGGATGTGTGTGGAACAGTACTCTTTAGTTGTTTTTTTAATATTATGTAAAAATAAGTCTTTTCTTCAGTTACTGCTATTTAGGTTTAAGGGGGGACTCTGGTCTTGAAACTTTTTTCGTTGCTTTGGTATTAATGTAGAATTTGTATAACAATTTTGAAAGATTATGACTTAGAATAGTAGAAAAAATTAGTAAAAAAAAGTCAACGCGTTCCATGGAAACAATACAAATGGCGCAAGCACAAATTTCAAATCCTAAGGCTCTGAAGTTAATGAATATAAATGAATTCTGTTTTCACTCTAAGGTGAGCAATTGTAATATCTACAAAATTACACATTCTTTTAGGATATATTAAATATTACATTTTTAATGAATTTTTGTGTAAACACACCCTCCAAAAACAGCTTTTTGACCAAATTTTGAGGGAATTTTTACCCAAAATTTAATTAAAAATTAAATATTTAATATATCCTAAAATCATGTGTAATATTTTAGATATTACAATTGCACACCTTAGAGTGAAAACAGAATTCATTTACATTCATTAGATTCAGAGCCTTAGGATTTGAAATTTTGTTTTTGGCGCCATTTTGTATTGTTTCCATGGCAACACTTTGACATTTTTTTTTACTAATTTTTTTTTACTATTCTAAGTCATAATCTTTCAAAATGCTTATACAAATTTTATATTAATATGAAAACAACGAAAATAGATGTTTGATTTTCAAGACCAATCCCCTTAACATTGTATAGTTAGACAGATATATACAAGATCAGAATCCTAAGAATATGGATATTCCCAGGGGCAACATAATGGTCTGAAGCATGGGCATGCAACAATGCAGTGGAAAAACATAAATGTGCTTTGGAGTATAAGTGTTACAGAAGAGTCCTCCAAATACCATGGACAGAGAAGAGAATAAATAGATCTACCCAAAAAGAATAAATAGATCTACCCAAAAAGAATTCAAAATCAAAGAAAACTCGCTGATGCTACAAATAAAAATTAGAAAATTGAAGTATTTTGAACATATAAAAAGACACAAAGAGTTGGAGAAGACAATTATGGAGGAAGGCATACAGACAAAGAGAAGAATAGGAAGACCACAGAGAAGATGGATTCAGAATGTAACTGATTTGAGCATGGCATCTGCCTGAGGCATAACATTTGGCCTATGAGAGAGACAGTCTGAAGGTCTGTTAGTGTTGCAAAGTTCTGCTCAGGACGAGCTATTTGATGCTGATGAATTAGATGTAAAATAGACTGCAAACAAATTCAATACTAATTAGGAAAGAAAACACATACAAAAAGCGGAGAACTAGTTATGTTTAATTAAAGTAACACAAAGTTAAATGTTGAAATAACATTAGGATGTTTGTAAATTGTTAAAAGTTTCTGGCATAGAGAAGAAAAGATAATAGCAGATTTGTGATATCAATTTTAAATAGCAAATGACATCTCATATGATTCTTTCATTCGCTTGAAATATTGCTAGGTAATAAATGTTGTCTCTTGTAAAAACTTCAAAATGTCTTTTGTAGCTCACACCGAGGTCAGTGTAGTTTTTTCAGCACTGTTTTACTAGGTCAGTGAGTTTGCCTTTGTATATCATATTCGGGACATTCTTGAAGTATCTCTTCTGCTTTCTGAGATGTACACATGGTTAAATTACCTATCTTGAATTTTATATATATGTAGCTGCAGAGTCGATTGCATCCTACTTTGAAGCGCAGGATGACAATTTGTTTGAATCTGCTCATATATTAGTAGTCATCCTGTGATCACATTAGTAACTTTCTGATTGATTTAAACGTCATATTATCTCATATTGTGAATTGACTATATCATGTTTTAGAAATAATAGAGAGCAAAGATACACCTAACTGCAGACTTCCAAAGATCCCAACAATTTATTATCATGCAAAGAACAAATATATCTTCAGACTCAGAATGAAATACAATAGACTAAGAATACACATTTTATCACATCTGAGGCTGTTGTCATCATCACTAGCAATGAACGGCTATTATTTGAGAATAAAACATATTTATCTCTATTTTTATCAGTTACATACATATTGTCATAAACCACACATAAGATTTCACTATACATTTTTATTCCAGTATTTTTTTTCAGTTTCTAAGGTCTTGAATTTTTAAAATAATACCATATTTGTGCAGCTCACATTACTGACATGTTCCATATTTCTTCAGATGATTCGTAATGGTAAGAAAATGCGCCTGATTCCCTCATTAGACGGTGCACTCTATCAGTTTGATGGAGATAAGGTGGAGGCCATACCAGTGTCTGCAGAGTCCTTGCTATCATCTACTTACAAACTCGGTGATGACTCGATGATAGTTGGAAGTAAAGATCTGAGAAACTTTGGAGTAAATCTACGTACAGGAAAGGTAATTCATGATGTTTTTCTGTGTTAAAATATGTTGAAATTTGTTTGTTTTCATATTACATAGTATTTATGATTGATGTAAAGGATATCGTCGGGTCACATACCACTGACTGTCCTAGTTTTTAAATAATATATTATACATGAATATCCTGTGTGAACTCCATCCTAGTAGAGGATGAAAACATGAACATGCTCTTTGGCTCAGATCATATACACCCTGCAGTAAATGACTGATAAGTGATCAGTAAAGAGGGAACTACATTCACTACAAGAAAGAATGGAAGATGTATGGGACTGTCAGTTCATGCAAACCCAAGCATCACCTCAGGTCGAAATTTTGATGTGCCTAGACTACATGCCGTAGGTGCCTAAGAACCGACGCACAACACTCACATTTTCATTGCACACCACACAGATCACAGAGAGTGGTTAATTTGGTTGATAAGAACAAACACGAAGAAGAAGAACAGAGTTCAGATTCATGTTGACATGAAACCTGCTGGGGACAAGGTGCAGTGAAGGGACTAGATTCAATGACTTTATCATCAGTCTTCAAACCACCTTATTAACACAACATCTTTTCTTTGTATTTCCTTCTTAGGTGCAGTTTACTTGTGGAAGTGAGGGTTGCATTAATTATGAAGGGACTACAGAAAATACACCTCTTGATGGGAGCAGTACGATAGTTATCACACGCAGCACTCAAGTTGTTAGATCTGTGGATGTCAAAAATGGAAATGAAAAGTAAGTATAACAAATAACTGAGATTGATAAGAAAAATGGATGAAGACATGGTTATCTAAAAGAGTAGTGTTAGCTCTATTATTCTTGGATCTGTCCAGATCTTGGTGATTTATATGGAACTGAAGGCCCAAGTGAGGCCTGTCATGTTACTCGGATGCCTGATAAATGCATCCCAAAACACTTGATGTACGGCAAGCTTGAAGAGGGCAGACATTCAATTGGTGGACAGAAAAAACGCTTTAAAGACACTCTTAAAGTGTTTCAGAAATGCTTTGATATAGACACAACATGCTGGGAATCCCTTGCACAAGATCGCGAATGTGGTGCAGTAACAACACAAGAGGAATCGGATAGCTGAGAAAATGAGATGCACGAAAAGACAGAATGAACAACACCCACATGTATAACTATGATCCTGTATGCCCCTCTTGTTATAGGGGATTGTGTTCTAGGATTGTACTCTACAGTCACCTCCGCATACACCAGAGAGGTGCAACAGCACATGTCTGAGGCTGTTGTCATCATCGCTTGCACTGGACGGCTATTATTATTATATGGAACTGAATGCACAGAAAATGTGTTTATAATTTTTATTACTTCTATTTTGAGGGTTGGTGAAAGCAACTAATATAAGACTTATTGCCTGTATTGATAGTAATGTAGGCTGTTCTGCTGTCCCATGTGTTTTGCCTTGGCATGGAGGATTTAAATTCTTCGAAATCATTAGTGGCTTTGTGTCGGACAGCAGACTTCTTGGCCACATCACACAATTTCCGGCTCTCTGCCAAAACCTTGCAGCAGTCTCTTTTGTCAACCATGCCCTTTCAACCATTTCATTCAACCATGGTGGTTGCAGGAAGGGAGTCCTAGCAGTATGCTTTCTGGCATTCTACCATAATATACACAATGAATTTTCGTGATGACTATGACATATTGTGTACTGAAAAACAGGTTTAGACCTTTTGTGCCGCAATGTTTTGACCTTGTCAAGAAGGACAATGCAGAGGAGATGGCTGATTTTTGCATGAACCTTTGCTTTCCACATCACCAGTGTCCCACGTCATTCAGTCGAGCCGCCCGAGTGGTTACCGGGGCCCAAATTTGGGGTGTAAAGAATAGAACCACTGTTACCTGCCACACATGTCGTAAGAGGCAACTAAGGAGGTTTGGCTGAAATAGGATGCATGTGTCTGCTAGGGAATGCTAACCCAAAACAAATGCTTACAGAAAACGGATGCACCAGGCCGTAAGGTGCATAACATGGTGCAACGACCCTCACAATGTGGAATGGGATAACGGATTCAACGGTCGCCAGTCTGCCTCGGAGATTTAGCCACGCAGTAAGAATGTCAAACCTGCCATCACGGGGGTGGCAAAACTTGTTGCGGATGGAGGTCGGCACAAACGGGAAGCAGAAATCATAGGAATTATATCCTACAAAACTGTCCTAAGTATGCAGACTTGTGAGGAAAGAGGTGGCCCACTTACACCAGCGTTCAAGACAAATTCTATGGCGTGGCTGATAATCTGAGGCAGACGGCTGCCTTTATTAGAGAATCCGAAATCCCAATCTAGTGAGAACGCAGAAGACAAACTGTATGGCGTGGCTGATAATCTGAGGCAGACGGCTGCCTTTATTAGAGAATCCAAATCCCAATCTAGTGAGAACGCAGAAGACAAACTGTATGGCGTGGCTGATAATCTGAGACAGACGGCTGCCTTTATTAGAGAATCCAAATCCCAATCTAGTGAGAATGCAGAAGACACAAACTGTATGGCGTGGCTGATAATCTGAGACAGATGGCTGCCTTTATTAGAGAATCCAAAATCCCAATCTAGTGAGAACACAGAAGACAAACTGTATGGCGTGGCTGATAATCTGAGACAGATGGCTGCCTTTATTAGAGAATCCAAATCCCAATCTAGTGAGAACGCAGAAGACAAACTGTATGGCGTGGCTGATAATCTGAGACAGACGGCTGCCTTTATTAGAGAATCCAAATCCCAATCTAGTGAGAACGCAGAAGACAAACTGTATGGCGTGGCTGATAATCTGAGACAGACGGCTGCCTTTATTAGAGAATCCGAAATCCCAATCTAGTGAGAACGCAGAAGACAAACTGTATGGCGTGGCTGATAATCTGAGACAGACGGCTGCCTTTATTGAGAATCCGAAATCCCAATCTAGTGAGAACGCAGAAGAAGAAGATTCAGGCAAGCCATACTTCAGAGGTACTTGTAATTTAGATCCTTATTAAAAGATCAAAGGAACCTGTAGTCTAATAATAAACTGTGTGCACACTGAGAATATTAGGCCCAAGCTGGCCTTGAACCATAGACTTTACATGGCACTTGGTCACTAGCACAACATATTATCAACTTCGCTATCGTGACCTTGAGTCAAGTAGAGTAACTTCAGGTATTTAAAAAGCCAAATAACTTTTAGAACATCTGCTTTGTCCGCCTAAGTTACTTTATATCTTACTGTTTTATTATTCTTCTCTCATTTGGTATTTCTAACTTCGTTGTTTTATTAAATCATTATTTGTAGCTGTGCATTAAAGGATGATAATTTGTTTTATTTACTTTTAAAAGACATAATGGGAGAAAAGGAGCATGCCTTTGATGTATATTTTCTGGTTCTGCCACTAGATGGAACTTTAGTGTAGGTCAACATCAAGTCAGTCTGCCGTCAGCACCAAGACCACCAGAGATGTACGATGATGAAGAAGAACAGAACATCCCAATCTTTGCAAGTTTTTCAGGTTATTTGTACTATCTTCTTTAGTTTATGTTGGTCTATTGTCTATTCCCAGGTGGAAGATGTTGTTGGCTGTCCACTCTTGCTGTTAAGTGTAGGGATGGAAGCTTTAATTTTCGTTCTAGGGCCTGATGAGTCGCCCTTGTTGTGTTATATCCATGTTTATGTAGTGTGGTCTTAATATTGTCTATCCATCTTTTTCTTGGTCTTCCCTTAGCTCTAGTTATTATTATGTTGGAATTGAGCAATATTTGAAGATTTCTGTGGTATTGAAATACAGCACTTGTCTGACACTTCACATCCTATATGGAGAGCTCAGGCTATTTTCCAGCGATCCCTGAACTTAGGGTAGGTAATAAGGGTCTGGTTATATCGGAGACGGATGATACAATTTACAACTCATGTTCAAGTCAAGCATCTTATAAAAAACCTTGGAAGTTGCACATTGAAACGCCCGAGTGGTTACCGGGGCCCAAATTTGTAAAGAATAGAACCACTGTTACCTGCCACGCAGGTCATAAGAGGCGACTAAGGAGGTTCGGCTGAAATCAGATGCACATGTCCTAAACGTGTAAAAGTCAATGAGTTTAGGGGCCTACCAAACCAATGTGCAACGTATACACGTTCTTGGCAAAGATCAAACATATCACAAAGAATGATTAAAATTGGTCGTAAGAACGAACGCAAAGAAGAAGAAGAAGAGCACATTGAAAGAGAAAAAATTGGAAACAGTCTTGTGGGAAAAATATAGGATATAAAAGTAAAATTGAATGTCAGTTGTACACTGTTTTATGTAAGTAAATTAATTAGCTCACTAATATATAGTATCTGAATATAAAATGCCATAACACATAATGCCATATCGCCCGTGTGGTGCTGGGGCCCGCTAGGGAAGCAAAGAATAGTACCACTGTGACCTACAAGGCATGTCGTAAGAGGCGACTGATGTAGGACCTAGGAAGCTACCTAGTATGTAAAAAGTATCGCAGAAATCGGATTGCTGGCCTACTATTAGGTGCACAACTGGCACAACGTACAATCGCTCTTAGGTTCAGATCACATACAAGTCACACAGAGTGGTTAACAAGTGGTCGATTTAGAGTGTTCAAAGAAGAATAATGCCATATCTGTTATTACAGATTGTACACATATTGGTGGCGTCTGTGGCCTAGGGGTTAGTGACTGTCTATTAACCTCGACGTTCTGAGTTCGAATCACGCTGCAGACAGTTTGGTTGCAAATTGTTTGCGTGTATTTTTACAAAAGGACGATGGCACCACCCGTTCAGAAAGCAATGGCAAATTACTGAACGTAATAATGTCTAGAAAAATCACAAACAGCGTTACAAAGCTGGGGTTGATTTGCAAAGTCCTGTAAAGGATATGCAATTAACCTTTTTTAACATATATTACTTACCATATTATTACACAGTTTTGATGAATTTTTTATATAGATTTCTAAAGTTGTGATAAATTTTCCATACAGATTTCAATCGTTTTGATAAATTTTCCATATCGATTTCTATAGTGTTGATAAATTTGCCATATAGATTTCCATCTTTTCCCCTTTCACTCTCCAATCCATTAATTTGTTGTTTTATGTTTTGTAGTGAAATATAATTTTGTTGAGCAATCAGTACACATGTACATCATAGTAATGTAGTTTTGTTCTATAACCATGTATTTTTGATTACTTATTTGTATGTGTAAATCATCAGATGAGTGCTCAGAAGAAAACTACACTGAAGACATCAATTATGAAAACCTTCTCCAGTTACTCGTGCCAGAAGGAAGAGTTGTAGCTTTAAGCAAGGCAGATTTCAACAAAGTCTCATGGGAGCACAAGGTTTGAGGCCAGGATAGAACGAAACTTGCTTTTGAATTTTTTTCAGGGAGATAGAGTTGTCGTTTGCTTGGTTAATTCTCATCATCTTCATTCTTTCCCTCATGAATGTTTACCCTGAGTTGTTGTGACCTCGGATCAAGTGTGTTTAGTTTATACTGCATCTGGTTACCTGCATAGGACAGAAGGGCTTTATCATCAGCGAGGTCCAGATCATCTAGCTGCTCTGTCAGAATCCATTTCAGTTCTTGTGATAGTTACTCAAATGAGATTTACAAAGCATTTGAACAACATCATCAATATAATAGTCTTCTCCCCGACCAATTACTTCCAAGGTAGCCAAATGTTTTGACTAATATATTAAAATAGAATTCTTATTACATTCCCTTTCTTGGTGGTTTGTTTGTGTTTGGTTATAGTTGCAATAAACCTCTAGCTGTGTTATAGTCAGAAACAAACAATTATATCCATGTTTGTGTGTGGTTATAGTTACAATAAACCTCTAGCTGTGTTATAGTCAGGAACAAACAATTACATCCATGTTTGTGTGTGGTTATAGTTGCAATAAACCTCTAGCTGTGTTACAGTCAGAACCAAACAATTATATCCATGTTTGTGTGTGGTTATAGTTGCAATAAACCTCTAGCTGTGTTATAGTCAGAAACAAACAATTATATCCATGTTTGTGTGTGGTTATAGTTGCAATAAACCTCTAGCTGTGTTATAGTCAGAAACAAACAATTATATCCATGTTTGTGTGTTTATAGTTGCTATAAACCTCTATCTGTGATTATATCAGAACAAACAATTATATCCATTTTTGTATAGTTATAGTCACAATAAACTCTAGCTTGTTTAGTCAGAACAAACAATTATATCCATGTTTGTGTGTGTTATAGTTCAATAACCTCTGCTGTGTATAGTCAGAAACAAACAATTATATCCATGTTTGTGTTACTCATATTTTGTGTGCTTATAAAACTAGCATCATTGTGAGTTAACAATAACAGAAAACTCTACCTTTGCTATTCTCACTAGTTTGATAGTCCTATTGCCAAAGCCTGGTTTCTTCGTCATGGCAAACTGGAAGCAGTGAGCTTATTTGATGGTCGTTACATTCCTACCCTTCGTTCATATATCCCAGAAGACAAAGAGAATGTGAGCATTCCTCGTCCTCTGCTTTATATAGGTGAGCATAAAGTGTCCAGAATGCATGAATATCATATATTATACAGCTTCTATGTTCAATGAGCAATGTTAACACAGTTTTTTCTAACCAACCCTGTGCTATCATGTCACACCTGGACACTGACAACAAATGAGAGAATAAGAACCCAAATGACTGAGATGAAGTGTTTACGACGAATTCTAAATATAACAAGAAGAGATAAATTCACAAGTGACAGAATCGAGAAAAAGTGGGATCCTTGCCGGTCCTACAATATATAGGAAATGACGGGTGAAATGATTCGGACATGAATCAAGGCTACCACAAGACAGTCTCCCACAAAGAGCTTTAGCACTTAGATGCAACAGACCCAGAGGACGGCCTCGTAAATGATTGATCAACTGAATATTTGAGGCACTAAATTCCATCTTGTACAAAGTGCATAAAAAGGCTTGCTCCAGGTGCCTCTTTTTCAACCTGGCGTAAACGGCAAAACAGGGATAGAGAATAGTTAGATAGATAGATACAGTTTCTATATAGTTTCACTGATTTGACTCATTTTAAAGTTTGTAATTGTCACATATAATAAACCGTATTATTGTTTTTATATTTGACAGGGTCTCATCAAAAGTTATTGTATATACAAGCATCACCCCAACTAGAGTCAATCTTAAAGACCTTCACCAACCGTAGAGTAGGTCACTATCTTGAGCCTAAAGTGAAAGTTTCATGGAGACCATATCCACACACAGGTATGTTGAATTGATTTTACTTCATTTGTTGCTTCATTGTCCAGGATAAATAAAACTTCTCAAAGTATCAGTATATGACTAGATATCACTTCAACTTTCAGAGTTTTGAGGTTCATTGCTGCAGATATCATGAGCCTCCATTCATTTCTGCTGTTTGCTTTCTCTTCTAAATTGTTGACTCCTAGCAATTCTAGGTTTATTTCAATGTTATCTCTTTGTTTTCTTGGTCTGCTTTGTGGTCTCTTCCCCTTTCATCTTTTTTGTACATGCAATTTAGGCTCTTGATTTTCTGTGGTTCTTTCAATATGCTCTACCCGAGCCATCTACTTCCTCCATTGTATTAACATTCATGCTGATGATAATTAATGGTGATTTAAACAAATTATAAATATCCTTATTGTTTCTCATTCTCAATTCTCCACTATTTTCATCTTTGTTGAGCCGACGGATTTGTCTTAAGACTTTTTAAAGGTCTGTAATAATGTTGATCTTGTTTTGTTGTTCTCCAGGTTTCACATACATATAGAAAAATCGGTTTTATTACAGTTTTGTATATTGTGCTCTTTGTGTTACAGGACAGACACTTGGATTTGGTGTTGTAGGGCACAATTTCCTGATTGTATTCTAGACTTTATTTCTTCTCTTATGTTGGAGTTGTTGAAGTTCATGCCCAAGTACTTTTATGTTTCTGTTCTTTTGAATTCCATATTATTTACTATATGTATTCAGCTTTCTTTTATTTCCCATTCATGTTATTATCATGTATTCTGTCTTGTCTAAATTGATATTTAGTCGAATTTATTTTGTTGATTTCATTGTGTTTGAATATTCTCACTGTGTAAAAGAAAGCAGGAGCACTTGTCAATCCGACAAAGTCAGCAGTGACATTTTTCTCTGTCGATCAATGTCTTATGTCGTGAGTGGATGGTTTGCTGGACATCTAGGGAGATTAAAGCTTAGCTTAGAAGATTTAATATTACAATTAACAATTACAATCAAAACAAATGTCAAACACCAGATGTACACAATTTTTGAAATATATTTTAAAATGCCAATTGTGTTAATAATTGCTGTGTATCATTGTCACAAGCAAAATTGATGATAAAAATTTCAGAAAGGACCATGAAAAAAGGGCTGAGTGTTATTTACGTTGACAGCAAAACAGATGAGAGGAAACCACAAAAATCTGTTAAATGGCAGAGCAGAATCCAGTAAAAAAAACACAAAAATAACTATTACTCAAGCGACTAGAGTAGCGCAAGACAAAAACAGAAAATCATGACACTGGGCAGCAACCCAAATAGCAGTAACAACAAAAGAAGAAGAAGAAGCAAAATAGTAGCCTAACACATGAAAATAAGAAGTTTTTTAGGCTAGAGACATTAATTCGTGGTTAAATTGCACATGCAAGAGATAAATTATTTTCTAGTAATAAAAATATATGATTGAGAAGATGTTATGACATTTGCTGCTACACACGTGTGTTGTTTTTGAGCCCTCTGTCTCTTCTCTATCCCTATTTTGCCTTTGAGCGTCAGGTAAAAAAAAAAAGGCACCTGGAGCGAGCCTCTATGTATTTTGTACAAGGTGTAATTTATTGCTTTGGATATTCCATCTTCCATCGTTTACATGGTTGTCCTCTGGGTCTGTTGCCATTGTATTTATAAGCTGTACCTGATCCAAATTTGCAAGGTTTCAAAATATTGGTTGGGACAGTAGGAAAAAGTCTTGTTCAAAATAATTTCTACTTAACATATCATTAAATATATGAGATCTTTTGAGTATGCTTAATAAGTTGCATACCAAATTATCGGTTTCTCTATTCAAATGGCACACATTTTTTATAAAGTAATTGTTTTCATCAAGTCAATCAAAGAATAAAAAATGGCTTCTTTTGTTAGATTCATGAACTGCATGCTCCGCACTTAAATTAACCCTAAAAATCAATAAAATATCGCTATGGTTGTGCCATATATTGTGTTTGACTTTGTTATAGCAACTTCCCAAAAAAACCTTATCAAAAGAATACGAATCAGACAATCAAGGTTCTTCTGGCGTATAATGTAAAGAGGAGGTTTAGAACATTTGGTAACAACAGATAAAATTCAGGGAAGGAGAGATTATGGAAGACAAAGGGAGAAGATGGTGTATGGTCTGTAATCGTGGTTTCTCTCTCTCTCCTGGTTTCTCTCTCACGATCGTTCTTAAGCCGTTTTTATCATTCTATTGTGATATATAAACAGCAAAACATCAGAACATGATGTACGTGCACAGCCTTCAGTACCAATTGGAGCTCAAGTGCTTATCTTTCGGTGGTGTGTCTTCGGTTTCAACCAGCGTTTACTGGGTTCGCTCTCCGTTAACCTTTTTCTGTCCCCAGCCAAAACCCATAAGGCAGCAGGTTGCTATTGTCTTTCAGGGCAGCGACCCGTAGACGACCTGCCCTCCCATGCTGATGAGAGTCATCTGCCCAGTAATCGTGATTTGACAAAAGATCAACGTCAGAACTGATTAACTGCACCAAGGAGAGAGAGTTGTGTAGAGACTTAAGCCGGCAGTCAGGGCACTTGACTGATTGATATCAACTTAAAACTAGTGATATTTTTGGTGTTTGTTTCTTCAACAGAGATTTCATAATTTTCTACATTGAAAACCTGAGAGAAATATCAATTTAGAAAGACCTAATGTATGTCTCTATCTATATCCTCTGAATGTCATAGTTGACATATACAGCATTCACATTTAGAACGCCATTACTGCCGGTCTGTTGCTTTGCTAACCATGGTATTCAATGTCAATGCACACTTACTTTACCAAGTGCTTTACCCCACTGTGCTTTACCAAGTTTTCTTTGTTAGATCTCGCTTGCTCTTTCTATCTGTTGTTGATCTAAGGGCTGTATTTTCGACTTTTTCCATGCCATTTCATTCTTTTTCTAATGATGGTTGCGTGAGGTGCCATTTCGTTCTTTTCAACAGTTCTTCATTTGCGTTTTTTAATGTGTAAAATATTCACAGGATTCCCCTTTAAACTTATTTTAGAATACTCTACTTTGTATATAATGCCTAAGATCATTTTCCAGTATTCACTTATATAGCTTCTTCTTCTGTGGTCAACTTCTGCTATGCAACTACTTTGGTATGTAACAAAAGCAGAGCGGTGCACTTGAAGTCTCCATCATTCCTCCATAGTTTGTTCTGAAGGGTTGTTTCTGTTGGCCAGATTTACATTCTCACGCTGCTCGGGTTATGACAGTCTTGCATTATATGCTTTGGTGCTCCACAGGTGTAGGCAGCCGAGTCCCTGAAACCTATTCTATGGAGGTGTGTTCTAAGATCGCAGTGTCCTGTTCTAAGTCTGAAAACTGTGGTCTAGGTTTTTTTATTTAATGTATTTATGTTGTTGTGCTCTGGATTGTATCCTACATTTGTTTTTCTCCAAATCATTTTTCTGAACTGTTTGAGGAGAGTCTTATTTATATAGCAATATATTTCTATAATGTTGTCATAGCATTTAAAAAAAAAGTAACATCCTCGACTATTTGATGTAATTAAATGTATCGTTTTGGCACGACAACTGTTGTTTGTAAATACTGTAAAATAATATGACTTTTTTTATGCATACTGTTACAGCATCTGTACGGGCACCTATTATGGGTGGAAGCAGACCTCAAATAGCACATGAAAAGCGGCCAGAAAGTTCAGATGAGAAGAAAGAAAGCACATCTCTAACAGTATGGCATGAAGATTATCCATTTGGTAAATTAGTTTACTTATCACTTCATTGATGTCTTTACTTATGGTATAAATACATAGCGTTTATATTTTATGTGAACTTTTGCATTCATTACTGATTTTAGACTGTGATTCTGGATTTTATCATATAGTCTATTGTCTGTTTGAAGATTTCACTTCTACCAAACTACTTCTTCTTTGAATGCTCCATGTCTACCACTTGTTAAACCACTCTTTGTGAGGATTTACATGTGATATGAGCCTAAGTGCGATTGTACGCTGTGCCAGTCATGTGCTTAAAAGTAGGCCAGCAGATCTGATTTCTGCACCACTTTTTATTTACTAGAATAGCTTCCCTAGGTCTCTACCTTAGTCACCTCTTACGACATGCCTTGTAGGTTCCAGTGTTACTATTCTTTGCGCCCCTTGTGAGCCCCGGCAACACAGATACGACTTCTACCATACAGTTTCTTTTCAAGGTGAAATGTATGGACAACCATCTTTACTTCAGGTCTGCCTGCAGTGAATAATTTCGAAAGACATCTTCTGCCATCATACATCATATCTTCCAATTGAGAATAACAATAGATGTTCTTATCTTGAACTTATGTCAACCGAACTGCTATGAACTCAGCTTCACATTAATTTCTTTGAAATTTGCGAAAGTTATAAATATGTGTTGAGTGGTAACATGATAAGTCTGCTGTGGTGGTGCTTAATATTTTGCTTAAAGTGATATAACACTTGAATCTTCTTTCTTCTTCTTATCTCTAATCTTGTTTTGTCTCACAGCGTTAGGATAAGAAGATATTTATAGAACAGGCTTTTGTGCACGCTTCATGAACAGTGTATTTTGACTCCTCTGTTATCTCTGAAATCCACCTTTTGCTTGGACAACCTTTTTCTTTGTATGCACTGTATCGGAGTAACACTTGCATTAAAATATCATATGAAACAATTATTAGTTTAAAATCAGCTTTGTTAATTACTTTTATTGTTTGCTTTCATTTCAGACACAGGTTACTTCCTATACCCAGAAATAATGGATTCAAGACCAACATTACAGAGAAATAATTTTCTTTTAGAGGATTCTCGTCAGCAGAACACAGTAGATGCTGCTTGGCTACCAATGTCTCTGTGGTTGTATTGGTAAGATCAGTTCAAAGTTACATTTTTGTTTGTATTTGACAGAATATGAAATTATTAATGGATTAGCTTTCTGTGACCAGCATATACATCTTGTGTCCTTGCTCCTCAACTGATAGAGCAGAGGGACAGTTATACCTTGATGTGCCCATTTATTGTCGTGGCCCACAAGGGAAACAAAGAATAGTACCACCGCGACCTACAAGGCATGTCGTAAGAGGTAACTGAGTAGGAGCCTAGGGAAGCTACCCTAGTAAACAAAAAGCATTGTAGAAATCGGATGTGCTGGCCTACTTGTAGGTACATAACTGGCACAACATACAATCGCTCTTAGGCTCAGATCACATACAAATCACACAGAGTGGTTAACAAGTGGTCGATATGGAGCGTTTGAGGAAGAAAACGAAGTTGTATTTGACAGAATATGTAATTGTTAATGGGTTAGCTTTCTCTGAATAGCATATACATCTTCTGTCCTTGGTTCTCAACTGATGGAGCAGAGGGGCAGTTATACCTTGTTACATCTTGTAGAGCAGTAGTTAAACTCTTTTCTTTGTTTAGTGTATCCAGCCTTTGTAGAGTAATGAAAGACTGGTTCATGGCTTACATTTTGGTTCCATGTTATCTTTGGTCTTCTATTACTTCCAGAGACTATAGCTTCCCATGTCTGGTAATGGTATCAGGATATTCCATGAGGATTTGTCCAGTCAAACTCTCGTCTGATTAATTGTGTGAAACTGTATTCTTGGAAAAGAGTAATTGTTTCTGAATTTTGTGAACAAAATGCAGTTAAGTTCTTCTTTATAGTAAACTGAACATTTATTACTGGACCCAAGTTTTAACTGTTTATTTTGTTTATTACATTTTACAGTTTCATAATTATTTTATGTGAAAATGGTTTGTACATAAATATTTTAAATGAAAAAGATTTGTGCATAATTATTTTAACACAAAGATAAGAATGCTTTTCTCTTATGACGATTCTGAATTTTTCTCCAGCAGAAATTTCTGGTGCCCATTTTCAGCTTAGTAGACCAAGGAATCAGGTGTACTAAGAATTGAGTACTGTGTACATAATTAAACTTACTGCGCTACATCAACACCCCAAGCAGCAGAGTTGAAATATCTTTCTGATCAGCTCAGTTCTCTTGTATTCTGTACTTGATTTGATCTTTTTTGTTTTCTACAATTCATTAAATTTCCAAGAATATTTATTATTTTATACCTCTGAATTTAAATCTGAATTCTTATGTTTTTAACTGTAATCTAATTTCTTTTTAACTGCAGGAAGGAAGTGATATTTATCAGTGTTGTTATGTCAGTTGTGGTCCATTTTGCACTGAACATGTTTCCCATTCTCAACCAGAATTCCTGTTCGATGTCATTGGAAGCCTCAGTAAGTTGTTGATATAGCTTTACTCTGCTGTAGAATTTGTAAGGGAAAGAGAGATGCTAGTTTTAGTATAATCTTACACCATTATAAAATGTATTATGGTTATAGAAGCAATGATTTTAGTTCATCATAAAATAGCTTGTCATGAGCAGAATTTTGCAACATTAACAGTTCTTCGGAATTTTTCTCTCTCATAGGTCAAATATTCCGCCTCTGCAGCCATCATGCTCAAATCACTAGTTACACCCTGAATCCATTTTCTCTGAGATCTTCCACTTCTCCTCTTTGCCATAAATGCCTCTCTTCATAATAGTCTTCTCCAACCCTTTTTGCCTATATGCACCTATATGTCCATAATACTTCAATTTTCTTATTTGTAGCATCAGCCAGTTTTCTTTGATTTTGAGTTATTTCTTTATAGATCTATTTCTTCTCTTCTCTGTCCATGGTATATGAAGGACTCTTCTGTAACTTATATTCAAAAGCACATATATGTTTTCCACTTCCTTGTTAAATGTCCATGCTTATTAGTTTTAATACAAAATTACTCCGCTATAGACTATGTTAGAGAAAGAGACACAACAATATTGGTTATGATACAGCATTACCCCCATAATATTTTATGTAAATTTGATATATTGGTCTTCTGTAAATAAATTCATTACTAAATTTACAGTAGGAAAAACATTTGTGGAACAAATAGACTCCCAAGAACATTCCAGAATCTATTTCTCATGAGAGTAAATACATTGCATTTTAAAACTTCTTAAAACATTTAAAGTTGCCTTCATCTATGCTTCTTTGATTATTATGAGCTTTGTTTGATATACGCATTAATTTGATGCATGTTTTTCCAAAATAGTTTGTTTGCAGTTAAGAACATTTTTTTTACATCTCGTTGTTTTTTGCTTGTGAATATGTGTTACAGAAGAATACCACTTATACCATAGACAGAGATGATAACAAATAAATCTATCCAGAAGGAACTTCAAGTCAAAGAAAACTGGCTGAGGCTACAAAAAAGAATGAGAAAATTGAGATATTTTGAACATAGAAGGCGTATAAAAAATCTGGGCGAGGTGGTTAAGACGTTTGCCTTGCGGTCTGAAAATTGTGGGTTTAAATTTGGATTGTGTAGTTCGCATGTGCATTTTTTACAGGAGATACCTAGGATTGTTGCTGAAGTTATGGAGTTTGTGTTTTGCGAAACACTCAGCAGATGGCTTGCTATTTCTGCCTAAAGGGACAGAGCCATATGGAGAAACCTGGTGCAAGGAAGTAAATCCTACACCTTTAGACACTTTTTAAACAGTATGGGGCAGAACTGATAGGAAAACAAAAACTAGAATACCAAGAGCATACATATTCCCAGTGGCAAAATTTGGGTGTGAAGCATAGACATTTAACAAGACAGAGGAAAAAACATATTTCCTTTTGAATATAGTTGTCACAGAAGAGTCCCCTGTATATCATGGACAGAGAAGAGAACAAATAGATCTATCCAGAAAGATCACAAAATCAAAGAAAACTGATTGATGCTACAAATAAGAAAGAGAAAATGGAATAATTTTGGATTATATAAAAAAACATGAAATGTTAGGAGAAGGCATATATGAAAAGAGACATCCGGCGAATAGTTAGACCACAGAGAAGATGGATTCATGATGAAACTGATGATTTGAGCGGGATGGCTGCAGAGGCTGAACATCTGGTCTGGAAGAGATAATTTTCGAAGGACTGTTAGGGTGGCAAAGTTCTGCTCAGGACAAACTATTTGATGATATATACTTTTCCATGTTGATTTAATTATTCTGTTTGCCCTCATATTTGTTTCATACAGACAAGTGATAACAGCAAGAACAGTAACAGCAGTCACAAGATAGTAGCGTCTATAGATAGTAGCAACTATTTTTTGGATTCAGGAGAATATGTTTCCAGGTAGGAGACTTCTTATCCTCGACCTTGACGACCTTTTTTAATCACTTTGTGATGTGTTTGATCTTTGCCAAGAACGTGTATACGTTGCCATTGGTTTGGTAGGCCCCTAAACGCATAGACTTCTACATGTTTAGGACATGTGCATCCGATTTCAGCCAAATCTCCGTAGTCACCTCTTACGACATGCGTGGCAGATAACAGTGGTCTATTATTTACACCCCAAATTTGGGCCCCGGTAACCACTCGGCGTAGGAGACTAGTTCCTTGCTTTATTGTTTCATATTATATAATTTTGTGATGCTCTCATCTCTCCGCTAATTGCATGATACCTGTGTCAAACCACTGTGACCTGAAGTGGTGATTTACTTCAGGGACCATATTTATCAAGTTTTTGCCAAGGCTTGCTGCGCACTATCCGTGCTGAGATACATTGAGCAACATCTTCTTGTGCTCCAGTGCCAAAGTCTCATTCTGTCATGTGTAGAATATACATGCACTGTCCACACTTGGTCCTATGTAGATAGGGAGACTGGAGGGAATTCATAGTGAGGCCATGTGCATCATCCTGGGATGCACCAAAGATACACCAAACATGGTGATGGGATTCCTTCTTGACCTTCCCACACTTGCTCACGAAATTGAAACTTGGAGGGTTCAATTATATCTATAGATCAACGTGGACAAGAGACGTTCCCTCTGTGGGAGCCATCATTAGAAAGAGGGGATGCAGACTCAGAGGCAGAACATGACTGAGCCAGGCAGAAGATGCTTTTGGGAAAATATATAAATATTCTGGGATTAGGCCAGGTGAGGAATGGATTGCTGTGCCATTGTAGGTGCCTATGCAACAACCACAGGTAGATTGACAAGGTAGGTGCAAGTTTTTATAGTGGCAGCGATGGGGTTGGCATATAATAACTACTCTCATGTTTTCATATTCAGTGACTGTATGAGTGTGATTCATGGATCGAAACGAGGTAGGGTGGATTCATGGTGAACAGAGTGTGAGACAGAAATGGGTGGAGGTGCTGGTGCAGACAGGATCAGATAAATCGCCTTCATTTTCCTTCCTTGGCATGCAACAGTCGGGGTGATGGGCAAGCTACGGATAGGCTGGCATGGCTGCGGCATCAGTAGGTACTGCAATGGACTCAATTGACATTCTTGACACAATGAGAGGGTCTTTCCGAGCAGAGATGTTTTGATCGGATTGAGAAAGATGGGTGTCGATGTTGATGCAGCCTGGGAAGAATGACATACCAAATTTGTGAAAATAATTGGTTGGATCAACATCAAATTGGCATGTTGGACAGTCGGACACTACTGGATTTGAAGAGGCATGGTCATTGTGTCTTTGAACATGTCTGGAGTGCTATGATGATGGTCCTCATATAATTGATATGAACTGGAAATAAACTTTAATCTGAGAAGCATATTTGAATATATTTCAGGTTTGCTACAGATTTTGATTGCCTCCATTGCCTAGGGAAGGGTGGTTTTGGAATTGTTTTCGAAGCAATTAACAAAGTTGATGATCAACACTACGCAGTTAAAAGAACAATGCTGCCCAGAAGGTAATCTTTTTAAAAAAAATCTTCTGTCTCACTATTATCTGGTTAATCATTATGATGTGTCATGTCTAGCAGTTGATAAATTCATTCTATAACCTTCCTTTTTAGTATTTCATTATTTTAGGTACATGTTGTTTTCCCATTCTTATTGGCATGCCATCCCATATTTTCTTCTATGTTGTCCTCTGCTTCTTTTGCCCACAATTTCTTTTGTTCTCGCCAGGTTTACAAGGCCTTCTTTTCCAAGTTTTGATTATTATGTTATATTAGTAAGCACTGATGTGCAGTTGATCAGTGACCACCTATTGGGTGAGGACACAGTTGTTAGTTGGCACTGATATTGGTCATGCTAAGTCATCAAGTTTGTTGCCCGGACAAAGTATTCTCTAAGTTCAGGTGGCAACCTCGTAACGAGCAACCCAGGTTTGTTATTTTTAAGTTGCTGCTGATAGATACAATGCCGTGATTAGGTCTGAATGTTATATGTCTATATTCCTGTAGACATGTGTGCTCAAGTTTATCTTGCTTTCTACCTTGTAGTTGAAACACTCTTATCTTTGACATATCGGGTCATGTTGTCTGTCTTTGTTGTCTACCATATTCTTTCCAGCTCTCAATGGGGGCTGCAAGTTAACTTTTTCTGGAAGGAGGTAGGGTCCAATATTTTCACTCTCCGCAGGGAGTCCTGCTTCTTTGAAGAGAGACGGTGGTCTAATATTTGAACTCTCAGTAGGAGACAATTCCTAGAGGAAGGTGGGGTCAGGAGGAAACAATTCCTAGAGGAAGGTGAGGTTCAATATTTTCACTATCTTCAGGGAATCTTGCTTCTTTGAAGAGAGGTGTTGGTCTAATATTTGAACTCTCAGTAGGAGACAATTCCTAGAGGAAGGTGGGCCCGGGAGGAAACAATTCCTAGAGGAAGGTGAGGTTCAATATTTTCACTATCTTCAGGGAATCTTGCTTCTTTGAAGAGAGGTGTTGGTCTAATATTTTGACTCTCAGTAGGAGACAATTCCTAGAGGAAGGTGAGGTTCAATATTTTCACTCTCTTCAGGGAATCTTGCTTCTTTGAAGAGAGTGTTGGTCATATTTGAACTCTCAGTAGGAGACAATTCCTAGAGGAAGGTGGGGCCCAATATTTTCACTCTCTGCAGGAGACATGCACCTCTGGAGGAAGATGGAGTCCAATATTTTCACACTCCGCAGGAGACGGCTACTGGAGTTAGGTGGATCAAATATTTTCACACAGCAAAAAATATTGTGCTGGAGAAACAGGGTGCCCAATATTTTTACATTCTGCAGGAAAATGTGCTTGTCTGCAAGGAGTTGGGCACAATATTTTTACTACCTACAGGGAGACTGTCTTCTAGAGAAAGCTTGGGTCCAATATTTCTATTCCTAATGGACAGACAACCTTCTCTAGAGGAAGGTTGCTCCTATATTTCCTCTCACAACAGGAAGACATACTCTGTAAGGAAGTTTCTGTAGCATTCACCACCCATGTCTATAATTTAGCACTGTACTCTATGTACTTTAGTGCTGCAGTATCGCTTCTTAGGCTAGTTGTTTCAGTTCCATAGTGGGCAGGGAATTTTTTCAGACCGTAACGGCTCTTAGGTCGACCCAGCCTCAATTGGGTACAAGGAAAAGCACTGGAAAGTAAAGACGGCCGGCGTGACGACCACATCGTCCATTGTGTGCCGACGGTCAAGGAGAAATACAGGCCTAACACCGTATTACCCTATATACCACATGGTATCAAAATGGTTCTTTTTTTAAAAACTCTATGTACTCATGAAAAAATTTAATAACTAAAAACAGTATGGAATAGGACTGACATGAAAACAAAGCTAAGAATACTATGAGCATGCATATTCCCAGTGGTAATGTATGGGTGTGACGCATGGACATTTAACAAGACGGTGGAAAACATATATCTGCTTTTGAATATAAGTGTTACAGAAGAGTCCTCCGTATATCATGGACAGAGAAGAGAGCAAATATATATATCTAGAAAGAACTCAAAATCAAAGAAAACTGGCTGATGCTACAAATAAGAATGGGAAAATTGAAATATTTTGGACATATATTGAGGCACAAAGAGCTGGAGAAGACCATCGAGGAAGGAGGCAATCCGGCAAAGAGAGGAGGAAGACCACAGAGAAGATGGATTCAGGATGTAACTGATGGTTTGAGCACGACGCCTACAGAGGCGGGACATCTGGCCTACGAGAGAGAGCAATTCAGGACTGTTAAGGTAGATATATCCCAAATTATGACGAAAAATTATGAGACTTGCCATTTTTAGTTAATTGCATTTTTAGAAACTGCATGCATTTGACTACAACTTCAAATTGTTTTTGAACGTCTAAAAGCCTTCGTATTTTCATTACATGCATGTTTATGTGATCACCCTCCTCACAATTTTCCTTAGGAACCATTGTTTACACTTGGTTACTATGTTTCTACACAATTACACTCCACCCCCTCACATAAAATGCGATTTAATTATGAAAATTGATTTATAACAAGAACGAGGACATATCCACTAAGGGACACTACTCTAATAATGTGAGATTCCCACCAAAGTTCTCATGGAGACTAAATGAAAACACTGGAAATTTCTGAATGTAAAAATATTTTTTCAAACTTTTGAGGCATTGCTTTTGTCATTTGAAACGAACGTTGATTCATTGTTTGGAAGGTAAATTATACTAGCTAGATATTCATATTTAATTAAAAGTAGAATGGGTAACAAACAGAAGTCTGGTAGATCAAATAAATGAAGATTCTGTGGCAACAAATATTCAAGGAAGAAACACAAGGTTTTCTAAACTTGGGCTTCCCAGTGGATACTATTCTGTGGAAAGCTGTAAAATCAAGGACACCATTTGAATAAATTGTTCGGCGGTGAAGGCATCAAAAGCAACACAGAAAGAAGAAAACACTGAGAGCCATCAGAAAAGACTTCCTAGATACCACAGAAGCCAGAGAAGGAGATATGTACACAACAGGTGGTCATTAGCAGTACTCTGGTAAGTAAAATAGTGGAAAGTTTTTGTTTTTCAAGTTTCCCGTCAATTGTATTTTTTGTGTTGTTGTCAAACTTTCAAACATGATATCTCAAACATTTTTGGTCTAATTGACTTGCAATTTGGCACATATATTCTTAGATATGCAATGCTTAATCTGAAGTAATATAATCTCAAACCAATAAAAATAGCTATATTTTCTTCAATTTAAGCAAGTTTGATAAATGGAAATTTTACCACTTTTGGGAGTGGTACGTCATTTAAATTCATTAAAAAAAAAGTTCTCTATGAAATTCAAATATTTTACTTCACATTAACCAACTGACTGTTACGAACATGTATGCTAAAAATGAAGGCTTTCAAACAATTGGCTCCTGAGTAATCTTGTTTGAAAAAAGTATTATTTTTAGTAATGGCGGCCATATTGGAATCTAATTTGCATATTCAAGAAAAAATATTTTTAATCACATCATTTTTTAAACTATATTAAGTGTAACTGTGTGGTTTAAATTAAGCTGGGAACTATATTAATGATAATAGCCTTCCTGCGACTATATCTACCTTAAGGTGGCAAAGTTCTGCTCAGGATAAAGCTATTTGATGATGATGAAGATGTACTTATGTATTTGCATGTACACTTCTTTTTTTTTTAAAGAAAGGACATGTCTTATCAACATTAGGTCTCCCCATGTATGGAATAACGTATACACTGTGAAGTTTGCTGAAATAAGTAAGATAATCTTGACCTTCAATTGTATTTCAGTGAAGGAGCTAAAGAGAAAGTATTGAGAGAAGTTAAAGCCTTGGCAAAGCTAGAGCACATAGGTATTGTTCGATACTTCAATGCTTGGGTAGAATCTCCGCCTACAGGCTGGCAGGAAGAGAGAGATCAACTGTTGCAATTGAGGTCAGTATTTGCAATGCAAACTGCTCTTGTATTGGCTGAATTGTAGGTAAATTTGGACCCCTGACCAAACAATGTAGAAAGCGACTAGACAGATTGCTTATGGGGTTATCAGGGTGACTATGTAAAACAAGTTGCTAGAGCAACAGCCACTTTAAAAACAATATATCCTTTGATACAGGTTTCATCACATCTCTTTCTCGAATAACCATTTCTTCTTTCTTCAAACCTAGCCACTTCTCTTTCTATCAACCCATAGTATGATTGTTTCTTAATCTGTTGATCACATCTCTTTCTCCAATAACCATTTTTCTTTCTTTCAACCTAGCCACTTCTCTTTCTATCAACCCATAGTATGATTGTTTCTTAATCTGTTGATCACATCTCTTTCTCCAATAACCATTTCTCTTTCTATCGACCCATAGTAAGACTGTCTCTAATCAGATTAAGAAACAATCTTACTATGGGTAGAAGGAAAGAGAAGTGGCTATTGGAGAAAGAGATGTGATCAACAGATTAAGAAACAATCTATGAGTTGAAGGAAAGAGATGAGTTATTGGAGAAAGATGAAAAGAAGAAGTAATACGCATTGAAACAATAGTAAGTAGAAATACATTTTTAACAAAACTGGAGAAAAAAAGAAATGAAGTAAAATAAGAAAGACGACAGTAACTGATATAAGATTGAATTTTTGTACATTTTGCATTTATGTACAATGGCACTTGGAGTAGAGACTTAGTTAGTTAGTTTGTTCCTTTCGTGCCAAAGGCGGAACATAGGGCAGAGGTTTTAGATCTCCATGTGATGCGGTTCGTTGCTAGCAGTTGGAGATCTTGTATGGTTTTACATCCCAATAGTTTACTTTCTTGTAGGATTGTTCTTCGAAGAGTGGTCTTAGGTCTTCCACGTTTTATTTTCCCAACTGTTGACTACATAAGGAGTAGAGACTATATTACTTCTTTTTCTTCTTTGCGTTCGTTCTTTACGACCAATTTTAATCACTCTTTGTGATATGTTTGATCTTTGCCAGAACGTGTATACGTTGCACATTGGTTTGGTAGAGCCCCAAACACATAGACTTCTACACATTTAGGACATGTGCATCCCATTTCAGCCAAACCTCCTTAGTCGCCTCTTACGACATGTGTGGTAGGTAACAGTGGTTCTATTCTTTACACCCCAAATTTTGGCCCGGTAACCACTCGGGCGACTATATGACTAATAATACAACATTTGCATTTCCTGCTGTGATTATTTTTTTTCTTTTTTCAGTGATACCTCAGGACCTTTTTCCTTAAGCACTCAACCAAACCAGTGCCAGCCTATACAGAAACAACTGAAACTTCTTGAAGTCAAAGAGCAACGAAGACGAAATAATTTTGGTGATTACAATAAAAAAGAACATATATTCCCGGGTTGCAGATCAGAAGCACTTCTAGATACATATTCTATAGCATCTTCTATCCAAGAGATATCTAATGCTGAACATCTGAATCAGTCTGGTAGTGGTGAATTTTCTATTCATTCAGATCTGGATGAAACCTCAGATAAAAGTCAAATCGATTTCACTAACTCTCGAGACAGTATGTTCTCATTGAAAAGAAATACCTTCAAAACAGAAACTGGGAATTCTTTTAGTGCCAGTATAAATAACAGTAAATCAAGCATTCCATTTTCAAACTACACATCTAGTTCTTCTGGGGCATTATCGCATAAAGCTGTAGATTCACGTCATCAGGAGTTGTCGGGAGACAGTGTAGTGTTTGAAAGCTCGGGTAACAGGCCAACTCATAGCAGCATTGAATTTGTGAACACTCAAATTTCTGCAGATGACAGTATTGTGTTTGAGAAGTCTGGATCATGTCCAGAAAATGTCTCCAAAGAAAGTTCGAAGCTTAGCCGAGAACACCACACAATAGACATTTTGTCATCACGCGGTAGTGAATACAAAGAGGAAGGTGACACCGGGTGAAAAAGTGCTGCAGCAAGGCACCAAGTTCTTTCTGTACATTCAGATGCAACTCTATCGCAAAGAAACACTGAGTGACTGGCTAAGCAATAACACCCTGAACAGGGATCGTCACACTGTTCTGGATATATTTGATCAAATCGTATGTGCTGTGGATTATGTTCATAGCCAAGGGCTTATGCATAGAGATCTTAAGGTTAGTTCTATCAGCTTCAACCATCATCATCATCATAATGTGCCGCAGACAACCATGAATGTTCATATACATCAGTCATTTGTGCTGACTATCAGTACCGATGTTGACATTTTCTTTGCCCTTAGTTAAGCTATCTATTATCTTCTCTCTTTGTCTCATTTCCCACCAAGTTTGTCTGTTGTCAGAATGTTCTCAATCATCCAATTTTTATAACATTGAAAATATCGTGAAATTATTACATCGTTCTGATACTGATAATTAGCTTCCTCTGTGTGTTAAATCTCATTCTGACATCAATAATTAACTTCCCTGTGTGTTAAATCTCATTCTGTTGTTAATCTTCTGCTTCCTCGTGTAAGTTAAATCTCATTCTGATGTTTTTCTTCTCGTTGCCCACTGTGAATTCGGGTGTAGTCAGGGCGTCCAGTATGACACTTCTGACTGATTTTTGCGGGAAGGCTTGCTTTGCTTTTCATCAGTGTCCCTCACCATTCAGGCAAGCCTTCTCCGACTTCAGAGGTATTCTGATGTTAATAATCAGTTTTCTTGTGTGTTAAATCTCATTTTGATGTTGGTACTTAGCTTCCCTATGTGTAAATCTCATTCTGATGTTAGTACTTACCCTCTCCCATGTGTTAAATCTCATTCTGATGTTGATAATTAGCTTCCCTGGTGTGTTAAATCCCATTCTGATACTCACAGAACACATAACTTGTACTTTATATTATAAGTAACATGTTTGCACATGTTCTTATGAACCCATTGAAAGATTTGAGTAAATTGATATGTAGATCTGGTTCTTTTCACTTGAGCAAAGTGACTACTGCATCTTTCACCCTCAGTCAATTGAAACAACTGTTCTTTCTCTTGAGTTTCAATATATCCTGCACCACGAATAATTGTTTACTGAGGTCGATGTATTCAATACAGAAGTAGTAGTAGTAACAATAAATATGTCCACTATCATTAATACTTAGACCATTGCTAATATTATTTTAGTACTAATCAAAATAACAAATTCCAATCATGTTCTATGTTGTTTTATCTCTCCTTGTTAGCCATAGACCTGTCAATACTGTCGGAATACATGTCTGTCCTGTGTAACAATTAGATGATATGTTTAAATACTATTTGTGAGACTGTTATTGATTTTAAAAAAACTCTTGTTACTGCCAGTAATACTACTTTTTAGTGGGTTAGGACAGGGAAGGGACATGAGCCTATGGAATTTAATGGGCGCATGGCTAATGCAGCCGCTGTGAAACTTCACGTTTGAATTTTTTCTTTATTCGCGCAACAGAAAAAACTCCTTGACTTTACCGGGGATCGAACCGAGGTCTCCTGAATGGGAGCCCACGGTCTAAACCATTTGGCCAGAGGCTCCACACTTATTACTGATTGACATGGTCAATTACTTTCAACGATTTGGTAGCTTGCTTGAAAAATATATAAATTTCATGAAACTGAACAGTTTTCAGTTATATGAGGAC
The DNA here is from genome assembly GCA_020796225.1 of Arion vulgaris. Lineage (NCBI taxonomy): Eukaryota > Metazoa > Mollusca > Gastropoda > Stylommatophora > Arionidae > Arion > Arion vulgaris. Next base: position 33,895,744 of record CM036756.1, read on the forward strand.
TATCATCATAGCACTCTGGACATGAAACTGAACAAATTTGACCAAAATCTTAATCGGACCTTGATGTAAAAATAGATAGCTTTTCTGTAGATTAAAAGCTGGAAATTGGATCAGAAATTTGTTGATCTAAAGTGAGCACTGTTTTTGCATGTGGGTTTGAATCCGGACGATGTGATTCGATTCATGAGTGTATTTTCCCCATAGATGCCTTGGATTGTTGCCAGGCTAAAAAGTTTGTGCTCTAGCAGGGGGCATGACATTTCTGCAGGGATGGTCCAAGCTATATGGTGAAATGAAGAAAATCCTTAGCCTGTAAAAACCTTTTTCTTACTATTCGTAACTTCAATTTGAGCAAAGTTTATGATTGCTGATGCAATTGTCATAATCATTATAGACATGTTCATTAATTTTACTATTTTTGTTTTGTTTTACACTCGTCCATTACAGCCATGGTGGTCTGGTCAATAGATTAGGCGCAGGCTCCATGAAAGAACTCGGGTTCAATCCGTCGGCCAAGGAGATTTCTGTTGGGGTGTAAGAAATGATAACCTGAACAGTTTGCCTTGCTGGAGGTCTGGCAATGAATTAGGAGACTCCATGCGGAGACTCGGTTCAATCCTAGTACGCCAAGGAGTTTTTCCTGCTTCGGGGCATGAAAAATTATAGCCTGGACAGTTTACGCACTGCACTAGCAGTGCGGCTGCATTCCACAGGCACATGTCATCTCTGTCCTCTCTTTGCCTTTTCTGCGGTTGGGCATAGGCCCTCAACCAACTCATGCCAGTCTTCCTATCTCTAGCTATCTTCTTACTACCTCCAGCTCTTCTTTATATTGTTGATCTCCAGCCTCCAAATCTCGCTCCATGTATTTCTCGGCCTCCTTCTTGTGTCCCGCATGGTTCAATCTCTGTCCTACATGACCCTAAAAAGCGATATTGCAGGTAGTAACAATATTTTTTTCCCTTCATTACAGCCATCAAATATTTTTTTCACTGCTGATGGTATAGTGAAGGTTGGAGACTTTGGACTTGTTACTGAGTTAATAGTACAACAGGACCAGGTCTCGGAATCAGATTATTTATCAACAGGCAAACACACGGCGGAAGTTGGTACTACACTTTACATGAGTCCTGAACAAGTATGTATGCTGTTTTAATTGTGTGATGTAATATTCTTCAAGTCTTGTGTTTTTTGTTAAGAGTGCTAGTTAAGGTGATTTATTGCTGTCGTGTTCTGTCATTGATCAATGTGCTTGTTTTGTGTGTCTGTCTCTTCTGTGTACACTTGTTTCATGTATTAGTTTCTTTGTGTACACTTGTTTATGTATCTTTCTCTCTGTGTACACTTGTTTCATGTATTAGTTTCTTTGTGTACACTTGTTTCATGTATCTTGTCTCTCTGTGTGCACTTGTTTAGTGTATTTCACTCTCGCTTATACACTTAATTTATATCTCTTGTCTCTCTGTGCACATTTGTTAAATGTTTCTTGTCTCTCTATGATTGTACTTGCTCGTGCACACTTTATTCATGTATCTGTTCATGTTTTTATGTGTACACTTTATTCATGTATCTGTCCATGTCTTTCTGTTTGTAAATGACTGTTCACTTATGTTCAGTTACATTACCTTCTAATGTCCTTGAACTTACATTAATCTGCTTCAGATTGCCAGAAAACCATATGATCTCAAAGTTGACATCTTTTCTTTGGGTTTGATATTTCTGGAACTTTGGATTCCATTTTCTACCCAGATGGAACGGGTGCGAACTTTGCAGGAAGCTAAAATGCATATTTTACCATCAAGATTCAACAGAGAACTACCATCAGAAGTAAGAATCTTTCTATCAAAATAATGTGACATTAATTCATATCTGTTTTGTAGATTACACCAAAGCATTTGAATATGTGGGGGAACAACATGAAAGACATAAGGTGGTTTGGAGAGAATGGTAATGAAAGGCATGGTTCTTGACGTACGAGGCAGGGGACAGCCAAGATGCAGGTGACAGCAGGACATCAAAGAAACCTTGAACATAATGCTGGAGAAGGGGGAGAACTTGCTAGAAATAGAGAGTTTTTCAGGTGGTCTGTGATGAAAGTGACGCTCCGCAAGGCACATATTACTACTTGAATCTGACATTTTGAACTGTTCCCAGTATGCAGACTTGAGAAAAAAAGAGGTGACTCACTTACACCAGCATCCAAGACAAACTGTATGGGTGGCTGATAATCTGAGGCAGACGGCTGCCTTTGTTAGAGAATCCGAAATCCCAATCTAGTAAGAACGCAGAAGAAGAATCTGACATTAAAGTGACTAACAGTACAGATGTATTCTCCATATAATGCTTATTCAAATCATAGTGTGCTATTCTGGCTGGTATAGTTGATATAGTTCTCCACCTATGTCTTTCCGAGTATTGGTTATCAGTTGAAATGTTAAGATTTGTCTTTGCCTTGAAGTTAGACCCCAGAGTTGTTTCTATTCATCCTATGCCTCTACTGTATTCATTTTGGAATTTGCTACCATTCGTTCTTCCTTTTTTCACGTGACTTCCTTTTATTATGATGTCAGAAAATGATGGTTTTTTCTCATGTTGATAATGAACTTTCATTGTTGATTGACCTCTTTCAGCAAATCAGTATGTCATTTTTCCTGTCTCTGAATTTCTCAGCCATTAATCTGTACTTATTTCACTCTTTTTACTTAATATAGTGCTCCAATTTAAGTTGTGCATACATCAGGACAGTGGTTTGATTTTAAGCACATTGTTTGCAATTGCCCTTTCTTCATGTGAAACATTCTTTGAAACATGAAAAACAACAACTAGCAGAAAGATGCAGGTTTTCATAAATGGATGTGACAGCCTTCCTATGACCAATTAGTCTTATGTCATGCAACAGTACAATCCCAAATGTGGTACTTTCAAGTGGGGTTTTTCTATTTGTAAAATCTTAGTTACCCGTCTGTACAAATTTGTGTTGGATAATATGCAGACACTTGGGCTGCAATTCGGATGTGCCTTTCCTACAATGCCACAGGGGCCTAACTCGTGCAACATACTCTTGTTCTCTGTGCAAACAGCAGACATTTAATGTTGTCCCCATTGGCTCTATTTTTTTCATAATATTTCCATAGACATAATGCTTATTTCTAGTTTGTGTAATATATATTATGTTGCAAACTCAAACGTTTTTTTTGGGTAATTTTTGGTGATTTTTTTATGTTGCATTTTTTTTGCAGAACATAGCCTGCCTGAAGTGTTATTTATTTTAGCCAATGCTTCCACCTTTTCCATCACCATATACAAGGTGTCCTGTGTCCCACTTTCGTCTAGGTCATCTCCTGTTTTGTATTCCAGGAACCATTTGTGTTCCCTCTAAACCCATGTGATGTTTAATGTGACCAAAATATTTCATTTTCTAAGACAGTGTAGTGTTTATGAACCAATGTTCCTAGATTTTTATTTCATGTCTATATTGTCTTGGGTTTTCTAAGAATTTTACCATATCACTTTTGTTTTGATGTCTGTGTAATAGTTCATGATTTACAGCCATATGTTCCCACAGGACAAAATACATATACTCAGAAGTTCTGTCTTGTTTAAATTAAATAAATGATACTTAATCTATTAGTTATTTCATGATTTAATTTACCAAGGAGATTGTCTTGTCAATTTTTGGTTTGATTCTGGGCATACTTTTGCCACTGTTTATAACAACTTGTATGGTTTCTATGTTTTCTTTGCTCCTTAAAGTTTATATCTGGTCAACTCTGGTTCTTTGTTGCTGTCTTCTGTCATCTTATTCACTCTGAATCAGTCATTTTGTTCACTGTAAATCATTCATTTTATTTACTGTAGATCAGTAATCGTGTGCACTGTAAATTGGTCATTTTATTAAATGTAAATCAGTAATTTTATTCATTGTAAATCAGTCATTTTATTAAATGTAAATCAGACATCTTATTCACTGCGAGTCAAACTAATCATATTACAGATTTAGTATGTTATTTGCGAAAGACATTCTAATTTGGAGTGTTCTAGTTTGAGCTTGCAATATCTTCATTGCACTCGGACATGTTCATATTTGCTCAGATCTCCTTTGCAATATCCAGCGACTAATCATACCATCTCGCTGTTGACTGATATGCCTACTCATATGCCTGTTTTGCAACTTTTTTTCTGGCCACTCTAATCTTCAATCGAAGCTCTTGCAGTTCAGCTGTTGTTGGCATGGATTGGTTTAGATGAAAATCATCTTTGCAGCCACACTCTATGAGGGCATTCATGTCAGTCCCATCCATTTGCTGACCCCCTTGATATGGTGGCTATGTTTGTCAAAGACAATCTAATTTAGAGTGTTTGAATGTTATGTGTATTGACTATTTCTGGATTATGTAAGAATGTGATATATTTTAAAATTATTTCTGATTCTAAACAGAGCGAGCTTGTTCATAAAATGACCAATTCAGACCCAGCTGCTAGACCATACACTAAGGACATTTTGGACAATCTACTCTTCCAGGAGTTAGCACCTTCTAGAATGGGAACAAGACATCACAAGAGAACCATTTCAGAAACTACCAATAGATAGTACTTTAACAGAAGGGGTGACTTCATTAAATGATTGTTTATCATGTTATATTCATGTGAACATATGGACAACTGTCAATCTTTGTTCAGTAGTGCACAAGCAGGTCATAAATGAGAGCAGTTGTCTTAAAGAGATGTTCACAAAGTTCCAAAGAAACATTACCTGTTGTTAGTCTTCATACCATTACAGTGTTTCTTATAGTTATTAAATTTTCTTCTTTTCATCGAACGTTCCATATCGACCACTTGTTAACCACTCTGTGTGATTTGTATGTGATCTGAGCCTAAGAGCGATTGTATGTTGTACCAGTTATGCGCCTACACGTGACCAGCACATCCGATTTCTGCGATGCATTTTTAAAATTAGGCTAGCTTCCTAAGTCCAACATCAGTTGCCTCTGATGATATGCCTTGTAGGTCGCAGTGGTACTATTCTTTGCTTCCCTTGTGGGCCCGGCACCACACAGGCGATTTTCAATTTAATGTTCCTAATAAAATATGTGCGTCTGTAGCTTAAGTGGTATTGAGCTCGATCACAACCCAGGTACCTGGTTCAAACTCCCTGTGGGCAAGTTTGGATGCAAATTCATTCCCTTGGATTTTTATGAACTGTAAAAATAGACCTCACTGTTCAGAAAGCAATGACAAACTATTGAACATATAAGTGGTCCTAGAAAATCGATGACTCGTTTTCTGTGGTTGATGGCTAAGTCCTGTAAAGGATATTCCACGATTTTCATATTTTTTCTATGAAAATAGTAGTGAAAGTATTACTAATACTATGTTATTTCTTTATTACAGTTTCTGTGACAAATCCAATTGTTATAGATTTGTGTTTTAGCCTAAACTCATCCATTGATAACTTGGAAGAATATTGTCTATTGTCTATTCCCAGGTGGAAGATGTAGTTGGCTGTTCACTCTTGCCGTTAAGTGTAGGGATGGGAGCTTTAATTTGCGTTCTTGGGCCAGATGAGTCGCCCTTATCTTATATCCGTGTTTATGTTGTGTGGTCTTGATATTGTCTATCCATCTTTTTCTTGGTCTTCCTTAGCTCTAGTACCCGATCTCTTTTTATTGTATGCTATAATTGGTGGTTGGTTGTATTTCATTCTCATTAAATGTCCAAACCACTACATTTGTTGTCTTTCGATGTATTCGGTGCATGAAGTTATGCCCACTCTGCTTCTCATGTCCTCATTTCGTAGTCTTTCCTGGTGACTCCCACTGCCTTCCTCAAGCATTTCATTTCACACATGGTGAGCTTTCTGTGATGTGTTGCTGTAAGAGACCAAGTTTGACACTGGTAACACAGTGTTGGTAGGAAAATTGTACATTAGTGCAGAAATTTATACAGATTGGTTATATATATTTCTCTCGTACCATTATATGTTACATAAGGCCTGCAAGTAATTCCTTCATACCGCTCAGTCCTGGGCAACTCGCTCAATCTCCTCCATGGAACTGAGACTGATATTTCTTGCCTCTTTCAGCAAAGTTCATGTCATGGTTTCCCTAGGGCATCCTCTCTTTCTTGAACTTTTTACCTCTCACACAATGCCTGCTTTGATATTCGTTGATCATTTCTTCTCATGGTGTGTCCAACATATCTCCTTCTCTTTCTTATAACAGTTGTTACTAGTGGTTGACCAGACATGTCTCTGATTTCATCACTTCTCCTGAATTTGTCTCATCTTATGTTCATTATTTTTCACAGACATCCATTTTCAGATGCATTCAATACTTTCTGCATCACACACATATACACGTCCTACTTCATCTTTGAGTATTTTCCCCACTAGATCCATGTTGAGAGATTGTCCTAACATCAGACCACGTTTTTAAATTTATTTTTGTAGCATTAACTTTTGTGTGATGATTTGTTTCTTTAGAATATCATTTACCATATTGCAAACGTTTGTGTTAACATGATATTTGTGCAATACAGCCATTCCATTTGAGATTTGAGTATGATTAGTTGCCGTGAGAGAAATGTGTATATAATTGCAGTTTCATATGAGATCAATAAAGTGATGATAGCTGAATGTTTGAGTTGTATGTAATGGTAGATTTACAAGATATATCTTTCTTTTTTTACTTTTATTCCTCTCTGCTTTTTGTCGTTAGGCATCTCAGATTTAACAGGTTGGCAGGCTTGAGAAACGAGACCTGGCCGGAAAATATAGAGTATAATGAAAAGCTGTTCCCTAAAAACAATAGCAGAATTTATGAGAAAATCTGGTACATCAGTCTAAGCGGGATTGAGAGAGATTTAACAGATGATCGGTTTTGAGATAGTAAACACTCTGTTGCTTGATATGCTGTGATATTGTGGAGTTTTAAGATGTCTTTAGCTCTAATAATCCATCTTTTTCTTCATCTGCCTCTTCCTCTTGATTTTTCCATTTTCAGGTTATACTCAATTTTTTTCTCTAATTTATATATAATGGTAGATAATACATTTATATTGAGTGGTAGGTAAATAAGAAATTTGTATATAATTGTAGATTTATATCAGTCATGTATGCTTGCACACCTGCTAAAGTTATACTACTTGGAACTGACAAACCTGAAAAGCATTGCCATTGTGCTGTGACAGTATTTGAAAAATGTGTTTGACTCTGTCAATTAATGCATTGGATCCAAGTTGTACAGGCAGGAAGGTGTTTTTGTTCAATATATTATATGTTTGATTCAACTCTTCCCCTCTCAAATATAGAGAAAAGGGTGAAAACCCATAATTTCTGGGTGTTTGAAAACAACAACATGTTTGACTCTCAAAGGACCTATTACCACTGCTCTCACTTGTACCTCTTTTCTTTTTTGACTGGTTCCATAATGATTAACATTTTATGTGTATAATTTTGTAGATAAGATGTTTATTCATATTATAAAACTATATAAATATAAAATTTCCTTATATAATCATGCTGCTCTACATAGCAGCATATAATTTTATTGTTAAAAACTCTTTTTTAATTGCATACAATAATATATTGTAATTAATCTTCATATCATAAAATAAGTAATCACTGGCCTAACGAAACAACACAGGACATAAAACTGCACAGACCTCTGTGTGAGCTACAAAAGACAGTGAAGTTTATACAAGCGACAGCGTTGAATATATAGTCAATATTTCAAGCAAACGAAAGGAAAATAAGTAATTATCAATATACATGACTGGACAATAGTTAAAAGTGTACAGTTCTCTTCATTAAGCTGTACAGCTTGTGTGAGTGTGTTGCTTGTTTAGTTGATGTTTGATTTTATTCCAGAACTAAAAGGGACACAAACGTTGTTGTAGAGCAAGTAAGAAGTAAATTTAATATATGTATATTTAATAATAAATTGGATATCAACTATTTATAGTCTGATTTAATACCATGTGGTATATTGGGGAATAAAGTGTTAAGCATATTTCTCTTTGACCAACTGCAACGATGGATTATGTGACTCTTCTTTTGAACATCGAATCACCACTTGTAACCACTCTGTGTGATCTGAGACTAATAGCTATTGTATGTTGTGCCAGTTAGACGCCTACAAGTAGGCCAGCACATCTGATTTCTACTAGCTTTTCATTTACTAGGGTAGCTTCCATAGGCCCCTACCTCAGTCACCTCTTATGACATGCCTTATAGGTCACAGGGGTACTATTCTTTGCTTCCCTTGCGCCTGCACCACGGGCGGGTTATGTAATCAACATCATGCTTGCCGTCTTTACTTCTTGATTTTTCTTTGGTACAGAATTGAGGCTGGGTTGACATGGTTTGTTGGCAGAAAAAAATCCAACTTCAACTGGACATCGAGCCAAGACCACCCGTTTGGAAGCAAGTGCAATACATGTTTTCTTGTCATAGATATTTCCTATTACATGAGTTTTTTAAAGAGATCCATGACCATTTATGCCGGCTGGTATGATGATCTTTCTATACAATACTTAGATATTTGGTTCTCTTCAAGACATTGTTCTCTTCAAGACATTTGCTTCAAGACATTTGGTTCTCTTCAAGACATTTGGTTCTCTTCAAGACATTTTGTTGTGCCATTCTATATAATTATTCTCTCTCTTCTTTTGCTTTTTTTTGGATGATAAATGTTACATATTACATGAATTTTAAATAGGCTTTTATCGATTTTAAAGGTATTTAAAAATATTTAAAGGTGTACAAAGTAATGTAGACCCCCATCATTTGTCGTTGGTCAAAGAAAAATACGGACATAAAGCTGATTTCCCAATATAACTCATTTATGAAAACGTGTTCTTTATTTATTTTATTTCAAAGATTTACAAATATACCTGATGTTGATTAATCATTTATATGATTGTTTCTGACAATCTCTTCCATATGCATAGTTCTTCTTAAGCATTGAATTATATGTGCTTATGTTTAATGGGCTTTTATTTCTGAATTGTTTATGAAATTGACTGTAGATATACATAAAATAAAACTTGTGGACAAATGTATGTGCATTGTTATGTATTGATATCAGTGGGTCAGTTGTCTGTACAATATATTCTGTCTTGATATGAGCGGGTCAGTTGTCTGTACAATATTCTGTATTGATATGAGTGGGACAGTTGTCGGTACAAATATTTATGTATTGATATGAGTGGGTCAGTTGTCTGTACAATATTCTGTATTGATATGAGTGGGTCAGTTGTCTGTACAATATTCTGTATTGATATGAGTGGGATAGTTGTCTGTACAAATATTTCTGTATTGATATGAGTGGGATAGTTGTCTGTACAAATATTTCTGTATTGATATGAGTGGGATAGTTGTCTGTACAAATATTTCTGTATTGATATGAGTGGGATAGTTGTCTGTACAAATATTTCTGTATTGATATGAGTGGGTCAGTTGTCTGTACAATATTCTGTATTGATATGAGTGGGATAGTTGTCTGTACAAATATTTCTGTATTGATATGAGTGGGATTGTACAAATATTTCTTATTGATATGAGGGATAGTTGTCTGTACAATATATTCTGTCTTGATATGAGTGAGATAGTTGTCTGTACAAATATTCTGTCTTGATATGAGTAGGTCAGTTGTCTGTACAATATTCTGTATTGATATGAGTGGGACAGTTGTCGGTACAAATATTCTGTATTGATATGAGTGGGATAGTTGTCTGTACAAAATGTTCTGTATTGATATGAGTGGGACAGTTGTCTGTACAAAATATTCTGTATTGATGTGAGTGTGTCAATTGTCTGTACAAAATGTTCTGTATTGACATGAGTGGGACAAATGTTTCTTGATGGAAACATCCTATGTTCGATCCCTCGGTAAGGTTAAAAGTTTATTACGTTGAGCAGAAAATAAAAGCGATGACTTGCACATGTGTTAAGCGACAGCTTTGAGCAAGAGTTCTGTAATTCCTCTGACCTATAAAATTCCCCAGCCTAATCTCAGAAATGGTAACAAAGCGATGCAATGACAGCTTGTTTTTTAAACTACTTTTATTTTTAAATATATTGAAGTTATTTCTTCTATGAAATACATATCTGCTTGTGTTTATTTATTTGTAATTTGTTTTATATATATAATAAATATTGTAAATATTCTAATGTTGTATAAATGTAAAAATACAGCAAGAGTTGTAATATGACTAAAGATATAGAAAGTAAGTTGAATGCATTTGAAAATAGATGTCTCCGAAAAATAATGAATATAAAATTGGACGAATTCAAAGTGATGAAATAAGAGAAATATCTGGTCAACCACTAATAACAACTGTTAAAAGCAGAAGATGGGGATATGTTGGGCATACCTTGAGAAGAAATGATCAAAGAATACCAAAGCAGGCACTGAAGTGGGAGGAAAAGGGTTCAAGCAAGAGAACGTCATAGGGAAAACCTGAAAGATCTTTGCTGAAGTGGCAGGAAATATTGGATGGAAGAGATGGAGAGTTGCCCAGGACAGAGTGTATTGAAAATTACTTGTAAGCCTTAAGTACAACAGTATACAAGGGCACTAGTTGTGCTACGTGAACTAGGGTGATAGCCACAGATCGGTGTGCGGTCATTATAGGGCAGGCAAAAAACCCACAATGCTCTTCTCAGATTCACGGTGGTTCAGTGGCAATGATGGAAGAGGTTCGATGTCCATGGCACAGCGAAGAGCTGAATAGCTCAAGTGCTTCTGGATCGAAAAAAAAAAAAAAAGTAACATATAACGGTTACAAGAGGGATACATAATAAATAACAGTTGTGCTTTTACTAAAGTAACCTACAGAAGCTACCATAGTAAATAAAAAACCACAGAAATCAGGTGTGCTGGCCTAGTTATAGGCGCATAACTGGCACAACGATAACGTACAATCGCTCTTAGGCTCAGATCACATAGAAATAAAAAAAGAGTGGTTTAACAAGTGGTTGATATGGAGAGTTTGAAGAAGAAGACTAAAGTATATTGTGAATGCACAAAACTACACCAATAAACTTTTACAATCTGGTTGTTTAGGTAGCTAACAGGATAATTTTGCTGAAAAGTTCAATCCACCTTTACATATCAACTGGTGGTCTCGCCCATGTGGTGCCTGGGCCCTCAAGGGAAGCAAAGAATAGTACCACTGTGACCTACAATGCATGTCTGAAGAGGCGACTAATGTAGGCATTAGGGATGCTACCCTAGTAAATAAAAAACAGTGCAGAAATCGGATATGCTGGCCTACTTGTAGGTGCATAACTGGCACAATGCACAACCGAGTCACATGTGCACTTTGTTCATGAGATCTCTAGGATTGCTGCTGGAGATACGGATTTAATACATAAAACTAGTTTTGTTTTTTGACAATAAAAAAATTGATACAAGGGATGTTCAGAAAGTAATGCTTCAGAATGTTTTCTCATCCAGAGTCTTCTTTTTGTCATCACATCACTGTTACCAGGTTGTGCCCAGTGTCATCGGTTTCTGTTTTGTCAGGCACTGATCATCTGAGAAAACAGTTCATTTACTTCATCATTATTTGAATTTGACTCTTGAGTTATTTTTATCAATATATGCAGTAAAGAGTAGCGTTGAGAGGACACATCCTTGTCTGACACCTGATGTAATGGAAAACCAGTCGGTCATTCTTTCCGTTATTTCATTTTCCTTGACTTGATATTAAATTGAAGGTGACTTCCTGCAGTTTCGAACTCAACAGAAGACTCCAGCCAATGTCTACGCCTAACTGCTTTGACTTTCCAAGTATGCTCATTGAGTTACTGCAGAAATGGGCAGCACTATGAGTCTCCAGCTTTGATCACTCCCATAACTTTCGTAGTTATGCTACTTATGGTAACATCAAAACCACCGCTCTCTTCCCTAACAACTCTCGCACTACATTAAGCTATACACACTTGGACATACTGGAGTGCAAGGTAATGAACGTGCTGACTTTCTAGCAAACAATGACCCGTCTCAAGCAGGCAAAAGTATGGGCAGAGCCGATGTCATCAATACCGTGTGATCTCATTTATGTGATGTGGACGAGTCTCGGACACTGGAACGAGTGCGAGAATTAGGAGTTAAGTTTGGACATGCCAGACAGTAACATCTTTGTGGTAGAGAGAGAAGATATGCTAAAGAACTTCTCATAGGTACCGTGAGCAAGTGGATTTTGGAATGGCTGCTGCAGCGGAGGACAGAGCACGTATGGGAATGCCCAGTGTGCCATGACGTCGATCACATAACAAGACTGAGCTGTAAAAGTCCATGCTGTACACAACTGACGGACAACCGACCGACTCGTGTAAATAGCAATGGGAATAAATTATGTAACTTGTTTGAAAATGTAAATCGTGACATATCCTTTACAGGACTTGCCATCAACCACAGTATACGAGTTGTCGATTTTCTAGGCATCACTAATACGTTCAGCAGTTTACCATTGCTTTCTGAACGGTGAGGTCTGGTTTTTTTTATTGTTCATAAAAATGAGGGTAACTTGTTTACCAAAACCATTTCTTATCCTAAATAAGGCATATCTGGACTTGACATCACATGACATACGCTCTTGAACACAGGCAACACCCAGTCACCTGAGGAAAAAACAAATACAAGTCTGTTAAAGCAAGTGAAATTAAAGAAAAGTTTCTATTATGTGTGTCAAGTTTGTTCACCATTTTTAATTTTCGTTACTTCTTTTTTCTTCTGCGGTATCCACTAGATTGGGATTTCGGATTCTCTAATTAAGGCCGCCGTATGCCTCAGATTGTCAGCAATGACATACAGTTTGTCTTGTACACCAATATGCAGACCTGAGAATTTTCGTTATTGCTACGATGATTTTCAAGGAGAAATCGACTCTGAACATTTTAGAAATGGATGATGGATCTGAATATTACGTACACATAGATCAGAGACTCAATATTTGTCAGCTCGCCCATCCTTTGAAGATGAAGCAAGACTTCCAAGCCCCACCCGCCCCTTTTTTTTTAATTTTCCTTAGCCGAATTACCTGTCTATATTATCTGATCCCGTTTTGCTTGTCAGCGTCAGGTTGAAAAAGCAGACATCTGAAGCGAGCCTCTCTATGCGCCTTGTCTTTCTTTCTTTTCTCCAATCCTGATTTACTTCACAGCTTCAGGGTAAGAAGAGATTTCTAGAACGGGCTTTTGTGCGCGCTTCATAAATAGTGTCTTTCGTCGCTTCTGTCATCTCTGAGGTCCACCTTTAATTAACTGTAATTTTCAAAAACAACCCGACTTGGGGGGGGATTTTGTTACCTAGAAAGTTTCTGACTTTCTGAAATATAATGCATGTTGTTTATTTCGTACATAAAATACTACCTAAGACGAGAATGCAAAGAAGCAGGGGCGGCTCGTCATTGAGGGCCAGTGGGGCTCGACTCCACCAATAATCGAAAGGGAGAATAACTTCCAGGAATAGACAAATAATAGTAAATACTCCAAACACCATTATTTTTCCGAAAATTTGTGTCTGGCCCCGCATAGAAAACTGACCACGAGCCGCCTCTGATGCAAAGTATATGAACAAATTATTACACATAAATATAATTGGGAATTAGTCAGCAACAGAGCGGACAGACAGTAGAAAGAACACATCGTTGTAGAGAAGAAAACAGTCGACATTAAACTTGACAATATTACCTTGTTCTCCTGTATCTGCACTTTTCATATTGGCTGGTTCAGCTCTTGATGGTTCTAACTCTGTACTTTCTGTTTGTGTTGCCATCACGTGTGTACTTTCTGTCTGTGTTGCCATTATGTGCACGTGATGTGTAGCCGTATCGGGAACACGCATATCATAACTGTCTGTCTGTGTGTAGTTTGTCACTAGAATGACCTCATTTTGTTCGATAGTCACCTTCATTGACTCCTGGACTATTTCTGGTGGTTGATCAACTGTTCCTTCCATAACTAGTGCTACTTTTGTCACTGTCTGCCGTAGACACTCTTCTAGATAACTAGTTTCTGAATCAAACATATCACCCGTCATTATCACTGCTGTGTTAATATTACTCGCTGTTGTATTCATTATTACACAGGTAGACTCATATGACTCTTTCTCTTCTGTTACATCATTATCATTTGACGTTATCTTCGTCTCTTTCATTTCACCTATTGCACCGTTCCTTTTTGTAACATTAAATTCTATTGATTCCTCTGATTTCGACATCTCAACATTCATATCTGAAACAGGCAGGATTATGTCTTGTCTAGTCATAACTTCTGTCATCTCATTAGAGGTTTCATTGTTTGTATTTTCCAGCTCTTGAAGTTTTAGCTGTGTTATCAAAGGTGATTGGTACATGCTCTGATTATATGTGCTTTGAAACATTTCTTGAGTTATTTTTTCTTTATCACTGTGGACTTCATCACTTGGAATATCACATATTGCAATTTTCTCATTGCAACTTATTGACGTGTTACAGGAATGACTACTCGTAGATTCAACGCATTCTTGTAACTTTTGATTCTTATCGGTGAAGTTATCACCAGATGTGAAGGAATGCGTGTTTGAAGTTTTTTCTTCATCATGGTGGAAGGTATCACTTGGAATATCACATATTGCAATTTTCTCATTGCAACTTATGGATGCACTACTGGTATGACTTCTCGTAGATTCAATGCATTTTGTAACTTTGATTCTTATCGGTGAAGTTATCACCAGAGTTGAAGGAATGCGTGTTTGAAGTTTTTTCTTCATCATGGTGGAAGGTATCACTTGGAATATCACATCTTGCAATTTTCTCATTGCAACTTATGGATGCACTACTGGTATGACTTCTCGTAGATTCAACGCATTCTTGTAACTTTTGATTCTTATCGGTGAAGTTATCACCAGAGTTGAAGGAATGTGTGTTTGAAGTTTTTTCTTCATCATGGTGGAAGGTATCACTTGGAATATCACATCTTGCAATTTTCTCATTGCAACTTATGGATGCACTACTGGTATGACTTCTCGTAGATTCAATGCATTCTTGTAACTTTTGATTCTTATCGGTGAAGTTATCACCAAATGTGAAGGAATGCGTGTCTGAAGTATTTTCTTGTTCTATACAATTTTCATCTTTAGTTAAATCATTATAGTTTTTCAAATGTGTTTCCCCTAATTTTATTGATATTTCCAACAGTGACACCGAACATGGTTGTACTGTGTTAGTCTGTTTGAGTCTCAACTTCTTTATTAGTAATATTAATAGCTTCAGAATTACTATGAGAAAATCGACAGTTTCATTTGTCCCCAAGTTCAACGATTCAGTTTGTTTATTATATTGTTGCTCATGCTTGTTATTTAACTTTGCACTTTTAAATGTACTTTTCGCAAACAAGTCTGAGTTGTCTTTGATATCTGTGAGATTTTCTGTCTTCTCTCCAAAATATCCGCTATCACCCTCATTGTAGATCAGAGATGTCTGGCCTATTGATAACTCATCTCTACATCTTTGCTGTATCGAGGTTAATTCATCAGTATTTGACATATGTTGCCCTGAGCTGAAATTTGTACAGTTTTCAGACAATGTCACTCTGAAGACTGCATAATCATCGTTATTTGAAACACGCAATAGCTTCCGATGACGATGTCTTTTACAGTTGAATCAGCAATGACATATTTCTCATCTATCTGATCGACATCATTGACATATATATGTTCTATATGAATGTCAGCCTTGTCATTTACTGATTTTATCTGAATAGCAGCCTTGTTATCTATCTGATCTATCTGAATGTCAGCCTTCTTATCTATCTGAATGTCATCCTTGACATCTATCTGATCTATCTGAATGTCGACATTGACATCTATATGTTCTATATGAATGTCAGCATTGTCATCTATCTGATCTATCTGAATGTCAGCCTTGTCATCTATCTGATCTATTTGAATGTCATCCTTGGTATCTATCTGATCTATCTTAATATCATCCTTGGCATCTATATGAATGTCAGCATTGTCATCTATCTGATCTATTTGAATGTCAGCCTTGTCATTTACCTGATCTATCTGAATGTCAGCATTGTTATCTATCTGCTTAATCTGAATGTCAGCATTGGCATCTGTCTGTTCTATTTGATTGTCAGCATTGGCATCTATCTGATCTATCTGAAGGTCAGCATTGCCATCTATCTGATCTATCTGAAGGTCAGCATTGTCATCTATCTGACCTGTCTGAATGTCAGCATTGCCATCTATCTGATCTATTTGAATGTCAGCGTTGTCATCTTTTTGTATGTCAGCATTGTCATCTATCTGATCTATCTGAATGTCAGCCTTGTCATCTATCTGATCTATCTGAATGTCATCCTTGGCATATATCTGAATGTCATCCTTGGCATTATCTGATCTATCTGAATGTCAGCCTTGCATCTATCTGATCTATCTGAATGTCAGCCTTGTCATCTATCTGATCTATCTGAATGTCATCCTTGGCATCTATCTGATCTATCTGAATATCATCCTTGGCATCTATATGAATGTCAGCATTGTCATCTATCTGATCTATTTGAATCTCAGCCTTGGCATCTATCTGATCTATCTGAATGTCAGCATTGCCATCTATCTGATCTATTTGAATGTCAACCTTGTCATTTACCTGATCTATCTGAATGTCAGCATTGTATCTATCTGTTAATCTAATGTCAGCATTGGCATCTGTCTGTTCTATCTGAATGTCAGCATTGCCATCTATCTGATCTATTGAATGTCAGCTTGTCATTTACTGATCTATCTGAATGTCAGCATTGTCATCTATCTGCTTTAAACTTAATGTCAGCATTGGCATCTGTCTGTTCTATTTGATTTTCAGCATTGGCATCTATCTGATTTATCTGAATGTCAGCATTGCCATCTATCTGATCTATTTGAATGTCAACGTTGTCATCTTTTTGAATGTCAGCATTGTCATCTATCTGATCTATCTGAATGTCAGCATTGTCATCTATCTGATCTATCTGAATGTCAGCATTGTCATCTATCTGATCTATCTGAATGTCAGCATTACCATATATCTGATCTATCTGAATGTCAGCATTGTCATCTATCTGATCTATCTGAATGTCAGCATTGTCATCTATCTGATCTATCTGAATGTCAGCATTGTCATCTATCTGATCTATCTGAATGTCAGCATTACCATCTATCTGATCTATCTGAATGTCAGCATTGTCATCTATCTGATCTATCTGAATGTCGCATTGTCATCTATCTGATCTATCTGAATGTCAGCATTGTCATCTATCTGATCTATCTGAATGTCAGCATTGCCATCTATATGAATGTCCACCTTGACATCTGCTTGATCTAGTGAATGTCACATTGACATATGTCTGTTCATTTGAATATCGGCCTGTCATCTATCTGAATGTTCACCTGGCATCTATCTGCTTAATCTGAGGTCAGCATTGGCATCTATCTGATCTTCTGAATGTCAGTCTTGGCATCTATCTGACTTATTTGAATGTCAGCCTTGGCATTTATCTGATCTGTACCGTCTATTTGAATGTCAGCCTTGGCATCTATATCGTCTATCTGAAAGTCAGTCTTGACATCTATATCGTCTATTTGAAAGTCAGCTTGATATCTATACGTTATCTGAATGTCAGCCTTGTCATCTATATCGTCTACTGCATGTCAGCCTTGGCATCTATATCGTCTACCTGCATGTCAGCCTTGGCATCTATACCGTCTATCTGAATGTCAGCTTTGACATCTATACCGTCTATCTGAATGTCAGCTTTGACATCTATATCGTCTATCTGAATGTCAGCATTGGCATCTATACCGTCTATCTGAAAGTCAGCCTTGACATCTATATCGTCATTGAATGTCAGCCGCATCATATCGTCTATCTGAATGTCTGCTTGGCATCTATACGTCTATCTGAATGTCAGCCTTGGCATCTATATCGTCCATCTGAATGTCAATATTTGCATATGGTTCGTCTATCTGAATATCAGAACTGACATCTATCTGAATGTCAGTACAATCTGCAGATACTTGATTACCGTCGTGGTAAACTGTGTCAACAATCCCATGAACAGGTGTGCTTGCTAATAGTATTTCTTTCTCGTGTGCATCAAACTGCATCATTTGTCTGCTGCTTTCATTACAATCAAACCTTTCAGATACCTTGTTGTTATCACCCACTCTGTCTAATGATACAGCTTCTTTGGTATCATTCACTACCTCTATTTCTGTTTTCACATATTTACATCGCAACTTAATATCACTTGGAGAATCAGTTTCCCTTGTAGGAAATATTACTTTCTCAAATTTATCATCAATGATGGGTTTATTGCCATTTATTTCATGAGAATCAAGTGTGTCGGCTTCATTGAGTATGAGCAACATGGATACTTTTGTCTTGTCCATAGCTTCTGAACTTATTTTATCAGTCAGTGTTGACAGCAGATCAGACGTGACGGCACTGATATTTATAGAATGATTCTTGGAGTCAACACTAACAAATGCTTGTTCTAAGATTGTTGGTACTTCAGTTGGAGGGAACACACGGGGATCTAAAGATTCACTGAAGCAACACATTTCAAGTGTCGTTTCAAAGCATGCCGTCCCTTCTGAGGTAGTTTCAGGATTCGTTGTCCTTGCATAGTTTGTGAATACCGTGCCATTTTGTAATGTATTATTTATGTCACCTGTATTTATGTGTAGAGGTGAACAACTATTCACAACATCTAATGAATGTCTATCGCTGAGTACGATCAAAGTATCATCAACGTGTTGTTGTGACCCACATTCTGCTGTGTTATTTCCTTGTGTGTGATTGATTAAAGTTGTTATTCTATCACCTTCATCAGTTTCGTTAGTTTGAAGATATGTAGAAGAAGTATGTCTTTCTTTCATAGTGTGTCTTATAACGGGAATATCTGTGCTTACTAAAAGAGCACTGTCATTTGTAGTAATAGTTTTCTGCGTTACCATATCAACTGCAAATGTATCATTGGTGCGTGACATGATTTGCATAGGGGAGGCGGGAACTAATGAGAAGACAGTGCTATCGTGTATATATTCAGAGATTGATCTGTGGCCAGAGTTAACATGTGAACGTTCAGGTACTAATGGCTGATACGTGTTCTCCTGTTGATGACATTTAGTAACTGATGTCTGTTCAGTGCTATCTTGTTGATATTCAGAGGTTACTGTCTGGTCAGTGCTATCTTGTTGACATTCAGTGGCTACTGTCTGGTCAGTGCTATCTTGTTGACATTCAGTGGCTACTGTCTGGTCAGTGCTATCTTGTTGACATTCAGTGGCTACTGTCTGGGCAGTGCTATCTTGTTGATATTCAGTGGCTACTGTCTGGTGAGGGTCATCTTGTTCATATTCAGAGGCTGTTCTATAGTCATTGTTAAAATGTGAAGACTCATGAACTGATGACTGATAAGTGCTATTTTGTTGATATTCAGAGACTAATGTCTGGTCAGTGCTATCTTGTTGACATTCAGAGACTAATGTTGGTCAGTGCATCTTGTTGACATCCAGAGACTAATGTGAGGTCAGTGCTATCTTGTTGATATTCAGAGACTAATGTGTGGTCAGTGCTATCTTGTTGACATTCGGAGGCTAATGTCTGGTCAGTGATGTCTTGTTGACATTCAGAGGTTACTGTAAGGTCAGTGCTATCTTGTTGACATTCAGAGGCTACTCTCTGGTCACAGCTGTCTTGTTGACATTCAAAGGCTACTGTCTGGTCAGTACTATCTTGTTGACATTCAGAGGTTACTCTCTGGTCAGTGCTATCTTGTTGACATTCGGAGGCTAATGTCTGGTCAGTGATGTCTTGTTGACATTCAGAGGTTACTGTAAGGTCAGTGATATCATGTTGACATTCAGAGGTTACTGTCTGGTCAGTGCTATCTTGTTGACATTCAGAGGCTAATTTCTGGTCAGTGCTGTCTTGTTGACATTCAGAGGCTATTGTCTTGTCAGTGCTATATTGTTGACATTCAGAGGTTACTGTCTGGTCAGTGCTATCTTGTTGACATTCAGACGCCAATGCCTGGTCTGTGTTATCTTGACGACATTCAGATACTAATGTCTGGTCAATGCTATCTTGTTGACTTTCAGAGGCTGTTCTCTGGTCAGTGCTTTCATGTTGACTTTCAGAGGCTATTCTCTGGTCAGTACTATCTTGTTGACATTCAGAGGTTACTGTCTGGTCAGTGCTATCTTGTTGACATTCGGAGGCTAATGTCTGGTCAGTGATGTCTTGTTGACATTCAGAGGTTACTGTAAGGTCAGTGATATCATGTTGACATTCAGAGGTTACTGTCTGGCCAGTGCTATCTTGTTGACAGTCAGAGGCTAATTTCTGGTCAGTGCTGTCTTGTTGACATTCAGAGGCTAATGTCTGGTCAGTACTTTCTTGTTGACATTCAGAGGCTACTGTCTGGTCAGTGCTATCTTGAGGACATTCATAGACTGCTGTCTGGTCAAGTGCTATCTTGTTGACATTCAAGACTACTGTCTGGTCAGTGCTATCTTGTTGACATTCATAGACTACTGTCTGGTCAGTGCTATCTTGTTGACATTCATAGACTACTGTCTGGTCAGTGCTATCTTGTTGACATTCAGAGACTACTGTCTGGTCAGTGCTATCTTGTTGACATTCAGATACTAATGTCTGGTCAGTGCTATCTTGTTGACATTCATAGAATACTGTCTGGTCAGTGCTATCTTGTTGACATTCATAGACTACTGTCTGGTCAGTGCTATCTTGTTGACATTCATGAGCTACTGTCTGGTCAGTGCTATCTTGTTGACATTCAAGATACTTGTCTGGTCAGTGCTATCTTGTTGACATTCATAGACTACTGTCTGGTCAGTGCTATCTTGTTGACATTCAAAGACTACTGTCTGGTCAGCGCTATCTTGTTGACATTCAGAGGCTAATGTCTGGTCATTTGTTGACATTCAGAAACTGATTCAGATTACTATTATGTTTACTTTCAGAGACTTTTGTTATATCAGTGCTGTCTTGTTTACACTCAGAGACTGATGTTATATCAGTGTTGTCTTGTTTACACTCAGAGACTGGTGTTATATCAGTGCTGTCTTGTTTACACTCATAGATTAATGGTACCTCAGTGATATCTTGCTTACACTCAGAGATCGATTGTACATCAGTGCTATCTTGCTTACATTCAGAGAATGATGGTTCCTTAGTGCTGTCTTGTTTACACTCAGAGATTGATGTTATATAAGTATTATTTCGGTAATTATTTGAGACTGAAGTCTTGTCTATGTTGTCTTGCCGACACTCGGATACTGTTACCATGTCAGTGGTATCTTCTTTAGATTCAGAAACCAGTATCTGATGCACTTCCGTGATGGGATCTTTATTTGTTGTACCGTTAGCTTTGAACGGTATATTTGATGTGTAAAAGCAGCAATCGCCAGGTGTTTTATTATCAACAGAGCGACGTATATGAGTACAAACTATGTGATCACAATTCTCTTGCTGATCTGGTATTGCTTCATGTGTTTGTTGTAATTCTTGACCGGACGAGTAACTATTGTTGACTTGAGAGCCGCTTACAGTATAGTTATTGCTGTCGTTGATCGAAGTATGTGAAATATGTTTTATTTGATTTGTTTGGTCAAACACATTATGATCAATATCTTTGATGTTAGGAGATTTATTGTTTGTGATCTCTTTCAAAAGAGAGTCTTCACTCACTGACCCAGTTCTCAAATCGAGGTTGTGAGTTCTATTCACGTTTGGATTACTTAATTTAGAAACTTTATCACCCATATCTGGTTCTTGTAGATAATACGGGACACTATGTTTAGTTTTCTTATCTGTTACTGATATGTCAGGGATGACTGTGCTGGTCGCAATCTCATCTGATGCCGTATCAGACTTTCCAGATTCTCTGTCACTAAATTCCCAACTTTCATTTCTAGAATCTGACGCTAATATAATTTTATCTTTCATCACAGTCCATTTGTCCTCTTCTTTGGGAACATTTTCGTTAACCAAGTCATTGAATGTCAATTTTGAACTACAAACGGCATCAATTATCTTGTCGCCGCTGTAGATACTGTGTGATGTAACTTTACTAATATCATTAGAAGTCACCACAATATGTTTATCTAGGGAAGTTATTCTATTCTTAGGGTCGTTCAATGACAAATTGCACATATTCTCCGTACGTTGACGATGTGCAATATCGGACATACGCAGATGATTAACTAAGGAATTATAAGTTACAACTTCTGGAACCCATCTGTTATTATCGTCTAACGTCCACCAATCGAGACTGTCTGGTACCCAAACTTCACGACTGTCAGTTGTGCCTTTGCTAAGATTAACTGCTGTTCGTCTGGAGAGATCATCAAATATTTCGTCATCGTAGTGGTCACTACTATGCACGAATTTCCTGTCAAAATTCTCTTGATGATTTCTTAATGTTTTACTTCCACAGTTTTTCCGGGACCATTCTTCACTATCTTCTGTGACTAATTTGTCCCAATCTTTTATGTAAAAACCACGAACATTTAATTGAAACTCTTTATGCAAACCAACTGAATGCCAATCACTGTGTTCTGTTTTTGATACTCTGTTATCTTGATATTCACAAACTTTGCCTGAATGGATCTTCTTCTCTTCCAACAATATTAATCCCAGATCTTGGAGTTGAACAATAGACAAGTTTATCCCTGTTTGAGTATGCATTTTTATAGTCAAATGTGGAACTTTCATCAAATCTAGAAGAGTAATTAGAACCGTCAAGACATCCATAAAACTGACAAACAGTTGGATCAATTTGAGGACTGTATGTCCGTCTTGATTGAGCGATTTCAGAACTTCTAATGTAATCATGTGTTCTTTCAGAACAATATAATGGTGGACTCTGGAATGTGCTATCAGTTGTACAATCAGAACTGTAGTTTCTGCTTGGTTTTCGATCATTAATTAAAGTTACAGAATCTTGTTTATAGCACCATTCATCTTGATCACTCATGAGTAAATTGTCTTCCATTTTCGCTGTGATACCAGTTTCAGCGACATCTAACCGGCAAATGTTATTACTTTTTATGGAAACTTTCTCACGAACGTTTTCTCCAAACTGAAAGTGATCTTGCCAACATTCTATATCCTTCCTGACACTGTCACGCACGGCGTTTGAATCATGCATTTTCTCTTCGAAATTATCACGAAGCCATCTGTCCTTTCTGGTTGAGCCTGTCAGAAAAAAAGAAGATATTAAAATTATTTTTAGTAAAAATGTGTTATGCCAAGAAGAAACTAAATAGCAAACATTTTGTTTGTGATCGTGACTTCCTCTGTTGTATAGCTGTTGTGTGATTATTGTATAGCTGTTGTATGATTATTGTATAGCTGTTGTGTGATTATTGTATAGCTGTTGTAAGTATTGTATAGCTGTTGTGATTAATGTTCAGCTGTTGAAATTATTGTATAGCTGTTGGGATTATTGTATAGTTGTTGTGTGATTATTGTATAGCTGTTGTGTGATTATTGTATAGCTGTTGTGTGATTATTGTATAGCTGTTGTGTGATTATTGTATGCTGTTTGTGATTATTGTATAGCTTTGTGATTAATGTTCAGTTGTTGAAATTATTGTATACTGTTGGGATTATTGTATAGTTGTTGTGTGATTATTGTATAGCTGTTGTAAGTATTGTATAGTAGTTGTGATTATTGTATAGCTATTGTGTGATTATTGTATAACTGTTGTGTGATTATTGTATAACTGTTGTGATTATTGTATAGTTGTTGTGTGATTATTGTAAGCTGCTGTGTATTATTGTATACTGCTTTGATTATTGTATAGCTGTTGTGGATTATTGTATAGATATTGTGTGATTATTGTATAGATATTGTGTGATTATTGTACAGCTGTTGTAATTATTGTATAGCTGTTGTGCTTATTGTATAGTTGTGATTATTGTTTAGCTGTTGTGTGATTATTGTACAGCTGTTGTGATTATTGTATAGTTGTGATTATTGTATAGCTGTTGTGCTTATTGTATAGTTGTGATTATTGTTTAGCTGTTGTGTGATTATTGTACAGCTGTTGTGATTATTGTATAGTTGTGATTATTTTACAGCTGTTGTGATTATTGTATAGTTGTGATTATTGTATAGCTGTTGTGATTATTGTATAGCTGTTATGATTATTGAATAGATGTTTCGATGATTATATTATTGTTTTTGTTACTTTATTTCTATTGTTATATTTATAAAGTTGATGTGGTAATTATACATATGTTGTTTTTGCTGTATAGTGGTGACCATTGTATAACTATTGCTGTTGTAAAAACTGTTGCTGCTGTTCGTGTGTTGTGGTTGGCTGTATAGCTGTTGTTTTATTGTTAGTGGTGTATAGTTGCTATGGATGCTGAATAGTTGTGTTGATTGTTGTATAACTGTTGTAGTTGATGTACTACTGTTGTGATTACTGTATAGCGCTTGAGGTTGCAGTATTACAATTGTGGACGCTGCTGTAGTATATATGTTGCTGTTGCATAGCTTCTGTTGTTGTATAATTGTTGCTGATATTTAGTTTGTTTTATCGCTGCCTAGCTGTGCTGTTGTAGTTGATATATAAGGGTTGTGGTACAGCAGTTTTTTTTTTACACTGCACCACATTGCTGAACAAAGCAATGAATGAAATAATTCCATTTGGCTGAAATCGGATGCACATGTCCTAAAGATGTACAAGTCTATGTGTTTAGGGGCCTTCCAAACCAATATGCAACGTATACACGTTCTTGGCAAAGATCAAACATATCACAAAGAGTGATTAAAATTGGTTGTAAAGAACGAACGCAAAGAAGAAGAATAATAATTCCATCTACATGATTTTTTGCTGACTTTTAACAGACATTTAATAGCCTGCACAGGGAATCTTTAGGGAAAAATACTCCGCAAATATGGTATACCCAAAAAAATAAAAGGTTTGTGTACTTAAAGCAATACTTGCAGACTTCCAAAGTCAAGTAGTTTGCATTATCAATTTGACAGAGCGTTTCTATGTCAAAACAGGAGTTAAACAGGGATGTAGTCTTTCACCATTCTTGCCATAGATTGACTGATCAGAGAGACCATAAAGGATAACAACTGTGAAATTCGATGGACTCTTACCTCAACACTGGAAAATTATATTATGCTGACGATAATAGTTTTTGGCCGTACTATGATGCTCAAAGGAAAAAGATACGCTTTCCAGAACTGCTCAAATAATAGGACTTAAAGTTGATATCGCAAAAATAAAAAATAATCAGAAAAAAAACACACATTTATTTTACAAAATGAAATCATAGATCGAGTTCAAAATTTTGTATACACGGAAAGTATAGTATCGCATAACGGTGATTCAGAAAAGGAAATTATCGGACAAATCAAGAAATCAAGTCAAACTTTCGCATGTTCAACAAAATCGTGAATGCATAAGGATAACATTTTAAAACAAAACTTAAAATATGTAGAAACATGATGATAATGATGATGTAGTGTTATTCTACAGTAGTGGGTGCTGGCAAATGACCCCAAAAACATCATACAAAAGTTTAAGACATTCCAAAATAACTGTTCAAGAAGAATCGTGTAAATATTCTGATCAAACACTATACAGCAAATAAAGAGCTGTTAAAACGAACAAAACCTGCTGCCTTGCAGGTCGGCTGGGAACAGTCAAAGGCTAACGGAGAGCGAACTCAGTAAACGTTGGCTGAAACCGGACACGCCACCGAATTATAAGAACTATAGCTCCAAATGGCGCTGAACGATGGGAAGTAAAATTACGTTTTTGGCAAAAGCTGTTTATATATCACAATAATACTGATAAAAATGACCGAAAAAGAACGATCGAGAGAGAGAGAGAGAGAAAACGAACAAGATGTGTATCATTTGAGACCACCATTAAAATAGGAAGATTAGATGGTTAGTCATGTATGCTGTGTGCCAGTAGGCCCATTATCAAAGATATCTAAGTAAGCTTTTCGATAAACACGGATAAAAAGAGAATGCCAGAATGACGAAAGAAAACATGGAGAAGAATTGGAGAAAGAAGAGTTAAAATATTGTGGTCTACTGTAGGAAACAGTTGGTAAAAAGGCTGCAGTACGGCAACAATGGACATCTCTGGCGGAATCCTTACGTTTCAAACGAAACACTAAGAGGATATAGATAAATCTAGGTACATCCATTGTGATAGTATTCTGTAGCTAAACTAATGTTCAGATTACTAGAAGCATGTATATTATCAGTGACAACATATGATTTTGAAGCATGGACATTTAACAAGGCAGTTTTAGGGGCCTACCGAACCAATGTGCAACGTATACACGTTCTTGGCAAAGATCAAACATATCACAGAGTGATTAAAATTGGTCATAAAGAACGAACGCAAAGAAGAAGAAGAAGAACAAGGCAGTGACAAACATATTCGTATTTTTGAAAAATATGTGTTATAGAAGAGTTCTCCGTATCCCATGGACAGAGAAGAGAACAAATTTATATATCGAGAAAGAACTCAAAATCAAAGAAAACTGGCTGATGCTACAAATAAAAATGAGAAAATTGAAGTAGTTTGGACATATAGAAAGACACGTAGGGTTGTAGAAGACCATTATGGAAGAAGGCATTCATTCAAAGAGAAGAGGATGACCATGAAGAAAATGAATTCATGATGTAACTGATGATTTGAACATGACGGCTGCAGAGATAGGACATCTGGCCTATGAGAAAGAGAGAGAAATTCCGAAGGATGTTAGGATGGCAAAGTTCTTCACAGGACAAGATATTTGATGATGATGATATATGTTGCTATTGTCTACTTTGTAAGTTAATAAACTAACTTGAAAGTGTTTCCTTTACGATATTATCAAATCTGTTCCAGGTTGGGATGTCAATCTTCCAGTCCTGGTGAAAGTATAAGATGCTGTGTAGGGACAACTGAACTGGTATTTGATCTCTTGTGACTCCTATACTCAGAGTGATGAGTCTACAACTGGTACATTGATGAATCAGTAACATCCTGAAGGCCTGCACGTTGAGGTATCGATTAAGAGAATCAGTGATGAAGCCGGGCGTCAAAAGAAGGATTGTTACAGAGGAACCAGCTAAAACACGCTCCAGTTCTGTTGTCAAACTGTTGTTTGGTCTGTTGTCACGAGCATGGTAGTAACTGTCAAGTAAAGAATGTACAAGGCACAATATGACAAGTGGATGAGACACAATGATTAACAGAAACAAGACAACGAGGGCAATAATGGAATTCTTGTACTGAAGTCTAGAAACAAATAGTAACATCACTACTATCAGAAATATCATCAATATATCATCAGTAATATCATCATCATCAGCAATATCATCAATATATCATCAGCAATATCATCAATATATCATTAGCAATATCTCACTACTATCACCAACAACATTCTAATTACTGTAATCAATAACATTACTAACAGCATCCTCACTACTATAATCGCCAACGCCACTAATAGCAACACCTTCACTACATTCACCAACAATATTATCCCGAATATCATCATTAACGTTGTAACTATTATCATCAACAACATCCTCGCTACTGTCATTAGCAACGCCATCATCACTATTATCAGCAGTATGCTAACCACAATCATGAACATCATTCTCTAACACATAACTGTAATACATACTCACCTGTTGACGTATCCCCTCTGTTCAAGCCTTTCCACCAGGGCTGTAGTTACCCTTAATGCCAGGTGACTATCCTCTGTGCAGGTAACAGGACAATCGGCGTGATTATAGATCACATTGAAATGATACACTCGGTCGGGAACAAGAGGTCGTCTTGGAATCTGAAACTGGGGATCCCAGAAAGGGATCTCTTGTACATTTGTCTTGCTGGCCATCTTGATGTTCATGATTGGAAAACTTGTATTGATACCTGGAGGCTGGATCTATTCATTTAATTGTCTCCGCTCAATTCTTTCTGGTTTCCCACATAAGCTACCAGCAACCACACATAACATCACAGAATGTAAACAATTTGTTCTGCTATAGCAGCAACTGCGTTATCTTCAAAATAAGAGCATCACAGAATGTAATCAATTTGTTCTGCTATAGCAGCAACTGCGTTATCTTCAAAATAAGATACGATTCATAATATATATATATATATATATCTACAAATCTGAAAACTACAACTTAATTTATTCATTTACCTGAAAGTCTAAAAAGTGTTACGTTGTTTTTGTAACCAAGTACTACAGTTCAATGAGAGCTTTCATGTAAACCTTTTGCCTGTGTGTTGCCGGGGTTCGCAAGGGAGCAAAGAATAGTAACACTGCGACCTACACGGCATGTTGTAAGAGACGACTGAGGTAGGGGCCTAGGAAAGCTACCCAAGTAAATATAAAGCGTTGAAGAAATCGGATGTGTTGGCCTACTTATAGGCGCATAACTGGAACAATGTACAATCGCTCTTATGCTCAGATCACATACAAATCACAAAGGTGGTTTAACACGTTGTCGAAATGGATCTTTCGAAGAAGAAGAAGATATACTTTTCGTAGACGTACTGGAATCTATGATTACTTCTGAGGTCTATAATATTTTAATTTCTGGAATTATAAGTCTGACACAGTAAGGAAATGTGAACCTAAGAAAAAATTACACGTTACATAAAGTAACTCACAGTAACATATCTTCCATTTTCTTCCGGTCAAGACGGCGTGATACGTCGAAGGTGTATTTCGGTTGTTCTCTAGCCGGAGTTAATTTTAGATTTCATTAGATGAAATTTGTGTTATTCAAGCTTGAATGTGATAGACTAGAGCTCCATTTAATCATTCTATTATATCTGTAGAGATTATGACTGTCATAGCCAACTGGGTTAACAACCCGGTAACAGTGCGCTTACAAAAGAAGATAGCCAGCCATCAGTAGTTTAAATGAATCTTTTGTCTGCTTATAGAAACACAAACCACCCCTCCACGAAAATCCAGCCCCTCGAAACTAAATGTTACAGAAAGATCCTACGAATACCATGGACAAAAAAACGAACACTGATGTCCTGAAAGAACTAAATGTTAAAGAGAATTGGCACATACTTTGGTCACATCAAGCGTCACGATGGCCTGGAAAGAAGAATATTAGAGGGCAGGTTCCCAGGACGCAGAAGCAGACCAAGATGAAAATGGCTACAAGATATTAAAGAAACCATGAATATGACCATCGACGAAGTGAGTGAACTGGCAAGAGACAGAGTGAATTTCAGATGTGCTGCAAAGAGAACAACGTCCTATAAAGGATACGCACCTTGATGATGATAGAAACACCAAGAAATTTCATGAATCGTCTAGGAAGTGGACTGCGGAAATATAGCCAGCGAAACACATAATGTAGGAGGTACACACACATACGTTCTATAAATCTTTTGTTATCCTGACGCTTTGAAGCAACACAGGAAAGATAGAAATTATCATAGCTGCATTTCTAATATTCTTTGTGGAAACAATTCTCTCAATTATTAATGATGTTGAAACAAGGCATTGTCATTGTTAAGTTGTATCATTCCTGCTTCCTGCAGTTTATTATGTACCTAGCCGACAATCACAGAGTTCAATGCTACTGTGAGATTCTAACATGGCTTCTGATTTCTTTGGAACTCGAAGATCTTGATGCAGTGTGACGATTCTGTAAAAAAAAAAAGGAAATGGCATTGTTAAACTAACGTATAATGAGTGCTAGAGTGCAAAAAGCAAATGCTGTAACCTTCCAGCTAGCCCTATTGTTAAGGCACCCATAAATTTCAATGACAGCTAAGCAACAGATGATCAACAGTATTTTCATACCTACTTTATGTTACCAGAGCCAAACATGGACAATGAGCAAAGTGCAGCCACAAAAAATAACTACATGTGAAATGCGTTGCCTGCGAAAAGTTCCCAACAACACCAGAAAAGACAGAGTCACCAACATCAGTATAAGAAAGAAAATTGGCACAGAACCTTGCTTGAATTACAATGAGAAACAAAGAATGAAGTGGTTTGGCCACTTAATAAGAACGCATCCAAACTCCACAGTATACAAAGTCTTCTACAACAGAACATCAGGAAAGAAGGCGAGAGGAAGACCACGACAAACTTTCTTTCAGTCGGTGTTATCCACAACGTTCTGGGAAGAATACATGTCTATGAGTCGAGGTATTCTCTTTCAACATAAGAGCGGAGTCTTTTTGGTTATACCAGGATGTTGCGACAAAGGGTGATTAGTTCTACTGCTCTTTAAATAAGTGTTATTTATTTGGCAGTGGATGTCTCTGGTGTACAGCAAAAAACTTGTCAACTTTGTGACTTCTGGACTGCTAGTTCTTTTTTTTTTGTAACATCCGCAGTCAAAAATATCCTAATTTGTAATTATAATTTTAAAAAAGCAGCAGCAGGAGAGCAGACTGTATATACTGTTTATTATTTCTTGCAAGAACAACAAGAAAACATGTTCTAATCTGTTCGATTTTCTTGGTAACAAAAGCAGGAAAATAACAAGCTCTTATCTGTTGGTTCTTCAACATATTCTTACATTCTTGAACAGGTGGCAAAATTTTCAGCAGGAAGTCAATGAAGGTGAACACATTCGTGATTTTTATCTTTCTTGTTGAAGATTTTCTTATTACAACATAGTACATGTCATACTTTTTCTTATCTATCACTAGACATTCCTAGTTTATTCTATTATTGGCTCTCTTATTTTATTGCTTATACAGCGCTAACGAGATAAAGTTATTACAAGACTGAGAATTCCTGTACAGTATAATATCAGTGAAAGCATTGACAAACAAGGGAGAAAAAACATGATTTGATTGTGAGAGCCTACATGAGTGCGGCAGTTAACACTTAATACAGGTATGTAAATGTTAGATTGTAGTGAAAGGTATCAACACACGTAAACATTCATGTCGTTAGGCTATGTGGGTCATATATTTAGTTAAAATAATCACCCACGTTGGTCATCATCATCAGGTGCCGTGCCGGTTGGTGTAGGTGATCATGAATCTCCACAAATCTCTGTCTCTGGTGTTAGCTATCATCTCAGATGTTGACGATCTTCCGTGCCATGAAGTCAGGCTATCCAAAAATTTTCTTTCGGTCTTCCTCTGTCTCGCCTACCCTCGATTTTACCGGTTGTTACAATGTGTCCAACACGTTAGTAGACTATTTAAAACACACGGCGTCAGATTTTGTAAGACAAATATATCGTAAATCTGACTGGAGTACACATGTCGTCATACTATATGGGGGCGTAAATGTGAATGTCTGAGAAACATAGTTTGTTAGCTATCTAAAACCTATACGACGTGTCTTTAGGTAATGATATTATAGATATACTTGTCGCTAGACTAGGCGGAACTCACAAGCTATCTGAAACACACATGTCGTAAGAGTAGATGTAACACACGTCGTTAGTAGAGTGCATCTGTCGCTAGACTATCTGAAACACGCATGTCGTTAGACTAGCTTAAACATTCATGTTGTTACTGAAAAACACACACATGTCGCTAGACTAATTCGAATACACATGTTGTTGCCGGAACACGCATGTAGTTAGAATATCTTGAACATATATATTGCTATTGGTACACACAAGTCGTTAGACTATCTTCAACACTAAATAACTATAGCACGAACGTTCAGATCTTATGTACATGTATTTCTTAATCTTGTCCACAAATGTTACTGTCTGAATTTTGGTTCCTCTTCTTTTATCGTCACACTGCTACCTGGTTGTTGCCCAGTGTCTTGGTTGTCTATTTTGCGCTGTAATAGTGGCTTGGGTGATTGTTATTTTTGCTTAATGACAGGATTCTGATATGTTGACAGATTGTGGCGTAACGTGGGAAACAATTAATCGAAAGGCAGCAGAACGACAAGAATAGAAATCTCTTGTGGAAGTCTTATATGTCATTTGGTAAACACAGAGGATATAAAGATAGATTGCAACAGAGATCTGATATGTTAAAAAAGTGTTAAGAATCCCATTGACTACTGACATAACACAGGGCGAATAATCAACATTTGAGTAGATTTCATTATTCAATTGTTTTTAAAGTTGAAAGTTAGGGTCGGTGGTACGTTCTCAGACTGATCTAAATAGCTTCATATGTCGTGTGTTTCAAATAGACTGTTAACAAAGTTCTATTCCAGGTCTTCATATGGCCAATCTTTTTAAACTGCAGGGAGAAAGGAGAATAGGTAAATCCCTTGAGCCATAAAATCCGCTGGTTCTGATAGATGGAGCCCGTTATCACTGTAAGTAGTTCATCTAGGAGAAATAAATTCAAAAGAAAATCTTCCCTGCCATGCGGAGGTAGGCTCTAACAGTAAGCCACAAGATCCCATCTGAAGACGGAATCACTAAATCCGTATATCACTACATACATCACCACTGTGGCAACTATTACGACGTCGTTGGTTCATGCTGTATTGACCTGGCAGGTTCTTTGCATTCTTCAGCTCTGTTTGGAGAGGGAACTGTTGAATGCGTAACAGCGGTCTTCCATATCAACACGGCCAAATTAAAAAAAGCAAAAACACACCTGAAGTAACACTTCAGCTTCCACATGAACATGTTTGCGGTGACACGTGAAGATATTTAGACTAACAAACAGTTTCAATACGACCTTCGTGATGATCCAGGGCTCGTAACATCTACACACTAATATTATTGTTATGATTGGAGGTGTTCAATCGATTGGTTTATCACAACTCTAAACCCTTGACTGGGATGCAAAGGGTTCAAGAAAGAGAAGTCGACCTAAAGAGACGCTGAAACGAACTTTGCTGAGAGAGGCAGGAAATATCGTCTCAGTTCCATGGAGGAGATTGAGCGAGTTGCCCAGGATAGAGCGGTGTGGAAAAATTACTTGCAGGCCCTATGTAACGTATAACGGTACGAGAGGAATTATTATTATAAACCCTTGACTATCTCTTACTGTATGAGTGAGTAACTGTACAGCATGATCAGCATAAGCTTAACAAACTTAGCAATGATATCGCAGAATTATACGCATTAGGAGGTCTCTTTAACGTGGAGGTAAGATACTCGCCTCTCGTTTCAAAGTTACTCAGTTCGTTCCTCGCATAGAACAATCGGGATATTTTTCTAGAGAACCCTGATCTCAATATAAGGGAGATCAAGTTCATGGTCCTATCTGAGATGGACGATATACAACATAGGTTCAATGTTTAAGTTGAGCTAAGTATGACAGCCATTGACAGTTACAGAACCCCCAAAAAAAAAAAAAACTGTCGTTCCTGCCTTAGTATCGCATTTTAGGGCGGTGTAGGACGTGGGGGAGAAATGAGAACTGAGGAATTTAATGGTTGCATAGTTAGTTCAGTTGACACGGAACTGTTTAGATTAGGATTTTTGTTTACGACCCCGACAAAAAGAATCATTGGTCTTACCGTGGATTGAACACTGGTCTCGCGCATGGGGGGCTGCGCTCTAATTCATTTGATCAGACGCTGTCCACGCAAAATTAATTTAAAAAATGTTTAAAATAAAATTCTTACAAAGTTTTTACCATCTTTAAAATAACATTGAAGACATTTGCTGGTGCGACAGAGCTCGTGCACTGCCATCCTGCAGTGTTTACTTTTTTTTTTCTTTTTTTTTTTTCCAGAAGCCTTGAGCTGAAAGCTCTTCGGCTCGGTGTCATGGATATCGTAACCCTTCGGTTCGGTGTCACGAACACCGTAAATCTGGGAATCTGTGGCTTTTCTGCCAGTCCGCGGAGTTGAACCCGCACTTACAGAGGACTTGTCACCGTAGTCCAACGCGCTACGAAAACGCTGAGGAAGGCAATAGTAAGAGTCGTAAAACTGTCTGAAAGACGTAAGGACAGGTGTAACAGCGGGACCTAGAGCTTGTGACACTGCACACGCGTCTTCTAGAGGTGCGTAGTTTACCAGAGGGTCATGTAGGTTCTTGTCCCCGGAAGGCCACTAAGGAAGGAGATGGAAAGATTCGTTTGAAGACGGACCTTCCCGGTGTATCCATAGCTCGCGGAGTAGAATTCTGAGATCGTGGGCGTTTTGGGGGTGAACGATTAGTACCAATTATATGCGGTCAGAGGGAAGACGGGTAGAAGGGAGAGAGGCGATGTGACGGGAGATTGGTAGGACACGGCGAAGAGCTTTTGGTGAGAACCTCCTCGGGGTAGATGCGGCGTCGGACGAAGTCGACCATCTGGTGAGCATCATGACGAAACTCGTCATCATCATGGCGCAAACGTCGGAGACGACAGAGCTGAGAGATGGGTAACTAGTTTCGACAAGCCAAGGTGTGGGAGGATGTAAACAAAAGGTAGCTGTGACAATCAGTGGGTTTGTAAAAAAACTGACCAGAGAAGACACCGACGAAACTTCAAGGTACAAAATAATGTCAATATCAAAACTGATAGTAAGTCAAAGAGACATTAGTTAGTATAGATAACGATCACCGACGCTGGCCAGCGCGACACATGATGATTTGATAGAATAAAGAAATATAATCAGATAGATAGAGGTAAGCCAGAGCATGGTCAACGAATTGTAATGAAATACTGAACATAGAAAAGAACCAATACCAACATAGGAAGACTACCAAAATATGAGCAGATCAAAACAGTCATTTTGCCTCACACAGCAGGACATAAACGACTCCGCAGTCACATGCATACAAAATTCAAGATTTGTAATTCAGCCATGTGTACATGTTGACAGACACCACATACGGCAGAGGACATGCTACAAGACTGTCCGGAATATGATATACTGAGACAAACGCATTGGTCTAGTGAAACAGCACTGAGGGAAAAAAAAACTACACGGACCTCTGTGGGAGCTACAAAAGACAGTAAAGTTTATACAAGAGACAGGGTTAGTTTATACAAGAGACAGGGTTAGTTTATACAACAGACAGTGAGGTTTATACAAGAACAAGCATTGAATATACAGACAATATTTCAAGCCAGCGAAAGGAAGGAAGTAGAAAATGGAAAAAAATGTAAGAAAAAAAAAAGCAGACAAAGTTAGGAGGAACAAATAAGAATTTTGCAACCAACCGCAGCCTACGAACTGAGAACAGTATAATTGTTGAAGAACATTAAAATTCTGGAATCGGTAGAGTGACCTGTTTGTGTACTAGTTTCGAATGAACCTGCCAGGATGTAAAAGTTACTACGTACTGTCATAGAGAGTCAGTTAGTTATTGATTTCTGTCAGTGACACGCTGTAAATCAAGATACCGATAGGACTATGTTTGATGTCGGGTCAAGAAGAATCGTCTTTACAAGTTGCAGTCAGGTAGGGTCGTATGATCTTTGAATATTTATGGCTTGGAATGTCAATGTATGTGGACACAGATGGGGTGCATGCATGAATATTAGCGCAAGAGGGTGGTTTGTATATGGGACTGTAGTTTGATGTGTGTTTGGGAGTGGTGTGCTGTGTGTTTGTTGTGTGTTATATGTGCGTAGGGCTATAATGAGCTGTAATATGGGTAAGGTGGTCTGTGATGTTGGACTGGTAGATTGTGAAGTGGGTAAGGTGGTATATGATGTAGAAATGGT
Organism: Arion vulgaris; assembly: GCA_020796225.1. Lineage (NCBI taxonomy): Eukaryota > Metazoa > Mollusca > Gastropoda > Stylommatophora > Arionidae > Arion > Arion vulgaris. Next base: position 33,931,386 of record CM036756.1, read on the forward strand.
AGGTTATAATGTGGGTAAGGTGGTCTGTGTTATGCGAATATTAAGTTATCGTATAGGTAGGATGTGAGAGCCGCGGTAGTGTAGTTGTTAGTGAACTCGCTTCTCAAGGCTGGGGGTCGATTTGAATGGAATTTTCGACCGCGACCAGCCTCAGCTGGGTACCAGACATGCTCTGGGAAGTCAAAGGCGGCCGTGTGATGCTGACCACATCACCCATCGCGTGCCGACGGTCAATGAAAAATACAGGCCTAAGGTATGAAAAGGTTCCTAAGGTATGAAGGTATTGCCCAAGGTATGAAAAGGTTCCTTTACTTTTTTTTTTTTATAGGTAGGATGTGAAGTTGAAACAGTAGGTAGTGATATAGGTAAGGTGGTACACAATGTTGAAATGACTGGTTATGATGGAGGAGATGGTATAGAACGTTAATAGGGTTGGTTGATACATGAGTAAGGTGGTATATGATGCAAGGTACGGTGTCTGGGATGTTGACATGGTAAATTCTAATGGGGGAAAGGTGGTCTGTGATGTTTGAATGTTAGATTATAGTGTATCTTATCTTATCTTAACCACATTTGCCGTGAAGCGCCGTGGGGAGAGTTAGTTTTCTATCTTGTGCCAGGCGTGTTGCGCTTGACGTTCAGTCCATGCTTTCACAGGGACTCTTGAGATGTTATCTATCCATCGTGTTCTTGGTCTGCCTCGTGCTCTGCGCCCTGAGCGTCGATTATTGTAGGCACGTGATGGTAGTAAATGTGGTTCCATTCTCATTAGATGGCCAAACCACTTGATTCTTTGCTTCTCGATGTACTGTATGCATGGTATAGTACCGACGATGCTTCTGATATTCTCGTTTCTTACTCTATCTCGCCTTGTAACGTTGACAGCTTTTCGTAGACATCTCATTTCACATGTTGTAATCTTTATTTCTTGTGTCTTAGGGGCCATGTTTGGCACTGATAGCAGAGAGTTGGAATAAATATGCAGTTTATCAGTTGTCGTTTGACTGCCATGTTAATGCTTGATGTTTTAATAGTGATGACAGTTGGTATGTCAGTGCGTTTGCCTCCTAACATCTAGTCTCGATTTCTCTGTCCATGATTATAGTGTAGGTGAGGCGATATTTTATGCTGAAGTTGTAGGTTGCGATATGGTAAGATGATCTATTGTGCTGGTATATTTGGTTATAATTTTCGTTGAGATGATCTATGAAGTTGGAGTGGTAGTGAATCGTGTTCAGTTGATATTTCCGTCTTTAGACAAATGAAGCACTTCGTATGGGGAAGCCAGTTCTTCATATTGGACCATCCGATAAAAATAAAAAAATAAACGTTTTTCCGTAGCATTTTCAATCTTTAGGATATGAGGTCGCTTCACGTTACATTTCGACCTTTGTGTGCAGGAACTAAGAGGGCAAACTCCTTTCCTCACGCATGGAACGTCGAGTGTAGAACGCACCAAACAGTGCGCATGAAAGAGCAATGTTACTTCAATGCATAAAGCACAAGGCCGTCCAATACAGTGGATATAAGTCAGCGTCAATACGTACACAAGCCACAAGGCCGTCCACGCAAAACGTGTATCTAATAAATAACAGAGGCAGCGAGAAACATAATTCATTGCACACAAAAGACCGTTCTAGAAATCTTATTCTGACGCCGTGAAGTAAACCAGGTTTAGAGAAAAGAAAGAAAGACCTCCAACTGACCCGATCAGATAGTCAGATCAATATATCATATATAGTGTAATTTTATTGTTTCTACGGGAAACATGAATTGTGTTAAACACACTTTTAATGATGAAAAAGTTAGAATGAGAACCGCAGAGTACAGTTTTAAATGGGTCCATATTCTGGACTAAGTAAGTTGATTATACGTCTTTGTTGACATTGGAGTAGCGTCTGGCCTAGTGGATTAGAGCGCGGCTTCCGTACGGGAGACTCGTGTTCAATTCACGGTAACGCCACGGATTTTTTTCCCTGTTGTGGGCATAAATGAAAAATCCTAATCTGAACAGCTTCGTGGCGACTGCACTAGCCATGCGACAGCCATTAAATTCCTTATTCTCTCGTCTCACCTGTCTTACACCGTTCTAAAAATCGATACTACAGTCAGTAACAACAGTTTTGACCTTGATTACTCGCTTCTCAAGGCTGGTGGTCTGGGTTCAGCTCCCACAATGCGCGTGAAATTTATCCCGACCGCGACGGCTCTCAGGTCGACCCAGCCTCAGCTGGGTACCAGACATGCTCTGGGAAAGTAAAGGTGGCCGGCGTGATGCTGACCACTTTACCCATTGTGTGCCGACGGTCAATGAAAAATACAGGCCTAACACTGTATTGACCTATATACCACGAGGTATAAAAGGGTTCCTTACTTTTTACTTACAAGACATTTGCAACTTTGTTCTTTAGACGCGTATAAGTATAAATTACAAATATAGCTACGCCTTACGCTCTCTATATTGATGTGCCACTTCTGTTATATTCCTTATATAAGTTACACTCTGTTAACTCCCTATACCTACATTTCATTTCTTTGATCGTTAACCTGTTCATGTATATTCAAATATCTATTTGTTCGAGCGATGTAGTTATGCGATTTGGGCTAATTGTTTTGCTGTCCGACCACATATCTGAACTTTATTTTTAAAATAACAGGTACAAACTCACGCCTACTATTATTATTTATATTAATACATATAAATAAATTTATTACTCTCGTACTCTTATATGTTAAGTATGGTTTGCAAGTAATTTCTCATAACGGTCTGTCCTGGGCAACTCGTTCATTCTCTTCCATGAAATTGAGACCGATACCTCCTGTCTATATCAGCAAAGTTTGTTTCAGGCTTTCCATATGGCGTCTTATTTTTCTTGAACCCTTTGCCTCCCACTTTAATGCCTGTTTTGGTATTCTTTGATAATTCGTTCTCAAGTTATGCCAAACATATGTCTATCTTCTCCTTCTTATAACAGTTGTTACTAGTGGTTGATCAGGTATTTCTCTGATTTCATTACTTGTCCTGAATTCATTTCATTTTATGTTCATTATTTTTCGCAGATATATATTTTCAAATGCATTCAACTAATTTTTTATATCTTTAGTAATTTTTCAACTCTCGCTGGCATATGTTACTACTGAAACAACACTGGAACTGAAAATTTGTAATTTAGTTTTAAAACTATACAGCTTACAGTATATAGTACCATATTTTATTTAGATTGTTCAGATTTCTAACACGTAATTTCAGTCGTTGTGATTGCAATATCAGACGAGCACAATTTTGAGGGACACTGTCAGCAGATAAATATCAACTGCTTGTAATTGTCAGTAGATGTCAGAACGAACAACAAATAACTGTTTAAAAGGTATAAAGACGGACGATTAACTTAATTGCACCGGGTTTTACGCCACATAGCTCGGTCCCGCTCCGTAGAAATTTTATGCCATCTGTCGAGACAATTACACACGGTACGAATCCTTAGCTGCAACAATCATAGGAATCTCCGGAAAAAAAGCATTCATGAACAGAATTCTAACCTAAGACCTTTGGAACACAAGACAACAGCTTAGCCATAGAGACCCCATTACATATAAATATAGATCCCCACACAAAAAACTAGAGATCATGAAGGCATTGAAACTAATAAAAATGTTAGAGACGCAGGGCCAAACGAATCTCCCCCACATGCTGTTAAATCGAAATCCCACCCACTACAGAGATTATGCACCAGTTTTCCAGGAAGATATGGGAAGAGGAAACTATTCCCAAAATGGGAACATATAATTAAACTGTCAAAATTGGAAATCGTTCTGAATGCAGTAATTATTGAGGTATAACACTTCTTCAAGTGATCGCCAATTTTTTTTAAAAATCGTGTGCTTTATAGATCAAACACAAACACTCAGAAAGAGACCGGATAAATTTAGAACTGAAAACAGATAGCCACACTTAACATTGTCATAAAGCAATCTGGTGAATAGTAAACATTTTTATTTATGAACTTTGTGACCTTTGAAAGTATATCCGACAATATAAAATCACACAGTGACATGGAAACTATTAAGACATTATGAAATAGTATAGATATTCTCAGACTGCGATGGTATGACAGAGTGGCAAACACCTGTGGATAAGATCACTGTAGGAGCCCATGAGAACCAGGTCAGAGGAGAAAATGACGATGGGTTGGGCATACTCTGCGGAAGACACCATCGAGTGGTACTAGACAATCACTTGAGTGGAACCTGCAAGGAAAACGGAAGAGGGGATATTCTAAACATACCTGGAGACGACGTCTTCTTGAAGAACTGAAGGATGTTAGACTATCCTTGGATGTATAAAGAAGACTTCCAGAGGCCGAGAAAAATGGAGGGCATCTATTGAAGCCCTATACTCCACGAGGAGTCAAGAGGAACAAGTCAAGATATAGAAATTTATGAAAAAGTAGACAATCATTTTCATAAAAAGTTCACATTTAAAGTAATCCAAAAGGTAAACTATCAGAGCCATTGAAAATGAAAACTAGCATAAGACAAGGATGTCTGCAGATCCCACACGCTTCTTCATGGTTATAGACTAGGTAATGCAACTAACAGCTGGTGCAAAAATAGAGAAAGTATGGACGTTTAATAAGCGGCTGGAAGATCACTGTTTTTCAGATGATCTATATCTTTTAGAATATAAACAACAGAACATAAGACAAAGCCGAACAAACGCTACTGGATTGAATGTTCTGTTCCGTTTTCAATTATTCTTCATGTATTCATTTTGAACTTTTAAGAACGTTTACTTATCACCTATTCTATGATCTTGCCATATAAAAGGCGGCCTCCACCAAAAATAATATGTAACGTGTATTTAATTAAAATATAACCTAACCCAAAGCTATGATTTTCCCGAAAATTTGTGTCTGGCCCCACCAACAAAAACGATCACGAGCCGCCACTATATATATATATATAATATATATATATATATATATATATATATATATATAATATATTATATATATATATATATATATTATACATACACACACGTCGCTACCGCCATCATGACATGAACCACTGACTATGACATAGAGGATATAGACAGCAGCTGTGAGTAAAATATACGCTCAGACGTAATATAGTAGAGGACTGCATGCTTTGATGTGCAACGTATAGGAGGCGTGCACGTAAAAGCATCGAAATGTACGGACATGACAGAGTTGGCAACGGGAGACAGAACAGAACGATATTCTTTTCTTCAGCGATCTCTGGTCATGCGCTAATTTACTGTGGACCAAAACGGTCGGAGACAGACAGGCTAGTCAAGTTTCAAAGCTTAGTTTCAGGTCGACTGGGAAAACTAAGCTTTGGGAAGCCTGAACAGAACGATACGATAAAGATGGAAGATGATGTAGTTTTGGTAGATAAAGTAGCTGAAGACTCAAGTTAGAAATAGTAGATTGTGACGGTAGGACTTTAAGCAAGTGACAGAAGAAACAAGAAGAAACAAGGAGAATAGAGGTAAACATAGATAGAATAGGTAAAGTTAGTAGTAAGCAAAATAAATAGAAATGTTAGGGTTAGGATTAATAACTGTCGTCATAGAATGTAACATCGGGACAATTCTCCAGTATGGAATACGAATTATATATGAAATCAAAGGTATGAAGCATACGTGGAACGACAGGGAATTGTTTATATTGTTTACATCGAAATAAATATTATTAACATCTGCAAATAAGAAATGCTGCCTTGTACATTTCATCATGCAATCTAGATGGACCAAGCTATATGGGAAACTCGCTACAGTGAGGTCAATCCTTCGTCTATAGTCCCATTATAGACTCTAGCAACGCCCGAGTGGTTATCGGGGCCCAAATTTGGGGTGTAAAGAATAGAACCACTGTTACCTGCAGCGCTTGTCGTAAGAGGCGAATAAGGAGGTTTGGCTGAAATCGAGATGCAGTGTCCTAAACGTGAAGAAGTCTATGCGTTTAGGGCCTACCAAACCAATGTGCAACGTATACAAGTTCTTGGCAAAGATCAAACATATCACAAAGAATGATTAAAATTGGTCGTAAAGAACGAACGCAAAGAAGAAGAAGAAGACTCTAACAACATGTTTCTAAGCTTGTGTTTGTCTAAACAAACCAGGTTCATGTTTCCTGGAATGGCTGTTGAATATGACACTTGCCTATAGTGCTTATTTGACTGAGTTCGATAGTAAATACTTTTATAAGGCGTGACCGTCGTTAAGGACGAGCCTGTGCCCAATTTCGGATTAGCTTTCTCTAAATTGACTTTTTAAAAATTGTTTAGTGTATATATTTTCTCAGAAATGTTCTAATTATCATGTTGCAGACTGTTCAGCAATCCTTTCTATTAGTATATGTTCATTGTTTTTTTCTATTAACTATTTAATTTAGTTTAGTTTAGTTGTTGAATCATCATCACTGCACATCGAACTAATTAGTCCATAAGTGCTTCTATCTTATCCTCAGCATGTCTCTCAGTTTAGTTGTCGGATCATCATCACTGCACATCGAACTAATTAGTCCATAAGTGCTTCTATCTTATCCTCAGCATGTCTCTCAGTTTAGTTGTTGAATCATCATCACTGCACATCGACCTAATTAGTCCATAAGTGCTTCTATCTTATCCTCAGCATGTCTCTCAGTTTAGTTGTTGAATCATCATCACTGCACATCGAACTAATTAGTCCATAAGTGCTTCTATCTTATCCTCAGCATGTCTCTCAGTTTAGTTGTCGGATCATCATCACTGCACATCGAACTAATTAGTCCATAAGTGCTTCTATCTTATCCTCAGCATGTCTCTCAGTTTAGTTGTCGGATCATCATCACTGCACATCGAACTAATTAGTCCATAAGTGCTTCTATCTTATCCTCAGCATGTCTCTCAGTTTAGTTGTTGAATCATCATCACTGCACATCGAACTAATTAGTCCATAAGTGCTTCTATCTTATCCTCAGCATGTCTCTCAGTTTAGTTGTTGAATCATCATCACTGCACATCGAACTAATTAGTCCATAAGTGCTTCTTTTATAAGCTGACCGTCGTTAAGGACGGGTCCATCATGCCCAATTTCGATTAGCTATCTTATTCAGATTTTACAGTTTAGTGTATATATTTGCTCAGAACTAATTATCCATAGTTCATCTATTCAGCAATCTCTTTTATTAGTAAAATATTCATTGTATTTCCTATTACTATTTATTGAGTTTAGTTTAGTTGTTGAATCATCATCACTGCACATCGAACTAATTAGTCCATAAGTGCTTCTATCTTATCCTCAGCATGTCTCTCAGTTTAGTTGTTGAATCATCATCACTGCACATCGAACTAATTAGTCCATAAGTGCTCTATCTCACCTCAGCATGTCTCTCAGTGTGTTGCAACTATCGACACCGGTTCTATGTTGGTTTACTATTCTTCTTTGACTTTCAGAATAATGTTCTTGTCTAGCTACACCACATTTGACTTGTTATTCTTGCAGTCTGTTTAGTGTTGTAGATTCACTACAATTACTTGAAACACGTCCTCTCTTCCTTAGGGAATTCAGAATATCAGTCTGGTACATTGCTCGCCCGCTTATTATAGCAGCCATACCTGCAAGCCTTTTGCGCATTTTTCCACTTACACCTGCATTCTCTGGCACACAAATAACACTGATTTTTGTCAGCCTAGACCTCTTCAGCGGCTGTAACCACTGTTTTCTAACCCAGCCTGTTTAAATCTTTCTGAGTATACTCATCGAGTTACTGAGAAAACAATCATGGATAAAAGTCTGCCAGTCCAGCCAGACTATCACTTTAGTTACTGCTATGATCTCCATAGTGAGGCTGCTCGTAGTCACGGCAAAACCACCACTGTTTTCCTTTACAACATCCCCTCTAATTTGAGCAGTGTAAGTCCATGAGCTCCACACTATCGAATCACTGACTTATCTGTGTAAATGATTACATCGTTAGCTCACGAGTTCTCCGAAATTAACGCCTGAGCTTCTGTCTCCACGACAACTGAATTAATTTTTCAAACTCTATTCCCGTTTGTTTCAAAATATTCTCAAATAAAATGAACGGATTTGCTCTATGTCGACAAGTCTTCATCCTTTGTTACCTGTGATATAATTTTTTTTTACCCCACATTTGAATTCTAAGCTCTTGTATAATCCGCAGAGGGTCAGTTCAGGTCATTAATTTTCGCCTACGTTCTATAATTTAAACATGTCTCTTTTCTAGATTTCTAGATTCACGCTTTACTGTCCTATAAAAGTACATTATTAACCTAGCTGAAAAAACCCACTGTATTACTATCATTAATTGTGACGATTTATTTAATATTTCTGTTCTAACTTAAAGAATGTTTACTCTTTTAGCAACATCTTTTTCTTGATTGACAATTTGCAAATTCCATCTGATATAATTAGTTTGTCAGAGTTTATTTACACATTTATGGACATGCTCAAAATTGTTCAAATTCTATTGAATTTTGAAGAATTCATGTCAAAACTGTCACCATGTTTTTGTCTAGTTATTTTTAATGAGTTCTTTCTTTTTAATCGCAATATCATAAAGAACCGATTTCTCATTCCTAAACGGGCCTGGCTTGTCAGTAATGTTGTCTTATTTGATTAATCGAATGGTTTGATTGATAGCTTGTTTATATCCCTGACTTAATTGAAAATTCCAAGCTATATCCTACAATAGAACACAACCTCAAACAAACATATATAAATATTTATTTATATTATCTACATATATAGAACAAATAATGTAGTCTATTTGGAAAGAATTTCTAGCAAGAAATACACAGTTTAATTCTCACTTGTCAGAATTGAGTCCAATATGTCCGATCGAATGTCAGCTGCCAAACAGAACTGTAAGCTTTATTGTATGAACAGAGTGGTGTTCAGAATTGTGGAACTGAAATCAATAATCTAGCCTATTGCAAGCGAGATCGAAGGTTACGATTTAACATTTTTCAAACGTAAGGTTACCTTTGTAGTATCCAGAGCGTGTGTTCAGTAACTATGTACTGCTACGCACGAGGTACAACTAATAAAGATGTAAGTGTTTGTCTGTTTTCTCAAACCATAGATTCCCAAACTTTTTCTGCCCACGTCCACTTTCACGTCATAAACTTTGTAACGCTTCCTCCCATTGCCGCCCACTTTGGGAACTCATGCTCTAAACTGACCACTTCATAAGCAGCAAAGTTTCCTTTACTTGGGGGGTCTAACCCTCTCGCTTTTCTAAACCAATATTTTTAATGTGACTAAAGCTGCACACTAGCTAATTAAGAACACATTGCAAAGTAAATGCTCCCAGAGGCAAAGTAAATTACGGAATTAAAGAGTTAAATTACATGTACATCTGAAGTCGGAGTAAGGCTCGCCTAAATAGCAAGGGGCACTGGTGTTATCAAAGCAAGCCTTCACGAAAAAATCGATCATAGGTCCTACATTAGGCGCCATGACTACGCCTGAATTCATAAAGAACGAGCGAAAAAAATAATAATAGGCTGCAAATTAAAATGTATGTCTAACAAACAGGACAGCCGAAGCTACCCAATAACTTTCACTACACTACAAATCTCAAATTTAATATTTCTGCTAGTTTTAGATACGTTTCTGTGTTGTTCAGTCATATACGTCTTATTCGCTTTAAATCCTTTCCTTATTATTATTAACATTTAGTCACATTTATATTGCAATGCGTTTTGAAAAAAAAAAAAAACCAGTATACTGACTTTGCGTTATCTTAAACAGTATCACAACCCAGTATATCAGTTCGGACGTGCGAATGGGTAAAGTTGATAATGTTTTAGTTTTGTTGTTATCACAACATTGAAAGATCGACTGTAATAATAATTCATGTCATTTGTCGTCATGGTGATGCTTTCAGGAAAAGTGGTCTTTACCCATCTCTTGCCCGACTGCCCAGCGTTGGATGACAGATGACAACCCCCCGGTGAGTGCGGTTCAATTCCGCAGGCTGGCAGAAAAGCCACAAGTTTTCCAGATTTACGGTGTTCGTGGCACCAAACCGAAGGGTTACGATGTCCATGGCACCGAGTTGAAGAGATGAAAGCTCAAGTGCTTCTAATCGGAAATTAAATGAATCCATCTCTTAATGTTTCCTTCCCACTTACATAATTGTCTTCCTCTTGCCTACAATTTTATTTAGCACTGTTTAAATGTGTGTTTAAAACCACCCTTTTAAATATTAAATACAGCGATTTAACAGTTCAATATGATTGGTATCTTATCTGACTCTATAGAATTCTTTACGTTTGTTCAGGGAAAGCACCTTGTGAACTTTTGTGTGTTGCAGTTTGTATGACGTGCATAGAATGCAGTAAATGGAACACGCTTAGAATGTCACAATGCAACTGTCAGTTGGATATCGTGCGTGCTATTTGAGAAAAGTGCTATTTAAGATACGACACTTCAACTGCCTGCATACGTACACTTCGTAAATTACTAGAGAAGGTTAAACAGCAAATTGGTTTGTTAGAGTGTTATAACGTTCTCTCAACAACAATGAAAGATAGGATTGGTATGATAGTTGTTGCATTCATGTGGCAATGTAAAGTATTTACTAAACGACGACGCCCGCCTGCTCAGCGTGTTCGTTGCGCGTTGGACGACGGGTGACAAGTCCCCTCCCCGTGAGCGCTGTTTAATTCCGCGGGCTGACAGAAAAGCCACAGGTTCTCCAGATTTGTGGTTTTCGTGGCACCGAACCGAAGGGTTACGATGTCCATGGCACCGAGCCAAAGAGCTGAAAAGTGCTTCTGGATCGGGAAAAAAAAACAAAAACTAAACGACGATTCAGAGTGGGATCATTGCCGTATTTGATACATTACATTTTGATTGATTGATTAATTGATAGGACTATCATCATTGCACTTCAGTGATTAACAATATGTGCTCCGATCTCTTTCTTACACATGGAGATCTCAGCGGCAGTGCACGAACTTCTTAACAAAAGCGATGGGTTCCTGTAGCACAAGACATGGTCCTCGATGTCATTTAGAAGATGATGAAAATATTGTGTGTAGGAATTTGTTATTTTAAAAATCTTTCTAATGAATTTTGCGGGGCAGCGGATTTTCAATCTGATCCTCTCGAGTTTGAGATGTCAAGGAGCGACGGCATCAAGAACAGCCTTACGAAAATGAATATCAGCTTACAAAGTGCCTTTTTTTCCGATCCAGAAGCACTTGAGCTGAAAGCTCTTCGGCTCGGTATCATGGACATCGTAACCCTTCGGCTCGGTGCCTCGAACACCTTAAATCTGGGGAACCTGTAGCTTTTCTGCCAGTCCGCGGAGTTGAACCCGCACTTACAGAGGACTAGTCACCCGTAGTCCAACGCGCTACGAACACGCTGGGCACGCGGGCTACAAAGTGCCTTAAAACAAGCACACAAGCACACTATAACCCTACGCCCCACCTTCCCCAACACTTCTATAAAGAAATAAATGGTGGAAGAGAAGAAGAAGGGTCCTTTTACTTGCTAACTAAGAACACGGACCTACGTTGTATCTTTCGTCTCCGATTGGACTAGGAACTCGCTATCACCTACACTGAGATCAGGGATCTCTGGAAAAATATCACATATTGATGTTGTGGTCTAAAGCCGAAGCTAAAGGATTGACTTAATTGCATTGGATTTTATCTCATATGGATAGGTCCCTTTCCGCAGAAATGGCACGCAATCTGCCGAGAGTATTGCACAAAACACGAAGTCTGTAGCTCCGGCAACAATCCTAGAGATCTCTTAAAAAATGCACTCGTGAACAGAACGACGCGGTACGGAATCAAACCCGCGAACTTCGGAACGCAAGAATAACAGCGTAACCACTTAGCCCCAGTCTCCCAATGTTGTGGTATTCCTGTATTGGCCCATGTCTTTGTTAACATCTTCATGAGTCCTTAACCCCTTCACTCTTCAGAGCAGACATATCGGCTCACAGTATTTTGTAATATGACGAAAATCCAGTATACCAGCTAATTTTGTATACATTGCAAAGTAAGTACGTCTTGAAGTAAAATGAATTATGAAGTAGAAGGGTTAAAGCTATTCAGTTATTTCTTTAATTCGTGTGTAAAATTCTAACCATAATTTCGAGTTTCTTTCATTATTATTGTCTATGATTCTGTATCACATGACATCAAACTATCTACATACAATGCAACTGATGAGGTGTTGTCTTTCCTTCAGGGGGAAATAATTTATTATACAGACAGTTCTTAACGACCATTTTTTTATTTTCAGGGAAGTAACACACTATTTATGTTAAGAAAATACTGTTATAGTGGAATTGTTATTATCTCTCTTGTTCTTGAGATCTTGATCATGACAGATACAGTTTTCAGTGCATTTGATATGGGAAGGGGACGGGGAGGGGGAAAGGGCAGGTATATAACAAATGCACACGAGCCAGGAACAATAAGTAACAACTGGATTCTCCCAAGCACCAGCAAAATATTAAAATTAAAAATATTGAGATCATGCATTTTCCCAGTGGCTACTTATGGTTGTGAATCATGGACTATTACACAAAAATTAAGAACGAAAATCCAGTCTTTAGAAACTAAATGCTATAGAAAGATCCTATGAGTACCATGGACAGAAAAGAAAAAGAACACTGATGTTCTGAAAGAACTAAATGTTAAAGAGAATTGACTGATAAACAACATACTATACAGAAAAATAACATACTTTGGTCACATCAAGCGTCACGATGGCCTGGAAAGAACAATACTAGAGGGCAGGGTCCCAGGACGCAGAGGCAGAGGCAGACCAAGAAGAAGATGGTTACAAGATATTAAAGAAACCATGAACATGACCATCGACGAAGTGGGTGAACTGGCAAGAGGCAGAGTGAATTTCAGATGTGCTGCAAAGAGAGCAATGTCCTATAAAGGATACGCACCTTGATGATCGATTCTCCCAATGGAGTTAATTCTTATTTTTATATGTTTGTTGGCCTACACGTTCTGATATAACCAATAAAAGACTCGTCTTTAGGTTGAAAGAGACATGCCTCCGCTTAAAGAGGTTTTAATTCCCTACACAACAAACAAAAAAAGAAACAATCAAATCCCGAAAACTTGATGATATTTTAACTAGCTCACGTGCCCGCCTGCCCAGCGTGTTCGTAGCGCGTTGGACGACGAGGGCAAGCCCCTTGTGAGTGCGAGTTCATTCCGCGAGGATGGCAGAATAAGTCACGCGGTTCTGTCAGATTATACGCTGATTCGTGGCACCGAAGGTCTCCAAGAGGTTACGATGTCGGCACGAGTTGATTCCACTGAGCCGAAGAGCTGAAAGATCAAGTGCTTTTGGATGGGAAAAAAATTAATTAAAAACTAGCTCATGTAAAACTATTATCTACTTGTTTTCGTCCATATCGTCTACTTACTTAGTATTACACTATCTTTCTTTCTTTCTTTTGTCCTTCTCTGTTTTTTTTTGCCGCTAGGCGTAGCAGGTTTAACTGATGATCGGTTTCGGAGATAATGCACGCTCGGTCGCTTGATATGTTGTGGTATTGTGGATTTTAAGATGTTTGTAACTCCATCAACCCATCTTTTCTTGGTCTGCCCCTTCCTCTTGATGATTCCATTTTCAGGTTGTACGCTCTTGCAACTGGTGTATTCGGGTTCATTCTGACCAAGTGGACAAACCACTTGAGTCTCTGTTTTTCAATAAATCTAATAGCAGGTGTTGTTCCGACTGCTCTTCTAATTTCCTCATTTCTTATATGGATTACAGCTGGACTACAGTATCATCACCCATATTTCAGTATTTCATTTAGATCTGTTCTAATATTACCATCTCATTCCCTTGTGACTGCCATACATTACCTCAGTGTGCATATTATTCTTTGATGTCTTACAGGGTAACAACAAACTCTCTCTCCACTTTACTGGTTCTTTTGCTGTCTGTATTTAATATTTGTCGACCAAAATACAGCCACAGGTGTCCACTTTTTGCGGCGTTTCAGATTTTTAGCCTTTAATACTTTTTATTTTCTCATTTATTGTATTATTATCTTGAACAAAAATGAAAACGTGGCATATCCTTTACAGGACGTAGCCATCAACCACACAAAACAAGTCGTTGATTTTTCTAGGCACCACTTATACGCTCAGTAGTTCGAAATTGCTTTCTGAACGGTGAGGTCTATTACCTCGTAAAATCCTGAAATAATTTGCTCAAACAGTCACAGTTTGAACCAGGTACGCTTGGCTGTGACAGCTCACTACCATACGCACTAGCTACAGACACTACCTTTTTTGCTATACCTAAACTTAGTCAGCCCAGGAGTTTGAACCAGATGTACGTCTTGTTGTGATGTATATCCAGTAAGCTGCACAGTACCTGTTCAGCATCTTAAGCTACAGACGCCATTTGTTTTTTATACCCTTTTAAACTTGTAATGAATTGAAGGATTAACTCGTTTTCTGGATGTTATCTTCAGTTGAACTTTGGGAAGGGGTTGTTTGATTGTTAACACACGCATGCGTCAGTGTAATGCAATCTCTCCCCAACCGCCCGATCGGTTGTTATATGAAGAGAAAAAATATTCTAGATGTAATTTCACTTGTTTCTGTGCTGGCAGTTTTACATAATACATATCATGATTATCTTGTTAGACTTGAAATACATTTTCTAAACAAGTTGTATCAATGAAAGATGATTTCTTTTATATTAATTGTCAGAAAGTCACCAATACTATCACAGAACAACTACTATCTTTCTATCTATTCTCTAATCTGTTTTGCTTTCAGTGTCAGGTCGATAAAGGAGAAAACTGGAGCGAGCCTCTCTATGCGCCTTGTCTTTCTTTCTTTTCTCCAATCCTGGTTTGCCTCACAGCTTCAGGGCAAGAAGAGATTGATAGAACGGGCTTTTGTGCGCGCTTCATAAACAGTGTCTTTCGTCGCCTCTGTTATCTATGAGGTTCACCTTTTGCGTGGCTGGATTTTTGCTTTGTATCCACTGCACCGAAGTAACATTGCACTGTCTGTTTGTAATCTGCTTATGTGGCTGAACCATTTAATTTGTTGTTTCTTGATGAAGCTCAGTACTGATATTGTACTCACTTCAAGAAACATGTAGTTTAGAACGATTACTAAAATATGAAAAGATTAGAACAATTTCTCATTCATCGCATTAGTATATAACACAACCAGAGCCGTGCCGTGCTATGCTACAGAGAGGCGGCTGCATCAGGCGGCACTGTAAGGAGGGTGGCATAAGCAGCAAAATCAAAATTGCAATTGAAGGTTATTTTAAGGAAAAACCATTTAAGGGGCGGCATTTCGAAAACTTGCATCATACTGAGAAAATATACCACACGGTCCTGAACACAATCGACTCTGCAGTCACATGTATACAAAATTCACGACTACCATTTCAACCATGTGTACACAGGGACAGACATTCCAGAATCAGAGCACATTCCTCAAGACAGCTCCGAATATGATATACTGTTGCAAACGCACTGACCTAGTGAAACAATATTGCACAGAAAACTGCTCGGACCTCTGTATGTGCTACACAAGCCAGTGAAGTTTCTACAAGAGACGACATTGAATATATAGACAATATTTCAAGCAAAGAAAGGAATCGTATACATTTTATAATGAAAGGTATTGAAGCATGTATTAGCATGAGATGTCAAATGTTTGGGTCAGTGTCAGCAATCGAGAGATGACCAAGACACTACTCCACCTTCATGTAGTGATCGTATTAACAGGCTGCATCACTGCAGCTAATTGAGTAGAACTTTAAAAGAGAATGCAAGTATGGTTAACAAATGTAACGTTACTTAACTCCTTGTGGACAAAACGCCACACTACGTGACTCTGGGTTTGGGACGCCTTGTTACCAGGAGCCACACTAAAGAGTGTTTTTGTATTCTAAAAACAAATGACTTGTAAAAACATGACTTTTGTCCTGGTCTACTAAAAGTTAAAACGCGCAGAAATCAGTCTTTACCTACATCAGGTCACAACTAAACAAACGCACTTTTCATGGCGAACAAAGAAAGAGGCGAGGAATTAATCAATAAATGTTCATCTATGGTGAAAGGAAATTCACTGAAGTCAAATTAGTTCATTATCTGACAGCACCAGAGATGTATATTTTGGTTCACTAGTGATGGAAAAGCAATGACATTGTTGTGCCTGAAGACATTTCGAAGTCCACTCCTAATTCCCATTTCTTCCGTGTGTATGATTTCTGCCCAAAGCGACATCTGAAACCACGTTCGTGTTGATAGTATTTGGTAGCAAAGGTCAGAAGTGAAATTGCTCTTGTCGGAAAATGCATTTAAAAAAAATCACACTTGTCTTGTCAACTTGAGTTTATCGCTTATATTTCGGTGTCCGCAAGCTGACTCTCCCGGGAGGTTTCTGGTGTCCGCAAGCTGACCCTTCTGTGAGGTTTCTGGGGTAGTGTAAAATAGAACCACTCAAAATTAGAACCCTCAAAATTAGCTTTAAAATTATTCGCTTGAGAACACTGGGCACCTAAAGTTTCAGCGAGGTAGGCTCTATTATCAATGAGTTACTTGTGTATAGAACGTTTTAAATTCTTCCATCCTTCCTTTCATTGTCTTGAAATATTGTCTATATATTCAACGTTGTCCCTTGTATAAACTTCGATGTCTTATAGCTCACGCAGAGGTCCGAGTAATTTTATGTCAAGTGTTGTTTCATTACGCCAGCGAGTTTGCCTCAGTATATCATATTTGGGGCAGTCTTGAAGTATGTGCTCTGCAATCTGATGTGCCTGTCCACAAAGTACACATGGCTGAATTGCCAATCTTGAATTTTGTATACATGTAGCTGCGGAGTCAATTGTGTCCTGTTCTAAGGCGCAGAATGACAACTAGTTCTAATCTGCTCATATTATAGTAATCGTCTTGTGTTGGTATTTGTGGCTTTCTGTTATCCCTTGCCATCTTATGCTATTAAACTTAATGATGGTGATAATTAATGGTGACTTTAATCAATTATAAATATCCACATTATTTCTTATTCTTCATTCTTCACTTTTTTCATTCTTGTTGCGCCCAAAGATTCGTCTGAAGACTTGCATGGATCCACGATGTCCAACGCGGCACCCGAAAGCGCCCGAGTCATACATTCACATCGCCCTATTTGGCTCTGCCTGGTTTAAAGTTCATCAGATTTCATGAGAGAAGAGAGAACTCTTTTGAATTTTCTTTTCGTAACGTTCCATTGAACACGATCTTCCGGTTTTCGTAATACTGTTTTGTTTTATTTTGTTTTCATTCTACTGTCCCTTTGTGCATTTTCACTGGACAATGAAATCTTCAATGTTGTAATAACAACATAATTAAAAAAAACTAATGAAACAAGAAGTATATGACTTAAAAAGCTCTGAGAAACTTATGTAAAACTAGCAGAAAGATTAAATTAGAAGTTTGTAGTGTAGTGATGTGGCATCTGTGGCTTAGGGATAATGACTCGGTCTATTAACCCCAACGTTCTGAGTTCGAATCAAGCTGCGGACAGTTTGGTTGCAAATTGTTTCGCGTGGATTTTTACAAAAGGACGATGGCACCAGTTCAGAAAGCAATGGCAAACTACTGAACGTAATAATGCCCAGAAATATCACAAACAGCGTTAAAAAGCTGGGATTGTTTCGCAAAGTCCTGTAAAGGATTCACTTTTTATGTAATGAAAGTTATTGGGTAGTTTATATTTTCAAACTAATCGACATATCAACTATATTAACATTACTATTATTTTTAGTAGTAGTATTGCAATCATCACATGGCGCCCGCACCTCCAGAAACATCAATCATACACGCACCAATATATAAAAACGTTGAACATCCCTGTATGTTATGTTTTTATATAGGATTTTACACACAGAAGACCGCGTTTTATCTTACACATATATGATTTATACTGTAGCATTGTGTCAGATTTGATTGGTCATAGGGGAGATCGTCAGAGCTGACTCATGCTCTTATGACATATACAACCGTGTCTAGTGTTTGATATTTATCATGCCGGCAGCGTTCTGCACTTTATAAAACATTTAGCAATTAGATAATAGCGCTGTGAGCCTATTTTTGTTAGCGTGTGTGTGTGTGTGTGTGTGGTCGTAAATAAATTATAACAGCTTGAAGTATGAGATTGAAAAGCTACGTATATATATGAAAATATATATCATCATCATCATCACCAAATAGCTTTTCCTGAGCAGAACTTTGCCACCTTAAAAGTCTTTTGGAATCTCTCTCTATCATAGGCCAGATGTTTTGCATCTGCAGCCGTCTTGCTCAAACCATCAGTTACATCCTGAATCCATCTTCTCCTTGGTCTTCGTCTTCTCCTCTTTGCAGGGATGCTTCCTTCATGATGGTCTTCTCCAGCCCTTCTTGTCTCTTTATATGTCCAAAATACTTCAATTTCCTCATTCTTATTTGTAGATCCGTCAATTTTCTTTGATTTTGAGTTCTCTCTGGATAGATCTATTTGTTTTCTTCTCCGCCCATGAACATATATATATATATATATATATATATATATATATAATACCCGTATCCTTTCCAGACCGTTGGATATGAAATGTCGGTCACTTCATATTTCTAGTCCCTAGTGTGCAGGAGCTAGGAGGGCCAATACCTTTCGTCACTTGTGGAACGTCGAGTATGGGATTGAACTCACAACCCTCTTGAGTCCGAGTCGATAGACAAGCACTCACACATTACGCTAATCCGTCCCACTACGTATGCAATGGGTAACACATAAATTAAATGGGTATATATGTAAATTAAAGAATAACAATCATAATCTTATAAAACTTAATGAGAAACAGTATGAAACTAAACTTATAAGAAAAACAGATCAGAATGATAGTAAAAAGTAAAGGAACCCTTTCATACCTCGTGGTATATAGTGCAATACAGTGTTAGGCCTGTATTTTTCATTGACCGTCGGACCACGATGGGTGATGTGGTCAGCATCACGCCGGCCGCTTTACTTTCCCAGAGCATGTCTGGTACCCACTTGAGGCTGGGTCGACCTGAGAGCCGTCGCGGTCGGGAAAAATTCCACGCGCATTGCGGGAGCTGAACCCAGACCACCAGCCTTGAGAAGGAGTTCACTAACAACTACGCTACCGCGGCTCTCAGATCAGAATGATAAGATAATGCATATTCCCAGTGGGAATATATGGAGTAAAAAAATCCTTACTTCCCTATCTGTAACAATCCTTATTCCCCCTAGTGGTAGAACTCTTAGTTCCCCTTTTGGTAAATCTCTTTATTTCCTCCTACTGGTAAAACAGTTTCAGATTTCTAACCTGGAATATGCAGGAAACACCCTAATATAACTCACTTTTAAAAGGAGGGGGTGAAGAATGAGAATCGAAGAGCCCCTAGATCAATGACATGACAAGACTTGGACAGTTCAATTTCCAGCAAGACGCACTGTCGTCAAAAATAGTTGTCCCTAATGACTGTACTCCAGCAATGATCTTGTCTCACAGACAGCTCTAATTACGTTCTTAAGCTTATTACTCGAGTGTCCCCGCTGACTGCATTCATCATTTTCTTTTCGATTCCAACAAACTTATAGAACTATAGATTATGATCCGGATAAAGCTATTCTCTACACAAATATTGCAAATTGTATTAATTATATAGAAGAGCCCCAGTGTGTTGTCGGGGCCAGCAAGAGGAGAAAAGAATAGTACCACTGCGACATACAAGGCATGTGGTAAAGAAACACCATCACATATAGCAGCAAAAGAGTGTACAGAGGGCGGAGAGACCATCCTCTGCATGAGCTCCAGTCTACCGCAGCAACTGTAGCAAGTAATGCTACTCTAGAATAGAACATTACAGACACAACAAACAATGTGGTCCAATATAGAACATACTACATGACGCAAGACATATTGTCTCTTGAGACAAAGAGACCAACGATAATAATGGAGAATATATATTGCGATCTGAGAATAACTGCTGCTGACGCCGGTCAACTTGCAGAGAACAGAGAGTTTTTCAGGACTGCTATCATGGGAGCTAAGTTCCGGAAGGGACTTCTTCTTCTCCTGCGTTCTCACTAGATTGGGATTTCGGATTCTCGAATAAAGACAGCCGTCTGCCCGCCATACAGTTTGTCTTGGACGCTAGTGTAAGTGGGCCACCTCTTTCTTATCAAGTCTGGATACTGGGGGCAGTTCTGTAGGATATCATTCATATGATTTCTACTTCCTGTTTGTGCGACCTCTTCCTCAGTAAGTTTTGGCCACCCTCGTGATGGTAGGTCTGACATTCTTACTGCGTGGCTAAATCTCCGAGGCAGATTGGCGACCGTAGAATCCGTTATCCCATTCCTCATTGTGAGGGGTCGTTGCAACATGTTATGCGCCTTACGGCCTGGTGCATCCGTTTTCTGCAAGCATTTGTTTCGGGTTAGCATTCCCTAGGGGAGACGTGCATTTGATTTCAGCCAAACCTCCTTAGTCGCCTCTTACGACATGCGTGGCAGGTAACAGTGGTTCTATTCTTTACACCCCAAATGTGGGCCCCGGTAACCACTCGGGCGGGAAGGGACAAACTACTTGATGATGTTGATGATATATATCAGTGGCGGCTCGTGATCGTTTTTGTTGGTGGGCCAGACACAAATTTTCGGGAAAATCATAGCTTTGGGTTAGGTTATATTTTAATGTATTAAATAATAAATACACGTTACATATTATCTTTGGTGGGGCCTGGCCCTCTGGCCTTAATGACGAGCCGCCACTGATATATATATATATATATATAATACAAACATTTGTTTATGAGTTTATGTTAAACGTACCCTTATTGCATTGCTTCATAAATTAACTGTTATTATTGATGAGTATTTCACATGGGGGTCTTGCAACGTTAACTATGCTGACATTTGCAAACGTTGCAATATGCATTACATAGGCGAAATTGGCATGAAGCTTAGTGGTCCCTTCTGTCAACATCTATACGCTTCGCACTCTTTGATCCCGTAAGCAGCCTACTTCAATATCACAGATTATCTGGAAACTTTGTCATCCAGGTCACAGTCATCTGACCTAGTTCATCTGATAAACGATGTAGATTTCACTTAGAGCTTTATATCTTTACATAGTACATTGCGACCTCTTTCACTAAACACATCCAAATATATACGCTTCTTGATACAGTTTCTTCTAATGCTGGATATATATATGTATATATTACTGTTTCTAGTTTTGACATCTGTTTTGTTTTCAGATACATATTTTGTTTATTAACTATATGGGAATAGAACATCTAATGGTTAAATGGCATAGTAGAATCCTGTCAAAAAGCAAAAATAACATTCACCAAAGCCACCAGAACAGCGCAAAACATAAACAGAAAACCACGACACTGGGCAACAACTCGGTAACGTGTGACGACAAAAGAAGAATAGTACATGTTGTAATAGAGAGTAATGTGAATAGTGCATGTTGTAATAGAGTAATGTGAATAGTGCATGTTGTAATAGAGAGTAATGTGAATAGTGCATGTTGTAATAGAGTAATGTGAATAGTGCATGTTGTAATAGAGTAATGTGAATAGTACATGTTGTAATAGAGTAATGTGAATAGTACATGTTGTAATAGAGTAATGTGAATAGTGCATGTTGTAATAGAGTAATGTGAATAGTGCATGTTGTAATAGAGAGTAATGTGAATAGTGCATGTTGTAATATAGTAATGTGAATAGTACATGTTGTAATATAGTAATGTGAATAGTGCATGTTGTAATATAGTAATGTGAATAGTGCATGTTGTAATAGGTAATGTGAATAGTGCATGTTGTAATAGAGTAATGTGAATAGTGCATGTTGTAATAGAGTAATGTGAATAGTGCATGTTGTAATAGAGTAATGTGAATAGTTCATGTTGTAATAGAGTAATGTGAATAGTGCATGTTGTAATAGGGTAATGTGAATAGTCATGTTGTAATAAGTAATGTGAATAGTGCATGTTGTAATAGAGTAATGTGAATAGTCATGTTGTAATAAGTAATGTGAATAGTACATGTTGTAATATAGTAATGTGAATAGTACATGTTGTAATAGAGTAATGTGAATAGTTCATGTTGTAATAGAGTAATGTGAATAGTTCATGTTGTAATAGAGTAATGTGAATAGTGCATGTTGTAATAGGGTAATGTGAATAGTGCATGTTGTAATAGAGTAATGTGAATAGTTCATGTTGTAATAGAGTAATGTGAATAGTCATGTTGTAATAAGTAATGTGAATAGTACATGTTTCGAGACGAGAGTGATAATAGGACCATACGACAGCGCCGTTAGAACAGAAAACACAATAGAGAAATGAAGTTGGGAATGTTGTAGCCAGAGAGGAGACTAGATGACGTATTTTGGAAATAAAATTTAACACATATTTGGGAAATGAGATTAGATCATGTAATAAGGCAATTAAATTGGATCATGCAATTTGAGAATAAAAAAAGGAACACGGAATGCTGGAGTGAGAATAGAACTTGCTGGAAAATGAAGGGAAAAAAGTTTAAGAAAAGGGAGAGGGAATGAAAAAAGTATTGGGCTGCAATATTATATATTATGGTATAGGGGACAGTCCTGTACAGAATTGCTAAAGATTATCAAAAATGGAGATATGTAAAGCTAAGAGACAAGATAATCGACATCTCGAGACACATCATTTAATGTTGATATATAAACAAAATACTTAATGTTGATATATAAACAAAATACTTAATGTTGATATATAAACAAAATACTTAATGTTGATATATAAACAAAATACTTAATGTTGATATATAAACAAAATACTTAATGTTGATATATAAACAAAATACTTAATGTTGATATATAAACAAAATACTTAATGTTGATGTATAAACAAAATACTTAATGTTGAAAATATAAAGAAAAAAATAATTAATGTTGATATATAAACAAAATACTTAATGTTGATGTATAAACAAAAATAGGGATAGGGTTTCCATGCATGCGGGAATTAATTTCGATATTAGAAAAAGAAATATAAAAATATTCACATCTACATGGATTTAAGTGCTAAAGAGTTCTATATCTCGACTTCTCTCGTATAAGTGTTTCATACGTCTCTTCTCCCTTCGTTCAAGTGCTAAGGACACCTATTCCTATCTCATTGAATTACTACATACATCTCTCATTCAAGTGCTACATACATCTCTTCCGCTGTCGTTGAATTATTACAGACATATCTCATTCAAGTGCTGCATACATTTCTACCACTGTCGTTGAATTATTACAGGCATATCTCATTCAAGTGCTGCATACATTTCTACCACTGTCGTTGAATTATTACAGACATATCTCATTCAAGTGTTGCATACATTTCTACCACTGTCGTTGAATTATTACAGACATATCTCATTCAAGTGCTGCATACATTTCTACCACTGTCGTAGAATTATTACAGACATATCTCATTCAAGTGCTGCATACATTTCTACCACTGTCGTTGAATTATTACAGACATATCTCATTCAAGTGCTGCATACATTTCTACCACTGTCGTTGAATTATTACAGACATATCTCATTCAAGTGCTGCATACATTTCTACCACTGTCGTTGAATTATTACAGACATATCTCATTCAAGTGCTGCATACATTTCTACCACTGTCGTTGAATTATTACAGACATATCTCATTCAAGTGCTGCATACATTTCTACCACTGTCGTAGAATTATTACAGACATATCTCATTCAAGTGCTGCATACATTTCTACCACTGTCGTTGAATTATTACAGACATATCTCATTCAAGTGCTGCATACATTTCTACCACTGTCGTTGAATTATTACAGACATATCTCATTCAAGTGTGCATACATTTTACCACTGTCGTTGAATTATTACAGACATATCTCATTCAAGTGCTGCAAACGTTTTCATCTAATCATTTCTCATGCAAATGTTAATAACTCTACATCTCTTCCCTACTCTTTCAAGTGCTAACTACTTCTACACCTCTACTCTCTCATGCCCGTGTTACATACTTCTAAATCTCTTCTCTCTCATGCCCGTGTTACATACTTCTATACTCTCTTCTCTCCATGTCCGTGTTACATACTTCTATACCTCTTCTCTCTCATGTCCGTGTTACATACTTCTATATCTCTACTCTCTCATGCCCGTGTTACATACTTCTATATCTCTTCTCTCTCATGCCCGTGTTACATACTTCTAATCTCTTCTTCTCATGTCCGTGTTACATACTTCTATATCTCTTCTCTCTCATGCCGTGTTACATACTTCTATATCTCTTCTCTCTCATGTCCGTGTTACATACTTCTATATCTCTTCTCTCTATGTCCGTGTTACATACTTCTATACCTCTTCTCTCTCATGTCCGTGTTACATACTTCCATCTCTTCTTCTCATGTCCGTGTTACATACTTCCATATCTCTTCTCTCTCATGTCCGTGTTACATACTTCCATATCTCTACTCTCTCATGTCCGTGTTACATACTTCCATATCTCTTCTCTCTCATGTCCGTGTTACATACTTCCTATATCTCTCTCTCTCATGTCCGTGTTACATACTTCCATATCTCTTCTCTCTCATGTCCGTGTTACAGATTTCTACACCTCTTCTCTCTCATGTCCGTGTTACATACTTCTATATCTCTTCTCTCTCATGTCTGTGTTACATACTTCTATATCTCTTCTCTCTCATGTCCGTGTTACATACTTCTACACCTCTTCTCTCTCATGTCCGTGTTACATACTTCTATATCTCTTCTCTCTCATGTCCGTGTTACATACTTCCATATCTATTCTCTCTCATGTCCGTGTTACATACTTCCATATCTCTTCTCTCTCATGTCCGTGTTACATACTTCTATATCTCTTCTCTCTCATGTCCGAGTTACATACTTCTATACCTCTTCTCTCTCATGTCCGTGTTACATACTTCTATATCTCTTCTCTCTCATGCCGTGTTACATACTTCTACACTCTCTTCTCTCTCATGCCCGTGTTACATACTTCTACACCTCTTCTCTCTCATGTCCGTGTTACATACTTCTATATCTCTTCTCTCTCATGTCCGTGTTACATACTTCTATATTCTTCTTCTCATGTCCGTGTTACATACTTCTACCTCTTCTCTCTCATGTCCGTGTTACATACTTCTATACCTCTTCTCTCGCATGTCCGTGTTACATACTTCTATATCTCTTCTCTCTCATGTCCGAGTTACATACTTCTATATCTCTTCTCTCTCATGTCCGTGTTACATACTTCTATATCTCTTCTCTCTCATGTCCGTGTTACATACTTCTATACCTCTTCTCTCATGTCCGAGTTACATACTTCTATACCTCTTCTCTCTCATGTCCGAGTTATATACTTCTATATCTCTTCTCTCTCATGTCTGTGTTACATACTTCTATATCTCTTCTCTCTCATGTCCGAGTTACATACTTCTATATCTCTTCTCTCTCATGCACGTGTTACATACTTCTATATCTCTTCTCTCTCATGTCTGTGTTACATACTTCTAAATCTCTTCTCTCTCATGTCCGTGTTACATACTTCTATACCTCTTCTCTCTCATGTCCGTGTTACATACTTCTATCTCTCTTCTCTCTCATGTCCGTGTTACATACTTCTATAACTCTTCTCTCTCATGTCCGTGTTACATACTTCTATATCTCTTCTCTCTCATGTCCGTGTTACATACTTCTATACCTCTTCTCTCTCATGTCCGTGTTACATACTTCTAAATCTCTTCTCTCTCATGTCCGTGTTACATACTTCTATATCTCTCTCTCTCATGTCCGTGTTACATACTTCTATATCTCTTCTCTCTCATGTCCTTGTTACATACTTCTATACCTCTTCTCTCTCATGTCCGTGTTACATACTTCTATACCTCTTATCTCTCATGTCCGTGTTACATACTTCTATACCTCTTCTCTCTCATGTCCGTGTTACATACTTCTATATCTCTTCTCTCTCATGTCCGTGTTACATACTTATATATCTTCTCTCTCATGTCCGTGTTACATACTTCTATATCTCTTCTCTCTCATGTCCGTGTTACATACTTCTATATCTCTTCTCTCTCATGTCCGTGTTACATACTTCTATACCTCTTCTCTCTCATGTCTGTGTTACATACTTCTAAATCTCTTCTCTCTCATGTCCGTGTTACATACTTCTATATCTCTTCTCTCTCATGTCCGTGTTACATACTTCTATATCTCTTCTCTCATGTCCGTGTTACATACTTCTATACTCTTCTCTCTCATGTCCGTGTTACATACTTCTAACCTCTTCTCTCTCATGTCCGTGTTACATACTTCTATATCTCTTCTCCTCATGTCCAGTGTTACATACTTCTATATCTCTTCTCTCTCATGTCCGTGTTACATACTTCATACCTCTTTCTCTCTCATGTCCGTGTTACATACTTCTATACTCTCTCTCTCATGTCCGTGTTACATACTTCTATATCTTCTCTCTCATGTCCTGTGTTACATACTTCTATACCTCTTCTCTCTCATGTCCGTGTTACATACTTCTATACATCTTCTCTCTCATGTCCGTGTTACATACTTCTATACCTCTATCTCTCATGTCCGTGTTACATACTTCTATACCTCTTCTCTCTCATGTCCGTGTTACATACTTCTACATCTCTTCTCTCTCATGCCCGTGTTACATACTTCTATATCTCTTCTCTCTCATGCCTGTGTTACAACTTCTATACTCTTCTCTCTCATGTCCGAGTTACATACTTCTAATCTCTCTCTCTCATGCCGTGTTACATACTTCTATATCTCTTCTCTCATGCCCGTGTCACAGACTCTACATCTCTATCTCTCTCATGCCGTGTCACAGACTCTACATCTCTACTCTCTCATGCCCGTGTCACAGACTCTACACTCTCTCTCTCTCATGCCCGTGTCACAGACTCTACATCTCTACTTTCTCATGCCCGTGTCTACAGATCTCTACTCTCTCTCATGCCGTGTCACAGACTGCTACATCTCTCTCTCTCATGCCCGTGTCACAGACGCTCATCTCTTCTCTCTCATGCCGTGTCACAGACTCTACATCTCTACTCTCTCATGCCGTGTCACAGACTCTACATCTCTACTCTCTCTGCCCGTGTCACAGACTCTACATCTCTACTCTCTTATGCCCGTGTCAGACTACTACATCTCTACTCTCTATGCCCGTGTACAGACTCTATCATCTCTCTCTCTTATGCCCGTGTCACAGACGCTACATCTCTACTCTCTCATGCCGTGTCACAGACCTGCTACATCTCTACTCTCTCATGCCCGTGTCACAGACTACTCATCTCTCTCTCTCATGCCCGTGTCACAGACTCTAATTCTACTCTTCGTGCCCGTGTCACAGACCGCTACATCTCTACTCTCTTATGCCCGTGTACAGACTCTACATCTCTACTCTCTTATGCCCGTGTCACAGACTTGCTACATCTCTACTCTCTATGCCCGTGTTACAGACTCTACATCTCTACTCTCTTATGCCCGTGTACAGACTCTACATCTCTACTCTCTCATGCCGTCTTACAGACCGCTACATCTCTACTCTCTCATGCCCGTGTACAGACTACATCTCTACTCTCTCATGCCGTGTTACAGACTCTACATCTCTACTCTCTCTGCCCGTGTACAGACCCTACATCTCTACTCTCTCATGCCGTGTCACAGACTCTACATCTCTTCTCTCTCATGTCCGTGTACAGACTGCTCATTCTCTCTCTTATGCCCTGTCACAGACTCTACATCTCTACTCTCTATGCCCGTGTTACAGACTTCTCATCTCTCTTCTCTTCATGTCCGTCTTACAGACCGCTACATCTCTTCTCTATCATGTCGTCTTACAGACCTAATCTCTTCTCTTCATGTCCGTTTACAGACTTCTATATCTCTTCTTCTCAAATTCAGCAGTGAAAGATTTCAACTAGTAACGTTAGAACAACATGTACAATTCATTGACCTTGAAGACAGATTGACATATTATGATAGCAGACGGCACACGTCATTCTTTTTTATCCTCATCTGTAACATATAACAAAATCTCGGCTGACTTCCTTATTTTCCAGTTTCACTGAAGTTCTTGCTCTCTTCCTTGCTTCCAAACAACATTTCAGCAACATTTGCTTGTCCTGTTTTTGGTTTGGCTTCGTAGACATTTTCCAAAATACAAAGGTTGCCTTTAACTATACAGCAAATTTACATGTGATGCGTGGTGTTGGTTTGGTTTACATAATACAACGTTCTGGGCCAATTCGTGTTGTTAACGGTAATCTGACCTGAGTTTAATAAAGAAACCACCAGGTTGAATAACATCTTGTCGTATGTAGCATTTGTTCATCGTGTTAAATTATGTTTTTAACTTTACTGAATCGTGCATTGAATCAGTATTAATCAGTGGCGGTCTGATCCTTTTTTGGTGGAGCCAGACTCAAATTTGCAGAAAATCACTGGTTTTGGGTTAGGTTATATTTTAATTTATTAACTAATAAATACATGTTCACATTGTTTTGTGGGGCTCGGCCACTGGCCTTAATGACGAGCCCCACTGGTATTAATAATCACTATCATCGTCAGCATCAGGTGCCGTGCCGGCTGGTGTATGCGATCATGGATCTCAACAAATCTCTGTCTCTGGTGTTTTCTATCATATCAGATGTTGACTCTCTCCGTGTCATGATAAGACTGTCCATAATTTTTCTCTCTGTTTTCCACGTCTCGTCTCCTCGATTTTACCGGTTATCACAATGTGTTCTAAGCCTCCACTTCTCATTAAATGTCCGAAAAATGATGATTACCTCGTTCTTATATTGATAATAAGATTTCTTTGTGTCTTCGCCTCATTCAACACCTTCACATTCGAAATTTTAGCAATTTATGGGATTCTCATCATTCTTCTGTAAAACCACATCTCTGTGGCTTCTAGAGATTTAATGCCATATATATAGTGTAAACATTAGAGCTGTCATAAGTTATGAAGAGGAGTGTCACATGTTTTATACCTCCTGACTGGCCGCCTGTCCGGCGTGCTCGAAGCGCGTTAGACGATGGGTGACAAGTTCTCTGTGAGTGCGGTTCAATTATGCGGGTTGCCAGTAAAGACACAGGTTCTCCAGATTTACGGTGTTTGTGGAACCAAACCGAACGATTACGATGTCCATGACACCGATCTGAAGAGGTACGATGTCCATGACACCGAGACGAAGGGTTACGATGTCCATGGCACCGAACCGAATTGTTGCGATGTTCATGGAACCGAACCGAAGGGTTACGATGCCCATGGCACCGAACCGAAGTGTTACGATGTCCATGGCACCAAACCGAAGGGTTACGATGTCCATGGCACCGAACCGAAGGGTTACGATGTCTATGGCACCGAATCGAAGGGTTACGATGTCCATGGCACCGAGCTGAAGGGTTACAATGTCCATGGCACCGAACCGAAGAGCTGAAAAGCCCAAGTGCTTCTGGATCGAAAACAAAATACCTCCTGACAGTAATGAGGACGATGAAAGAGTAATATGTTTTCAAAATAGAGATCTCGCCTGTGTGTGCCGGGGCCCACAAGGGAAGCAAAGAATAGTACCACTGCGACCTACAAGGCATGTCGAGTGGGGACTGATGTAGGGTCTAGGAAGCTATCCTAGTAAATAAAAGCGTCGCAGAAATTGGATGTGATGACCTATTTGTAGGCGCATAACTGGCACAATGTACAATCGTTCTTAGACTCAGATCACATACAAATCACACAAAGTGGTTAACAAGTGGTCGATATGGAGCGTTTGAAGAAGAAACAGAAGAATAATAAAGGCCTGTCACATGTTTTATACCTCCAATCACGCTGAGGAGATTGAAAGAAGGGCATCTTTTCAGATGATGACATCCTCTGATTTTGCGAAAACAACGCGGTCTTTCTTCGTTCAATGTTTACTTAGAACTAAACCCTATGCAAACTATGAATGTTCTCCAAATGTTACCATAGCAACACAATGCAACAAAGTTTTGAAGTTCATGAAGGGATTTATCTACAAATTGTATGATATCGAAGATGGCCTTGGACAATTCAAATGTTCTGATATATTTGAATGACGTCTTCTGGCTGAAATAGATATCTAACGACAGGTAATCCTATGTTTATTTAACGGCAGGGGAGTTTTAACGTGCAGCTAAGATTCTATTCTTCAACAGTAAGAGTTTAAAACACTTTAGGTAAAGGTTCTTTACTGCAGAAATGCCTCTTTCAGCAACCTGTTCTCATTTTTATCTCTTTCTCTCTCTCTCTCTCTCTCTCTCTCTCTCTCTCTCTCTCTGCATGTGACGTCTCTGGTGTTTAGGCAGTAACAAAGCACACTATTCTTCTATGTTCTTGGTCGTTCTCTGTATTGTGTTCCAGATGTGATTAATTTCTTTCAGTTCTTGTTCTGCTGTTCTCCTCCATGTCGTTCTCTGTATTGTGTTCCAGCTGTGATTCATTTCTTTCATTTCTTGCTCTGCTGTTCTCCTCCATGTCGTTCTCTGTATTGTGTTCCAGCTGTAATTCATTTATTTCAGTTCCTGTTCTGCTGTTCTCCTCCAGATAGTTTTAGATCTTCCACTTTTCGTTTAGTCTCTGTTGTACATCTCAGTGCAGTTTGTGTGACAGAGTTAGTCTCTAGGCTTCATTTGTTTGGGGTTATGTATTAATTATGTTATTGAAGAAATATGGACATCGTTCAAAGTCCCCCTCCTCAACTCAAAATGAAGAAGTTAATTAGATTGTAATTGTCTACCTCCAAGAATATGTCAACAAAATTAATATTGACATAGTTATTAATAGTGTTGATAGTTTCAAATAAAGGCTCTTGTTACTTGTTACTTGTTACTTGTTAAATGTTATGATAGTTTCAAATAAAGGCTCTTGTTACTTGTTAAATGTTATGATAGCTTCAAATAAAGGCTCTTGTTACTTGTTAAATGTTATGATAGTTTCAAATAAAGGCTCTTGTTACTTGTTAAATGTTATGATAGCTTCAAATAAAGGCTCTTGTTACTTGTTACTTGTTACTTGTTACTTGTTACTTGTTAAATGTTATGATAGTTTCAAATCTTCATTCTTCTGTTTCGAACGCTCATATCGACTAATTGTTAAACCACTCTTTGTGATCTGTATGTGATCTGAGCTTAAGAACGATTGCACGTTGTGCCAGTCATGCGCCTAAAAGTAGACCAATAGATCCGATTTCTGCGACGATTTTTATTTACTAGGGTAGCTTCACGAGACTCCTACCTCAGTCATTCCTTACGACATGCCTTGTAGGTCATAGTCTTACTATTCTTTGTTCCTTGCGAGCCCTGGCAAGATAGTTTCAAATAAAGACTTGTTAGTTGATAATAAATTTGGTAGTTTCAAATAAAGACTTGTTAGTTGATAATAAATTTGGTAGTTTCAAATAAAGACTTGTTAGTTGATAATAAATTTGGTAGTTTCAAATAAAGACTTGTTAGTTGATAATAAATTTGGTAGTTTCAAATAAAGACTTGTTAGTTGATAATAAATTTGGTAGTTTCAAATAAAGACTTGTTAGTTGATAATAAATTTGGTAGTTTCAAATAAAGACTTGTTAGTTGATAATAAATTTGGTAGTTTCAAATAAAGACTGTTGCCTTCTGTTTTAGTAAATTGTTTGGTTCTAATTATACTATACTGTTTTACTTACTTATACATATAAACCTTCATTACAAAAAATGAACGAATTAACTAACGCTTTTACGACCACATCAACCCTCCTACCCTTTAAAGCTAAAAGTTAATTGCATATCCTTTACATGACTTTGCGAATCAACCCCATCTTTTTAACGCTGTTTGTGATATTTCTACCCATTATTACGTTCAGTAGTTTGCGATTGCTTTCTGAACGGTGGTGCCATCGTTCTTTTGTAAAATCCACGCTAAACAATTTGCAACCAAATTGTTCGCAGCGTGATTCGAACTCAGAACGTCGGGGTTAATAGACTGAGTCGCTATCCCGTAGGCCACAGGCGCCTCCTACCCTTTACATCTCAGAAAACAAAATCAATTGAAATGTCGTTGTTGTGTATGAAATGTTCTTTCTTCTCTCTCGCTAAACGTTCTCAATGTCGTTGTTGTGTATGAAATGTTCTTTCTTTCTCTCGCTAAACGTTCTCAATGTCGTTGTTGTGAATGAAATGTTCTTTCTTCTCTCTCGCTAAACGTTCTCAATGGAATATAGGGCTGCAATATACTCGTATTATTGATATTTATATTAGTCTTTTTTATTCATTGTTACTAATTAAATACGGTATTATTCTACAATAAGTAGGTCAACAGGTCAACTAAATATACATGTGAATAATGTAAAAATACAACAGACTCCAAATTCAAATATCTCGGGAGTATATTCACAGCAGATGGAAAGATGGACAGAAAAATCGAGACTATATGCCAGAAGGTAAACGCAGTGACATCCCAACTGTCACCACTATTAAAAGATCCAAGCATTAACATGGCAGTCAAACGACAACTGATAAACTGCATATTTATTCCAACTCTCTGCTATCAGTGTCAAACATGGCTCCTGACTAAAACACAAGAAAGAAAGATTACAACATGTGAAATGAGATGTCTATGAAAAGCTGTCAACGTTACAAGGCGAGATAGAGTGAGAAACGAGAATATCAGAAGCATCGTTGGTACTATACCATGCATACAGTACATCGAGAAGCAAAGAATCAAGTGGTTCGGCCATCTAATGAGAATGGAACCACATTTACTACCATCACGTGCCTACAATAATCGACACTCAGGGCGCAGAGCACTAGGCAGGCCAAGAACACGATGGAAGATAACTCTCAGAGTCCCTGCGAAAGCATGGACTGACAACGTCAAGCGCAACACACCTGGCACAAGATAGAAAACTAACTTTCCCCACGCCGCTTCACGGCAAATGTGGTTAAGATAAGATAAGATTATTCTACTATTGTTACTAATTGTTACTAATTCATTTTTACTTATTCATTATTTCTAATTATCATCAATTGTTACAAACTGTTACCAATTGTGACTAATTCATTGTTACTTATTAATTGTTACTAATTATTACTCATTGTTGCTAATTGTTTCTAAGGGTTACTATTTAATTGTTACGTATTCATTGTTACTGTTGCTACTTGTTACTAATGGAACTACAGTAATGACATTTTCCCAAACATTTTGCCAACAATACATTACAGTTTCCGTAACAAACGGTGTTGACGATTCAAATTACCGTAACAAATCGGGTTGACGATTCAAATTACCGGAACAAACGGTGTTAACGATTCAAATTACCGTAACAAACCGTGTTGACGATTCAAATTACCGTAACAAACGGTGTTAACGATTCAAATTACCGTAGCAAACCATGTTGACGATTCAAATAACCGTAACAAACCAAATTAACGATTTAAATTACCGTAACAAACCGTGTTGACGAATCAAATTATCGTAACAAATCGTGTTGGTAATTCAAATTACCGTAACAAACCGTGTTGACGAATCAAATTACCGTAACAAACTGTTGACAATTCAATTTACCGTAACAAATCGTTTTGGGTAATTCAAATTACCGTAACAAACCGTTGACGAATCAAATTACCGTAACAAATCGTGTTGACAATTCAAATTACCGTAACAAATCGTGTTGGTAATTCAAATTACCGTAACAAATCGTGTTGACGAATCAAATTACCGTAACAAATCGTGTTGGTAATTCAAATTACCGTAACAAACCGCGTTGACGAATCAAATTACCGTAAAAATCGTTTGACGATTCAAATTACTCGAATCAAATCGTGTTGTAATTCAATTACCGTAACAAACCGCGTTGACGAATCAAATTACCGTAACAAATCGTGTTGACGATTCAAATTACGTAACAAATCTGTTGATAATTCAATTACCTGAACAAACCGCGTTGACGAATCAAATTACCGTTACAAACCGTGTTGACGAATCAAATTACCGTAACAAATCGTGTTGACGATTCAAATTACCGTAACAAATCGTGTTGACAATTCAAATTACCGTAACAAATCGTGCTGACGTTCAAATACCCAAAAAAATTAACTACTTGAAAAAAATGTCAGGTATATTGATTATATCTCGAAGATCTTACTTCGAAGATGATCCTTATATATTTGTTTAATCACATTTCTCGCAGATCTTACTTCGACGATGATCCTTATATATTTGTTTAATCACATTTCTCGCAGATCTTACTTCGAAGATGATCCTTATATATTTGTTTAATCACATTTCTCGAAGATCTTACTTCGAAGATGATCTATATATTTGTTTCATCACATTTCTCGAAGATCTTACTTCGAAGATGATTCTTATATATTTGTTTCATCACATTTCTCGAAGATCTTACTTCGACGATGATCCTTATATATTTGTTTAATCACATTTCTCGCAGATCTTACTTCGAAGATGATCCTTATATATTTGTTTAATCACATTTCTCGCAGATCTTACTTCGACGATGATCCTTATATATTTGTTTCATCACATTTCTTATTTCTCCCAGTTTATTCTATTTCAAATGAACAAGAAAATATAAATTTTAGTTTTTAATTTTTAGAAATTCCGGTTTCGGTTTGATAGGATCAATCAATACTTTTTTTCAATTGACATTTTAGTTGTCATCGATTGTCAACATTTTTCTGGAATATCTGACGTATGTGGCACTCAATTGTATCCTTGCATAACATCATATGATTATTACCCAGCTTGGGATCGGTTTCCGAGTACTGTATTACCGTTTTCTTTCTCTGGAGATGTTTATGTCACACTTTCAAGGATTAGGTTTTGTTGGATATAATATTATTCATAATATTAACTTATTTTTCTGGCATTGCTTGGACTAGTTCAGTGTTTTCTTATGTGATGTATTCAGTCTGAGCACATCATCATCAGGTGCTGTATCCGTAAACGAAGGTTAGCTGCAATGGTCCTTTAACGTTTCCTGTCTCTTGCCTTGTTGCTGCACTCTTCCAGGTTGTAATTTGTCCATAGCTTTATTTTATTCCCTCTCACTTGTGTCTCTGTCTTCCTCGTGATCAGGACCGTGCCGTGATATGATGCAGAGAGGCGGCTGCATCAGGCGGCACCGTAAGAGGGGCTGCATAAGCAGCAAAATCAAAATTACAATGGAAGGTTATTTTAAAGAAAATAATTTAAGGGGCGGAATTTCGAAGACTTGCATCATACTGAGAAAACATACCGCACGGTCCTGCTCATGCTGCACTTATCTTTCATTATATAAAACAGTTTTGATAATAATATTTTTACGTTTTTGAAATATTGTATTTGTTTGAATAAAAATAATAATTTATGTAGTAGTTCTTTCTTTATTACTAGTTTTTTTCTGAAACTTTTTATTTATCTGTTTTTTCTTGTAATGAAATATGATCTATACTTCTATGTATCTACACGTCAAAATATATTAACTCCTTGTGCATAAAACCAAAGTTAATTCTGTCTTTTCAAAAGCTTGTTCAATATCCCTGTAATTTAACTCTACCAACGAAACAAACAACTACATAGTTAATATAGTGCTTGATAATCCTTATCTTAGTTTATTTGTTCAGATGTTAGAAATTTCCTCATTGAAGTACTTTTGGTCATTCTTATTCACTTCCTAATCTCTTTTCCCATTAAATTTCAGCTTACTTTTATTTACAATGACTTGTCTATTTTATCTTGATTCTGATTCGACATATTTCTTTACGCCTTAAAATAAATCACCCACGTACACGCACACACACACGCACACACACACATGAACACGCACACATACATGAAAATATAAATGCAGAAATGAGCTCATGAGAGTAAGATAAAATTGAGAGGTGGAGAGAGCATTTTCAGCAGCTGTTAAACCGTCCTAATCCGCTTGTTCTTACTGACAAAGAAGAGACAGAAGAAGAATTAGATATAAACATCCAACTCTTCTTAGAAGTAGAGATAAAAGAAATCATTAATGAACAGAAGAAGAATAAAGCACCGGGTAGTAATGAAGTTTGAGCAGAATGCTGATTTGGCAGAAGAAACAGAAACTCCAAGACCTATGCAGTTATTCTGAACGATATAAATGGGATAAAGAAGTAATTCCAGAAGAATGGAGAAATAGCACTGTTATCAAGTTGCCAAGGAAGGGGGCTTAGGAAACTGTAATAACTGGAGAGGAATAAACCCAGTTATCACTAACAAGTAAAATATTGAGTACAGTGATTCTTTAAAGAAGAAAAGCGGTATGAGATAACACAATTTAAGAATTCAAATAAAACCATGTGGTCTTGGGAAAAGAAAATCATGCATAGACTACATTTTACACTACGTCAAATCAAAGCAATGAATGGAATAGTTCCGTAAATATGGTGTTTACTGATTTTGAACTTATATTTGATAGCCTCCACATGGAATCTATAGTAAAGATTCTCCGGCATTATAGAATACCAACACAAGTAGCTATTTTGAGCATTATATCATGTTTTAGTGTCAAGTAGTTTGCAATAGCATCGACAGAGTGCTTCAAGGACAAAACAGAAGTAGATAAGGATGTATTCTTTCACCATTCTTGTTTAACCTTGTCATAAACCTGCTGATGAAAGAGACCACAAAGGATAACAGCACTGGCATTCGATGGACACTTACCTCAGTACTGGAAGACTTGGATTATGCAGACGATATTGGTATTTTGGTCAATCGATACGAGGATGCTCAATCGGAAATAGATTCACTTTCCAGAACAGCTCAAACTGTAGAACTCAAAATTAATATTGCAAAAATAAAAGTAATGAGGAATAACCAAAAAGCAGAAAACCTCAATTATGTTACAAAATGAAATCATAGAGGAAGTTCATGATTTTGTATACTTAGGAAGTACAGTATAGCAGGATGGTTATTCGGGAAAAGACATCATGAAAAGTCAAGAAAGCAAGTCATGTCTTTTTAAAGTAATGACTTAACTAAGTAAAAGAGTGTCATGGCAGTGTTATTGTATAGTATCGAGTGCTGGAATATGACCCAGAATATCATACACAAGCTGGAGACATTTCACAATAAATATTTGAGAAGAATCCTGCGAATATTTCGTTCAAATAAAAAAAAGTAAAGGAACAGCTTTTAAAAACGAACACACTGTACATCACTGGAGACCTGTCTGAGCATTAAAAGACTGTAAGAGTGGAGGGGGATTAGTCATGTATTTCGTTTGTCAGTTGGGGCATTGGCTAGAACAGCTGTCAGATAGACGGGGATGGAATAACGAGGAACGTCAGAAAGGTGAGTATGGACAAGAATTGTAAAACAATAATTGAAAGATTGTGGTCTAACATGGGAAACAATTAATAGAAAGGCAGCGGAACGTCAGCAATGGAAATCTCTTGTGGAAGCCTTAGGTGTTAAATGGAGCAAGACGTGGACATATATATAATAATAATTCCTCTCATACCGTTATACATTACATAGGGCATGCAAGCAATTTATCCATACCGCTCTATTCCCGGGCAACTCCTCAATCTCCTCCATGAAACTGAGGCCGACATTTCTTGCCTCTCTCAGCAAAGTTCGTTTCATGGGCTCCCTAGGTCGTCCTCTCTTTCCTGAACCCTTTGCATCCCACTGCAGTGCCTGCTTTCATATTCTATGCTCATTTCCTCTCAAGGTGTGTCCAACATATCTCCATCTTCTCCTTCTTATAACAGTTGTCACTAGTGGTTGACCAGACATTTCTCTAATTTCATCACTTCTCCTGAATTCGTTCTATTTTATATTCATTATTTTTCGCAGACATCTATTTTCAAATGCATTCAACTTGCCTTCTATATCTTTAGTCATTTTTCAACTCTCGCTGGCATATGTTAGGATTGATACGGATTAATTAGGATATATATATATATATATATATAATATTAAATTTTAGGTGAGATACTTTCAGAATTCCTATTTCTACATTTCGACATATTTCTAAATACAGACAGAGCTCATATAGACTTGCAGAGAAATAATTCTATGAAAGATAGGAATTTGTGTTCATGAATATGTTTCAACAACCTTCTTTGGCTTAGCACAAGGACAGTGTGTAAGCTTATTATCAATGTTTACTCATATAATCCGCAGTGTTTAGCCTTAAGGTCTACCTTATTTATCAGAACATGTCAGCGCACACAATGGCTTGTGGATATAATTTTATACGTACTGTACGATAAAATAAAAACTGGGTCCTCATAAGCGATTCCTGGCTCTGCAGCATAAACAGTCTCGGACTATGTGGCATAAACAGATTAATATCGATTCTGGTAGGTTTACAATTTATGTTATAGCATTCACACGTACAACATTACATACTTGATCTGTGCCAGCTGGATTTGGGAAAGTTGCCAGGTGAGTTTTAATATGTAACATAGCTGTTAACGACTTCCAATCTACGCATACAATTACTTCAATGTGGAGTGCGTGTGTTGGTGGGTAGGTTTCGAACTTTGTTAAGTTAGGTGTCACTTTTTTGGTAAAATTTCAATGTCCGAGAATATTTGCACATTCAACGTATCGTATGTTCACATTTCCGAGAATGGCAATCACGTCACAAAAATAACAGTATTCAATTATTTATGTATAATTTGAATTTTTTATACATATATTCTTCTTTCTTTCTTTTTTTATTTTTAAGCAAATTGAATGCATTTGAAAATAGATATCAACGAAAAATAATAAATATATAAAATGGAACGAATTCAGGAGAAGTGATGAAATCAGAGGAATGTCAACCACTAGTGACAACTGTTATACGAAAGAGAAGATGGAGATATGTTGGACACACCTTGAGGAGATGTTATCAACGAATATCAAAGCAGGCATTGATGTGGGATGCAAAGGGTTCAAGAAAGAGAGGACGACCTAAGGAGACCTGAAACGAACTTTGCTGAGAGAGGCAAGAAATATCGGTCTCAGTTCCATGGAGATTGAGCGAGTTGCCCAGGATGGAGCGGTATGGAGAAATTACTTGCAGGCCCTATGCAACGTATAACGGTACGAGAGGAATTATTATTATTATTATATTATCCTTTTATATCTGATATATAAGAAATTCACAAGTGATCCATCCCCACTACTACCAGACTGTTACTTACCGGACTGCTACATACCGGACTGCTACATACCGACTGCTACTACCGGACTGCTACATACCGGACTGCTACTTATCGGACTGCTACATACCGGACTGCTACTTACCGGACTGCTACATACCGGACTGCTACTTACCGGACTGCTACTTATCGGACTGCTACTTACCGGACTGCTACTTACCGGACTGCTACTTACCGGACTGCTACTTACCGGACTGCTACTTACCGGACTGCTACTTATCTACCTGGTTCTACTAACAGTCCGCATTTTCCTTTAATTTCACCGTCCTTTTTCACGTTTCATTTGATCTGCCTCCTCCTTTCATCTGCTATAGTCTCTCTTCGTCATCAAGGGTTATGTCAAAGCTAGGTGAGTTTAACACATGATGGTCAAGGCATCGTCATCCTCATGTGGTGGAGTTTTACCACATATGGTCAAGACATCGTCATCCTCAAATGGTGGAGTTCTCACACATGTCATAGTATGGCATTATAACGACCGTTTGTCGGAACGCCAATGATATCTATTGTTCACTTTGTCCATGCCTTACTTCTTTAATTTGCACATTATATACAGTTTACAGATATTGTCACTTATATATATCCTGTAGAGTGAGACATTGTAACCAGCAACAATTACGGTAAAATTATCATTTGTTTGCTTTTAATTGGTATGTGTCGTTCGATGTTGCAATGTGGTAAAAATAAAGGAAAGAACTATAATAATAAGAACTATTAAATAGATTCACACTGATCTCTGTCTTAAGAAATAGACAAGAACAAAAGTAAACACATTTGAGATCTGTGCAAATAGATGTGATATTTATGTCTTTTAGCCTGTGGTCTAATACTCATCTTTTCCTCGGAACAAGTCAGGTTTCAAGGGAAATACGAACGACCAGAGTGGATAATAAATGTGTTAGTTGATGTAATTGAATAGAGAGTTGTATTTTTGTTGGTTGATGTATGTGGTAAGTTCAGTGGCGGCTCGTCATTAAGGGCCAGTGGGGTCGGGCCCCACCAGAAATCATGTACAACTTATGTGTAAATATAAATATATAATCTAACTCAAAACAAGGATTTTTCCGAAGATTTTGTCCCCGCCCTACCATCAAAAAGATTCACGGGCCACCACTGGGTAAGTTAGTTAACATAACTTCAGTTCCCGAACTCTGAGCAGACTCATAGGTACTTAGTCGAGAACGTAAGTTTAGCTTTATCTTGTATATGCAATATTCCTTATAGTAAAGTTGATAGCACACAACTGTGGTGTATATTAATCTTGGTTCTGATGCTCTAATGAGCTGATTTCCAGTTCGTTGGAAGAGTCATAATTGATTGTTCGTCATCATTGCACTTCGGTGACTAACCATGTGTGCTCCGATCTCTTTCTTACACAGGAAGCTCGCAGCTGCAGTGCACGAACTCCGTAGCACCGGCGTGGATCCCCGATGTAATTTTAAAGATGGTGAAAATATTTTTATAGGTATTTTATTTTTAATCTTTCCTAATGAACTTTGCCTTTAATATCATATCCAGCTTCTTCTTCGTGACTGATACCATTTTCAAAATATGTGAAAGCAGTTGTATTTGGAAGGATTTTATCTTTACATTTTACTGGGGCTGGGGTGACCATGCTCATAGTCAGTATTTCTATCTTATTTTGACTGATGTTTAGTTTAACCAGAGCAACATACAGTAACCAACACAGATAAACAAGCAACAAAGTCTTGCAATTTTACAACTGAACAGCCCCAGACAAAGTCAAAGTTTCAACGTGAAGTCTGACCGCCTTTCTATGACCGATACGATCTGATACCATGTTATACAGGGTGTTCAACTTAAAAGCAGCCTGTAGATGGAGCTAATCTGGCATATATGTATGGAAATGAGAAGGTTCAGTTATGACGTAGTATAGGTCAAGGTTGTGTGATGGTGTGTAATTGTAGTGCGGGAAGGGGCGATGAACAAATGTGACGTAGAACAAGCTAGTCAGAACCTGTTTAAATAGTAAATAGACGAGATGCAATGCGTACCTGGCAAATTTCTATTGATCACTGGGGCTGCTTTTAAGTTGAACACCCTGTAGTATAACTCCAAATGTGTAATTGAAAGTGGATATTTTCTTCGTGTTATAAGTAATATCTTACAGTTACCCATCTGTACAAATGTGTCTCCTATTGGATAATATGCACACATTTTGGTTGAACATGGGATATCTCTGTCCGACACGGCGTAGGGTCTAACGGGGCCGCAACGTATGATCCCGGCACAAACCACACAGATTACAAAGAGTGATTAACTTGGTTGATAAAAACGACCGCAAAGAAACAAACAATAGCATTAGTTTTGCTTACAGCGTGGAATTTTCCGACCTCGACGGGTCAGGTCGACCCAGCCTCAACTGGGTACCAGACATGCTCTGGGAAAGTAAAGGCGGTCGGCTGATATCCACGTCACCATCGGACGACGGTCAATGAAAATACAGGCCTAACACTGATTGACCTATATACCACGAGGTATGACAGGGTTCCTTTACTTTTATTTTACTTTGTATTACTAAAACACTTGAATTACTGTTAATAAAGCAACAATCAAGCACAAAGAACTGTTTATGAGAAACACAATTATTACATGAAAAAAAGAAAAGAAAATCGTAGATATCTTTAAGGACGTCGCATTAACAACAGTAAGAGTCGTTGATTTTCAGGCATCACTTATAGTTCAGTAGTTTGCCATTGCTTTCTGAACGGAATTATTACATACAAATTTACATACATCAAACAAATATCTGACATAATTAACGATATAAAAGCTCATAGTGGAAACAAAATAATAGTAATATAAAAACTGACAAAGGAATGTAAAAAGAAAGAATCTGCATCGAGAAGAATAAAGGCGAAGTGAAGTTAACCAATCAAATACAAGTTTGGTTACCTGTCGTTACTGCCTTTAGTACCGCTTGTTAGGGCAGTGTAGGACAGGTGGGACGAGAGCCTGAGGAATTTACTGCCCACATGCTAATGATCGCGCGATGCTGTTCGGTTATGATTTTCATTTATGTTTGTATGAGATTACATACACTGAAAATCATAGTCAAGATTTGATGTTCTTGGCTGCTTTTATCTATTTTCAAGCAGGAAACAGGACATATTGTATCTACATGTAGAGTTTGTTGAAGAGCTTCAGTAATCTTTCCTTAAACAAAGAAGGAAGACAATTAATATTTTTATTAAACAAAGAAGGAAGACAATTAATATTTTTATTAAACAAAGAAGGAAGACAATTAATATTTTTATTAAACAAAGAAGGAAGACAATTAATGTTTTTCTTAAACAAAGAAGGAAGACAATTAATGTTTTTCTTAAACAAATGGGTCTCTGTGGCTAAGTGGTTAAACCCTTGGCTTGTAAGTTGTAGGTCGTTGGTTCCAATCCAGGCGGCGCCGTTCGATTCACGAGTGCATTTTTTCCAGAGACTACTAGGATTGTTGCCTGAGCTACGGAGTTTGTGCTTTTTCCAATACTATTTTAACAGGTGGAGTTCAATTTCTGCGAAAATAGACCGAGCCATATGGGGTAAAACTCGGTGCAATGAAGCCAATCCTTCTTTTCTAACCCCTCTCTTTCCTTAACCAATGTTTTCTATTTTCCATGTTAAACTAATAGAATTGAAGAAAACTTGCTTTTAGAACATTGTCTTGATGATTATTCTGTTTTTCTTTGTAAAGGAATATCATTTATCATTATTTTGCTAAATGTCAAGATGAAACAGCATCACAACTTGTGAACGTTAAAATAAATAATACATTTGTTTCTTGTGTGTTATCTTTCAGAATATAACAACAACCAATCATGACAGATAGAGCGACACTATTAACCAGTTACGTTTATTGGTGGCGAATAATGGGACAACCTTCAGATTTAAAGGGGTTTTTAAAGCCGAAAGATTGATTTCATTGCACCGGGATTTACCTCATATGGCCCAGTCCCTCTCCGCAGAAATGGCGCGCTACCTGTTGAGAGTATTGCCAAAGCACGAACTCCGTACCTCCGGTAACAATCGTAGGGGTATATGGAAATAATGCATCGTGAACAGAACAGCGCAATCCGGATTAAAACCCATGACCTTTGATGGTAGCAAGGCAATGGCTTAACTATTTAGCCATAGACCCAGTGGCTAACTATTTAGACATAGAGCCCCAGTGGCTTAACTATTTAGCCACATAGACCCCAGACAGTACAGATAGTAAGGTTAGTGATGTATGTAATTTTTACTAGACGGAACAGTAGTCACAAATTAAACGGTCTTTTTTATCCCAATAGCGCCTGGCCGAATGGATTAGAGCGTGGTTTCTCATTCGGGAGACCAGGGTTCGATCCCCGGTAAGGTCAAATAGTTTTTTTTCCGTCGGAACATAAAGAAAAAATCATATCCTGAACAGTTTCACGGTGGATGCACTAGCCATGCGACCATTAAATTTATCAGCCCCATGTCCTTCCTACCCTACACCGCTATAAAATGTGATAACATAAGTAGTAGAGACTGTTTTCTTCCCTAACTAAACATGGAAAACGACTAAAATAATAACGCATAAATTGCAATCATTCATCAACTGATGTCTACGCAGAATAGAGGGACTGAGATAGTATGGCAGGGACACAAATGAGGAGCTTATGGAGGGAACGAGACATATTCTAGTCAACCAAGAGGTTAATAAAAGACGCTTTCGCTGGATAGGACACACTTTGCAAAAACTGAGAGAATATAGCAAGAAGGGTCCTTTCCCAGAACCCGTAGAGACAGCGAAAGACGGAAAGGCCGAGAAATAATGGAGAAGGGATTTGGAAGCGGAGATCAACAATATAAAGAAGAGATAGAGGGAGCTGCAGGAGATAGCTAGAGATAGGAAGTCTTGGCATGACTTAGTTGAGGAACTATGTCCCAATCCGAGTTAAAAGGCAGAGAGAGAGAGAGAGAGAGAGAGAGAGAAAGAGGTTGGGTTTACTCAGCAGGTAACGCTGGTATTCTCAGTAAAATACCCCATCAAACCAATGTGCAACGTAAACACGTTCTTGACAAAGATCAAACATATCACAAAGAGTGATTAAAATTGGTCGTAAAGAACGAACGCAAAGAATAAGAAGAAAATTAGATGACGGAGATAGCACACGAGCAGGAGTTGCTGTATAGTCTAGTTACAGGGGTGATCTTCTTTTCTTTTTCTTTTGTCCGTGTCTGCTTTTTTTGCCGTTAGGTGTAGCACGTTTAACGGATGATCGGTTTCCAAGATAGTGCACACTCATTCGCTTGATATGCTGTAGTATTGTAGAGTTTTAAGATGTCTGTAACTCCATCATTCCATATTTTTC
This sequence comes from Arion vulgaris, assembly GCA_020796225.1. Lineage (NCBI taxonomy): Eukaryota > Metazoa > Mollusca > Gastropoda > Stylommatophora > Arionidae > Arion > Arion vulgaris. The sequence continues at coordinate 33,976,056 of CM036756.1, forward strand.
TGATCTGCCCTTCCTACTGATGATTCCATTTTCAGACTGTACGCTCTTGCAACTGGTGTATTCTGGTTCATTCTCACCAAGTGGCCAAACGATATGAGCATCTGTTTTTCAATGAATCTAATAGTAGACTTTTCTTCTAATTTCTTCATTTCTCATATGGTCTCTTCTGTTTTTGCAAGGCGATAACTTCAGTAAAAAAATGAAAACAATGCTTTGCAACACTATTATGAACTGAAATGACTACAGTAGGAACCTCAGACAAGAAACAAAACATGTAATGATGATGATGATCGAATGTTGCAACCAGCACAGAAAAACGGGATAAATTAGAAACACAGCCATCAGGAGATACACGACAGCATCAACTATGAAGATATCAACAAATGGAAAGTAACGATGACGAAATTTTCAGTTTTCAATTAATTTGGAAAAGTAATCGAAGATCCATACATTTTTCAAGAGTCTCAATGACATGGAAATCGTAACTTTTAATATCGATAAAGAAGATGTCAAAAATACATTTTATTATGAAGGTTGCAATATGGAAACAGGGGTAATGTAAACTTTAGTAATAGTGCAAGTAATAGCAGTGTGAATGTAACTTTAGTAATAGTGCAAGTAATAGCAGTGTGAATGTAACTTTAGTAATAGTGCAAGTAATAGCAGTGTGAATGTAACTTTAGTAATAGTGCAAGTAATAGCAGTGTGAATGTAACTTTAGTAATAGTGCAAGTAATAGCAGTGTGAATGTAACTTTAGTAATAGTGCAGTAATAGCAGTGGAATGTAACTTAGTAATAGGCAAGTAATAGCATGTGAATGTAACTTTAGTAATAGTGCAAGTAATAGCAGTGTGAATGTAACTTTAGTAATAGTGCAAGTAATAGCAGTGTGAATGTAACTTAGTAATAGTGCAGGTAATAGCAGTGTGAATGTAACTTTAGTAATAGTGCAAGTAACAGCAGTGTGAATGTAACTTTAGTAATAGTGCAAGTAATAGCAGTGTGAATGTAACTTTAGTAATAGTGCAAGTATAGCAATGTGAATGTAACTTTAGTAATAGTGCAAGAAATAGCATGTGAATGTAACTTTAGTAATAGTGCAGGTAAAGCAGTGTGAATGTAACTTAGTAATAGAAGTAATAGCATGTGAATGTAACTTTAGTAATAGTGCAAGTAATAGCATGTGAATGTAACTTTAGTAATAGTGCAAGTAATAGCATGTGAATGTAACTTTAGTAATAGTGCAAGTAATAGCAGTGTGAATGTAACTTTAGTAATAGTGCAAGTAATAGCAGTGTGAATGTAACTTTAGTAATAGTGCAAGTAATAGCAGTGTGAATGTAACTTTAGTAATAGTGCAAGTAATAGCAGTGTGAATGTAACTTTAGTAATAGTGCAAGTAATGACAGTGCAGTGAATGTAACTTTAGTAATAGTGAAAGTAATAGCAGTGTGAATGTAACTTTAGTAATAGTGCAAGTAATAGCAGTGTGAATGTAACTTTAGTAATAGTGCAGGTAACAGCAGTGTGAATGTAACTTTAGTAATAGTGCAAGTAATAGCAGTGTGAATGTAACTTTAGTAATAGTGCAGGTAATAGCAGTGTGAATGTAACTTTAGTAATAGTGCAAGTAATAGCAGTGTGAATGTAACTTTAGTAATAGTGCAAGTAACAGCAGTGTGAATGTAACTTTAGTAATAGTGCAAGTAATAGCAGTGAATGTAACTTTAGTAATAGTGCAAGTAATAGCAGTGCGAATGTAACTTTAGTAATAGTGCAAGTATAGCAGTGGAATGTAACTTTAGTAATAGTGCAGGAATAGCAGGAATGTAACTTTAGTAATAGTGCAAGTAATAGCAGGTGAATGTAACTTTAGTAATAGTGCAGTAAAGCATGTGAATGTAACTTTAGTAATAGTGCAAGTAATAGCAGTGTGAATGTAACTTTAGTAAGTAGTGCAAAGTAATAGAAGTAGTGAATGTAACTTTAGTAATAGTCAAGTAATAGCAGTGTGAATGTAACTTTAGTAATAGTGCAGGTAATAGCAGTGTGAATGTAACTTTAGTAATAGTGCAGTAATACAGTGTGAATGTAACTTTAGTAATAGTGCAAGTAATAGCAATGTGAATGTAACTTTAGTAATAGTGCAAGTAATAGCAGTGTGAATGTAACTTTAGTAATAGTCAAGTAATAGCATGTGAATGTAACTTTAGTAATAGTGCAAGTAACATCAGTGTGAATGTAACTTTAGTAATAGTGCAAGTAATAGCAGTGTGAATGTAACTTTAGTAATGTGAAGTATAGCAGTGTGAATGTAACTTAGTAATATGCAGGTAATGCATGTGAATGTAATTAGTAATAGTGCAAGTAATAGCAATGGAATGTAACTTAGTAATATGCAGTAATAGAGTGTGAATGTAGTTTTAGTAATAGTGCAAGTAACTACGTGTGAATGTAACTTTAGTAATAGTGCAGGTAACAGCAGTGTGAATGTAACTTTAGTAATAGTGCAAGTAATAGCAGTGTGAATGTAACTTTAGTAATAGTGCAAGTAAAGCAGTGGAATGTAACTTTAGTAATAGTGCAGGTAATAGCAGTGTGAATGTAACTTTAGTAATAGTGCAAGTAATAGCAATGTGAATGTAACTTTAGTAATAGTGCAGGTAATAGCAGTGTGAATGTAGTTTTAGTAATAGTGCAAGTAATAGCAGTGTGAATGTAACTTTAGTAATAGTGCAGGTAACAGCAGTGTGAATGTAACTTTAGTAATAGTGCAAGTAATAGCAGTGTGAATGTAACTTTAGTAATAGTGCAAGTAATAGCAGTGTGAATGTAACTTATGTGATTCTTCTTCTGCTAGCTAAGACTCTAAAGCATAACAAAAATTACATCTTATTGGTTATTGGTTACTAAACTGACGTCATTGCACTCCGGGCAGACCCATAGGTGCTCAGTCTCCCCAACAGATATCGAAGAGTATGCATACTGATGGTGCCTGTGGTACATATCTTAGTATTGTTATAGTGTTAATTAGTTTATACACAATAATGATTGTTCCGGTAAACCGGGACAGGTGGCAAGAAATGTCCCGGAAAAAAACTAATGTATGGCAAGAAATGTTTCGATTTCTCATTTGCAACGTATGGCAACCCTACCTGGATTGGAACACATGGTCTGAAGGTCGAGAGACAGATATCCTAGTATAATATAAATATATGTCTCTATATTTAGTAACAGAAATCCACCGGACGTGGATGTTAATACTAACTGGATTGATGGGATGGCTATCGTCTTTATAAGACAAACAGAATACCACTTAACACGCTGTTGGAATAAATGACCAGAGGAAGATGAGTTTTGTGAAAAAATATCACTAAGGTAGTATAAGAGTAAGTTTGGAAGGGAAAGTAGCTTGAAGATATCTAAAAAAAATATCTCACTCTGATATTGATAATGAGCTTCCTTATGTGACGTAATTAGATAACGTTTAATCAAGAATCCTCTGTGTGGTTTCCTGGGATAGCGAAGAATAGAACCACTGTCTATTCTCGCTTGTCGTACAAAGTGACTAGGAAAGAGGTCACCTGAATGGTTACCGGGGCCCAATTTGGGGTGTAAAGAATAAAACCACTGTTACCTGCTACACATGTCGTAAGAGGCGGCTAAGGAGGTTTGGCTGAAATCGGATGCATGTGTCCTAAATGTGTAGAAGTCAACCCACTGCCTCGCAGAACGGATGGGGATAGTCAAAGGCTAACGGAGATCGAACCGAGTAAACGCTGGCTGAACCCGGACACATCGCCGAAGGATCAGCACCAGAGCTCTAACTGGCGCTGAAGATGTGACGAAACCCACTCATGCTAAGGCTGCATGAATCAGATTTCCACATGAATGAATTTATGGAGAGATCTGGTACATCGGTCTTTGTGGTGATCGCGGGAGAGAGAGAGAGATAAGATGTCAGTGTGGAACCAGCGACCCACACAGAAATAAGCAAATAGAAATAAACAGAGAAAACATCAACTGCTTACTTGAGTGACAATTTTGTTGTCTTTGCTTTATGTATTCTTAAGTGCGAGAAGATCATGATGAAGTAAAGCGTGAAAAATGTTTAAAAGTAATAACCATTAGAAGATGGAAGACTAGACAGATAGAGGCTAGAGTGCAAAAAGCAAATTACTAGACCCGACCCATTGTTAAGGCACTCAAAATTCATTGACGGCTAAACAACAGATGATCTACAGCATTTTCATACCTACTTTGTGTTACCAAGGCCACACATGGACAACAAACAACAAAGCACAGTCGTCAAAAATAACTACATGTGAAATGTTATGCTTGTGAAAAGTTACCAATAACATTAGAGAAGACAGAATCACCAACACCAGCATAAGAAAAAAAGTTGGGAAAGAACTTCGCTTGAATTACATTGAAAAACAAAGAATGAAGTTGTTGGTCTACTTACTAAGAATGCAACAAAACTCCACTGTATACGGAGTCTTCTACAATAAAACTCCACTGTATACGGAGTCTTCTACAACAAAACACCACTGTATACGGAGTCTTCTACAACAAAACACCAGGAACGAATTCGAACGAAGACCAAGAAAAAGATGGATACATTGCGCAGCAGCAATAAAAAGCAAAATAACTATTACGCATGCCACTAGAGAAGCGTAAGACAAAAACAGAAAAACACGACACTTGTCAACAACCAGGTAACAGTGGGGGACAAAAGCAGAACAAGAACAATTGAAAGAGTTGGTCGTCATTGTCGGAATGAAAACAAGTTACTTATCACCGCATGCCTTAACCATTGTGTCACTATCGAAACTTTAAGGTTAAGTATACTTGCGAGATGAACCCGCTAGCTGAATATCACTAAATTGATGTCTTTTATACAGCAAACAGAAGTCGTCATCTGTACTAACTGCTTTCGAATATTCAGTGCATTTTACATTTGCTATTATGTTGTTCAGTAAATGTCAAGTAAGAATGAAATTATTCCCCATTTTAGACCTTTTAATTCCATTATATACAGCCAAAGCAAAACAAAACGACCAGGATGTGGCTGAAAAACTGAGGATTACACGACACGTCATCGAACTTGTCGCGTGTTGTTTACTAGAACCCTCTTGAACATTAAACTCATATTGACGAATCTTAACGACACCTGTGGATAAAAATCGTAAGTAATCAGATTGTGTTCTCGATTGAATCCATCCACATCTGTCACTTAAATATTATTTTTGTTCAAATGCCAGTTGTCAACAGTCACGCATCGCTTTTACGTAATAGTAAGACGAGAACGGTCGCGTCTGTGGCTTAGGGGATAGTGACTCGGTCTATTAACCCCGGCGTTCTGAGATCGAATCACGCTGCAGACAACTTGGTTCCAAATTGTTTCTCGTGGATTTTTACAAAAGGACGATTGCACCACTCGTTCAGAAAGCAATGGCAAACTACTGAACGTAATAATGCCTAGAAACATTCACAAACAGCGTTTAAAAGCTGGGGTTGATTCGCAAAGTCATGTAAAGGAATGCAATTAACTTTTTAATACGAGAACTGTAACGTAAATTTAGGTCATTATTATTTTAATAATCAACACCATCGGGTGCCACGTCGGTCAAATTAGACAATCATAAATCTCCACAAAAGTCTGCCCCTAGTGATGTTTATCAATTCCGATGTTAACACTTTTCCGTGCCATGAAGCCAGGCTGTACAGAATTGTTTCCTCTCTGTCATCCTCTGCTTCGTCTCCCATTGATTTTGTTATCTATCCAAGTGTGTTCTAAACCTCCTTTTCTCACCACATGCAAGAAAAATGATGACTCACTCTTTCTTATATTGAAAGTTTTTTCTCTGTGCCTTGACTTCTTAGAGTACATCAACTTTAGTCATTTTAGCAATCCATGTCATTATTAGCATTCTTGCTTTTGTTTTCTTCTGATCCAGAAGCACTTGAGCTTTCAGCACTTCGGCTCGGTGCCATGGACATCGTAACCCTTCGGTTCGGTTCCACGACCACCGTAAATTTGGAGAACCTGCGACTTTTCTGACAGACCGCGGAATTGAACCGCACTCACAGGGGGCTTGTACCCGTCGTCCAATGCGCCACGAACACGCTGGGCAGGCTGACAACATTTTTCCTTTAAAACACTGTTCGATCGAACCTTACCTGATTATTCTGTGTCTAGTTGTAACGAAGCGTTTGAGAAAGACACTCCCCGTGAGTCATTTTTTTTTAGAATGGCTCGCTGGTTGTGTTCATAAGGACGCTCGTATTGCTAGGCTAGGCGATGGGTGTCGTAAGAAATGAGGGTAAGTGGTTCGAATCCAGTGTTTGTCTATTTGTTTTTCGGAAGCTCTTAATACATGTACACTGTTTATTTGTTGATCATATTCGTTGCTTCCTCTGGTGCTCTTACAAAAAAAACTCCTTTGAAACCAGAACTCTGTAGCCTACATATATTTTGCTGTCTGTTTAGTTGCTGTCAATAACTCACATTCATTTGTCAGTATTGGTTCTATGTAGCACTGAAGAGCTCACATTTTTATTTATCGTATTAATAGACAATAACTGGTTGCCTATATGTAATGCTGTTTTAGTCTAGTCTATTTTACTTTTTATTTCCGATCTGTACCTACAATCTTATGTTCTTCTTCTTCTTTGCGTTCGTTCTTTACGACCAATTTTAATCACTCTGTGATATGTTTGATCTTTGACAAGAACGTGTATACGTTGCACATTGGTTTGGTAGGCCCTTATGTTATCAGGGTTTCGTTGTATTTAAATTTGTGGTGTTACGCGTCCAGTTTGACTGCATTTTGTTAGATGCATGCTTGAGATGATCATAAATTATGTATTATTGTTATTGAGACTTATGTCTTTATTGTTACTTTCTGTCATGACTTTATTAACTAGTTTCTGGGTTACTTTAATCATTGAATAAGAAAAATAGAAATAAAAAATCATTGCATTGCAGTTTTATAAATTACTGTATATTTGTGTTCAATTGTAAACTAGTTTTAAGCATGAAATGGCCCGCCTGCCCAGCATGTTCGTAGCGCATTGGACTACGGGTGACAAGCTCCCTGTGAGCGCGGGTTCAATTCCGCGGGCTGGCAGAAAAGCCACAGGTTCACGGTGTTCGTGGCACCGAACCGAAGGGTTGCGATGTCCATGGTACCGAGCCGAAGAGCTGAAAGCTCAAGTGTTTCTGGATCGGGAAAAAAAAGGCAGCATGAAAGGAAAATCAAGACATATCCTTTACAGGACGTAGCCATCAATCACAGTAAACGAGTAGTTGATTTTCTAGGCACCACTTATACGTTCACTAATTTGCCTTTGCTTTCTGAACGGTGGTCTACTTTTTATCTTTTGTAAAAATTCACGAAACAATTTGCTTCAAACTTACCCTGTGGAGTTTGAACCACGTACGCTTGGGTTTGTGATCGAGCTCACTACCGCTTGAGCTATAGACGCTCACAGACGCCGTGGAAACATTTCCCGTGTGGCATTTCCCATGTGTGACATATCCCGTGTTTTAAAAATACATTGAACAAATACCCTGTTTCATTATTCATTTACTTAATGGGTATCCAGTTTTATTATATTTTGACTTTGATTTATAACTATAACTAGAGATACGTGCAATGTATTTTCTTAGCAAAATAACGCTTAGTGAACATTGCGAATTATCAATAATTCAGGGTCAACATTTCTACAGCAATATATTGAATTTCAAAGCTTCGCTCATTCGAAGGGTTCAATTAGAACTTCTTGATGTCATCACACTCTTTCCGCAGTCGTCGGAGCTCTTCTTCTTCTTCTGTATATTAAAGTTTCGTGATCACAAGTTTAAACAGAGATATGTATTGCAACCAGTGGCGGCTCGTAGTGATTTTTCTTGGTGGGGCCAGACACAAATTTTCGGAAAAATCATGGTTTTGAAGTATTTACTATTATTTGTCTATTCCGGGAAGCTTTCCCTTTTCGATTATTGGTGGGGCCAGGCCCACTGGCCTAATGACGAGCCGCCTCTGATTGCATCCATACATTCAATGATCCGCCACAGAGACAGCCATATTCTGTGTAAGTTAACTATGCATAATCTATGAAACCTACTTGTTCTATTTCCTTTGTTGGGTATCCACGTTTGTTAAGGCTGACATGTTCCATCTTAGTTGGTGACAGCTCTTTCAGTCTATGCTCTTGCTTATTCTAACACCTCATACAAACACATCTTAGGTGTGCAGAGTAGCGTTTTCTCGACAGGGTTCCGACCACGATTACATTTTGCGAAACATGAAGCAAATTCGATGAGAAAATTAATTTTAAAAAATAACACGAAGAACATGTTTTCATACCATGAGGTAGAGCGTCGATAGTGTTATCAATAACACGCTTCGTTAGTAACCACGTGCCGTGCTAATTCTGAAGTTCGCGGCAAACTTGAGCCAAAACCAACTATCAGTTTAAAGTGTTTTAAAGCCGAAGGACTGACTTCATTGCCTGGGTTTACCCCATATGGCTCGGTCCTTCTCTGTATAAATGGCACGCCACCTACCGAGAGTATTGCACAACGCACGAACTCCGTAGCTCCAGCAAAAAATCCTAGGGTCTCTAAAAAAAATGCACTCGTGAACAGAACGACGCGGTCCGGTTTGGACCCACAAGGCAAAGGGCTTAACCACTCAGCCACAGAGATCAGTGTGCACATGGTACGCAGTTGGACGATATGTTTCCTGATTCTTTACTTGGGAATCTAAAATAGAAGTACATCAGACGTCAGAGTAAGGCTCGACTGAATGATGAGAACTTCTGCTAAAGAAAACAAGTCTTTTAGAAAAAGTCAATCAGATGTGTCATATTTGTCGCCCTGACTGCTCTCTAATTCATAGTGAGCGAAAGCAAAAAATACTATGAGGTATGGCGGAGAATACAATGTTAGGTCTGTACTTTCTCTTAATAAACGGCACACGATGACTAACATTATCAGTATTACATAGGCCGCCTTTATTTCATAGCCTTTCGTTTTGGTAATTAATGAGACTGGGTGCCCGCGTGCCTAGCGTGTTCGTAGCGCATTGGACTGTGGGTGACAAACCCTCTGTGAGTGCGGGTTCAATTCCGCGGGCTGGCAGAAAAAACAACAGGTTCCCCAGATTTACGGTGTTCGTGACACCGAACCGAAGAAGTGTTACGATGTCCATGGCACCGAGCCGAAGAGCTGAAAGCTCAAGTGCTTCTGGATCGGAAAAAAAAGAAACTGGGTTGACTTCAGAGCCATTACAGTAAAAATTAAATGCTGAATCCAGCAGCAAGGAAATTTGAAGAGAGAAAGTATCATTTCATTAAAAATGCACAATATACTTCATCAGTGCTTGTCAAATGCAGGAGGTACGATTGTCAATTCATCCCCTCACGTGGAGGACGTCAGTATGGAATTAACCGCCAACACATTTGTGTTCTAGCTGACAAGCAAAAGCTCTATGCATTACGGTAATTCATCCCTAGTGTTATATTCTGTTTTTTAAAACAGCTCTGTGTCGCTTTCAAATGAATAAATGCATAAATATAATAACATTTCCCGTAGCCTTTTCAGACCTTAGGGTACGAAGTTACCACTTCACATTTATAAACCCTAGTGTGCAGGAGGTTGGAGGGACAATTCCTTTCCTTTCGTATGGAACGTTGAGTGTGAGAGTGAACCAACAACCCTCTTGTGTCAGAGTCGATAGGCAAACGCTCATTACGTTTAATCCGTCCCAAGCATAAATGCAATCACTCATTACGTTTAATCAGTCCCAAGCATAAATGCAATCACTCATTACGTTTAATCCGTCCAAAGCATAAATGCAATCACTCATTACGTTTAATCCGTCCCAAGCATAAATGCAATCACTCATTACGTTTAATCCGTCCAAAGCATAAATGCAATCACTCATTACGTTTAATCCGTCCCAAGCATAAATGCAATCACTCATTACGTTTAATCCGTCACAAGCATAAATGCAATCACTCATTACGTTTAATCCGTCCCAAGCATAAATGCAATCACTCATTACGTTTAATCCGTCCCAAGCATAAATGCAATCACTCATTACGTTTAATCCGTCCCAAGCATAAATGCAATCACTCATTACGTTTAATCCGTCACAAGCATAAATGCAATCACTCATTACGTTTAATCCGTCCCAAGCATAAATGCAATCACTCATTACGTTTAATCCGTCCCAAGCATAAATGCAATCACTCATTACGTTTAATCCGTCCCAAGCATAAATGCAATCACTCATTACGTTTAATCCGTCCCAAGCATAAATGCAAACCCAATCTAACTACAGGCTATTATACAACATTCAAAAATGTTCTACTTTCAAGCATTCTCTCTATAACCAGTCAAAAGTACTTTAACCAGTCAAGAGTACTATAACCAGTCAAAAGTACTATAACCAGTCAAAAGTACTTTAACTTCGCTACTTAATTTGTTTGAAATCCCCATCAGCGAAATAAACTAGAAAGCACTAATTAAATAATCATGACAATTCAGAACTTAAGTATAATGCGAGAAGTCTGTGACATAAAAGTTAACATCATGACAATTCAGAACTTAAGTATAGTGCGAGAAGTCTGTGACATTAAAGTTAACATCATGACAATTCAGAACTTAAGTATAATGCGAGAAGTCTGTGACATTAAAGTTAACATCATGACAATTCAGAACTTAAGTATAATGCGAGAAGTCTGTGACATAAAAGTTAACATCATGACAATTCAGAACTTAAGTATAGTGCGAGAAGTCTGTGACATAAAAGTTAACATCATGACAATTCAGAACTTAAGTATAATGCGAGAAGTCTGTGACATAAAAGTTAACATCATGACAATTCAGAACTTAAGTATAGTGCGAGAAGTCTGTGACATTAAAGTTAACATCATGACAATTCAGAACTTAAGTATAATGCGAGAAGTCTGTGACATAAAAGTTAACATCATGACAATTCAGAACTTAAGTATAATGCGAGAAGTCTGTGACATTAAAGTTAACATCATGACAATTCAGAACTTAAGTATAATGCGAGAAGTCTGTGACATAAAAGTTAACATCATGACAATTCAGAACTTAAGTATAATGCGAGAAGTCTGTGACATTAAAGTTAACATCATGACAATTCAGAACTTAAGTATAGTGCGAAAGTCTATGACATAAAGTTAACATCATGACAATTCAGAACTTAAGTATAATGCGAGAAGTCTGTGACATAAAAGTTAACATCATGACAATCAGAACTTAAGTATAATGCGAGAAGTCTGTGACATAAAAGTTAACATCATGACAATTCAGAACTTAAGTATAGTGCGAGAAGTCTGTGACATAAAAGTTAACATGACAATTCAGAACTTAAGTATAGTGCGAGAAGTCTGTGACATAAAAGTTAACATCATGACAATTCAGAACTTAAGTATAATGCGAGAAGTCTGTGACATAAAAGTTAACATCATGACAATTCAGAACTTAAGTATAATGCGAGAAGTCTGTGACATAAAAGTTAACATCATGACAATCAGAACTTAAGTATAATGCGAGAAGTCTGTGACATAAAAGTTAACATCATGACAATTCAGAACTTAAGTATAGTGCGAGAAGTCTGTGACATAAAAGTTAACATGACAATTCAGAACTTAAGTATAGTGCGAGAAGTCTGTGACATAAAAGTTAACATCATGACAATTCAGAACTTAAGTATAATGCGAGAAGTCTGTGACATAAAAGTTAACATCATGACAATTCAGAACTTAAGTATAGTGCGAGAAGTCTGTGACATAAAAGTTAACATCATGACAATTCAGAACTTAAGTATAATGCGAGAAGTCTGTGACATAAAAGTTAACATCATGACAATTCAGAACTTAAGTATAGTGCGAGAAGTCTGTGACATAAAAGTTAACATCATGACAATTCAGAACTTAAGTATAGTGCGAGAAGTCTGTGACATAAAAGTTAACATCATGACAATTCAGAACTTAAGTATAATGCGAGAAGTCTGTGACATAAAAGTTAACATCATGACAATTCAGAACTTAAGTATAGTGCGAAAAGTCTGTGACATAAAAGTTAACATCATGACAATTCAGAACTTAAGTATAATGCGAGAAGCCTGTGGCATAAAAGTTAACATCATGACAATTCAGAACTTAAGTATAATGCGAGAAGCCTGTGACATAAAAGTTAACATCATGACAATTCAGAACTTAAGTATAGTGCGAGAGGTCTGTGACATAAAAGTTAACATGACAATTCAGAACTTAAGTATAATGCGAGAAGTCTGTGACATTAAAGTTAACATCATGACAATTCAGAACTTAAGTATAATGCGAGAAGTCTGTGACATAAAAGTTAACATCATGACAATTCAGAACTTAAGTATAGTGCGAGAAGTCTGTGACATTAAAGTTAACATCATGACAATTCAGAACTTAAGTATAATGCGAGAAGTCTGTGACATAAAAGTTAACATCATGACAATTCAGAACTTAAGTATAATGCGAGAAGTCTGTGACATAAAAGTTAACATCATGACAATTCAGAACTTAAGTATAGTGCGAGAAGTCTGTGACATTAAAGTTAACATCATGACAATTCAGAACTTAAGTATAGTGCGAGAAGTCTGTGACATTAAAGTTAACATCATGACAATTCAGAACTTAAGTATAGTGCGAGAAGTCTGTGACATAAAAGTTAACATCATGACAATTCAGAACTTAAGTATAGTGCGAGAAGTCTGTGACATAAAAGTTAACCAAAATTATAAAAGTGGCATAAAAGCATGCAAAGTTAACCAAAATATTAAATTCTGAGGACATACATTTTTTATTCTGCCTTATATGGATGGGAATTGTGGACAGTTCCATTAGCATTAAAGAAGAAAATGAAGTCCTTAGAAACAAAATACAATAGAAGCTTTGGGTAAAGAATAGGTAAAACATATCTCAATATACGTGAGATTGAATTCCTAGTCATATCGGAGACGGATGATCACACGTAGTTCACGTGACCACTTTGAGGCTGTAAAGAGCTTTTTGGGCACTAAAAATTGAAGTAGACTGCAGAGAAGCTGCCTGTACAAACTCCATTAATTAAGAGATTGACATAAAATTCCTTCAAAATAATTTTCATCATCTTCAAAACTACATCGTAGACCCTCGTCGATGTTATGGAATTCTCACAGCAGCATACACGTTTCGGTGTAACAAAGGGATAGGAGCACACATTCACCAAACTGGAATGGTGATGGTTCTATCACTCATTGATTCAATTTAATGGCATTTACTAATAATTACATCCAATGTTCTGTTTTTGTTTGTTGGTAGAATGAAGTAGGCTTTCAACTGCATCCGATGTTTTTTTGTTGTTGATTATTGATCTTAAAATGAAGTGGGTTTTTAACTGCATCCGATGTTCCATTGTTGGTTACTGATACTCAAATAATTATTAGATGTTCACACCAGTACTTGATATTCTACTGTTTACTGAGATGAGAACCAACAACACACCAGTACTTGATATTTTACTGTTTACTGAGATGAGAGCCAACAACACACCAGTACTTGATATTCTACTGTTTACTGAGATGAGAACCAACAACACACCAGTACTTGATATTCTACTGTTTACTGAGATGAGAATCAACAACACACCAGTACTTGATATTCTACTGTTTACTGAGATGAGAACCAACAACACACCAGTACTTGATATTCTACTGTTTACTGAGATGAGAACCAACAACACACCAGTACTTGATATTCTACTGTTTACTGAGATGAGAGCCAACAACACACCAGTACTTGATATTCTACTGTTTACTGAGATGAGAACCAACAACACACCAGTACTTGATATTCTACTGTTTACTGAGATGAGAACAACCAACAACACACCAGTACTTGATATTCTACTGTTTACTGAGATGAGAACCAACAACACACCAGTACTTGATATTCTACTGTTTACTGAGATAAGAACCAACAACACACCAGTACTTAATATTCTACTGTTTACTGAGATGAGAATCAACAACACACCAGTACTTGATATTCTACTGTTTACTGAGATGAGAACTAACAACACAACAGTACTTGATATTCTACTGTTTACTGAGATGAGAACAACCAACAACACACCAGTACTTGATATTTTACTGTTTACTGAGATGAGAACAACCAACAACACACCAGTACTTGATATTCTACTGTTTACTGAGATGAGAACCAACAACACACCAGTACTTGATATTTTACTGTTTACTGAGATGAGAACAACCAACAACACACCAGTACTTGATATTTTACTGTTTACTGAGATGAGAACAACCAACAACACACCAGTACTTGATATTCTACTGTTTACTGAGATGAGAACCAACAACACACCAGTACTTGATATTTTACTGTTTACTGAGATGAGAACAACCAACAACACACCAGTACTTGATATTCTACTGTTTACTGAGATGAGAATCAACAACACACCAGTACTTGATATTCTACTGTTTACTGAGATGAGAACCAACAACACACCAGTACTTGATATTTTACTGTTTACTGAGATGAGAATCAACAACACACCAGTACTTGATATTCTACTGTTTACTGAGATGAAAACCAACAACACACCAGTACTTGATATTTTACTGTTTACTGAGATGAAAACCAACAACACACCAGTACTTGATATTCTACTGTTTACTGAGATGATAACCAACAAATCGTTAAAGCGCACTGTTCTTTCTTTTTCTATGTTTGCTGCTTTACCTGAAATATAATAATAATAATTGTATGATATATTTAAATGCACTTGTTCACATTGGTTGCGAAACTTAAAGGAAATATGTCTTTATTTTCTTTATCTGCCACATCATCAACATTTTTATTGTATTATTATGTTACGACATTTTCAGTTTCTTCTATATGATTTTCTTGTCTCGTTTGCCAGATAACGCTTACGTAAGAGATTTTTATTGCTGCTGTTTCTGTCACATTTCTACTAACTGTTTACTGTGTCAGGTCAAAATATTTTACTTTCTTTCCACAGCTCTTATTTATGTTTCCTTTTGGACGTCCATACCATCTTTTTCCATCCGCTATCCATCAGAGAGTTGTATCAATCCTAACATATGCTAGCGAGAGTTGGAAATGACTAAAGATATAGAGAACAAGTTGAATGCATTTGAAAATAGATGTCTGCGAAAAATAATGAATATAGAATGGAATGAATTCAGGAGAAGTGATGAAATCAGAGATATGTCTGGTCAACCACTAGTGACAACTGTTATAAGAAGAGAAGATGGAGATATGTTGGGCACACCTTGAGGAGAAATGATCAACGAATATCAAAACAGGCATTGAAGTGGGATGCAAAGGGTTCAAGAAAAAGAGGTCGACCTAAGGAGACCCTGAAATGAACTTTGCTGAGAGAGGCAGGAAATATCGATCTCAGTTCCATGGAGGAGATTGAGCGAGTTGCCCAGGATAGAGCGGTATGGAGAAATTACTTGCAGGCACTATGTAACGTATAACGGTACGAGAGGAATTTATTTATTATTATCCATCAGAGAGCTGCTGTTTTAACCAATGCCCATACTAGCATACAATATACACACCCAATCAATTTTCATCCGTTAATGATAGTCTCCACTGATGCACAATTCGTTTTAAAAGTTCTTCATTTGTCAACGTGGGTCTCTGTAGCGTAGAGGTAAAGTGCTCGTCTCTCATGTCAACGTGGGTCTCTGTAGCGTAGAGGTAAAGTGCTCGTCTCTCATGTCAACGTGGGTCTCTGTAGCGTAGAGGTAAAGTGCTCGTCTCTCATGTCAACGTGGGTCTCTGTAGCGTAGAGGTAAAGTGCTCGTCTCTCATGTCAACGTGGGTCTCTGTAGCGTAGAGGTAAAGTGCTCGTCTCTCATGTCAACGTGGGTCTCTGTAGCGTAGAGGTAAAGTGCTCGTCTCTCATGTCAACGTGGGTCTCTGTAGCGTAGAGGTAAAGTGCTCGTCTCTCATGTCAACGTGGGTCTCTGTAGCGTAGAGGTAAAGTGCTCGTCTCTCATGCCATAGGTACCAGGTTCGCTCCCTCGGGGAGCCTTCTGGATATTTTCGCAGAGATTCCTGATCTCAGTGTAGGTGAGATCGAGTTCCTACTTCTATCGGAGATGGACGATAAAGGTAGGTCCCTATTTAATTTGAGCACGTAAAAAACATTGACAGTTCAAAATTGAGAAGAGCAGCTGGAAAGCCGCTGCCCAGGCAAAATTAATAAGATAAAGATTACGGGATCACGAGAGAGAGATAAAGATTACGGGATTGCGAGAGAGAGATAACGATTACGGGATCACGAGAGAGAGATAAAGATTACGGGATCGCAAGAGAGAGAGATAAAGATTACGGGATCGCAAGAGAGAGAGATAAAGATTAAAAATAAAATTCCTACAAAAATATTTTCACCATCTTCAAAATAACATCGAGGTCCCTCGCCGGTGCTACGGAGTTCGGGCACTATAGCTGAGATCTTCCTGTGTAAGAAAGAGATCGGAGCACAAATGGTTACTCACCGACGTGCAATGATGATGGTCCTATCAATCAATCAATCAATCAATCAATCAATCGATCAATCATTAGCTAACATATTTGGTAAGAAAATGTTAAGGATTCTTGAGTAAAATGTATTTTATAACGTCTTCAGCTTATTTATGTTGTAAATAGTTTTTCAATAACATGCTCGGAGATTTATTGGAAATATCACTAACAATTTGTAGTTTGTTATAGTGTTCACTGTAATTCCTATTTGCTCACTTAACTTTATTTAATAGTAAAAGTAAATTCACTGTCGCAATCTAAGTATCAGTGATTGATTGTGATTGATTGAAAGCACCATTATTTCTGAATTTGGATGAGTAACTATGCGTGAACCGATCGGGGTTTTTTTTAACAAAGAAAGATATCACCTGCACTGACCTAATTTACGTAGCACCGGCGTTGGCTCCTGATGTAATTTAAAAATCTAAAAATGTGTTGCAGATGTGTTTATTTTAAATCTTGACGTGTTCAGTTCACAGTAAGGTCAAGAAATTTGTTCTGTTGTGGGCATAAATAAAAAATCATAACCTGAACAGATTCACGGCGACTGCACTAGCCATGTGGTCATTAAATTCTTCAGGCTCTCGTGCTACCTGTCCCACACTGCCCTAAAACTGGTACTGCAAGAAGTAACGACAGTTTAATGAATCATGCTTGCCTCTAGCTCCAAGGGTATTCGGTTCATTCCTTCGTGGATCGATCTGAGAGCCATTTGCGATCGGAAAAAAATTCCAATTTGAACCGAGAACATCCGCTTAGGAAACAGGTGTAGGAACCACTGTCATACTCTCGATCTAAACAGACTTCTATTCTTGGCACAGAAAAATTAGTGAAACAGTGTACGATATTTGTTTCTTAATGTGGTTAGGAAACTGACGCGATATCTACTACGCTGACACGGTTGTTGTTGTATGAGATCAATATCAGTCAACAAACCAACCAACCAACCAACCAACCAACGAACCAACCAACCAACCAACCAACCAACCAATCAATCAACCAGCCGTCCACACAGCCAGTCTGTCAGAAAGCCAGCAAGCCAATCAACCATTCAACCAACCAACCAACCAACCAACCAACAAACAAACAAACAAATAACAAAAGCAGACGAGGTGCCATGTTAACAGATTGAAAATGAAGTATACATAAGAAAATATAAATTACTTTAGAAATGTTGTTGCAGAAATATGCCTACGTAAACATTAGTACCAAGGTTGCCGATATTCATGACGATATTTATTTTACCTCTCAAATGGCCAGTTGCAGCATAACTTCAAACAGATATATACCTCAACATCATCAGTCTTCGTCACGCCCATGGGCACATAAGACAGAGACAAATAGTTCGATATTGCTCCTTTCTGTGTATTTCAAACGTAGTTTAGGGCGCTCATAGTGAAGCAGATAACGTGCTTCTATAGTAACCACTTGTCGTGTTAATTCCGGGGTTCTAGGCTAACTTGGGCCTCCCTAACATATTTCAGTGCGCACACGTTACACGAGTAGACTTACACGTTTCCTGTTAATTAACCGTAGAATCTAAAGTACAAGTACCTCAGAAGTCGGAGTAAAGTGTGCCTGAATGGCAAGGGGTACATATTATAATGAAAGCAAGCCAAAACGCAAAAATCAGTCAGAGGTACCATATTAGGTGTCCTGACTACGTCTTAATTCATAGTGGGCAAACGAGATTTATAAAAACACAAAAAGTCTAGTCGTATCTATGACTTTGTTCTCTGCTTCAAGTTCGCTGCAATGTGCCCCTATGCCTTCCTTTTTTCCTGTTGTGTCCACTTCATAGTATGTCTTGGCTGTCTTTCTTTTCTCGTCCTGAGGACATGCCCATTTTACTTCTTCTTCTCCTTCTTCTTCTTCTTCTTCGAACGTCCATATCGACCACTTACTTGTTAATCACTCCTTGTGATTTGTATGTGATCTGAGCCTAGAGCCTATGTGCGTTGTGCCAGTTATGGGCCTACAAGTAGGTCAGCACATCCGATTTCTGCGATGCTTTTATTTACTAGAGTAACTTTCCTAGCGCCCACCTCAGTCGCCTCTTACGACATGCCTTGTAGGTCGCAGTGTTACTATTCTTTGCTCCACCCGTGGGGCCCAGCAATGTATATTTAAAAAAATTGTTATCTTTCATTTTATGAAAATAAACTAGTAGCGTGTTAAATATAAAACCAAGTTTCTACTGTATATTTAATGTGTTCTTATTGATCCATTGGCCATTCATTGAACATTTCCACAGCAAATATTATTATCATTTTGTTATAGAAACGGAATTGGTCTCGTAGTTTGTTGATGAAAAATTGCACCCAGTCATCAGCAAGGCTCAATGGTTATAACTGGCTTCACAAACTAACTGTATTTCACTCGTAGTTATATTCATATCTTGATGAGCTGTGGAATATATTTGTTTAAATCGCATCGAGACTATGATGAACGTAATCTGCAAATAGCGCTTTGAGAAAAAAATTGTTGTAAAAAACGATGGGTTCTTTATACTGAATGCTGTTACATTGTAGTTGTTTTTTTTCTTGTTTTTCTTGCTACGAACACGCTGGGCACTGCGGTGTTACATTGGTTTAAATGACACCGTAACATAAGTTTTACAAATGTAACAATCAAGGCAGGATATTCATGAAGTAACTTTAATATTATTTTGCCCGCGTGCCCAGCGTGTTCGTAGCGCGTTGGACTACGGGTGACTAGTCCTCTGTAAGTGCTGGTTCAACTCCGCGGACTGGCAGAAAAGCTACAGGTTCCCCAGATTTACGGTGTTCGTGGCACCGAGCCGAAGGGTTACGATGTCCATGGCACCGAGCCGAAGAGCTTTCAGCTCAAGTGCTTCTGGATCGGAAGAAAAAAAAATAATAATATTATTTTTGCCACCCGTGTGGTGCCGGGGCCGCAGGGAAGCAAGAATAGTACCACCGCGTACCACAAGGCATGTTGTTAGAAGCGACTGAGGTAGGGAACTAGGAAGCTACCTAATAAATAAAAGCATCGCAGAAGTCGGATGAACTGACCTACTCGTAGACGCATAACTGACTCAATGTACAATCGCTTTTAGGCTCAGATCACATATAAATCACACAAAGTGGTTACCAAGTGGTCGATATGTAGAATTTGAAGAAAAAGAAATTATTTTTATAACTGAATCTCTATTATCATAGCTGTAAAAAACAAAGTCGATTTGCTTGATTAAATACATGTTTGGTTGTAATTATAATGGCGAAACACGTCAAAACAAAGTACTCTAGTTTTACAAAATACATCAACAATATACAGCAACGTTTCGACCAAATGGCCTTTATCAAGTAAAGGATACACCAGTAGCGAAGAAATTCAGACTTCTTATACGGCAGACAAAAATATATCCGTAAATAAATCCGTAAAGGCCTTTTGGTCGAAAAGTTGCTGTATTTTGTTTATGTACCTTTTTTTTTTACTTGTTTCACCATTGCTACATAGTTTTAATGAAGTCTTCCCTTACATTGCTACATAGTTTTAATGAATCTTCTTTTACATCGAAAGTTGTAAGTTTAGGAATATTAAACAATAGACATATTACGTTTTCTCTCTGTTTTCTATTTATTTTCGTTCCCAATGAAATATAGAGCTGTCATTTGTCACTAGTCACGACAGAGATGAAGTGTCTACGCAGAATGCTGGGGTAACAAGAAGAGACCGGTTGAGAAATGAAGACATCAGGAAAAAGTGGATACAACATCAGTACTGAACTTCATCAAGAAACAACAAATTAAATGGTTCGGCCACATAAGCAGATTACCAACAGACAGTGCACCTCAAAGAGCAATGTTGCTCCGATACAATGGATAAAAAAGCAAAAGGTCGACCACGGAAAAGGTGGACTTAAGAGATAACAAAGGCACTATTTATGAAGCGCACACAAGGGCTCGTTCTAGAAATCTCTTCTTATCCTGACGCTGTGAGGCAAAATAGGAATGGAGAAAAGAAAAAAAAAATAATTTATCACCAACATTTACATCAGTATTTGAATTCAGTTTTCCTAATATGAAATAATAATGAAATTATTCCCAACTCTATGCTCATTTGTTGATCAAGTTTCTGTTGTGCTGGTTTTAATAACAAAGAATAATTTATTAAATGCACTTAAATATAGTTGCAGCACCACCCTCAGGTCTGATAGTGTTCAGTATCACGATATCAAACAGACTGTCGTGATTAGTATTAATGTGGTCGTGCCGGATTTCAACAATAACATATAGCATGCAGTGGGATCTGAGGATTGATTCTATAGTTATTGACTTGCGCTTGAACCATAAAGCTTGCAGCCTTTTTAGTTATAAATACCCCATCCCTCACTGTGTTACCAAGTCCTTGCTAAAGCTTCATAACCAATCAATCATTTTATGTAATGTGCTGGTCTCTTGGAGAGCCGCGGTAGCGTAGTTGTTAGTGAACTCGCTTCACAAGGTTGGTGGTCCGGGTTCAACTCCCGAAATGGGCGTGGAATTTTTCCAGACCGCGACGGCTCTAAGGTCGATCCAGCCTTAATTTGGTACCAGACATGCTCTGGGAAAGTAAAGGCAGCCGGCATGATGCTGACCACATCACACAGCGTGTGCCGACGGTCAATGAACGATACAGGCCTGACACTGTATTGCCCTATATACCACGGAGTATGAAAGGGTTCATTTACTTACTTTTCTTACTGGCCTCTTGCTTCAAAGGTACTTGGTTCACTCCTCGCGTGGAGCAATCTGAATAATTGTCCATAGATCCCTAATTTCAATATGTGATCGAGTTTTTTTTTAAAAACTCTACCGGAATCGGACGATAAAACGTAGGTCCCGTTTTCAAGTTGAACGTGATAAAGAACTCCTGGTAATCAAAAATCGATAATAATAGCCTGCAAAGCCCCTGACAGGGAAGACAATATTTAGATTAAAAGAAAGATTAAAAAACAACTATTACACCATTTTTTACCATCTTCTACATTATATCGGGAACACTCGCTGGTGCTACGTAGTTTGTGCTCTACTGTTGAGATTTTCTTTTTTAAGAAAGCAATCGAAGGACAAGGGATTATTAACCAACTAGCAATGATGATGGTTCAACCAATAAATAAAAAAAATTCAAACAATCAATCAATGTTTTACTTTAAAATGACTAATTTCTCGTTAGACACAAAGCGTACAACTTAAACATAACTCGTCACTGTAACTTATACATATCTGGAAACTGTACGAACACTTGAATATATTTTTATACTACTCTGCTCTCTAAGA